>CM061040.1:6651528-7251528 GCA_030762985.1 Adelphocoris suturalis | reverse complement strand
TGAAGTGTGACAATTGATCAACTACTTAAAATTTTATGACACTACAACCTCCTGAGGGAGGGTTTGAACAGCCTTAACCCCTTCGCGACGGGCGTCGTTCAGCCACTGCAACGCGCCTGGCCTGACTGCCTCGGAGCCCTCCAACCTCCTGAATAATTGGCCCTCCACGCCCGGTGAACCACCTTCGCTTTTCGGAACTGGATCAAGAATATTAGAATTTGAAATTTCCCGAGTATCATGATCACCATCATCGAGAAAATCGTCAAAACAATCGTCTTTGAGTTGATCCAAAAAGTTTGTTGAACGAGCTTCAATTTCAACGTCAATCACATCACTACCTAACTCACTGTCACTCCCGGTTATTATTTCTTTAGGAATTTCTTCATCCGTCCACCTGCGGTGGTCCATGGTGAGGAATAAAAACGTAAAAGAAAATACAAGTATGGAAACAGGTATGAGTAAAATTATGACAAAGACCGAATGCGGGCAAAAAACAAAACAGTGACCAAGTCAGTTTTCCTGCTATTTTGATGTGAATAAAAACTCTCGACAACGTCTTTGATCTCAGCGCATTCTATTAGACACTAGACGTAAATGTTAGTTACAATGCCTCTCAATGGATGGCACGAGAGTCGATAGAATGGAGGGAAATTCTAAAACGCAAAAATATGTCAGCAAGCGTTACGGAACACTTGATGGCCGACGTATTAATACGTCGTTAGGCGTTACGGAGGACATCTGTACCGAAGTATTAATACGGCGGTCGTCGTGAAAGGGTTAAGGCGCCATAGTAGATTGACCCCATATGCCATTCACAGATTTGCTCCTATATTTCAACATATTTTTTTTAATCCCTTCTGGTCCTTGGATCGTTACTGTTCAAGAATCCGGCACCTAACTTCTTCCAAGTTGAAGGAAGTCATGTTTAGATATTCTGAGACGATGCTGTCTTCTGACCTTACTCCTTTAAATCTCGCTCAAAAACGGTGCCGTACGTAGGATATACCAGAGTTCAAGTATCAAATTAAAGGTGAAAAAATATTTACTAGCAATCAATATTATTGTACGGTAAAACAATCTGTAAAGATTCTTACCTGAAATATGAATATTGTAGTGAGGATAGGTACTGAAGAGCAGACAGCCGAAAGTGTTCTCCAGTCCTTGACTGCGCCTAGCAGGTAGACCAACAGGTGTCCTGATGCGAGGAACACTCCTGTCAGTGACACCATCCTTCCCCTGAGATGAGGTTGGCACACCTGCATATTGTAGGAAAACTCAGTTTACAGATAGTCCTTGATACACTGGCCCTAGGAATCCGGGACATTGAGGAAGGTGGTGGAGGGAGAGAGGGACAAAAGGAAGTGTACTTATAAAATGAACACCAGTTAAGAAAAGATCCCCAAAGGGCACAGGCGGTAATACCTCAAGGCAGTCCTGTACAGGCAAGTACACACACCCATCATAGAAGATTCTGATGGTCGGGAACGGATTGATATTCTGCAATTTTTTCGCACATGATTGGGTTGTCCCACACCCCTAGGATCTATTCTAATTTGGCGTTCCTCACTTGATGAAGCCTTGCATATAAATGACTTATCTTCAGATGGATGACATGAAAATATAACTATTGAACTGGAATGAACTAAAATTCATTCAATTTATTGATATCTTTAGATATGTGAGAAGAGAAACGAATTCTGAACATACCTACATAATAATTAATAGGTACTATTCCTCAAAAGGCTCTGCTGAGAGAGAAAAGGAGGTTTCATGAATCGAAACTAGCATAGAACGTACACATGGAGGAAGTATAGTACCAAGGACACCACAGAAAGCTGGAAACAAACTACAAAATTTGGGTTGATAGTTGGTTGGGATGGTAGGGAAGTTCACTGAACTACCTGCAACTCACTTCTCCTAGATAGCTGAGAGTAGGGGTTAGAAACCCACAGCAGAATCCCATCAGTACAGCTGACATGTAAATGGTAATCATAGATTGAGCTGTATACAAACGAACCCATGCCGCAAGCTCAGGCACGTTCACGAGCAGCATGCATTTCTTTCTTCCTAAAGACTCTTGTAAGAATCCGGAGAGTAGGCTACCAACTGGCTGATTTATTAACAAGAGCCCCGCTGTAACAAAATCCGAGGAAATACCAGTTATTTATTGAGTTTTTAAAATCGATAGATGATAGATTTACGTAATACACAGTCAACAACCCGTAGTTCTTTTTCCTTTTAAGATTTAAGCCGCACCTCAACCAGAAGGGTAACTAGCGAATTGAACAAGGAGTATAAAGGGACAGTGCAAGTGGGGTAACTAGCGAATTGAACAAGGAGTATAAAGGGACAGGGCAAGTGGACTAAAAAAAGTGTCAACAGGCAGATCGTATAGGAAAACGAGGGGTACAGCAATGACTACTGTTTACCCACAACAGTAGATAAAATACCCCAAAAATAAAAATTACAACTAAGACTAGATTACGAATAGACTCATAACTAAATAAACTTTATAGCGAAGTGGAATAAACTATGAATAGATGCATACACACATATACATTTCAGATCAAATACACCAGTGCGTAGTAGAGCACAGCAGTTCTCAGGTACTACCACAGGGACTGGACCTTGTCTGGTCCAGATGGAACGTCAACCCACTGTAGGGGCCTATGCTAGATTTGAAGGTTCATAAGGCGTGGACAGTCCTCCAGGAAGTGGCGGATGGACAGTGTTGGGGATATGTACATAGTGTTTTAAACTGGTTGGTGCCTTTGTACTTATTTCTAATTATTTTCATCACAGAAAAAACCTCCCCCCCCCCCCCCCCCCCCTCCCACTGCCAAAACGAAACGAAAAAATTAAAAACCTTTTATCATTAAACTCAAATGATTCGGTAAACTAATATGTGGGGAGTCACTGTGAGTCAGGGCTGTGAGTCACCGTGGGGCTTACTGTGAATTTCTCAAAGCCCCCCTCCCCCCATTCACGGCTGGAATCGTACTGGCTTCTGTACCCATCTTCCTATCCTGGATGACTGGACTTTAGCTTCGGTGGACTTTTCAGTCGCCTTGATGTATTCTGTCCCTGGCCATGTCTCTTCTCCTGCATTCACTTCCATAGGAATCAGGCCATGAAGAAGTCGAATATTTTCACTTCTCCCCGACACCCTCAGTTTCCCAACACAACCATGCCCATCCGCACCAGGTTCTACTTCTAGCATCAGTCCCAAAGGCCATTCTTGACGCTTCTTGCCCTCAGCCCCTACTAACACTACATCTCGTACTTTTATCTCTGTGGGCCGGCGATTTCCACATATCAAGGCCAAATATTCATTTCTCAGTCCTTCTCTCAGTTTCAGAAGATATTACAGGTGACTATTCAAGCTGCCCTTCTCAATTTGGTCCAAATCTTGAACACCTGCAGCCTGAAGTCCCTGAATGAACAAAGTTGGTGAGCGGCTTTGTCTCGTCTCCTGCTGGGTAAGCATTGACTGTAGCTTCAAAGTCGCACAGAATTGTTACAATCTATTCATAAGCCACGTTAGCTCTTCCTAGGTTATGTCTCAGCAGCTGTTTCACCATCCTGACTGCCCTCTCCCAAAAACCACCCCACCATGGTGCGGCTGGAAGAGTGAAATTCCATTTAATGGCTCTCACAGTTGATTAGATTCAAAGCATTACTTGAGCCTGAAAACTGCGTCCTATTGTCAGTGTATACCACAGACGGACGTCCTTGGAGTGCAATAAATGGCCTCAATGCTTCGAAAAAACCTTCAGTAGACAGACTAGTCACTACTTCCAAGTGCACTGCCTGATACACAAAGCACGTAAAAAGCAATATCCAAGCTTTTCCATTTCCTTTCAAATATAGAGCTCCAGCATAGTCAATCCATGATATCTCAAAAACTGCTGACTGTCGTACTCTATCCCTGGGTTGGTGCCAAAGGAGTCTCTATCAGCTCCGGATATCTCGCTTGAGCATTCTTCATATATTCGTATCCAAAATCTTTTCCGTAATATTGACATCATTGTTCGAACTCCCGCATGATTGAGCGCAAAATGCTGCTCCCGAACAAAGGCCTGAGTTATGCTACTTCCCCCAGGGGTAAGACAGGATTTTTAAAATTTTCTGGCTCTTCACTGAACGTTAGCCTTGTTTTCAGCTTAAGTAATCCGTCTACATCCCAAAACGTATCCCATTCTTTCATAAATTTCTTTCCCCCTCCTACGCTAACATTCTGAACTGCTCGGAAAATTCATTTTTCTGCCTTGCTCAAGTCCTCAGTTGTGAAGGGCTCATTTCTTTCTCATTTCCTACGAGTTTTCCACCTTATCATTCTTACGACTGCCGTGACGATCCTGACGAATTTTAAAAAAACTGGTAGTCCATACTCTCTTCTTTGACACAATTTTACCAAAACAATAGTTTTTCGCTTACAGGCTTCCTTAATGACCTCATTTTGTTCTTCCTTGTCAAGCTCTGCTTTCTCCTTGCTGTGTATCTGGAGGGCGAATCTGCTGGATTCATTGCCCCAGGAACGCGAATCCTTGATCTGGACATGTCCCTTGAAATTGTTGAGCCACTTCCTTAAATTCAATAGGAGAATTTTTGATATGATGCCTAATGGTTGCGTTCAGAAGGAAGAGACTCGTGACTCCAAAAACAGACCTCTTTAATTTAATGTACTCAAAAAGTGTTGGCCAGCAAACCCATCCTTCGTTTGGAAAGCTTGATTTTTTTGGCACAATATAAATAAACACACAGGTGAGAGTATTTGCACTTTATCTTTTGAGTCAGAGGTTGGAGTTTGAGCTCATGTGTCTATTTCGAAATGTCACTTTGGTGGACTGCACACATCAATTATTTATGCAAAAAGGCATCCCAGCTCATTAATATATTACCGTGGTCTGCAAAGGTGTACTGGGGTTTGGGACATGATGCTTTAAAAGTAATTTATAGAGGACCCATTGTACCCACGTTCACATATGCTGTATTAGTCTGGGTGGATGGGCTGGACGTCTGGAGAAATGTACAAGCATGAACTAAATCACTCGCGACGAAGTTGTGGATTAATAATTGTTCAAATCTTTCATCTGACCCAACTTCAAAATTTCAAGGAATAATTCGAAAAGTAGTTCACCAATCAGGAGATAGTTTACTAAAAACATCCAAGTTACATACCAAACCCTCCTTCCCTCCTTGTATCCTTGGTTTACATTCCAAGTTTTGTAGAAATGAACCCTCATGCGCCTAGGTTATCTTGTCTCCCTAAAATTCATAAGGAAGGAGTGCCGATGAGACCGGTAGTGTCTTATCTTATATCGGAGCTCCCGCTTACAAATTGGCTTGAAAACTCAAAATTTTATTTAGAAACCAAATTACCTTTCGACCTCAACATACTGTACTAAATTCCTACGATTTGGTCTCTAAAATTAAGGACATTCGGATGCCTCCAAATGCTAAATTTGCATCTTTTGACGTGGTTAGTCTGTTCACCAATATCGATGTAGCTAGATGCAAAGATGTGGTGTGCAGGCTGATTCACGCCTCTAAACTTAATATTTTCGAAAAGGACGAATTGTTTTATTTGATGTCTATTTGTATGGATCAAAGTTACTTTTTATTTGAGGGGAAATGTTATACACAGCCAGGGGTTGCTATGGGTTCTCCGTTATCTCCTCTGCTTGCAAATATTTACATGGATTATCTTGAGCAACAAATATTTACAACTTGTAACACAAATGATCTTCTCTATTGGTATAGATATGTCGATGATATTGTCATTCTATGGAAGGGCATAGAAAGACAACTAAATTCTTTTCACGAAAAAATCAATAAATTAGATCCCTTTATCAAATTTACCCTCGAATTCGGGGGAAATAAACTCAATTTTTTAGATCTATCCATCTCTTTGGTAAACGAAAAGCATGATTTTTCAATTTACAGAAAAGATACATATAGCGATATAACTATCCATAGTACTTCAAATCATCCTTTAGTCCATAAGCATGCAGCCTTCCATAGTATGATTAACCGAGCACTATCTATTCCAATGAGTGAACAAAATTTATCAAAAGAAAAATCCATTATCAAGAGCATAGCGGCTAGTAACGGATATGGAGGAGATCTCGTTGATACCATATGGGATAAGGTTCTTAGGAAAAAGAGTAGGGAAAATGTTTCCAATCTGGCCAGGGAAGATGTAAATTTAGGAGAAAAGCAATGGATATGTATACCTTATTATTGGAAAATTTCGGATAAAATCGGCAAAATTCTATCATCGAGAGGTTACAAAGTAGGTTTGAGAACTAAAAATGGTCTTAAAGCATTACTAGGATCCGTTAAGGACAAAATCAATGTTCAGGATAAAAGTGGGGATTATAAACTAAAATGTTCTTGTGGCTACAAATATTGCGGTCATACTGGTAGGAAATTCAGGGAAAGAATAGACGAGCATCAGGAGGATTTCTGGGAAAATAAAGGTAAGTCTACATTTGCGAAACATCTTAAGGAATCCAATCATAGTTACCTACAATTTTGATTCAACAGATAGACAGTTTGTAGAATTTCTTCATTTTTGTCCAAAGGGAGGTATGTTGAATGTACTTGAAAAATTCGAAATTAACAAAAGGACAGATCTGGTAAATGTTTAAATGAGGATATACCTCAATATATTTCAACACTGATAGGACCATTCCTATAAAGCTTGGAATTATCCCTTCACAATGTTGAAACCATATTTATTTTTCCCCCTTTCACTTCATCTGATTAGGTATAACCCCCCGTCACTTTGTTTGCACTTAATTGGTTATACCTCCTGCCACTTTCCTTTCTCTTGACCAATGGGATTCAATCTCCCTTCACCTGTTACGATAAAAGCTGCGTCCTTTCTAATGTGTCTTCAGTTATTGTTTGTTACTGATGATGGCCTAACCGTAGAAATCGATTTAACATTGTAACTCTTTATTTTTTGTGGAAATAGACAACGTTTTTCACTAACTTTCGTTTTGAAATGTACAAGCACTGCGACGAGTTCAGAGGCTAATGTAATGTTGTTGAGGGTGGTAAAGGGCGTAAGAACGATCTCGTTTCAGGCATGATGCATCATTGCAGGTGTGATACTGATTGAGATAGAAGCAAGGGAGATTTCTGACAGGCAAGTTATGTTGGCAATGAGGGAAGAGCAGATTGAGGCACCCTTGCCTCCCAGCAGATGGCCCCACCCAGCGAGATTTGTCAATGCTGAAGAGGTTTTGGAAGACAATTCTAGCCTTACGCTTGTGACAGAGTTCCTGTCAGAATCCCAGAGAAAGCGCTGCCGTCGCTCCGTTGGAAAACAACGGGTGTCGCACGCCTCTGCTCGTGTTCTTGAAAGGCTGAGTTTGGCGTTGGATGGGTGATCCGAGACCTGGAAAACCAATCTACTCCGAACATAGCTCATTAATGCTATTAGTAGGAGTGGGTATCTCTCTGACTGGATACTGTCACCCTCCTCTACCTCTTTGTCGAGGAATTAGGACCCCATTGCACCTCTGGGGGGCTACCTAAATCCTTGATATGGTAGCAGAGCGTGGTTAGGATTATGGACGGCTAACGCCTAGTAATCCAATCCACTATTTTTAGGGCGTTAATGTTTCAGAAGAAACATGGCCCGGGTTTTCCAGAAGGAATTCCCATTATCATCCCTTTGGTATATAAATAATTTCATTGGTCTTCGACTTATAATTTCTCATTTATTCCCCTTTTATAATTTCAATTTCATACCTATGGTATACCTGGCCTTTGCCATTTTATAATTCTTTATACCCGGGTATGGTTCCCAATTATTCAAGGGCATTGTTCCCAATTATTAATTCATGGGCATTGTTCCCAATTATTATTTCCAGGGCTTAGTTCCCAATTTAAGTCCCCAATGTTGGGCACATCAATTTATATCTATTTTATTTTCCTTAAGCTATAAGTCTCCATAGTTGAGCCACCGTTTTTCCCCGATTGTTCCAATCTTTGATTGGGGGTTAATTACCTAATGAATACTTCTTATGAAGATTCATTGACAATCCATCCTGTTTTAATTTCTCTTTTTCATCCTCAATCGCCAATGCAGCGATTTATTAATGAGCATCAGTTCTCAGCCAGTAAACTATTCAACCTGGTTTACATACTTGCTCTTCAATCAAATATGTCTTTAAGGGGGGGAGTGTGAAAGAGTTCCCGTCAGAATCCCAGAGAAAGCGCTGCCGTCGCTCCGTTGGAAAACAACGGGCGTCGCACGCCTCTTCTCGTGTTCTTGAAAGGCTGAGTTTGGCGTTGGATGGGTGATCCAAGACCTGGAAAACCAATCTACTCCGAACATAGCTCATTAATACTATTAGTAGGAGTGGGTATCTCTCTGACTGGATACTGTCACCCTCCTCTACCTCTTTGTCGAGGATTTAGGACCCCATTGCACCTCTGGGGGGCTACCTAAATCCTTGATACGTTTTCAATTTATACAGATGGAAGTGATTTGGGGGACGGAAAATTTGGATGTGCGTTTGTGTTTTATTCACGTTCAGATCTCCCAATCCACCACCAGCAGTTCAAGCTGGGAACATCTTCTTCGAACAACCAAGCGGAAGCTTTAGCTTTTCTACAGGCACCTGGGTGAATGAAAGTCGACGGACTGCCGTGATTTATACCGATAGTCAGGTGTGTCTAGCGATGCTGTAGCAACAGATTGAGAATGAGCAGCTTGACATTTTTTGGAGCTTTGTTCCAGCGATGGGCAGAAATACCATCAGGTCCAGCAGACGGGGAGTTTTTGACATAGCACTTATGTGCCTCGTCATGAAAAACCGGCGTGCACATAATGCTGCATAAGGAATCCCTGGAGGAAGCTGGGAGTACCACCGATTCACCAGTGTTATGGCTGGGAGCACTCAAGAGTGGCTCCCAGAATCCCACAAACTCCTGGCGAGGGGGAAAAACTTGCTCATCCCCAGCTCCTTACAGTACCTCTGCAGCCATAAGAGCCAGATGCTTCCTCCACAACTTCTGGACCCGCTGATACTCCCGCCTTCTTGCTTGTTTTGCCGCTTTGAGACCTCCACGAGGCACCAAAGTATGAGGATTCCCTCCCTGACGCCCTATCAAGGTCGCTTCCTCAACCCTTGGGAATATCCTCAGTATATAGGCTGCAACCTCGTACTCCAAGCTTTCAGGCCTCTCAGCAGCCCCCCTTGTGAAGGTAGGCAATCTCATAACCTTCTATACGACCTACCTGCTCCCCGAGCCTCAACAATTCAGTCTTCAAGAACACCGGAGGTCCCGGAAGAGGATTGCTGAATGGCAGGCTACTGCCCCACGCCTGTTGGAGATGCAGGAGAGACCCCACGGCTATTTGCCAGGATTGCATCATGAACAAGCTTCTTATAGTGGGGCGTCAGGCGAAGAGATTGGATGGCAGATAGCGTTCACATGGGAAAACGTTCTTGTATAAAAATATTAATATGTCGAACCCCATTACACACACCTCTGCCTCCTCTGCAACAATTCGCCACAAATCCACAAAAGCATACCTTGGCCGCACTCACTATATATCAATTGTAGCGTTGGTCTGTACAGAATGCTTCTGCCAGATGTGGGCATTGAGGCCATGCTTGGAACTGAAGGCTCTCTCACAGTGGGCACACAGGTGGGCATTCAATGGGGCAGTGGAAGAGGAGGAGAGATAGGATGATGAGGAAGAAGAAGAGACGGCCGCCGCCCCTGCCTGGCCCCGTGTGCCTCCCCTAGAACTCTACGTGCCAATGGGAAGGCAGGGGTTACGAGGGTTACAAGGCTCTTACTGTTTTTTCAAGCTGCGTTAAGTGTGAAATAAAAATGGTAAAAACCATACGGGTAGCATAAAAAACTTGCCTAAAATCTCAGCTTCCCGAAGGTATTATCAATTCTTATTTTATTTTGCTAATTAAAGGAGAAAAGTACGTTTTCATGTTGAAAAACATAGCTTTTCTTCTATGAAATTAAGGGTTTCGTGAAGAATGACCTCTAAAAAAATTTTAGTTCGGGGAGGGTTTCTACGTATTTTTACCGCCTACCCCTCTGCCCCAACCCAGGAACAAAACCCAATGGTTTTGGGTTTTGTTCCTGCAACAACCCCCTGACACCACCAAAGCACAAAGTTAGCTTAAAACATATAAAATAAACGACGACATAAACAATTTTCTCTATTTTCAGGTTGTGCTTCTGGCTCTCGCACATCCGCAGGTCACTTCCTCCTCCTGAGGCTCCTGCTGTCTAAAATCCTCACACTTTCAGCTCGACCTCCACTCGCCTAGTTCCCGCAGTCGCCTTGCCTTCATTCACTGACTTCAGCCGTACCTCTGTAATCGCGGAGAAAGAAAAATTCAGGAGATATAAAAAAAGTTATTTCATCCTTTGAAAAATAGAATTCCAGGAGGGGCGGTATAGTGAACACCTGACCCGAGGACTGCATCCTTGTTATCTCAGTCTGGTGGGGGTACCCTCCTCATTCAAGCCGACCTGCATAACAGAGCCAGGAGTGGCCATCAAATATTATAGGTACCATTCAACTACTCGACTTCTTGTCATCTCATTTCTCCTGCATCCAAGCCAAGAAGTACTACACTACATAATGACAGCTCCAGGATCGTAGTCTTGGTGATTTCTTGGTTCGTACTGTACCATCATCATAATTTATATATATATTGTATAGGTATAATATATATTTCAATATATGATTATGTAATATTGATTACAACTATACCTGCTATAAAGAAAACACGATAACAATAACCTCATCTGACCATGAATAAAGCTAGGTGTATGTGCTGGTGGTAGAAAAATGGCAATGAAACTCACCAAACCACGAAGCTTGCTGCCCATCCATTGACAGTTTTCCAGTACTATTGTAAAGTGCTCCTATCACTACTGTGGGTACAGCGATGAGCATACCGAAAGAAAGTATTTGCATACCCTGAACCATTGTCACTAATATCTGAAACAAGTATGAAAATACCTTTTGAGTGGAATTGTATTCACGAACCTGAAACACGTTACCAAGTAGATAGAAAACGAATGATTTATTTCCTCCTGTGGTAGAACTGCGATAAAACGTGACAGATTGCTTGCAGCGATCTAATATAAAATTCATTCAGATTACAATATCATCCCCATGATGAATTATGAGTAAATTCCATTACACTCCATTTTCACACACCCTAGTCGTTCGATTTCGCTTAAGTTTGGATGATAGTTGGGAGAAGACGACTTGATTACCACATATCGAATTCGTCAAGATTGTATCATTAATAGTTACTGGGCATGCGCCAATGTGAAATCCTTGTTACGACCTTAATTTCCTTAGCTTTCATCCGATTTTGATGAAATTGTCAGTGAATGCGCGGGTCAGGTTGTGGATGGTTCCATACCTACTTCATTATTCTCAACTTATCAGTTCATTCTGCGCATGCGCAAACGTAAATTACATCGAGTATAATTTTTTTGTTTCGTGATTGACTAATTACGCCACACGGCTGTCCCCTCAGTTTTATTCAGGACATGGTTGGCCTCAATGATCAGAATTGAAATGCCTAATTTAATTGTAACCAGAACTTTTCTTTGAAAATTCGCTCTTTTAGCCATACTGCAAGAAAGATTACTTTATTTTTTTTTTTAATAACGAAGTAATGTTTACTTTTATTTCTACAACATTACCTCGAACTGTGAATACCTCAACCATGGTTCAATGTGAAAGGCAGTGCAACAATGCAAGGGCCTACCTAATTTGCCAGTCAAACTTCAAAACCTGCAGTCAACCAGAAAGAGGTGTGGAAAACCTGCAGTCAACGCGGATTTATATTCGGGAGGAAGAGCTTAACATTTTATGAAAAAAAAATTTCGGAAAATTCGGGAAAATGGTCGGGAAAACCCCAAAAAACTGAGATTTTATACTTCAAAACCTGCAGTCAACCAGAAAGAGGTGTGGAAAACCTGCAGTCAACGCGGATTTATATTCGGGAGGAAGAGCTTAACATTTTATGAAAAAAAAAATTTCGGAAAATTCGGGAAAATGGTCGGAAAAACCCCAGAAAACTGAGATTTTAAACTTCAAAACCTGCAGTCAACCAGGAAGAGGTGTGGAAAACCTAAAGTCAACGTATATTTATATCCGGGAGGACTAGCTTAACATTTTATGAAAAAAAAAGTTCGGAAAAATGGTCGGAAAAACCCCCAAAAACTGGAATTTTACACTTCAAAACCTGCAGTCAATCGGAAGGAGGTGTGGAAAACCTGCAGTCAACCCGGATTTATATTCGAGGGGAAGAGTTTAACATTTTATGAAAAAAAAAATTTCGGAAAAATTGGGAAAATGGTCGGAAAAACCCCAAAAAACTGAGATTTTATACTTCAAAACCTCTAGTCAACCAGAAATAGGTGTGGGAAACCTGCAGACAACGCGGATTTATATTCAAGAGGAAGCGCTAAACAATTTACGAAAAAAAATTTTCGGAAAATTCGGGAAAATGGTAGGAAAAACCCCAAAAAACTGAGATTTAAAACTTCAAAACCTGCAGTCAACCAGAAAGAGGTGTGGAAAACCTGCAGTCAACGCGGATTTATATTCACGGGGAAGAGCTGAACAGTTTATTTAAAAAATTTTCAGAAAAGTCGTGAAAATGGTCGGGAAAACCCCAAAAAACGATTTAAAACTTCAAAACCCGCAGTCAACCAGAAAGAGGTCTGGAAAACCTGCAGTCAACGCGGATTTATATTCAGGAGGAAGAGCTTAACATTTAATGAAAAAAAATTTCGGAAAAATTGGGAAAATGGTCGGGAAAACCCCAAAAAACTGAGATTTTATACTTCAAAACCTCTAGTCAACAAGAATTAGGTGTGGAAAACCTGCAGTCAACGCGGATTTATATTTGGGAGGAAGAGCTTAACATTTAATGAAAAAAAATTTCGGAACAGCGGGGAAAATGGTCGGGAAAACCCCAAAAAACCGTTTTTAAACTTCAAAACCTGCAGTCAACCAGAAAGAGGTGTGGAAAACCTGCAGTCAACGCGGATTTATATTCGGGAGGAACAGCTTAACATTTTATGAAAAAAAATTTCGGAACAGCGGGGAAAATGATCGGAAAACCCCCAAAAAACTGGAATTGTTAACTTCAAAACCTGCAGTCAACAAGAAAGAGGTGTGGAAAACCTGCAGTCTACGCGGATTTATATTCGGGATGAAGAGCTGAACATTTTTGCAGGTTTTGAAGTTTTAAATCTCAGTTCTTTGGGGTTTTTCCGACCATGTTCCCGAATTTTCCGAAAATTTTTTTTCGTAAATTGTTTAGCGCTTCCTCTTGAATATAAATTCGCGTTGACTGCAGGTTTTCCACACCTCTTTCTGGTTGACTGCAAGTTTTGAAGTTTAAAATCTCTGTTTATTGGGGTTTTCCTGACCATTATCCCGAATTTTCCAAATTTTTTTTTTCATAAACCGTTTAGCGCTTCCTTTTGAATATAAATCCGAGTTGACTGCAGGTTTTCCACACCTCTTTCTGGTTGACTGCAGGTTTTGAAGTTTAAAATCTCAGTTTTTTGGGGTTCTCCCGACCATTTTCCCGAATTTTCCGAATTTTTTTTTCCATAAACTGTTTAGCGCCCGACCATTTTCCCGAATTTTCCGAAATTTATTTTTCATAAACTGTTCAGCTCTTCCCCGTGAATATGAATCCGCGTTGACTGCAGGTTTTCCACACCTCTTTCTGGTTGACTGCAGGTTTTGAAGTTTTAAATCTCAGTTTTTTGGGGTTTTTCCGACCATGTTCCCGAATTTTCCGAAATTTTTTTTTCGTAAAATATTTAGCTCTTCCTCTTGAATATAAATCCGCGTTGACTGCAGGTTTTCCACACCTCTTTCTGGTTGACTGCAGGTTTTGAAGTTTTAAATCTCTGTTTTTTGGGGTTTTCCCGACCATGTTCCCGAATTTTCCGAAATTTTTTTTTCGTAAATTGTTTAGCTCTTCCTCCCGAATATAAATCCGCGTTGACTGCAGGTTTTCCACACCTCTTTCTGGTTGACTGCAGATTTTGAAGTTTAAAATCTGTTTTTTGGGGTTTTCCCGACCGTTTTCCCGAATTTTCCGAAATTTTTTTTCCTTAAACTGTTTAGCGCTTCCTCTCGAATATAAATCCGCGTTGACTGCAGGTTTTCCACACCTCTTCCTGGTTGACTGCAGGTTTTGAAGTTTAAAATCTCAGTTTTTTGGGGTTTTCCCGACCATTTTCCCGAATTTTCCGAAATTTTTTTTTCATAAACTGTTTAGCGCTTCCTCTTGAATATAAATCCGCGTTGACTGCAGGTTTTCCACACCTCTTTCTGGTTGACTGCAGGTTTTGAAGTTTAAAATCTCAGTTTTTTGGGGTTTTCCCGACCATTTTCCCGAATTTTCCAAAAAATTTTTTTCATAAAATGTTTAGCTCTTCCTCCCGAATATAAATCCGAGTTGACTGCAGGTTTTCCACACCTCTTTTTGGTTGACTGCAGGTTTTGAAGTTTAAAATCTCAGTTTTTTTGGGGTTATCCCGACCATTTTCCCGAATTTTCCGAAATTTTTTTTTTTTTTTTTCATAAACTGTTCAGCTCTTCCCCGTGAATATAAAAAAATCTCAGTTTTTTGGGGTTTTCCCGAACATTTTCCCGAATTTTCCGAAATTTTTTTTTTCTTAAATCATTTAGCTCTTCCTCTTGAATATAAGTCCGCGTTGTCTGCAGGTTTTCCACACCTCTTTCTGGTTGGCTGCAGGTTTTTAAATTTATAATCAGTTTTTTGGGGTTTTCCCGACCATTTTCCCGTATTTTCCAAATTTTTTTTTTTCATAAACCGTTTAGCGCTTCCTTTCGAATATAAACCTGCGTTGACTGCAGGTTTCCATCACCTCTTTCTGGTTGACTGCAGGTTTTGAAGTTTAAAATCTCAGTTTTTTGGGGTTCTCCCGACCATTTTCCTGAATTTTCCGAATTTTTTTTTCATAAAATGTTTAGCTTTTCCTCTCGAATATAAATCCGCGTTGACTGCTGGTTTTCCACACCTCTTTCTGGTTGACTGCAGGTTTTGAAGTTTAAAATCTCAGTTTTTTGGGGTTTTCCCGACCATTTTCCCGAATTTTCCGAATTTTTTTTTCATAAACCGTTTATCTTTTCCTCTCGAATATAAATCCGCGTTGACTGCAGGTTTTCCACACCTCTTTCTGGTTGACTGCAGGTTTTGAAGTTTAAAATCTCAGTTTTTTGGGGTTCTCCCGACCATTTTCCTGAATTTTCCGAATTTTTTTTTCATAAACCGTTTAGCTTTTCCTCTCGAATATAAATCCGCGTTGACTGCAGGTTTTCCACACCTCTTTCTGGTTGACTGCAGGTTTTGAAGTTTTAAATCGTTTTTTTGGAGTTTTCCCGACCATTTTCCCGAATTTTCCGAAATTTATTTTTCATAAACTGTTCAGCTCTTCCCCGTGAATATAAATCCAGGTTGACAGCAGGTTTTCCACACCTCTTTCTGGTTGACTGCAGGTTTTGAATTTTTAAATCTCAGTTTTTTGGGGTTTTTCCGACCATGTTCCCGAATTTTCCGAAATTTTTTTTTCGTAAACTGTTTAGCTCTTTCTCTTGAATATAAATCCGCGTTGACTGCAGGTTTTCCACACCTCTTTCTGGTTGACTGCAGGTTTTGAAGGTTAAAATCTCTGTTTTTTGGGGTTTTCCCGACCATGTTCCCGAATTTTCCGAAATTTTTTTTTCGTAAATTGTTCAGCTCTTCCTCCCGAATATAAATCCGCGTTGACTGCTGGTTTTCCACACCTCTTTCTGGTTGACTGCAGGTTTTGACGTTTAAAATCACAGTCTTTTGGGGTTTTCCCGACCATTTTCCCGAATTTTCCGAAATTTTTTTTCATAAACTGTTTAGCGCTTCCTCTTGAATATAAATCCGCGTTGACTGCAGGTTTTCCACACCTCTTCCTGGTTGACTGCAGGTTTTGAAGTTTAAAATCTCAGTTTTTTGGGGTTTTCCCGACCATTTTCCCGAATTTTCCAAAATTTTTTTTTTCATAAACTGTTTAGCGCTTCCTCTCGAATATAAATCCGCGTTGACTGCAGGTTTTCCACACCTCTTTCTGGTTGACTGCAGGTTTTGAAGTTTAAAATCTCAGTTTTTTGGGGTTTTCCCGACCATTTTCCCGAATTTTCCAAAAAATGTTTTTCATAAAATGTTAAGCTCTTCCTCCCGAATATAAATCCGCGTTGACTGCAGGTTTTCCACACCTCTTTCTGGTTGACTGCAGGTTTTGAAGTTTAAAATCTCAGTTTTTTTGGGGTTATCCCGACCATTTTCCCGAATTTTCCGAAATTTTTTTTTTTTTTTTCATAAACCGTTTAGCGCTTCCCCTTGAATATAAATCCGCGTTGACTGCAGGTTTTCCACACCTCTTTCTGGTTGACTGCAGGTTTTGAAGTTTTAAATCTCAGTTTTTTGGGGTTTTTCCGACCATGTTCCCGAATTTTCCGAATTTTTTTCGTAAATTGTTTAGCTCTTCCTCTTGAATATAAATCCGCGTTGTCTGCAGGTTTTCCACACCTCTTTCTGGTTGACTGCAGGTTTTGAAGTTTAAAATCTCAGTTTTTTGGGGTTTTCCCGACCATTTTCCCGAATTTTCCAAATTTTTTTTTTCATAAACCGTTTAGCGCTTCCTTTTGAATATAAATCCGCGTTGACTGCAGGTTTTCCACACCTCTTTCTGGTTGACTGCAGGTTTTGAAGTTTAAAATCTCAGTTTTTTGGGGTTCTCCCGACCATTTTCCGAATTTTCAAAATTTTTTTTACATTAAATGTTTAGCTTTTTCTCCCGAATATTAATCCGCGTTGACTGCAGGTTTTCCACACCTCTTTCTGGTTGACTGCAGGTTTTGAAGTTTTAAATCTCAGTTTTTTGGGGTTTTTCCAAACATTTTCCCGAATTTTCCGAAATTGTTTTTTCATAAATTGTTTAGCTCTTCCTCTTGAATATAAATCCGCGTTGACTGCAGGTTTTCCACACCTCTTTCTGGTTGACTGCAGGTTTTGAAGTTTTAAATCTCAGTTTTTTGGGGTTTTCCCGACCATGTTCCCGAATTTTCCGAAATTTTTTTTTTCGTAAATTGTTCAGCTCTTCCTCCCGAATATAAATCCGCGTTGACTGCAGGTTTTCCACACCTCTTTCCGGTTGACTGCAGATTTTGAAGTTTAAAATCTGTTTTTGGGGTTTTCCCGACCATTTTCCCGAATTTTCCGAAATTTTTTTTCATAAACTGTTTAGCGCTTCCTCTTGAATATAAATCCGCGTTGACTGCAGGTTTTCCACACCTCTTTCTGGTTGACTGCAGGTTTTGAAGTTTAAAATCTCAGTTTTTTGGGGTTTTCCCGACCATTTTCCCGAATTTTCCAAAAAAAATTTTTCATAAACTGTTTAGCGCTTCCTCTTGAATATAAATCCGCGTTGACTGCAGGTTTTCCACACCTCTTTCTGGTTGACTGCAGGTTTTGAAGTTTAAAATCGGTTTTTTGGGGTTTTCCCGACCATTTTTCCGAATTTTCCGAATTTTTTTTTCATAAACCGTTTAGCTTTTCCTCTCGAATATAAATCCGCGTTGACTGCAGGTTTTCCACCCCTCTTTCTGGTTGACTGCAGGTTTTGAAGTTTGACTGGCAAATTAGGAACCTCCACAATGCAAATATCCAGTGGAAATTTTTATTTCCACTTCAGCTTTCTATTTACTTGGAGTACGCTATACGAGCCGAATCGGTCTCTTAGATCATTGAGGAACTCCTCGATAGACCAAGATTTGGGAATGCCCTTGATCATAACTTTTATGGGTATATCCTGTTTATTTTGATGGTAGGTATAGTGAGGGAGGATTTTTTGTTCCTCAAAACATTTAGTAGTAGCACGAAAGCTATATGAATCTACAGTATTAATTTTAACCACATCATTTTACATAGAGGTAAAACTAACGTTACCTAGTAGTATTTTTCTCAACCGTTTATCTTAATCCTATGGACAGTTATCGTCTGGAATGACACACACACATATATATACAAATGAAAAAGCGTTAAACTCTAGGCTTCGTTTCAGAATGCCTCAAAACGGATTTCAATGAAGACATTTTTCAAAAATTTTGATTTTAAAGTTTTCTGAGAAATTGCAATAGCTTCATGTTTTTACGAAAATTCGCTAAAAAGCTCTATGCTACGGCCTTATTGCTGGCCAGATCCTTAAGCATCTTCCACGTAAAGCCATTGCGAAAATAACCATGATTGTCAATGCGGTTATAAGACTCCGATGCATTCCTCAATTGTGGAAGATTGCTGAGGTCATCATGATTCCTAAACCAGGCAAGCCCCTTGAGGAACCAAGTTCATACAGACCAATTTCACTTCTACCAGTTTTATCAAAACTCTTCGAAAAGATAATACACAGACGACTAGTACCTACCCATAATTGAAGAGTGCAAGCCGTTCCCAAGACATCAGTTTGGCTTTCGACAGAAACACTCAACGATTGATCAAGTCCATCGAATAGCACATATAATCGAACAAGCACTTGAGAAACAGAAAGTCTGCTCTGCCATCTTCTTTGACGTCGCTCAGGCATTTGACAAAGTTTGGCATGAGGGACTCAATTACAAGCTGCGCAAAACTCTGCCAACGAAGTATGCTGAGCTGCTTCAATCATACCTCACCAATCGTTATTTCAGAATAAAGCAAGAGGATGCCTTCTCAGCGCTAAAACTGCTTGGCCTCTACACTAGTGATGTCCCAGAAATTGAAATGAACACCACAGCCACTTTCGCGGACGCCACGGCGGTCCTGGCAGTCGGAGATAATAACATCGAGTCCATCGCCAAGTTAAACCGGTCCCTATCCTGCATACAACAATGGCCAGCGAAATGGAGAATCAGAATAAACGAAACTAAGTCGGTACACTTCGACTTCGCTAACAAAAGAATTGACAATCAGGCACGTAGCCAGAGGGGGGGTCCATGGGGTCCGGACCCCCCCCGAAATTTTTTGATGAATTAAAAAATTATGGTTAGGGTAGTATCTATTATTTCAATAGCACGAACTACCAACAGAGGGTATTCGTCTGATGTTAAATTCTTCAGAAATTATTTTTATAATACTCATAGGTTCTGCTAATAGCTCCAATACGTAGAGGTAAGATTCCTGAGATAAGAAGTTAGATATTTCGGTACACGGACATGGGTCATGTATACGACCTTAAAGACAGATCAACGCCTCTAGCACTATACCTGAACGACCCTTGTAAGCCTTGCCGTGTAGCAACTCTTCATACCTTTCAGCACTCCACATTTTTATTATGGTGTTCAGAAGCCTTCTGACATCTTCCCCTGAAGAGATTCCTTTCTCTCTCTGGAGGACAGTACTACAGAGGAAGAAAATTCTCTCCGAATCTCGTATTCCCTCGGCTAGCCCTTTCACTTCATCAGCAAGGACAGACACGCCGACCGCTCCCTGAGGTAACTCGTACTGCTTTCCTTGCAGACGCATGGCTCTCTGCTACAGCATGTCCCATCTTAATGTGGTCCAGCCTCCTGGAGAATTTAACATCCCGTCCCCGAAGCCTCTTATGAAATAGTTCTGAATAGGATCAGCATTTGGTATTGATATTATACTTTGAGTACCACGGTTGGTATTCAGGTTCGCAATATTTGGATGTCTGGAGCGTATATGTAGAGTGAGTTCTCTTCTTGTAAAGCCTCTAGATCTAGAACAATGGGGACATTGGGTTGCATTGTCTCTTTGACTATTCACCAAGGTATCATCCATGTTACTGAGCTACATAATTACGTTGCTCCAACGATATCACAACAATAACAATAATCAAGTTAACATTTTTGGAATGAGTGAATGAGACAGAATTTGGCACAACTTCGAAGTAGGAATTTGAAGAAGTATGACTGGTAGTGCGAACCTGTCTGGTACGTTTTCCATCGGTTTTTGGTTAAAAAAAAAATAATAATAATAATAAAAAAAAAAACCGCGATCATACGCTTCGAAAATCGATTTTCTTGCGGAGCGGAAATTCACACAACACATCACCATCCGTTCTGGGATTAGAAAATTCATAAATTTACTTCATGGGATCTTGCAGTCTAGGGGAAATTTATCTATCCTGTGTGCGTCACGGGGTTCTGTATTCCGCCCCAAACTCCTTACAATATCCTATGGGGAGAATGTTCCTAGATGTCTTCCTAACTTTTACGTTACGGGATCCTGCAGTACCTTAGAAATTAGGATTAGAAAAATACCTTAGAAATACGATGGGTAACGAATGCCTTTCTCATTTGACCATGATGTCAATTCTTTATCCACTGTCGTTCGCGGCTGATAACGTGCTGGATTTGATGTCTTTAAAAGCAAACAGAAAAATCTTACTATAAACATTTTATGATCAACTAAATACCCAAAAATTGAACTTTTATTGTTGTATAAAGATCAAGATTTATCATGATTGTAAAAAATTGTTTTAACTGTCACCTAAAATCCTTATTATGTACCTACCTATTAAATATTTTTGCCTTATTAAAGATAGTATTTCATCATGTTTGTAAAACATTTCTTCTCGTTACTTAAAATTCGTATTTTAAAATTTATTGAAATGGGAAGAGAGCCGGTGAGAGGGGGGGGGGGATCTGGACCCTCCCCAAGGCAAAATCCTGGCTACGTGCCTGTTGACAATGTACCGGTTCATCTCAAGGGCAAAGTTATTCCTTATGCTAACAAAGCCAGGCTCAGGTGGAGAGCCCATTTTAAGAAAAAGAAGGAAGAACTCCTACTCAAATTCAGAAAAATTTATTGGTTAATGGGGAGACAGTCAAAGTGTCGATTCATATGACAACTCTCTCAACCTCCTGGGTTTGGAGGTCCGTCATAATTTGAACTGGACTCCCCATATTGAAGCCGTTACAAAAAAATTAGCAAGTGGTACATACCTGTTGAGAAAGCTGTTTTCCTGCGTTTCGCTTAATGTTCTATTGAGTGTATACTATGCTCATTTTGCATCTCATATGGCGTATGGCATTAAGTGTGGGGCAACTCTCCTTCTGTGTACCTTGTCCTCAAAAAACAAAAAGCAGCGTTGAGAGCCATATTTGGAGTGAGTTCCCGAACATCCTGCCGACCTTTATTCAAGGAGCTGGGAGTCGTCACAGTTGTGGGGATGTACGTGATTGAGCTGCTATGCTTTGTCGTCACCAACATCGATAAGTTTTATCGCTCGGCGCATGATCACAACACTCGCTCTCAGGATCATCTCGCCTTGATCAGAGTCCGTACTGCAGCAGCTCAGAGAACTAACATATCATTTTTGGGTGCCAAACTCTACAACCAACTTCCAATCAAGCTGAAGAATATTACCAACCCGTCAATTTAGAAGAGAAATCACGAGAAAAATTAGAGACAATCCCATTTATATACAGTTGATGAATTTTTTTACATGCGTTTTTAGAATTTTTTTTTTAAATATGTGGAGATGTGTAAATATGTGTACCTATTATGTAACTAATATTTATAATGATTGACAATGTATTATCCCACAAGGATGACATACAATAAAATCTATTCTATTCTATTCTATTCATAACAAGCTTACACTGTATAATTAGGTCCTTGAACCTGTCTGGAGCTATAGAGCCCAGCTGTGGCGTTGTACGGCTCAATCAAAACAAGACATCATCCAACGATTCCACAATAATGTATTACGAAATATTGCTAATGCACCATGGTACTTTCGAAATGAACGTCTCCATCACGAACTTCAGGTCGAGACATAGACAGTTCCTAAAGCGATAGGGAGATCGAGATAAGGCGCCTTATTGTGAATGGAAAACACTACTGCGCATGTGCGGGGAGAGGCCTCATCTCCAATTCGACAGATTAATATTCCATCTATACATAAGACGCTTTATCCCGAACCTACCTGTCTCATCCCTTCCTCCCTATCGAAAACCTATCGCAAAGTAACCTTACACAACGGTAACGGTGATATTCATTTCTCATTGGTATTCATGATTCATGAAAATTATATTAAATATCTTGTTTATAAACTTTCAAAATTTGCCATTGCGCAACCTTTTCGTGAAAAAAAAAAAAAAGAACTAGGAAACTTAGAAATGCTGGAAACTGAACAAACAGGATAGGCGGGAAAGTCCCCTTAGTGGTTCAGCGTTACTTGAATATAAGTAGCGTCACTTTAAGATAAAAAAGTCCAGTCATGCAGCATGACCCCATGAGCGAATTTTTGAAGAAATCTTCGATCATACAATATCGATTTTTGACTGATTTTCAACTTTGAAATTTTTGAAAACTTGATACATATTCTTATAGGAAATTTTACGCTGATTCCGAATATACCACATGTTAGTATGCTGAAAAAATTATTTCGCACAACAAATCGCAAAAACAGGCTATTTTGAAATTTTTGACTACATTTTTGATAATTTCAACCCGAAGATGTAATCCGATCATGCTGGCCAACGAACTTGAACTTTTGTTTTGTGTCCTTAACATTTTAAAATTTGTTTGAAGTTTCTAGCACAATTCTACGGACAGTTATCGTCTGGAATATATACACACATAAATACATATATACATACATATATACATACATACATACATATATACATACGTACATATATACAACAAATAATATTGTTCATAAGTTATAACTTGGTACAATAAAATGTAAAAAAAAAAAAAAAAAAATCTAAATCAAGAATCCACAAATCTTTTTTTTTTTTAATGGAATCCTATGCAGTTGATAGGGGCCTATGTAACCTTTTCATACTCGTACTTACCTGTGGTGCAGTCGTCCTCCACGATCGCTGTTCCGGTTCACAGTCTTCATCGGAAATGAGGGCCACTTCCTCCTCTGCCTTCGTTCTCTTGTCAGAGTACATTGGAGACTGTGAAACAGAAAAAGCGAGTTCCAGTTGTAATGACATATATAGGATTTTGTGAAATACAGGATTTTCATTCTTCAGTAGGAGTCTATAATATGTAGGTATTGTAAATTCCACGCAAAGGCGGCATTCTCCTTGACATAGATATTCCTTGCGAATCCTGGTTCTTAGGACCACGGATTAAGAATTCATATTAGCTGAGGGAAGAAAAATATGAAGAAAAAAAGTCTGCCAAGTTTGCTGCGGCACTTTGCTTCCCCGTATCCGAAACATGAAAGTATCTATAGATCATTGAAATGTTTGAAATAATTTTACAAACTTCCTACAAGCTTTTACAAACTTAAAAAAAAAAATCGGTAAATAGGGAACTTTTATGTGTTAGAATTTCACACTTTTGACCTAAGATTTGGATTCAGCGCACTTAAACCCCCCCCCTCATGCTCCAATTTTTAGCTCCAAAGACCGTTTAGTTTGGGCAATAAACGAGTGGGAGGAGGTAGTGCATAGGAGCTGAGGGCTCCCCCCAGGCGGGCGGGGGCCGTGACGTCATCGTGCAAATGAATTTCAAGTGCAGTATTACTGGTCAGATACCCATCATATAGCACCTTTTGGGAAAGCGTTCATTAATGTCTTTTTATTGAGCAATAACCATGAAAAATCCCCGTAAGAGTCTAAAAAACGATGCAAATTTGAGAACGATGAAATTGGTAGAGAACTATAAATATACATTAATTGCTATGCAATTCTTAGGCCGACCCCCAACAATTTTTTTTGTAACGTCCGTAACGTTCCGCATCGTGGGTTCGAATCCCAGCCAGGCTTGAAAAATTTTTTATTTTATTGCATAGCAAATTATCCTCGTTTTGTACGCAGTACAAAAGAGAAAAGATCCGGGGGGTCCAGGGGGGCGAAGCCCCCTGGCGAGGCGCGAAGCACCGAGTTATATATATATATATATATATATAAATCCTAACCCTCGTATTTCCAGAAAATTTCATCATAGTCGGTTGAAAACTGTGGAAATTATGCTCGTTGCAAGAATTACACATTCGCACATTTTTAATTTAATTTATCCTCGGTAGGCGTCTATGCCTCTGCAGATGTGTTTTAGATAATGAATAATAGACTTCGTTTAATTAAAGGGCTATCTAGTAACATAAATAATAAACCTTTGGGTAGTAATTTGCAGCGTTTTTTTTTTTTTTTTTTTTTTTTTAATAAGTAGATAAACTACGTCAGACTCCGCTTGATAATTACATAGCAATTATCAATTTATGTTGAGGGGATATCTAATACAGAATTAATCAATCAATGTGCAATGACTGGAAGAGGGTGGAAGGGTTGAAAATGTGTTTCCTTGGTCGGATACAGAGGTTCATTACTGAAAATGTTAAACCTAAAATTACAGCTAACATTACCATTATAATAAGCCAATTTATTACCAACATTCGGCGAAGTATATCTATCTGTTATTTACGCTTTTCAAACGTAATACAAATGTATCAAATTGAAAAAAAAGACCAGGTTCGGAAA
Organism: Adelphocoris suturalis; assembly: GCA_030762985.1. Lineage (NCBI taxonomy): Eukaryota > Metazoa > Arthropoda > Insecta > Hemiptera > Miridae > Adelphocoris > Adelphocoris suturalis. The sequence continues at coordinate 7,226,981 of CM061040.1, read as the reverse complement.
CCTTTATTTACTGAAAATTTAAATTTGGATGCAGTGAGCCTTACCGCATCCAAGGTTCCATAATATCATCTAAATACCTACCTATTGTGCTTGGGAGTCGCCGTTGCGGATTGTTGTTTGGCTGCTCCTGTGGAATAGAATGAAATAGAATAGAATTGAACGGAATAGATGCGAGGTCGAATCACCTTTAATGACTTTTAAACATGGGTTTTTGTTAACGTTAATTGTGCTTACCCAATATATCGCAGGAGGTGAAACTGTAGTGGCCACTTACATCAATTCTTCTAATTAGAACGCTACCAGCCATGGTCGATAACATTTTCAGAACCGCTAATTTCCTAAAAAATGTTTCGATAACGCAAAGTGCAGTATCACTGGTTATTTTTTGCTTCCTCACTACCAAAGCTTTGTGTTCGTGATTGAAGTGGAAAAACGTCTGATAAGTTTGATGGGCAGTATAGCTTCCTCACATATTGTAACATGGGCGTGTAGAATTAGTTGAATAACAAAGTACGAGTCGGACTAATAAGTCGACGTTATAAAAAAATAATGTTTGCGCATGCGCACATACTGATATCGATCCAACGGCAATGAAATTTGAAGGGGAACGTCCAAGAGCTAAACCGCACAATCCTTGGAAATTTCATTAAAATCGGTCGCGAAATTTGGTCTGTGTCAAGCAATTTTAGTTTTGAGCATGAACTATAGTTATTACTCCACTAATCGCGATATAGTTCATAGGGAATTTTCCTTGAACATATACTCATCGACTCCCCAAATTTGAACGACATCAGACCAATAAATGATAGGAAATCGACGTTATAATAAATTTACGTTTGCGCATGCGCACAGACTACTTTATGTAACGGCAATGAAAGTTATAGGGGACCATCAACAAGCTATGTATCCCGCACAATCCCTGAAAATTTCATCTAAATCGTTCCATTAGACTCGGAGTTTTGCCTGTGTCAATAGAGATTAGTTTAACGCCTGCGCAATGGTTATTACTCTGCCAATTGCAATATAATTTATAGTCTAGAGTCTGAACGAAGTCGGTCAAACAGATAATGAGAAATCGACGTCATGAAAAAGTCACGTTTGCACATGCGCACAGACTACAGTTGATTCGACCGCATTGAAAATCATAGGGAAGCGTCCAGGAGCTTAGCCGCACAATCCCAAGTTTTAATCCGATTGCGATGACATTTTGAGGGATTGCTCCCCTACTATTTTCAATGCCGTCGAATCAACTGTAGTCTGTGCGCATGTGCAAACGTGAATTTCTCATAACGTCGATTTCTCATTATCTGTCCTCTGGAGAAGATGCAGAACTGAAGTAGTCATTCTAGTGATCAGGGCTGAAGTGAATCGGTTGGGTATCATGAGAACTTAGCCCAATCTTTTTTATTCTAGATCACAATTGCTTGACAGGCAAATCTGGGGAGAGTAAGTTTTCAAAATATAATTACTTAGTACGTCTAACAGCGGATTTAGCTTTGTTTCGGAGTTGTTTGAAAATTGTGTAGTCACTGGGATCATGTGAGCACCGCTATCGAGAATATGCAGCATCCCTAGCTTTCAAAAGGGAGTGTAAAGCAGGAGTAAACCAGGGGGTGCAAGGATGGTGAACTCCAACTTTTTTAAGGGGAGCGAGTGAATTAAGACTGGTTAATAAGTTGCAGTTTAGGCTATAGATCATATCATTGACGTCCACACAATGCATGATGCTATCCCAATTCATAGAAAGAGCTATCCTGTCCACATCCACCTGAGAAATTAATCTAAGATTGTACTTACACATGAATGAAATGCGTTTTGAACTTGAATTTACTTAACCGTGTGCAACAGAGGAGAGCATGGTGATGGGTGCAAAAGTAGGTAGGATTTGAATAACTTCCCTGATGCAGCATTTTTCACAAGAAAATTATCAATACTTGTGGCCGAGTCACTAAGAATGTGTGTAGCACCTGACTCAAGAGAATTCAAGGCAAGCATGTTACACATATCCTGCAATTTCTTGGAGTTAGGCGAATGAAGATTGGAGTTAATATTAAAGTTGCCAGCTATTATGCTGTTTTCATGCTCGTAAATAAAGTCTCCTGGAATGGATTCCAACATGGTTATATGAAGGAGGGTTTGGGGGTCTACATAAAGCACATAATAATATGGGAGATATCGCTGGACGGGCTTCGATGATTAAGTATTATAGAATGGATTCTTCAGGAGATACATAGTAGGTACTTTGAATTTTATAACGACATGAAGGTAGATGGCAACACCACCAGAATTCTTGTGAGCTCTATCACGTCTGATGAGCTGGAATCCTGAAATAGCCACTGAATTGTAACGAATGGAGGGTTTGAGCCAAGTCTCAGATATTACTATTGCCTGAACTTGATTTTCACCAATGTAATATTTTATATCCTCAATATGACGGGGGTGACTTTGAGCGTTAAAGTATAAAACTGGGAAAGTAAGTATTAGGAGATGAACATATGTCACAATCGATACAATGTTCAACTGTGATAGTAGGAGCATCAACATTTAACTGCGTGGCATGCGGCAAAGAGATAACAGAATCGTCAGCATTCTGAGTAATACACAGAAGCGAGGAATCAGGACTACCCTCCATGAAGAGCAATAACGCCCACCACCCCAGCACGACCAGGTGCCGAAAGAGCACACCATACAACCAAACCTAGCAAGAATGAAACAAGAAAGGAGAGAGGAGGTAGAAATAAATCTCACCCATGTGCCCTTGCGGACTCGAGGAAGATTCCGCAGAGCACTTTCTTTGCAGATGCGACCGGTACTGGAGATCCAGAACGGAGGCATTTGGGCATCATATAATTGAACGTGCTTCCCTTAGAGATATTCACTGGAAAAGAATTAACAAATTTTCTGATTTGAGCAAAAGATTTGCTTGTGACGACTCCAACTCAGGGTGACCGGCGGAATCCTCTTTTAAATTAAAGGCCTCTTCTTGAAGGAGAGTACAAGCCAATTATGGTGCCTGAAACTCTTTTCCAATGGAAACTCCGAGCAGTGAGTGAGTGAGTCCTTTCCTTCGGCATTCCTACGAATTCAGATAGTTTTACTTGATCAACCCTTTTTACTTACACACCAGCGGCAATGATGACAACTCCATCGGTTTTGACTACTTCGATTTGTTTGTGACCAAAGTTCTTAATAGTTGTGTGCGATCTGAGGCCCTATGCCATCGATTTGAATTGGATATTATACTCAATAAAACAATTCCATAAAAGGAACGTAGTTTGTTCATTGGAAACACCAAATTTCTTACAGCCTATTGAGTAATATCTTTACGACTGATGAATTCGAGTTATCTGATCAGTTGATCAAGATTTGATGAGTTGATTTGTTACAGTCTGTGACCGTCCTTAGTAGTTAGTACGGAAATTACCTAATTATGGGGCACAGGAGATCCCGGAATGTGCTCGAATATTTTGGAATAAATTTTCAGAAGCATAATGTCTCCCTAGATTTCCATGAAGAATTTTATTTTGAATACTTGGAGCCATTGCCGTTCTTGGAGAATTCACTAAAGGGTAACTTTCATGTGTTGATCTAAAATCCATCATCATCTAAATCATAACATTTCTTTCATCTAAGTAACATTTTTTGATCTATTAATCTATGATTCTGTGCTCCTGAAAACTTCTCGTTTTCAAATTTTCAGCCGGAAATTCCCTTTAGGGGTGATGTCATTCAGCTGTCCTAACACCCCTGTTTTGGCCACTTTCTACCATCCTATACCTTCCATATTGAACTGTTTTAGAAAGCTTTCTTCAAGATCTTTCACCTGATGGAATTAAATAAAATGGGCGGAGAAAACTGAACATTATAGTAGGTTATTTTTCCAACCTGAACTGATGAAATAGGTATGTAGGTACCTAGGCATCTATGTGAATCAAAAGAGCTCGGATTAATAACCAATGAAACCTCAAAATGTGAAGGAGAGCCCACAAATATGACTTTAAAAAAGAAGAAGAAATATGTATAAAATGACAAGATATGAAAAGGAAAGCTTCCGTCCTTGCATCGATTTTTTCCATGTTTTTTAGTTACCTACCCATGTCAGAATATATTGATAAAGAGGGAAACAGTAAATGGAGGTTGTTTGAATAAGAAGTATAATGACATTCTAAATTAAATCAACACTGCTTTTCTTTATTTACGGTCCATGGAATCATTGGTGGTCACGGGCACCGAAAATCAACATATTTACAATCATTGGTTTAAGTTAAAAATGGCTTAAAATCACCAACAAAGACTGAACAGTAGCTGTGGGTATAGGTATTTATACAATTGAGAACATACATCGTAGTGAATCTTCACAAGTATATTACAGTGCATTATAACCAACAAAATCTATCGCAACTTTGGCTACATTCTTAGAATAAGTACTATGGTACAACCGTGATTAACGAAACTCTGCATCAAGTTGCAGCGTACATAGGTATACTAGTAAATCACTGACGCAATGTATGTTCATAAATCACAGCTTTTCAACCTAAAAATAGGTATTGTACATACAACCCATAATGACTAACAGTACCTCCTAAAGATGGAAGGCTTATAGCTCGAGGAAGGTATGTATTCAACGAAGTACAGGCAACAACAGTGAATAAAAAGTTCCAGTCATGCAACATGAGTATGAGCGAATTTTCGTACATTGTAGAATTATACTATGTTATATTGTTTTAAAATCTGAGCACTTTGAGTGGAAAAAAATTTATTGTGCCAGTTTTATGTTTAAAAACAAGTTCTAAATAATATTCTGCAAATCATAAAATATATTTGTCAGCATAGTTATGAGCGAAAATTTGTTAATGTTCCAGTTTCGCTGATAAAGTTCTTTTGAAAATACTTTTTTAACGCGTTTTTTAGCATTTGTCCAATTTAATGGGCTCAAAAAGTTATTTCATCTGAAAAGCTTGATTTTTGTCACAAGAACGGTAGGTATTTTCATTCCAATCCTAAAGAAAGTTATCGTCTGGAATGACATATAAAACTCAGGGATTCGTTTCAGAATACCTCAAAATGGATTTCAATAAAGAAATTTTGCAAAAATTTGTACGAAAATGAGCTAAAACGAGGATTGGTGAAATCCCAACCTTGACTCGGAACCTACATCCTTAGAATAAAAATGTACCTTATCTATAGGTACTATTTTATAAGAATGAAAATCTGCGAGTCTGTGATTGTCGCAATCACGGACGAAGGGATCCGAACAGGGTTTTTTATAATCGTGTCCGGAAATCTCCTGGTCAGAATATAGGCTATTTTAAAATATTCTAATTCCTCCCGAACCATTGGCTAGAGGGCGGGAGGGGGTACGAGCCTCTTTTCGACTTCCCCGCTTCCCTTTAAGCTAATTGGAGCAATTGCCCATGAATATATACAAATAAACAATAAAAAATTTTCTTGTTTTCGTATTAGGGAACTTCTTTACAGACGATAATGTAAAGTAATTGTTAGTCCAGCACTTGAATCCAGTAAAACTCAAAATCCTGTCAATATTTCGTTTTGAGCACATGGAGACTTTTGATTAAGTTATCGAAAGCTATCTTGAGAGCATAGTTTCAAAAGATATCCATGAAACACTAATCGTATAAGAAAAATGAACAGTCCTTTGTAGATTTGGATCTACGGTTCTCTGCTCTGTTTAGGTTATGAAACTTGTTTTATTGAAAAATTGTATTTAGCTCATGAGCCGTAAATTTTAATTTAATGTTTGCAATAAACACAACGGTTCACTCATATGATCTGGATTCAGCACTGGGGCATATTTTTCTTATATAGGACATAACTAATTCAACCTGATTGAAGATTTCGAGCGGAGGAGATTTTCGAGATTTTTTAGGAGATTTCGAGGAGCGTTAAATCGACCAAATAGGTATACTTGTTACAAGGATTATAGGTTCGTTCATGCGCAGCAGCTAATAATAATACGATCGTGATGAAACTTATTAGGGGACCTAATCAGACAGTAATTTCCCATCAAGCCTTCGAAATGGAGCGACATTTGGTGATTGAGAAAATGAAGCTCGATGGATTTCGCGTTTGCCCATTCACAGAGTGAAGTATTGATTAGTAACATTTCTTCATTTGGACAGTTCAAAAATTATAACAAGACTTTACAAAAAAAAAGGACTTCATGTCCTTGAATTGGTGGTTTTTTAAAATAATCTCCAACGTTCCGCTCTAGGAACTGGGGAAACTTGATTTTCTCAAACTGATAACTTCTACAAAATATTATATGATTGATTTGGATGGATTATATGATGGTTCCTTTATAGGATGGATTTGATAAATTTTACAAAATTTTAAATTCGATTTTCTCAAACTGATAACTTTGAATTCGATTTTTTATCACAAAAAGAAAACGATAAGTACTTATTTAACAAATTTGATATTTTGTCTCCCAGAAGAAGCCCCAGTTTCTGGGAGAAACGTTGGAGATTAATAAACAAACCAATTTAAGAACAGAATGGCTTTTTTGTGAAGTATTGATTAGAGGGCAATTAAACTGATAGGGGTCTATATACAGTAACATATATCTAATCTGAGGATTGGTGCTAAATCACGATGAGGCACGAACCACAAATTCGTGTAGTGTGGATGTAACGCCAATGACGAGAGCAGAGGCACCAATGAGTACAATGAGGCCATCCGTGCAGAACTTGATGAAGAATCTAAAGCCATGAACGTGGTGCCAGGAGGTGAAAAGGTCCATCAGTGCGGGTACAGCCAATCCCAAAGACGTCAGAACCAGGCTTCCCATCAATGAGATCGCTAGATCCAGGTAAGGGACGACCATAGCCACTAACACTAGTCAGAAACAAATCACTTATTAACTACAACTATCGACCGGCTGATATAATTTCAAAAGAATTGTTCAAATATAGTGAAATGATTCAGAAACTCGAAAAAGAGTTCCACTATCTGCTTTACAAGCAGATACCATGTTTACATGGACATGTCTTTGATTGGGGATTTCATAACGGTTGTCCTCGAGAGTTGTAAACAAATCCTTTAACTTTGGACTGTAGGCGACAAAATGTAGGATAAAGAATTTATTTTATTATTCTTGGAGGCATAAAAAGCATACCATACATACTATTAAAGTTATTTCTCCAATACAGACGCTATCATTGTTATGTTCATGATAGCCACTATAATGAGTTTTTGTTAACAGTCGACTGTTGTCAAGGGGATGAAAATGTTTCCTATGGAGTGGAGTAAATAAAATAAAGTGGAGAAAATTTATTGTTTATAGTCCAATCAACTTAATTTAGGAATGCAGCCAGGTACGTAAGGAGGGGAAATTGGTAGCTTGAGATGTGAACATTTATCACATAAATCAAGCGCTTTCCAACGAGTGGCAAACGATTTCTGTGCGATGAAAACTGCGGAAGTTCCATTCTCCTAGCAACGGCTGGGTTGTACGTGAACATCATTAGAAATTGTGACATCAACTTTTGCGTGACGGAAATTTTTGGTTGACACCCCAGAGCAAAGACATATCCATGTCAAAATGAAAAAAAAAAAAAAAAAAAAAAAAAAAAGCGTCATTTGCTAGTTCAAATCCAACCATAGATTTCCGTGATATAAATGATAGGTTTTCAAAATCATCCAGACATTTTTATAAAATTCCCAAAAATGAAATTATTGAAAAACAAACGGGTTTTTCCCTAATCAATCTAATCCTTTTCAAAGAAATATGTAGTGCTCATAATGAATGCAACTTGTGGGGGAGCCAGAAGTTAATTTGGTAGTTGGGAAGGGGGGCTTGCTAAGGATATCTTTGGGGGGGGGGGGGGGGGGGGGGCCACCGGGGTGGGGAATACCCCCATTATCTGGGTCCGGGTTGAAATTCATAATTTAACAATCAAGTTACTGTATTTCTAAGCTTTTTGTTTGTAAGCTGTTTGGCAGAAACTTTTAATGTCATTATGAGTTTTTCAGATTGTTTGCCAAGTGAATGGGGTAAAATCTAGCTAATTTACAGACACACTAAAACTTTGTTTATACAAAGTTCCAGTTGACGATCATGCTGCTTGACTGGAAATTTTTCCATTGCTAACTCACTAGCAACGTAGAGTTGTAAAGTACCTAATTACTTATCTAGCCCTAGGATACGCCCCAAAACGCAATTAATTGTTTAGATTTGCAATTGGTTAACGATTGCTGGAATAAAAACTTGATGATTTTGGAAATCTATTGGAAATCTACAAGATTTCCGCCCCCAACCCAAAGGTTCTTGAACCGCGGCTGTCCCTACCCGCTCAAAGTATACCTAGTTCAACTAGTTCAAAGATTTTCAAGATTTCTCAAGTTTCCACCAGTTTTTCCACCATGTATGTATGTGTGTGTGTGTTCACACAATGAAGCTCCGAACAAACAAGGTCCGCAGTTAGGGGCGGCAGGGGGCGAAGGATCTAAGGAACATGGAAGTTGACATGACTTTCTCCTTGATGATACCTTGCGTCACCCCTTTTCGCTCTACAATTCGTTCCCCTCACCATCAATCTCATCAATACTGATTAAAAATTAGAATTATATTGTTAAGAAATAAATAATAATTATAAAGAAACACAAACAAAAAATCAACAAAAAAGCGCTGCAAATTATTACATAATGATTTATTATTTCTGAATCAGATAGCCAGGTATAGTAACCAGCATGCTCTGGGGCTTTCGCCAGTGTCTTTTCTAGTATCCACCACTGTTCTCGCGTTACAGGCTGCGCTCCCGATGGGAAGCAAATGGATGATCGTACAGCCACCCGAGTGGTCTCATTCAATCCACAGAGCTAATTTCTATAGGAATCAAACTAAAACCGTGGGTACACTGGATTCCAAAAGCATCTGGGACCTATCCCATTCGATTCTGCATCCGAAATTACTTGGGTGACGACACCCCACTTACCTATGGCAGAAATATAAGTAAACAGCTATTCATCCAGAGGGTTCAGACTCCAACCTGCCCATGTAATGCAATTTTAATTTAAAAACGATTTGCTTCGAACTATCGGAGAAGATTTTGGGAAGAAGAAGAACGAAGGATTTTAGATGGGCTGGATCAATTATTTTTGTAACATACTATAGCATGATATAATACCTATACTAAATATACTAGTGTGTTCAAGGTAGGTTACATGTTATATGGGGTAAATGTAATAAAATATAATATAAAATATATATTATATCCGTTCCAATACGCCCCAGACGCCTTTCTGCTACTCCCCAGGTTCCGTTCCACTATCCCCCTACAGGTTCCGTTCCACTACATCCCAGGTTGGCGCGGAGTATTATGTGGGTATAACACGTAAAAGTAATAAATATCCGTTCTCCTACACCCCTCTGCTACATCCCTGGTCACCCCAGCCCCCACAAGGTGCCATAGCGCCTCCTCTCACTCCACCCCCCGCTCACCCCCCTCCCCACCCATCGTGACCCCCTGCCAAGCGTGCCAGGCATGTGCGCATGCGTAAGTCTAACACTCGAAGCCTCGAAAAAGAAAAGCCCGTTTTTGGCCCATAGCATATATGCGAGTAAAGCGATCGGGATGGTTAAACGTTAGGACCAACCAGACCCCAAATGGAGTCTATGTGCGAAAGAACGGTTTTTTAAGTCAATTCTTAGGCTTTTTATGGCCCGGACAGCGAACGGCGGACGGACATTTCAAATTTGGATTCTACGCACCTTGACACGTAAAGTGACTAAGTTTGAGGGGGGGTTATGAAATTTTTTGCTATACGATCGTATAGGCTTATTATTGGAAATAATAAACCAACAACAAAAACAACTTGTGTCCGTCACGACTGCACTTATCTTATGTAGGCAACAAAAGAATAGCAAATCGATAAGGTAATTGTTTACCTGCTGGGCTTTATCTCGAGCCTTTCATGTTCGGAGCCCCATTTTTAGAAAAAACAAGGACGTACAACACAAAAATAATTTTTATATTTCGGCTTAATATGCCTTTTTCAAAACTACAAGGAAGAATGAATTTTGGGAAATTTGATATTGGTACGGAGATATACTTGCCAAGGAGAGAAATAGTTACCAGATAACGCAGTTGAACGTTTTTAGTGCATTGTTGAATATTTTAGTCGGCAATTCGTTTTTGGTTTATTATTTTCAATAAAGAACCTTCGTAATCGACTAAGAAAAAAAAAATTTAACACCCCCAGAAAATTTTTTGGTTTACCTTTCAAGACACGTAGAATCAAAAAATCGAATAAAAAACGCTGCAAATTATTACACAGAAGTTTATTATTTCTGTTATAGACAGCCCTTCTACGCAGATCATTGGTCTATAATTATTAAACCTCGTATGTAATATATGATCAGAACATGGCGCACCGCTTAAAAACGGGAAAATGATGCTTGAAGAAGCATCATGCGTTAGCACATGAGCAGAAAGGAGCAATGATTTGAGAAAAATGAAATTGATAGGGTACAATCTACAGCCTAACCCACAAATTCCCAGAACATTTGGCCAAACTCCGATGAGAACTAGCCATTATTCCGCGGAGTACACTTTTGCGCATGCGCAGGAGCTAATAATGATGCAATCAGGTTGAAACTCACATGTAATAATTAAACCATTGTCCCCCAACTATGCACCAAACTTGAGCGGGATTGGACGACTAGGGCGTAAAAAAATTATGCTTGAAGGAATATACATTTGCGCATGGGCTAAACGGAGTAATGATTTGAGAAGTATGGAATTAATAGTAGATCATTTTACAGCCTAACCCGCACATACCCTGAAAATGTCATCAAAATTAGAAGAAAACTGTTGAAATTAGGCTCCTTTAAAAAGGAATACATATTCGCACATGCGCAATAGCTACTAATGATAGGATTATGTTGCAATTGCTAGGGAATGCTCCAATTAACCTCTTCCATCAATCTTCCCAATTTGAGTGAGATCGGACCACGGGGGCGTGAGAAAATGACGTACACGAGAAAAATACGTTTGCGCATGCAGCGAGTGAAATATTGATTTGGGAACAACGAAACTCATTGGAGGCTATCTTCACCCAAACCCGCACACACCATGAAAATTGCATAACAACCACTTGAATATTGTGGAAATTAAGCTTGTTACAAGGATTTGCGGACATACACACAGATACACACACAGAGATAGAGAGAGAAAGACACGGAACGAACGTTGTTCAGAATAGTCTAAAACGTAAAATGCGAGTGGAGATTTTACCACTGTAAAAAAACAACAGCTGTTCGATTTTAGTGGAGACCACAACTTTTAAATCTCTCGAAAGTGAAAAAAATGCTTCCTCTACCTATAGCCCATATTCTCGTGACGTCACGCCTACAGTTTGTTTGAGTTTCTTCCAAGGTTCACATCGTTTGTTGGTGGAGCACCACCAACCTGCCTTGTTCACTTCGACAAACTACCAAATTTATCCTTTCATTCATTCAATAAAACAAGTAAAGCTGCCTCAGGTAATTTATGAGTTAGACTGTAGATTGTACCCTACCAATTTCATTTTTCTCAAATCATTGCTCCTTTCTGCATATGTGCTTACGCATGATGCTACTTCAAGTATCATTTTCCCGTTATTCTAAACATTTTTACTGTGAAGCATAAAATTGCGGGGTCTTGGAACTGTAAAAGTGTGAACCCCTCAAAGGCACGATGCGCCATGTTCTGATCATATATTACAGAAGGGGGTTAATAATTATAGACCAATGATGTGCGTAGAAGGAACACAGAAATAATGAACCATTGTGTAAAATTTGCAGCGTTTTCTGGCTGCAACGCGCCGCGTAATCGGCTATTAAATTAAAATTTGGCTCTTGGAATACGCCCTTATGATTGTGTAAAATTTTTACATTAGGAAAATTGTTGTTATTCCGTTTATAAATGCATGAAGAATCTGATAGGAAAATGAAGTTAAAATGGCCTTTGATTATACTGTTGAAAATAATGCACGCGATTTTATCATTTGTGAAAAACGGAAAACTGAATATTTGTAGACAATGTGTACTTGGAACTCATAACAACGGGAATGTTTTGATATAGTAATAGTGGAGAGTCATAACAGTCTCCCCCACTATTTTATGTTCACTGTATGTGAGTAATGTAGTCCTTGTATTTGGCAGGTATGCGTCGAATTCGTTGTGATCGTCTCAGTTGTTGTGGAGTCGAATTTAGAGGACTGGAAATTCGTTCGGAGATGCTAGGTTGTTCTTCGTTATTCTGTTGTCGTGGTTCGATTGGTGGTATAGAAGTTTGAGGGTGATCTGGACTGATTTGTTCTGATGTTGTTCCTCTTGTTTCATCTTGAGTTCTTTTGTTTGATGATGCTCTTGGAACCTCGTATACTATAGTCGGTCCTAGTGTTACTGTTTTCTGTTTTGGTATAAGGGTTGATCGTAATTGGTTAAGATGTCTTTTTAATGTTTGTCCTGAAATGTCAAGAGAAACTAAATAATGTCGGTGTCCCAATTTCTTTTGTACTTCTCCGAATTGCCAAATTTGTTTGTTGTTTCTGAACAATCTAACTTGTACTCTCTCCCCCTCTTTGAATGAACGGCCTGGAGGAACTTCCAATTTTGTTGATCCTGGTCGATATAGAAAAATTGCGTTCATGCGGATTTTCAATTTTCTATGTAAATATAGTTCCGCTGGAGAATGTCCACATGCAAGCGGAGTTGCACGGTATTTTAATAAAATATTCCGGACTTTTTCTGGCATCGGGATATTATCTGTCGACGCAGTCATCAGGCGATGCTTCAAAATTTGGATTGCACGTTCTGCCTGACCATTTGTTGCAGGATATCCCGGGGCAATAAATTTTTGAAAAATCCCCCAGGTTTCGCAGTATTTGTGGAATTCGTTGCTCTGGAAAATCGTAGCATTGTCAAATACTAGAACCTGTGGGAAACCATGTACTGCGAATATTTGTTCTAGCAAAACAATGGTGTTTGTACTAGATGGCGCCTCTCTGAGAATTTTGTCTTCGATCCATTTTGATCGAGCATCGATACACATAAGAAAATTGAAGCCTTGAAATGGTCCGGCGTAATCTATGTGTACTCTTTCCCAGTTCTCTTTTGGAGGATCCCACGGATGTACAGGAGCTTTTGGAGGGTTTGAACGAGTAAGGGCACAATTCTTACATCCTTTCACTAAGTTTTCAATATCTCGATCTACTTTAGGCCAGTATACGTAACAACGAGCTAGCTGTTTCATTTTGGTCGTACCTAGGTGTGTTTCATGTAGTTCATCTAGGATTTTTGGCCTGAGAGCTACTGGAATAAGTACTCTATCTCCCCTGAAGAGAATGCCATCAGTCAAAGTGAATTCCGAGTCAGTCGAATTTGCTTTAAGCTCATGTAATATCTTTGACAACTCTGGATCTTTCTCTGTTTCTTTCTTTATTGCTTCTGCTGTTATTTCATGACTTGAAATTTGAAATATTACCTGAGAACATAACTGGTTAACTTCTTCACTGATGATTTGATCGATTGAGACCTGAGCTTGTTGAACTGGTGCTCTTGATAGACAGTCAACATTTTCATTGTATGTTCCCTTCTTGCATTGCAGTTTGTAATTGAACCCAGACAGGTATGATGCATAACGTAATAGTCGTGAAGATGTCATTTGAGGTAAAGCGTTATTGTGTCTAAAAATTCGAGAAATTGGTTCATTATCGGTTACAAGTAGGAAATGAGTTCTGTAAAGATAACAGTAGAAATGAGAAACTCCAAAAATAATGGCAAGTGCCTCTCGATCCAATTGACTATAATGGTGTTCAGATTCTGAAAGTGATCGTGATGCATATGCTATTGGTCTTTCAGATCCCTGGATTACATGGCTGAGAATTGCAGCTAATCCAGTAGGGCTTGCGTCAGTCGTAAGAACCAACGGTAGTTCAGGATCGAATGGTACAAGTACCCTATCACTACAGAGCTCTGTTTTTATCCGGAGAAATGCTGCTTCACATTTTGATGACCACATCCATTTTACTCCTTTCTTCAGAAGTCCTCGTAGTGGATATGTCAGAGTTGCTGCATCTGGAATAAATCGGGTATAATATGATACTACTAGTCCTAAGAAACGTTTTACTTCTTCCACATTTGAAGGGCGTGGCATCTGTTGAACGGCTTGAATTTTCTTTGGACTTTTGCTGATCTCGTTGAACTCAATCAGTCTTCCTATATACTCTACCTTCTCCTGAAAAAATGAACATTTACGTTTGTTGACGTGGAGGTTGAAATCTGAAAGTCTTTGAAGACATGCTTGGACTCTTAATCTTCATGCATTCTTCCTTTGTGGTACCGTGACAAATTATATCGTCAAAATATGCTTCTGTTTTTGGCAATCCTTTCAAAATTTGAGAAAGGATTCGGTTGAATTCGGAAGGTGCGGTTTTGATTCCGAAGCTTAGGCAGTTTACTCTGTAGGTTCCCCGGTGTGTTGACATGGTCTGAATCATACTGGCTTCTTCATCGACAACAAGATGAAGATATGCTTTGTAGAGATCAAGTTTACAGAAAAAAGATGAATTACGTAAACTGTCAATAACATCTTCTATCTTTCTGATTGGATGGTTTGCTTTAACTATTCGATCATTGACTCCTATTTTGTAGTCGACGCAGAGACGAACGCTACCATCTGGCTTCAGGATAACCACCAGGGGTGATCCCCAATCACTGCATGTTACAGGTGTGATGATTTTTTCTCCCTCAAGTGCGTCTAATTCTTTATTCACCCGGTCGACTAATGCATGTGGGACATTCCTCTCTCGATTAAATATTGGTTTGGCTCCTTTTCGAAGTTGTAATGAAATTTTGAATCCTGGTACACATCCTACTTTTTCTTCGAAAATAGGTGCGAATTTTTTAAAGATTTCATCGAGTGTTTTGAGTGGTTGAATTTGAGCGATATGTGTTTGATTCATATCAGCGTCTACTCTTCACAACTCGATTCCCAAACCTCTGATCCATTGGCGTCCCAAAAGTGCGTCATGTCCTGTTGGAACAACATGAAGTTCTCCCTTCATCCGGTTTCCTTTGTAAGAAATATTTAGTGTAACCTTCCCCTCGGGTTTTATGATATTTCCTGAATAGGATCGAAATGCTAATTTAGAGGCCTGTAATGGAATACCCAAATTTAAGGATTCAAATTCGTCTTTTGGAATTAGAGAATATTTAGCTCCGCTATCGACTTCGAAGAGTTGAGTTTTCTCATTTAAATTGACTAAAATTATGTATTTGTCTGAGTCGTGTCCTAGCTCAAACAAATTTACAACATCGCACGATTGATTGACTGTATCGATCTTGTTAATTCCATAATTAGCAGAATCATTGTCTGAATATGTTTGAAGAAAATTTGTTGAATTGGTAGTATTATTAACTTTCTTTTTTTTTCGTCATCAATGGGGTAATACAAACTCGTGAAATGTGACCCAGTTTTGAGCAGTGATCGCATTTCAATTTAGATTGGTCTGTTCGACAGTCTGAAGCAGTGTGATTGTCTTTTCCACATCTTAAACATAGATTATCGATTCCTAACGCCTTGAAGTCTAATTTTCTTTGACGTGAACGAGATTTTCGAGGAAATGGGCTTGATGTACGGCTTTGATTTCACTGGCGTTAACGGGAATGTCTGGAATCTGAAACTTTATTAACATCAGAAGCATCGAAATTTGTATGGTTTGAAGCGGTTCGTTGTGCTAATTCTCTACTCTCGATTTTTGAAGCTTCAAGAGCAAGTGCTTGTGTGAGAATATCATCGAACTTAGTTTTAGCTGATTGTGAAATTTGTTCTCGGAGCCAATCGTCTTTTAGACACCTGATAAACTGTGCTCTTAAGAATATGTCAGCTATTGAAATATGTGTACTACATCGACATTCAATTGAGAATTCGCGGTCAGACAAATCCTGTCTAAGTGTGGCAACAAATTCTGAGATTGATTGGTTTTCTTTTTGATAAATGTTGAGAAAATAATGTTGAGAAACAACAACACTCTTTTTTGGAATCAACATTTTCTTGAATTCATCAACTAGATTTTGATATTCGAGAGATTTTAATGGTTTTTCTGGACCTAGGAATGAGGCTAGGCTACTATAGTGGTCGCTTCCTATTGATACACAAAGAAGTTGAGAAATTTTCATAGTATCTGTCAATCCTTTCATGCCGTAATAGTTTTCGAATCGTTCTATGTAACTGGTAAATTTTTCGCGTTTAGCGTCGAAATTTTCGAAAGGTGTTACATTATACATACTATTGTGAGTAGGTTGATGATCTCCAGTTCCAGTCATTCGTGTGGTAGAAGCTATTGCTTGTGCATGTTGGAATTGAGTTGAAACTTGGTTCAAAAGTTCTCTCTGTTGTTCTCTGAACATAGCGATGAGAGCAGTGAATTGATTTTCATCCATTGTATGTTGAAAAGGAATCTAGATCTTACTTCTTTGATACTGGATCGATTTTTCCGATCGTCGCCAACTAAAATGGCCTTTGATTATACTGTTGAAAATAATGCACGCGATTTTATCATTTGTGAAAAACGGAAAACTGTATATTTTTAGACAATGTGTGCTTGGAACTCATAACAACGGGAATGTTTTGATATACTAAAAGTGGAGAGTCATAACAGAAGTATACAATCTTTAATTTTGGATCTTAATGAACAGTTCATCATGATTAATGAAACTAAATTTTGAACGCGAATTTCTATAATTATATTTATACAATCTAATCATCAGCAAGTATACTCACCAGTCACTGTCACTAGAATCGTTCTAAAGATGTATTCTACTAGCAATATTTTCTTCTCCAATCGAGGTTTTATGAAATCATTCCAAAATATGTCAAATGCTATGTAGATATTCAAGGCGTGTGTAGTGACAATTGACAGTGCCATCAGCAGCTTGGACACTTGAGACAGTCTGAAACACAAATAAAGATGGATAATTGCTGAATTTACTGCATGTTTTCTTTAATAAAAGTTATTTCCTCCAAATGTATACAATAATATACGAGAAGATGTGATTCCACCGTGTCATATTTTTCTCAAAATTAACCGAATAGTTCAGGTGTTTTGCAGAGACTAGAACTGGTTGATCCAATTGTGATTAAATTCGCGAGAAATCAACCTGAGACCATAAAATCGGTCAATTAGGAAACGAGAAAATGACGCTTGATGTGATTTTCGTTCGGGCATGCGCGGAGTTAAGGATAACAAATAATTTAGGTTTATTATTTCCAATAATGAACCTCTGTAATCGACCAAGAAAAAATATGTTGGTTTACGTTTCAAGGTGCGTAAAATCCAAAAATCGAATTTAAAAAAAAAACTTGAAACTTGGGTTTAAAATACGTTAATTTGTGGTCTAGATGGTTCTAAATGCTTGGCTTTAATTTTTATCAACCCTAAAGGGTAGCATTAAAGGGATAAACATTCAAAAATCGAGATCTCAAAAATTTTCAAGGTAACAGTGCATAATGATTTGGTTCGCTTTCTCTAAGGGCTAGAACATCGAAAAAACACCTTCGGATTTCTAAACGCAAGACCATAGAGAGATCATGCGCTGTTAGCGAATCTATTAATTAGCCAATCAAGCTCTAAATTCCTATAATGATCGCTTGATGGTGGGACCGAAATACATAGAAATTGCCTTGTAAATAAATATCAGCTGATATAATGCCAATAATGGTTCAAATGGAATTTATTCTAACTTTGAGAAATCCAGTTTATTAATTATTGTCCGTGCCGATGTACCTACTAGTGAATTATTGGTACCTAGATGCTAAACTAATCTCATAAATTGCTCCCAAGTCTACCTATATACGGACCTCGAGGCACGAGGCGATATGTCAGGGGATGTTGTCATTGGGCGTGGGGTACTCCAGGGACCTTCTGTCATCACTCCTCATTACCCTGGTCGTGGACACGGCCTTTGATAAGCTGGCAGCTGAAATAAGGTTTGGTCTCGCCCCTGGAGTGCGAGTAGGTGCATTTCCTTTTGCCTGTGATGTAATCCTTCTCGCTGAAACCTGTGAGGGCTTGCAGATGCCCTCAATGCCTTTGCTGAGCAGGTAGGCAGGTGTGGTTTCGTGGTTAACCCAGAAAAGTGTGGGTCAGTCTCCTTGGTCTCGTCGGGTCGCCAGCCCTGGAAGGTGGTGGATGGGGAGTGTTTTGTCATATAAAACAGTCACCCTGGAGGTTTGGCAGTACCTTAAAGTTGACTTCATGGGTGTGGCCACCATTGCCGTAAGCTGTGTGGACCTTGGTGGAGCACTAGCACTATATCATCAAGGCTCCATTGAAGCCAAAGCAGAAGCTGCGTCTCCTTCACATGTATACTGCCAAAGCTTAACTATGGGCTAGTCTTTGGTAGGCTTACTGGGGGGAGGCTGCTAGAGTTATATCATGAAGTTGGCTCAGCTGTGGGCTCTTGGCTAGGCTTCCCACCTGGTGTCCCAAGTGCCTACGTCCACGCACCAGTCAAGGCAAGCATCCCATCCTTTGCCGCCAGCCCCAGCTCGCCCTTAGGGGCTCGAGCTGGGAGGTTGCCTGCACTCATGCTGACCTGGACTTTGTCAGGCAGCAGTTGTTGTGGTGTGACAGAGCAACACCAACTGCTCCAAAACCAAGCTCATCAGTTCTCTGCTGCACTGCATGGGTCAGTAGATGGTGAAGAACTCCGACAGTGCTCTGAATCCCCCATTTCTTCCCAGTGGGTGGAGTGGGCTTCAGAGGACATTGGGGCCAGCGACTACCGCCATTTTCATGCCATCCGTGTGGCTACACTAGCCATCTTGGTCAGATGAGGTATTCACGAAGTAGTCGTGAGACAGTGGACACCCTTTGCCATGCCTGTCGGGGTAAAAATGAGAATCTGTATTATGTGGTGCAGCAGTGTCCTCGTACTCACGGTGGCAGCATTCTACGTCACGATGCGGTTGCCAAGCAGATGGCAGGCGCTTCGTCATCCAGCAGTTGGGATGTCGAAAGGGAGAGAACATATATAACATGCCAAGTGACCGGGGCAACTGGATGTCGTTGCACTCAAGCCCGATGGGTCTGTCATAATTCAGGATGTCCAGGTTGTCAGTGGCAGCGTGGACATGGAGCAGACCTGGTGGGCTAAAATAATTAAGTATGATCAAAATGACTTGTGTCAAGTGATTTCCGAGCTAAAATTAGTGACGACCAATAACATCAAGGTCATGGCAACCGCCATGTGCAACCCTGTTATGGCGGGGGAATGGTGTGGGAAAAGTGCCACAGAGTTCCTTGAGTTGGGCATCTAAGCAGGCGTGCTCCGTGGTATCACCACCCGCCTCCTGAGGGGTTCTTACTTGAACTGGTGGTCATTCTATGGAGCCACTTCCTTTCATCCCATTTTTCCTCCTCATCCATCTACAACTTCCCTTATACCAAGAACCGGCATCGGATAAGCTTGGACGTCCTCCCCATTTTTATTTATTTATTTGTTTATTTTTTCAATTTGATGTGAGACAGTCCACTTTTGAGGGGGGTTTTGTAAAAATTAAAAAAAAGTCGTGTATCCACAAATCCTGGTAACACGCTTAAATTCCACAATATTCAACCGATTTTTTTTCAATGCTTGTGAAATGTGCGTGTTAGGGTGCAGATGGTCCCCTACCAGTTGCATCATTAACCTTTAATCATTAAAAAACAAATGTGTTATGGGCAATAATTTGAGGGACTTCTTAATTTGCATTGGGCTTCTTGAAATTGAGCGTGATCAAAACATTTACCGGTTGCACATGGTTAGTATTCGTTTCTCGTTGTTAGTCATCGTCAACCAAGGGAAGTGCCACTCTATCCTCTAATCCCAGGCTTCTGAACTTTCTTCTTGTTCTCCGGAGTCGCATAGCCACAGCCCTTATGACAAAGAACTGTCTTCACTCGGACCCACCCCATAACGTGAGAGAAGGAGTGTGACCATTTTTCAGCGAGAGTGGCTGCCAACCGTCTTATGAATGCTTCGTAAGTTTGCAACAAGGGTTCGTGTTGCAAAGTTCCGATCGTTCGAGTTTTTTTTACATGTTATTAGGACTTAAAGACAGAAACCAAGTTTTCCAATTTCCCAAAACCTCCAAAAATGGCCATTATGGCCACAAACCTCTTCTCGGTTTTTGCTCCATATCTTCATGAAGAGTCGGTCTGACAGGTATGGTTACCATATCCACTTTGAAAGAAGAATAAATGAGTAACAATGGGTACCAGAGCGAGCTTCTCCCAGAACCATAATCTTTGGTTCTCATAATACAGCTCTTCAAAAAAAGGCAATTTTCTCCAAAAAGTGAAAAATTGTCGAAACGGTCACTTATTTTAAGGAATATCTTATAAAATACGCATCCGTCGTCAAATATTATGTAATATGAAGTTGCGTTAAATGTAGTTAGCTTTTACTAAAGACTAGGCAGGTACCTGTAGTCACAGCCATTCTCTCAAAAATGGCAGATTACCAAAAACAGTCATTAGTGCGTTTTGAGGGGAAATGCAAATATACTCTCCTCACTCTTTTGACTGCTTTTCATTAATAAATAAGTGGCATTTCAAATTATTTTATAAAAAAGAATATGGTTCTTCGAGAATTACGTCATCTTCAACTGTACATATCCAATTGTCCCAGAATTCAATTAAAAACGAAAACACATGATTTTGCGAAAGGACTAAAAAAAGAAGGAGATCATGTCATGTTGCTCGAAACTTTCTGTCAGTCATGTCATGTTGCTCGAAACTTTCTGTTAGTCATGTCATGTTTCCTATGAAATTTTGAGGGAATGAATGATAATTAAGTCCGATAAGGCTCTTATTAAAATATTTACTTTCAACTTTTATAATGACAAGATTTGATTATCAATTGGCATTAAATAAAATACATGCTTAATCAGTCTGGAAGGAGAATCAGGTTCATTATTTTATAACGAATTTTTTCAACATTCAAATACTGAATTTCAGCCTTTTTTTTGTTGTAATTAATTAAAAACAAAACTCGGCGCTCCGCGCCCCGCCAGGGGGTAAGCCCCCTGGACCCCCGGTTACCTCTATTTACATACATCGGACGAAATTATTGAAACACAGAATGTGTTTTAGCTCACGCATTTCACATAAACCCGTATTCAATCTTAGGTTGAAGATTGGTTAACTTCCAATAGTGAGATAATAACCTAAAATATTTGTAACTCATAAACCGATGGCGAAGCAGATCTGAGAAATAGCGTGAGAGTCCAAACCCAAGTACATCACTTCAGGAATCTCTTCCACAAAACATTTCCTCAGACTCGTCTCAACTTTGTCATTGTCTACTTTTTCATCATCTTCACTGTCATTTTCTGGCTCCGACTCCACGCCAGGTTTAGGGATCAGTATTCGAACGTCTTGGTTACAGTCTATAATGGGGATGTCCTCATTCCCTGCATCCTCACTCTCACTATTGCGAATTGAAAGTTGTTTTTGTTCCTGCCGTTGTAAGGCAGCTTGCACCATCAGATGTCCACGTGAATGAAATGAAATGAAATTTTTAAGAAATATGCGTTTTAGGCTGTAAATCCCCTATTAATTGCATACTTTTCAAATCATTACTTCATTCTGCGCATGTTTACAATAAATTAATGCCTACTTACATGTCTCCTTGTGGCATATTGATGGTCACCGAAGCAGCTGACTTTTCTCCATACTTGAGGTACCCAAAGAAACCGAAGGATGTGAAAATGATCAGGTATAAAACCATGCCAACATTCACGACGCCAAAAACAGAACTAAACTGCTCTGAGTGCTTCATTTCTTTTCTCAGCGGCATTATCTGAACAAATTGGTAAAAATCGTATTATGAAAAATTACTACACAACTCTGTCGGTCCATCAATATGTTACAGGTTCCTCTTTTACAACCAAATGCACCTATACAGGAAGACACGCTAGTTATGAAAGATCAGTGTCTGATCAATAATAGCTGTACTCCCACCCTCTTCAAGATTACCCTGTATAATATGCTACCCGATTTACCCAGAACCTGCCAGATGCACTGGTCAGATGAATGTCTTATCTTTACTGGCTGAAGGGACATGGTTGCAGCAACAACTAGAGTTTTATTACTATTCCACCCTCAATTCTCCCCCTTCCATAATAAAAATTTGAAACTATAGATATTATATGTTCCACACAACTAGACCCATGAAAATCAGTCAAGCATTGTTTCTTGAGCAGCGCTTGAAAGCATCGGTAATTACCCCCTGCACTAATATTGCGAGAGTAAATTCTAAATTATTCTGGAAGTTAGAATAAAGAAACACAGACTGTTTTTTTCGTTTTTTGCCCTTCCTCAGGCTCTGTAATTTATTTCACACAGTATGAAATACACTATAATAATTTTATTTATTCATTTAATTTTATTTATTTTTTTATAAATCCAATTTGGGATAAGCCAATAGTCGGATCGTCGTCTCTGTATACTTTATAGTGCATTAATTCTCTCATCACTCCTTTTGACTGCGTTTGGGAGTGAGACGTTTCTCCAACGACTTGGCCAATTTTCGTCCATTACTTGATAAAAATCATTGTTGTTCTCCAAATGTGGTGGGAGAATATCTCCTTTGAATCCTTTAACGTGACCAGTTCGAAGTATGTAACACTGTTTCATCCCTTTCTAATCCTATTTCGTGAAACTAATTCTATTCTGCTAAGGTGGTGGGCAGTATAAATCTCGCCAAGGAGGTAGGCAGTATAAATCTCGCCAATGGGGTGGGCAGTATAAATTGGATTATTATTAAACAGTATCATTAGATACTGATTGGCGTCAGGGCGCAATGGTCGGCCTGTCAGGCCGAAATGGCCGGCCGGTCAGGCCACAATGGATCTGCTAAGGAGGTGGGCAGTATAAATCTCGTCAAGGAGGTGGACAGTATAAATCTCGCCAATGGGGTGGGCAGTGTAAATCTCGCCAATGGGGTGGGCAGTATGAATTGGATTATTATTAAACAGTATCATTGGATACTGATTGGCGTCAGAGCGCAATAGTCGACCTGTCAGGCCGAAATGGGTGACCCGCCAGGCCACAATAGTGCACTGTCAGAGCACAATGGTTGGCCTGTCAGACCGCAATGGCTGGGGTTGGCCTCCTAGTTTTTTTTTCTTTTATTTTTGGCGTGGGTGTTCTCCCATGTTGCCAAGCGCACATTTCAACACATATTCTCATTTTGTGATTTAATGGCCCACACCGTTCTATTATTGTCTTCCGATTACATTCCTGAAGTGATTAGTTTTTGTTGTGCCGAACTGTCTATGTTTGTGCTTCACCCGTCAAAGTTCACCTGATAGCGCCGCCGTCTCATCGCCTTTCTTCCCAACTCGCCAGTCTATCGCTCACCGAGCACGCAGTTATAACTCGTTTCCCCGCCCCGTCTATTCGCAGCTCTCGTGTGACGCCATTCTATTCCGTCGTCATAATCCGAGTTATTGGCAGTTACCTATCCTCCGCCAAACACGGAAACTAGTCGGAGTTAGAGACACCTATTTTTCTCAACATCTTCCGACCAAGAAGGGAAATAAGACGGGAAACTAGTCTGCCCAGATCCGAACGTCTTTCGAATTCGGCGAACCCAAGCGAGAAGTGTCGGAACCGGCCGATGGTCAGCGGTCCCCACCCCGCTACCCTCGTTCTTCCACTCGCCTGCTCCCCCTACGCGAGAGGCAACAAGGCGCTCCGTCGTGAGTTCAAATCCAAGCGCGGACAGAAAGTATTTTATTTTTTTAGAAAGACATTTTCTATATGATATTTTATTTTAATTTTACATTTTATTCAGAGCTCTGATTTCATTTAAATTGCCTTTGCCTCATTATATACTTCGTGTAAGAAAACTCGTGTATTTTTTTTCTTTTGCTACCTTAAACTTCTATTGAAAGAATTTCTAGGCTTCCTTTTTTTAAATTTGCTTCCACTGCATTCTATTACATAACATTTGGTAGCAGAGCGTGGTTACTACCACGAAATTCTATTTGTTTTTCTGTGTTCTATCCTCAAATCACAGGAACACTTTATACCTATTATAAAATTATCAACAATTCGATATCAATATTTTACGCCAATTTATATTGACATTTTGAACAGAACATTGTTGATGCTATATAACTATAATATCTGCAGTTCAATTAACTGATTCAATCATTCTATATAAATTTTTCTATTATGCTATTCTTGAATTTATAGTTGTAACTACGTATTTTCATTCTTTGACTTTATCAGACATTTACCTATAATATTATTATTGCAATATTTTTTTAATCACTTGTTTAATCAACTAAATTTTCAGGGATATCTCATTTGCTGGTAATATTGTACATTGTTATTTGTTTCTGGTGTCCTATCCTTCTACACAGTTCTTTGTTTCTTAAGAGATCCATTTCTTGATCCTTTTAGTCCTTCCTTATCCTTTATACAATCAATTATGGCGAAAACGGGTTCTATATCTTCGATTAGAAGGCAATTGAAGGATTGTGGAACACGACTATACTCTGTAGCAGATGCAGGGAAGAAGGCCATAGCCTCCCCTACGGATTTAAGCCAAGTTGCTTACTTCAAGGGTATGATTAAGTTGATGGAAAACACATTTACTCGATTCGATGAATTGTGGGTTGAGCTCTGTGATTTTGGAGATGTTGAGGCGCCTGCTTCTAGTGGTGGTGTTGCTGAGGGTTCTACTGAGGGTATTCCATCCACTCAAGATAAGGAGTTGAGAAAGGCTGCTGAAAAATATTACCTGCTAGCTTGTAGTTATCACGAGACATTGAATCAAAGGACAGCCGATGAGGCTGAACAGAGGCGCCTCTCCGCAGAATCATCCAACCGATTGAGTACCCTTGAGCAAACCTTGGCGTCACCAAAGCCTTCCAGTACTCTACCGAAACTCCAACTACCCATGTTTGATGGAACCATCCTGTCCTGGCCTAAGTTCCGAGACACCTACAAGTCTATAGTACATTTAAACAACGCACTCTCTGACACTGAAAAATTCCATTACCTTAGGACATCTATAACTGGTACAGCACTCAGTGTAATTTCTAATGTTTCACTGGAGGCTGCCAACTATTCAATCGCCTGGAAAGCTCTGACGGATGTATATGACAATGACAGGAGATTGGCGTCTTCATACCTTGACCAAATTTTGAACTTTAAACCCATCCATGGGAAGGCATCATCGGTAGACTTGCAGAAATTTCTGTCTACAGTAGGTGATACAATTTCTTCACTAAAATTACTGAGAGTACCTAATGAGGCAGACTTCATCTTGTTCCACCTTGGTATTCGATGTTTGGATTCAGCAACCCGAGAAGCATTTGAAATGATGCATAGAGATGACACTTTCCCAGCATTTGATACCCTATCCAAGTTTGTTCAAAAAAGAATGCTAGCTCTTCAGTTATCCCAACCTATACCTTCACCTGTTTCTAGTATCAACCTGCCGAATAGTGGAAATAGATCCAGACCCCCAAAGCCAATGAAATCATCCAAAACATCTCTAATCACTCGAAATAGTAAGGAACCAAAGACCAAGTCCTCAGATGTTAAATCCTTACCACCATGTCCAATTTGTAAAATGAGCCACCATATTCTTAGTTGTGAAAAATATGACCAAGCATCAGTAGAAGAAAGGTACCAACTTCTTAAGAATTGGCAAGGGTGTGTTAA
Organism: Adelphocoris suturalis; assembly: GCA_030762985.1. Taxonomy (NCBI): domain Eukaryota; kingdom Metazoa; phylum Arthropoda; class Insecta; order Hemiptera; family Miridae; genus Adelphocoris; species Adelphocoris suturalis. Next base: position 7,201,250 of record CM061040.1, on the reverse strand, counting down.
CTGTTTATCACCCCATCACAGTTCTCAAGAATGCAGGTCTCATTGGCATTGCAGGTTCTGCCCACATAAGCATCATTCTTCTTTACACTTGCACAAGAAAGTCCAGAAATTGGGAATTGATAACAAGACCCAAGCCATACCAGGAACAAGCCTCAATGTCACTGAAACCTGTGATACACAGGTACTCTTGGGAACTGCAATAGCAGAATTTCAAGATGCAAGAGGAATCTATCAACCAGTTAGGCTGGTGATTGATTCGGCAAGCCAAGTCTCCTTCATCACCACCAAGTGTCTAAACAGGCTTGGACTCCCCATGAAGAAGATGCAAAGAAAAATAGCTGGAATAGGCCAAACATCATTTGATGATGCTAAAGGTGTAGTAACATGCTCACTGAGACCCCAGAACCAGAACCTGCACGGTAATGAGCTACAATCAGAAGCCCTCGTAGTACCCAGCATCACGTCTCACCTTCCAACTTCAAGGCTTCCCAATAGCTTTATTAGTTCTTGCCATGGATTTCAAATGGCAGACCCTCAATTTTGGAAACCTGGACCCATCGATTTTTTGCTGGGTGCAGAGTTGTTCACCATGATATGGACAGGTTCATCAAGGCCTTTGCTTGGTTCACAAGCACGACTATTCTCAACAATATTTGGTGACGTTATAATAGGGCGAGTAGGTGATTCATACCACGATTCAGTAAACTCATTATTCACTATCATTGGAGATAGAAATGATGATTTGAATTTTGAATTGAAAATATTCTGGGAAATTGAAGAAGTTAAAACACCAGTACCACCCATAAAACCAGAAGATTTACAGTGTGAAGAGCACTTCCAAGCAACTCATTACAGGCTGCCTAGTGGTCAATATGTTGTGCGCCTTCCATTCAAAAATGGGGAACCAACATTAGGTGACTCATTTAACATGGCATTCAAGAGGTTTCAGAGCTTGGAAAAGAAGCTATTGGCAAACATACCATTACAGAAACTTTACTGTGAGTTCATGTCAGAATATCAACAACTAGGGCACATGGCTCTCACCACTAACCCATCAAAATTCATTATCCCTCACCATTGTGTGGTGAAAGAAGCCAAAACTTCTACTAAAATCCGTGTGGTTTTTGATGCCAGTGCTCATATCCATAATCAGTCCCTCAATGATCATCTACTGGTTGGAGAGAAACTGCAGACAGATATCAAGAATGTGATTCTCAACTTTCGTCGGCATGCTGTTGTCTTCAGCACTGATATCGTCAAGATGTACAGAATGATAGCAGTTGATAAGCAAGACCGTTCATTCCAACACATCTTATGGAAGGATCCAAGTGCTGAAACTGTAAAAAAGTTTGAACTTTCCACAGTTACCTATGGACAAGCATGTGCACCGTTTCTGGCGCTTCGAGTGATTAAGCAGCTGGTCAGTGATCATGGCAGTGATTATCCTCTAGCTGCTAAAGTACTATCCCATGATATCTATGTGGATGATATTCTAACTGGTGCAGCATCCATCCCAGAAGCAGAAGAACTCCGTGATCAAATCATTGGTCTCCTGGAAAAGGGATGCTTTCAGCTCAGCAAATGGGCTAGCAATGTTCCTGAATTAATCCATCCTTTCCATCTAACGAATCCTGAACCAATTTCTCTCAACATGGAAGACTCATGGGTGAAAGTTCTTGGTTTACAGTGGGATCCGTACACAGATGAATTCTGCTTTACCATCGAACAGCCATCTACAACTCAAACTAAGAGAGGAATCCTATCCACAATTGCCAAATTATACGACCCGATTGGGCTTTTGACACCAACAACGTTCCTAATGAAGAGCTTCATTCAAGAAGTGTGGAAGCTGGCTTTGGAATGGGACACTCCAATTCCACCTCATCTGCAATCGCAATGGGACAACATAATATCAGAATTGCCATTACTCACACAACTGAGAATTCCACGTGGTGTTGGTATATCCAGGGATTCTTGGTGCCAAATAATAGGATTCTCAGATGCTTCAGAGAAAGGTTATGCAGCAGCTCTTTACCTCCGTACCTGCACACCCAACAATGATACTTGGAATGTACATTTATTAACATCAAAATCAAAGCTGGCTCCCATCAAGACTTTAACAATCCCAAGACTTGAATTGAGTGGAGCAGTGCTGCTATCAGAACTTTATTCATCCATCACCCAGTTTTGTGAACCATTTTCTGAACGATTTCTGTCGCCAATCTTCTTTGTTGACTCATCCATTGTCCTTGGTTGGTTACATACTCCCACATACAAACTGCAAGTGTTTGTCTGCAATCGGGTTTGCAAGATCCTGGAGGCAGTACCTCTTCAATCATGGCGTCATGTTTCCACATTGCACAACCCAAGTGATTTAGGATCCCGGGGCTTATTTCCATCACAATTAATTGGTAACAATCATTGGTGGCATGGTCCAGAATGGTTAGCACATCCTGAACCATGTTGGCCTGTTTCATCGGTTTCTGTTCCCAATGAGCTGCCAGAGATGAAAACACAGATCCCAACATTAATTGCTGTCGCCAACCACAATCCAATGATTGCTTGGATGAAAAGGTTCTCCTGCTATGAGACTCTGATTCGGTCGTCAGCTTGGCTTCAACGGTGGATGTATAATCTTAAGCACGTCAAGTGCTGTTGCTGCAGGATGCGAACTGGTCCCATTAGTCTTTTTGAGCTTAACCTTGGGTTAGCAGCCTGTATCAGAGCTGTTCAATCCCAATGGTTGTCAGAATCCAACTCTCAAAATGAAGCGCTCAAGAAGTTTGAAAAGCTCATGCCCTTCTTCGATTCTGAGGGAATCCTAAGAGTGGGAGGTCGACTAGCTCATGCCAATATATCTGAGAGGCAAAAGCATCCAATCCTTTTGCCACACAACTCGCATTTCTCTCTATTGTTGGTGGACCACTATCATAAGATGTATTTGCATCCAAGTGCTTCTACGCTTCAAGCTATCATCCAGTCAAAATTCTGGATCCCTGCACTGAGGCGCCTTATTAGATCTAGAGGTTTTCATTGTCTAAGATGTTATCGATCACGTGCTACCCCAATCCATCCACTCATGGCTGATTTACCCAAATGCAGAGTGAATGGTGATCGGGCATTTCAACATGTGGGTATAGACTTTGCAGGTCCATTCAGTATCAGGGAGTCTAATCGGAGAAAAGCTGCTTTGGGCAAGGCATACCTATGCCTATATGTGTGCATGGCTACAAAGGCACTGCATTTGGAGGCTGTAACCAAATTGTCGACCGAAGCATTTCTAGCATCCTTAGATCGTTTTGTAGCCAGAAGAGGCCTTCCATCTGACATATATTCAGATAATGGGACCAACTTTCTAGGAGCATCAAATTACCTGAAGGAACTTCATCAATGGTTCCGTTCCTCCGATACTCAGCAAGCAATAGCCAGCTACTCACTCCAACATAGGGTCATTTGGCACTTCAACCCACCTCAAACTCCACACATGGGTGGAATTTGGGAGTCGGGTGTGAAGTCTGTTAAGGGTCATCTAAGAAGAGTTGGGAGTGATACTCCACTGACTTATGAGGAATTGGCGACCCTTTTCTCCAGGATTGAGGCCATTCTAAACTCCAGGCCCCTATGCCCTTTGTCCACAGATCCATCAGAGACAGACTACTTGTGCCCAGCTCATTTCTTGGTGGGCGGGCCACTCATAGCCTTACCAGAACCATCATTATTGGACACGTGCGAAAACCTTTTGTCCAGATGGCAGGTAGTCCAACGGATGTGTCAACAGTTTTGGAGACGATGGAGGTCTGAGTATCTAACTACACTACAAAGAAGACCAAAATGGTACAAGTCAAATGACAACATTGCCGTAAACGATTTGGTCCTCCTGAAGGATGATTCTCCTCCTTTGCACTGGCCAATGGCGAAGGTGATCACAGTCCACCCTGGTAATGATGGTATTGTTCGAGTTGTCACCATCCAACTGCCAAATCAATCAATCTACAAACGTTCTGTTGCCAAACTAGTACCACTCCGTCATTTATCCTACCCATCCTATCCATAAAATCCAGAAATTTAACTTTAAATTTGGTGGGCGGCATGTTTTGGCCAAAACACCGTTCTATTATTGTCTTCCGATTACATTCCTGAAGTGATTAGTTTTTGTTGTGCCGAACTGTCTATGTTTGTGCTTCACCCGTCAAAGTTCACCTGATAGCGCCGCCGTCTCATCGCCTTTCTTCCCAACTCGCCAGTCTATCGCTCACCGAGCACGCAGTTATAACTCGTTTCCCCGCCCCGTCTATTCGCAGCTCTCGTGTGACGCCATTCTATTCCGTCGTCATAATCCGAGTTATTGGCAGTTACCTATCCTCCGCCAAACACGGAAACTAGTCGGAGTTAGAGACACCTATTTTTCTCAACATCTTCCGACCAAGAAGGGAAATAAGACGGGAAACTAGTCTGCCCAGATCCGAACGTCTTTCGAATTCGGCGAACCCAAGCGAGAAGTGTCGGAACCGGCCGATGGTCAGCGGTCGGCCCCCTAGTTATATCATACAATGACATTTGCGTTCCGTATTCTTCATACTAATGCAGAGCTAATGTGAAAGAGCGCTGTAATAATACAGAGTAACATTAAGGGATTCATATCCACGTATAAATTAAATATATTATTATTCAACAGTAGGAATATATATAGTTTCGGTGAGATGTTCGAATCTGCCACCATTTACCGTACAGCTGTGCACTAGGGGAAAATCGGCCAAGCATTGAAGAAGCGTCTTACTCCCAAACGCAGTCAAAAAGAGTGAGAAAATCCGACTATTGGCTTGGCCCAAATCGGATGATATTATGCATTTCGTACGCGGAGTGTTGGTTTGGGGGGGGGGGGGGGGGGTGGACCACACCCTAGATCTCTAGGAGGAAGATTGTGGATTGTACAGGCTACTTAGGATTGAGTCAGTCATTCCATTAAACTTTTGTTGACCGAGAGATGCTCCATGTCAAATTTAAATATCCTATGGAGATCAAGAGAGAACTTAGCTCATATAACTGATTAGGATAGAAACCGTAATTTTGTTCATCCCTTAATACCCTAGAGATGCTCCCTATAAAATTTGACATTCTTAGAATGAATAAGAGATAATTAAGCTAACTCAGCTGATCAGAATAAAGCCCATCAACTCATCCGTCTTATAATGTCCCAGAGTCTCCCTAACAAATTTCAACTTCCTAGAGTAAATAAGAGAGAATTTAGGTCAATCAGCAGTTCAACAAAGAGCCCCTGAGTTTATTCGTATCTTGAAATCCCAGAAATTCTTGCAAGCAAATTTCAAATTCCTAGGGTGAACGGAAGAGAATTTCATATTTTCTCCCTTGCTTCCAACCCCCACTACTTAGTTCCAAAACCCCTAAATTAACTTCGTCAGGTCAGATATAGCCCATGTTTCGAATTTCATCAAAATTGGCTGAGGAGAACAACTGAAAGACTAGGTGAAACGATAAAAAAAAAAGTTCCAGCCATGCAGCATGGTGTATGAGCGAATTTTCTTAAATTATCGTATCATATAATGTTAAACTGCATGAAATTTGAGCTTTTTGAGAGCAAGGAAATTGGTAACTATTAGTTTTATGGCAAAAAAACTTATTGTAAATATTCCTATTCAGTAAAGTTTTCCTATTCTGCTAGAGGTTTTGAATTCGTAGCAATTTTTGTAGTTTTTATAGATTTTTTTTTAGCATTAGATTTCAAGTACATTTTTCAGTGTAATTTTGAACATACATTTTTGAATGTTATATTTCATATTTGATCAACTTTATTTGAGCAATATTTTGCCAAAACATATAAATTGAACGGTTTTAGGCCGTTTTTAGCCATTTTTAGTTTTTTTTGTTTAGTAAATTTTTTGAAACTTTGTACTTTTTTGCTGAAAAAGTGCTGGCCAACAAACTCATCCTTTCGTTTGGAACGCTTGATTTTTTGGCGCAAGAACGGAATTGTTATCTTAATTCTAAGGAGAGTTATCGTCTGGAATGACATATATATGCATATAAAAGCGCGAATTTCAGGAATCGTTTCAGAATGCCTAAAAACGGATTTCAATGAAGATATTTTTCAAAAATTTTGATTTTGATTGCAATAGTTTTATTTTCTACGAAAATTTGCAAAAAATGTCCGAAAACATGCATTTTCCTTCTTTTAGCTTATATTATAGAATCGATCGACCACTACATATTTGGCATCAGGCGACTCAGAGGGCGTCTCTCCCAGGATTAAAAAAATGAAATAAATAAAAAATTAAGTTTGAGCTGACATGGTGATGAGGTCAGGAGGGGGCCAAAGTTGGGCCGAAGTTATACTTTGTTACTTATAGCGGCGTGTCTCGTTGCAATGGTTTATCTACTACCGTTGCAACTGAACCGTTGCAATAGTTTATCTGCTACCGTTGCAACTCGTTGCAATAGTTTAGCCTTTAGCGCGTCTCGCTAGGTACCTATATACAAAATCATCCATAAAATGGGGTTCAACTTTACCTTCGGTTCAACCTCAGTAGTCAGAAGCCTTACTAAAAGGTTATTATTTTAATTAACGTACCATTCCAATGCATTCAACCGCGTAAATGGCTGTAGTGAAGAATTGAGGGAGGCCTTCCCAAGATCCGAAAGGTTCTCTCGTATTTAGTGGAGGCAGGTCTTGGAAAATGTAGTAAAAGACGATAGCGATGCTGATGGAAAATGCTGCGGTCCCAAAAGTTGAAACAGGAGCCAAATACTTTAGATTCCTGACCCAGTTGATCAAAATCAAGGGAACCAGAAGCCCTAGCGAGTACCATCTGATATGAAATTGGTCGAGAGGGTCCTGATAATAATCAACAATCTGCAATGTTGAAAAACAATAATTATTAAACTTGCAATTACATGATAGGTAGATAATACACAGGAGAACCCCGATCTTGAAACTTCCGACATGTTAATTTATACGCTTCCTTGTAAGAATTCATAAGAAGATTGAATTGATGTGGTGAAAGGGAAATATTAAGAGGTTTGATTGATTTGTCTCGGTAGTCGGTGTGGTGTTGTAGTTGGCTGCCCTTCAACATGGATTCGTGTTTTTGGGTTGGAGGTCAGTCTGAAATTTAGGACAACGACACCGCGGTACCGATAAACAACAGCGTTCTTTAAAACCCAAGGTCGAAAACAAATAGTTATTTGAAAAATCATTAGGTACTAGTAGAATACTTGTGCATTACTCGGCAATAAGTGCGACAGTGCATTAAAACGTCTACCAAGTTGGGTGAGCAGAATAGCTTCCTCACATACCTATTGTAACATGGACGTATATAATTAGATTAAGAAAAAACGACGAGTCGAAATGATTGATAAGTGATCTTATAAGAAATTAATGTTTGCGCATTCGCACAGACTACCATTAATCCAACGGCAATAAAATTTATAGGGGAACGTCAAGGAGCTGTACCGCACAATCTTTGAAAATTTCATATTAGTCGGACAAGTCTCGGAGTTTTGTCAGTGTCGATCAATTTTAGTTTTCCGCATGCGCTATATTTATTACTACCAATCGCGATATAATTCGTAGGGAATTTACCAGGAACATATACCCATCTACTTCCCGAGTTTGAACAAAATCGAACCAATAGATGATAAGAAATTGACGTTATAATATAACAATGTCTGCGCATGCGCACAGACTACTATTTATGTGGCGGCATTGAAAGTTATAGTTATAGTGGGAGTTATAGTTATAGTGGGACCGTCTATGAAATATCTCGCACAATCCCTGAAAATGTCATCAAAATCTTTCCATTAGATTCGGAGTTTTGTCTGTGTCAATCGATATTAGTTTTGTGCGTACGCAACGGTTATCACTCTATCAATCGCAAATTTATAAGGCATTTTCCTAGAACATATACCTACCCAATTACCTACCGACCTTGAACGAAATCGGACTAACAGATGATGAGAAATCGACGTTATGAAAAAAAAAAAAATATATATATATATATATATATATATATAAATTATAGGCGTTGAAACACTAAAAAAGCCGTTGGTCAATAATTTTCAAATTTTTCGGAAAAACAAAAATTCATAACTATTGACTTGGTGCAGATAAATTATCATATGAATATATGTATATACTTGAAGGAAGTTTAATGTTCTAACACCTTTTGTAGAGGACTTCATATTTGGATGAACGGTTTAGAAGATACGAAAGTTTGACAAAAAACGTGGGGTCAAAACCTGTTTTTCGAACATCTTCACTTTTTTCAGGGTCCCAACTCGGAAACTGTTTAAAATTCGTGGAAAATGTATGGGGTCAATGTTGTGCAGAATTTATGAACGAGTAAAAAATTTCGTACAACGCACCGCGAAAAGAGACCTTCACCGGAATCGCCAGGGACTTTATTACCCGTTGATCAGAGGACCCTTTTCTACACATTCCTGAAAAGAAACGGACTGTAGCAATTATTTCCCCTACATTTCCTAGATTGACTGGGGTATAAGCCAAAAGGAAAAGGAAAAATTAAGAGAGTTCGAAAACATGCATTTTGACGCCTCATCATAGCTTATATTTTTCGATCTACCGTTCAAATTTAGCATTTTGAGACTCAGGAGGCATACCCCTACCAAGAAATGCAAAGAACATGCAGTTTGAGCCAACAGTGTGAGGTCAGAAGGGGGCCAAAGTTTTACGTTGTTCCTTTTTTCAGCGCGTCTCTCACTGCAATGGCGGATACCTAGTCAGTTTTAAATAGGCTGGCAATGCGAGACCAGCGTCTGAGCTGAATGAGTATGATAATACGAATACAAATGGAAGCAAAATGATATATTTGGTATAACTAACCGATTTGATGTTAGTTGAAATGAGGAGTACAGATATGCAGGCTAATATCCGACGAAGAAAAAAGTTCTTGTCATTGTACTGGAAAACACCAACATCACTATGAATGTATCAAACAAAAAATTTTATAAATATGCATGGTGTCATCGAAAAACGTACCACCGGAGAGTAATTAATTCAACTGCAATTAGCGAGGAACACGCTATTACCTGAACCTAAAAGTGAAAAACGTCACAAGAAATGTCACGAAAAAACGAGACTAAAGTAGCGGCAGATCTAATTTCTTTGCTATTCAACTATGAAGCTGAAATTCGAAATGGAGAACGTTTGGGACGCCCAGAAACGGATCATGAAGCCAAGAGCCTCCCAGATCAGCTGAGTGAGATCAGGAGCTAAGTTCTTTGCATCTAAGAATCTGAACTTTGAAATAGAGTTCAGGGTGGAAGGAAGAAGTTTTTCGTGTTTTCGACCTTACTTACGTCACCTATATGTCCTGGAGGACACCGTTAGAAAGAGCGTTGACTGCAAATTCAGATTGTAAAAAATTCTATTCGTAATGTGTAAAATGCAAATCATTTTAGCTGCAGTTTTGATACAGAGAGTACTTAGTACCTATTTAAAAAAAAAAAAAAAAAAGTTCTTTGGCTGCTCAACATTAGAAAAGGTTTAGGTAATTTGGTTTGTTTAGGAACAAGTGTGGTTTCTTGAACACATTTTTTTCGACGCCATCCAGGCAACAGTTCTCAATAAATTTTCGTGATTCATGTTTTGTTCAATTTTAATGTTAGTCTAGGAATTTTGGATTTGCTGTGTTGCAGGGGGGGGGGGGGGGGGTGCTAATTACCAATTCTTTCAAGCGCTTCCCAAGCTAGGCATATTCTTGAGGTTCCTTCAGGATATTCTTTGGATGTAGTCAGTTAATCGCCTCTCCTCTTTGAAGGAGGAACCATTACATTTCCAGCACCTCTCATTATCATGAGCTTCGAAACCTCTTAGGCTAATTTCTTCCCTAATCAAATCACGGTGTTGTTATTTAGATGGAGCTCTTTTGGGACTCCACGGATACAATTACGAGGTACGTAGGCGCACTGATCAGCTGCGGGGCCTCTGAACCTATATATTATTTCCTTACCAATCGACCTTTTTTAAAACACATTTACTGTAATGCGTGATACTGGGGGGTCTTGGAACTGTGAAAGTGTAAATCCTTCTCGAAGGCACGATGCGCCATGCTCTGATCATACTACATACGGGGTTTAATAATTGAGGAGCTGACATGGAAAACGAGTTAAGTCCAAAAATCCAAAGAACATTTTTTTTCGTCGAAGTGCAAGTTAACAGTCACGCCAACGGCCTTAGGTCCTCCCGTCCTTGCTAGATCGCACCCTGAATAAATGTGTGACCTTTACATGGAGAAGAGATTATGTCCAAAAAAATCTGATAAGAGTTCAGAGGGAGTTCCTATGAAATTTGATTTTTGGACTTAACTCGTTTCCCATGTCAGCTCCTCAATTATAGACCGATGATCTGCGTAGAAGGGCTATCTAACACAGAAATAATACACCCTTGTGTAATAATTTGCAGCGGACCAATGAATGAATCCGGACCAAAAAGACATACGAGTAAAAAATTTCGTGCGACGCACCGTTCGCGAGTTATAAGCGAAAAACCGCGAAAAGGGACGTACGGACCCCCCCCCCCCCCCCCCCCCCTTCCGAAAAGTTGTTGCACCGGAATCGCTAGGGACTTTATTACCCATTGTTCAGAGGACCCTTCCCAACACATTCCTGAAAAGAAACGGACTGTAGCAATTAATTCCCCTAAATTTCCTACATTGACTGGACTATAATATGAAAAACGCTGCAAATTATTTCACAAAGGTTTATTATTTTTTCAATTGAGTATGATCGTAGTTTTAGTAGGCTAGCGTACGTCATAAGGCCCGTCCAGACTCCTCGGCGTGTCCTACTTCGAGTTGCCACAACCTATACTTCTATAATTATATAAGCATGTTTATATTTCTCGATTTGAGCTCCTATCTATTCAAATAGTTATTGCCTTAATAATATCATTATCTAAGTACGTACGAAAAGTCGAGAGGATATGTTATTAAATATGCGTAGGAAAAGCTTTGGTATTAACACACAAATATGACCTTGAAAAAAACATATTCATGCCTCGAACGAACGCCGGCGCCGTAACCACCACAAGCCACGGCGCCGGCGCCTCCTCTCACTCCTCCCCCCGCTCACCAACCCCCCCCCCCCTCTCCACCCACCGTGACCCCCTGCCAAGCGTGCCAGGCGTGTGCGCGTCGAAAAAGACACTGTTTTGCCCGTTTTTGGCCCATAGCATCTATGCTAGTAAAGCGATCGGGATGGTTAAACGTTAGGACCAACTAGACCCCAAATGGAGTCTATGTGCGAAAGAACGGGTTTTTTTAAGTCAATTCTTAGGCCTTTTATGGCCCGGACGGCGGACGGACATTTCAAATTTGAATTCTACGTACCTTGAAACGTAAAGTGACAAAGTTTGAGGGGGGGTTATAAAAATTTTTTGCTACACGATCACATAGGCTTATTATTGGAAATAATAAACCAAAAGGAATAGGAAAAATTAAGAGAGTTCGAAAACATGCATTTTGACGCCTCATTATCTATATAAGTATATAAAAATCAATTGCTGTTCGTTAGTCTCGCTAAAACTCGAGAACGGCTGGATCGATTTGGCTAATTTTGGTCTTAAATTATTTGTAGAAGTCCAGAGAAGGTTTAAAAGGTTTAAAATTTCAAACCTTCATAGGGGGTGTTTTAGGGGAGGAGTGGGGAATGGGGTATCTTTGTCATCACTGAACAAACCGGGGATTTGATTGACGAGTATGTTTAGATTACTCCAATTCAAATCAAAGACTACTTTTTTCACAATTTTCAAATCTGACCCACAATGGAGGGGGAGGGAGTGGGGGAGTTAAAGCGTTTCGACCGTCACTGAACGAACTGGGGATCTGAGTTGTCGAATATGTTTGGAGTATTCTAACTTAAATCACAGGCTACTTGAAATTTTTCAACTCTAATCCATAGAAGGGGGTGTTTAAGGAGAAGGGGGGAGGTAGAAATGGGGTATCTTTGTCATCACTGAACGAACTGGGGATTTGATTGTGGAATATGTTTGGATTACTCTAATGCAAGTCAAAGACTACTTTTTCAAATTTTTGAAATCTGAACCAGAGGGAAGGGGAGGGGGGGGGGGATGTTAAAGCGTTTTGAACGTCACTGAACCAACTGTTGATCTGAGTGGGCGAATCTATCAGAATTACTTCAACTTGGGCCACAGGCTATTTGATAATGTTCAAGTCAACCTGAGTAACGCAGCGCGAACCAGCTAGTAGTTAATATTAATCGATCTACCGTTACAAATTTAGAATTTCGTGACTCAGGAGGCATACCCCTACCAAGAAATGCAAAGAAAATGCAGTTTGACCTGACAGGGTGAGGTCAGGAGGAGGCCAAAGTTCTGCGTTGTTCCTTTTCTCGGCGCGACTCGCAGTGCAGTGGCGGATACCTAGTCGGTTTTTATAAGGCTGGCAATGCGAGACCAGCGTCTGAGCTGAACGAGTATGATAATACGAATACAAATGGAAGCAAAATGATATATTTGGTATAACTAACCGATTTGATGTTAGATGAAATGAAGAGTACAGATATGCTGGCTACACCCATATTTCCGACGAAGAAAAAAGTTCTTGTCATTGTTCTGGAAAACACCAACATCACTGTGAATGTATCAAACACAAAATTTTATAAATATGCATGGTGTCATCGAAAAACGTACCACCGGAGAGTAATTAATTCAACTGCAATTAGCGAGGAATACGCTTTTACCTAGACCTAAAAGTGAAAAGCGTCACAAAAAATGTGACGAAAAAGCGAGACTAAAGTAGCAGCGGATCTAATTTCTTTGTTATTCAACTATGAAGGTGAAATTTTAAATGGAGAACATTCGGGACGCCCACAAACGGATCATGAAGTCTAGAGCCCCCCGGATCAGCTGAGTGAGATCCGGAGCTAAGTTCTTTGAATCTATGAACCTGAACTTTAAAATAGAGCTCAGGGTGAAAGGAAGAAGTTTTTCAAGTTTTGGGCCTTACTTACGTCACATATATGTCCTTAACTCCTTAATTTATGAATTACTTTCAAACTTGAGGACACCGTTAGAAAGAGCGTTGGATGCAAATTCAGATTGTAAAAAATTCTATTTGTAATGTGTAAAATGCAAGCCATTTTGGCGGCAGTTTTGGTACTGAAAGTAGTATTAAAAAAAAAAAAAAGAAAAAAAAAGTTCTTCGGCTGCTCAACATTAGAAAAAGGTTTAATTTGGTTTGTTAGGAACAAGTGTGGTTTTTTGGACACATTTTTTTCGACGCCACCCAGGATACAGTTCTCAAAAGATTTTCGTGATTCATGTTTTGTTCAATTCTAATTTTAGTCTAGTTGTGCAACAATACTAGGGAATTTTAGATTTTATGTTTGGAGGGAAAGGGGGGGGTTAATTCCCGATTAGTAGAGGGAAAAGGTTCGTTCTGGCGCAGGGGCCAACACGGGGCAGGGTATACTAACCCGCACGACACATTCCATGGTTTTGTTTCTCGCATCGCTTTCGTTTCATTTTAGCGACCGCGACTTTGATTCGTGTAGAAGGTGTAATCTCTGGAAGGGGTGGAGGGAGGGGGAGGAGGTTTGGCTATCTAAGGAATTGTTTTTACCGGAAATCCGACAACCTCCAAAGTCCCCAATGTTGTCCAAAATGGTACTAATAATATGGTACTGGAAACACGGCATCCCCACTTATACTCGAATGATGTAACTTTGGTTATTGATGAACATGTACGAATGTTTTAGTAGTAGGACTTTAGTAGAGCGAACAAAATTATAGAAAAAAATAGTAATTGTAGGACAGTGCGGCTCAAGCCAAAGACCTTAGGGTGGATTCTTCTTCAATTTTAAAACAGTTAAAATACCTTTTTTGAATCCATGGGTAACGCTCATTAAATAACTGTTCACAAAATCAACATTCATAGGGACTTAGCAATTGTTTAAATATTTCGGCCTTAATTTAATAGGGGTTTTCTATTGATTTTTACGTACAACCAATGCGTTACTAGGAAAGTGTAACTCCCTTAGTTTTCATAGCAGGAAAATCGTTAGCCACTTTTTGGAACGCCCTCATTTTATCACAGCATCTCTTAATCCCTAAGCCTCTGTAGTGTCAAGGAAAGCTGATTTATTACGCTAAGTTATAAACTAATATTGCTAAGTAACCTTAATGAACTAATAATTTGTAAAATTAATCATTATTAAATGATCTGACTGTAGAACCGTGGGGCTACCGTCCGTTTTTTTTTTTTTTTCTTTAAATTCAAGTCTCATAAACTGATCCACCAGAAGGACGAATTCAAATTTAGATGGGGAGTTGTTTTTCGCTTTTTCAGTCGGTCACAAGCATTCATTTTTGATAATAATAAAGTGAAACAACAAGGAGATTAGCTAGTCACATTTAAGCCACGATCTTCTTCCCAACTAAAAATACGACTCGCACGTGTTCGATTCCAATTTTTGCTTATGATAAAGGTACGTTCAAAACGATTACAAGAAACTATACAATGTGGTGTAAAATAATTATTTCATATACCTATTATAAATCATAGAATCCCAATATAAATCCTGGCAAACATTCATGCTGGGAATCATAAATATTATACATATAGGTAGATCATAGTAGGTTCTTACGGAGCATATGGAGCCAGCCACCGGAGCCTTTCAGGTCCCTCCTCAATAGCACCTTGCCAAGTCGTGTGGTAAGTGATAGATTCAATTTGTTTCCTTCTCCACAATTCTTCTCCAGACCGCACCTGTGAAAATTTAATAATTAACCATTAGCCAGCTTATCTAGGTTCAGATCTGAGTCATTAGATCTGCTACATGGTGATCCAGCTTCTGGGCGCACACCCGGCCGATTGCCGGGAATGTCATCAAAACGTGCAATATCATCTAAAATGATCGTGAAGAACGCGGGGAGTGTATGTTTTGTCTAATAAGGGTGGACTTTTCTCCGCCCGCTGCAGACCACTCCTCCAACGTATTTTCAATGTGGCAACTTTCCCCTTATGATTCCGGAATGAGTTTCTCGGGTATGAGTTTCGGAACGCAACGGCTTTGAAAGCTTTACGGTCAAAATTAGGTATGCAAAGCCCACAAAACAATGTTGCGGGAACCTAGCTTCACACAATAAATTTTTCACATTTCAAGAAATATAGGTACCTACTAAAAAATGACTAAAAATGGCAAAAAATCTTCTAAAAATCGTTTAAATTTATATATATATATATATATATATATATATATATATATATATATATATATATATATATATATAGCTATATTTCCACAGACTTTATAATATGATGAAATAGAGGTCTTCTCGAGAACCCTGATTTAAGCAATCTCTTGTTTTCGATTACTATCGATACGTGTCGATTCACCGTCTCTTCCATGGTTACAGTTTATAGCTTTCACTAAAACTCTCGTGTGTACTTTTAGGTCTCGCTTTTGCTCTTTTTATACCATTTTATAGAGATATTTCTGCATTATTCTCAAGCAATACTGTTCTAAAGCCTTACAGTGAGAATACAAGTATTTCCTATTGAGTTGTTGTAGTGATTTACTCAAGAAATACCCTCTCTCCGAAGATCGTCATTCAAACGGTGAGTCAATCGTAAATTCATTCGATTGTTGGGATTTCTCGCCGCATAACGGCTCATATAACCTTGATTTTGGCACGATATCGTCGCTAGTACTAGCTTATAGGTTTATGACGTACAGACGTCATCCAGGTAAGCAAAGACATAGGGGAGTCCCTGCAGAATATGTTCCATGAAACGCTGCCACGTCTGAGCAGCGTTCCTCAAGCCGAATCCCATCTTGCGATACTCGTATAATTCGAAGGGGCTGATGATTGCTGTTTTGGGTATGTCTTCCTCATGGATTGGTATGTGATGAAATGCCTTTTTAATATCCAATGTTGTGAAGATCATGGACCCGAGAAGCAAGGTATTAAATGTGTGAAGGTGTGGGATGGTGTATTGATCTGACGTAGTTCGCAGATTTAGCTGTCACCGCAGGGTTGTAGTTACCTGTCCGATTTAGTAATGATGTGCAGAGGGCTGGACCATGGAGGTTTAGAAGGCCCGAAGATGCTGCGTCCAGGAGTGACTGAAATTCTTTTTTTGCTGCCTTCAGTTTGTAAGGAGGCAAGGGTCTGGCCTTGGCGTGACGGGTGGGCCTCTTGTTTCAATATAGTGGCTCATACCTGGGTTCTTTTTTTGTCGTAGCTGGTCTGTAAGATGAGATCTAATGTGCTGCTGAAGGTAGCTGTGATACTGAGGCTGTGTAAGCCGGTAGGTGGAGTTGCTTGGATGGGACGAGGAGTAGCTTCTTCCTGAGGTTCTGCAGAGCTCCGTAATGTGCAAGAAAATCTGCTCCCCAGATGGCCTGTGGTATTGCCACGATTGTGAAAGTCCAAGGGAATTACTTATTACTGATGTATATAATCACATTGGAGGAGCCATACGTTGTGGGAGGAGTGTTGTTGGCTGCCACCAAGGCTTCTTGTTGTGGTCTAGTTTGCCAGAGGATGGAGTTTGTTAAAATAGATACTTGGGTGCTACTGTCGACGAGGAAGAGTATTCTGGTTTTTTCACACTGGATGAAGAGGTTGCTTGCAGGTTTGGGAATAGACAGGTTCCCCATCCTGCCTACTCTCTGGCGTTTCCTGCGTAGGAGCATGGAGTTTGACGGCTGCAGATCCCCGTTGTGTGTGATATTTGCAGAGTTAATTCTTCTGGGGCGTCCAGGGGCGACTGCTGTTATGAGATAGTGATCTGGAGGGTAGCCAGCTTGTATTGGCGACGTTTGGCGTGGAGTGAGAGGGTAAGACGCTCCTTGATCTTTGCACGAGTTGGTGCATTTGGTGTTGCAATTTTTGTAATTGTGCTTGAACCTGAGCGAGAGGGTTTTTGATGGCGTCTATAGTGGTGGGGCTCTGCTCTAAAATACGATCCGTTATTTCTGCAAGGAAGTCGAGGTTTTCTGTGGTATTTGCTGCAAGGAGTTCTCTGATGCGTTGGGGTAACTGTTTGGTCCAGAGTATCTGGAGAAGCTCTTCCGGATTGGTTGATCGGGCTTGATACCTTATGGATGTGAAGGGAAGCGATCTTTTCTGGCTTCTGAGCACTGTTGTCGTGAGGATGCTGTCCAAACATTTCGCCTCGCTGTCACCCCAAGTCCTGATTGGCCTGTCCCGTAAGATGGCGAAAGGAGAGAGATCCGCAGGCCTGATGTCATGCACAGCGTAACGGCACTACCACTAACGGCATACCCTTATCAAAAAGCATCCTAGGAACTCTCTATTCTCTCGAGAGCTACACCTGACCGAGTAACCCGGGACGTGTTCCGAAGACCTTTTATATGAGTTGGAATGCCCCTCTTGTTTGCCCTTCCCGCTCGGGAAGGTCTGCTGGAGGGGCATTCTAACCCTTTCCAGGTTTTCCCCATCGTCCCTGTGCACTCTTGGGAGTTGCCTTTATTAGGTATAATTCTTACAATAATAATTTGTGGTTCCCACATAGAGTAATAGTGCTTATCTAAACGGTGCTATTGTGTCCTACGGTTATGGGAGTTTGCTAGGCATAGAATTGGTATTTGCCTCCCAATCATTTTATAAAACTCACCAATAACCCCAAACATTATTCAAGTTCAGATGAGGAAGGCTACCAGCCACTCAGTGGGGCTTAATGACATCTTTAGAGGAGCAAGGATTTATGACCTGAACTTATCAGTTCCTTAAACGAGACGAAGAGAGATTTGCTCGCATGTATCAAGTATTTTTTCGCTTTGTTTCGTTTGGGGTAGGGTTTTGTTGCATGATAAAAAGACTTGAACCAGCTGACTTGGTATCTATGGGAACGTCCACTTCACCACTTTTGGTATTAGTGGTTGTCTTTGATTCGCTACTCGCCATATTTAATATCAAACTTCTTCACCAAAAATTGATAAGTAGTGATGTGCAAGATCTAGCATACAACAACCAATAATACAAAATACCTAAATTTATATACGGTACCGAATTGCCATTTATTCCTATTGTTGAGAACTGCACACACAGTATGGTAGCATTACTACACAGATCAGGTAATTTGTAGGTATTAAACACTTTCAACAGGTTTGTCACCTACCAGTAAATGGATAGCGTAGGTGCACACCAATCCAGTCGCTAGGGTACCGATGACTCCAACCAACCAGCCAGATTTAATAAATGAATTCGGCAATGCTAGTATTCCTGTTCCTGCGCAAGTTTTCACCAAGTGTACCAGCGTCTCTAGATATCTGAAAAATGTAAGTAAACAATGGTGAACAAATTAACTACATAGGTACCTACTAACCTTACCTTAACCTTACCTATTAACCTATTCTTTCTTGTGTTTGTAGGTACCTACGTATAAGGACTATCACTGCTTACCACAGGGTATCAGTAATTTTATCAAATGTTGTTCGTTGATCCCTCGTTTCAATTCGTTAACTAACCTGGAAGAAGCCGTCATTGACTTCCACCCTCAACCCAATAACTCATTTTGATATCGTATCTTTTACGCCTGTGTATTAGTGTGATCCGTGTGTCCGCAAAGCCTTGCATCACGTATAATTTCTACATTTTCAATTTCAATCTACATTTTCTACCTTGCATCACGTATAATTTCTACATTTTCAATTTCAATCTACATTTTCTACCTTGCATCACGTATAATGTCTACATTTTCAATTTCAATCTACAATTTCAATTTCTACATTTTCAACCTACAGGGAATCTGAAGGTTAAGCCGACCATCTTAAACTTAAATTCCACCAAACGTCGTTTTCCCGTAGCCAATTCGTACGATCGCGCCCGAAGTTAAATGGTATTTTGGTAATGGAGATGCAACTTCCGCATATGAGTTTCATCACGATCGTATCTTTAATAGCTGCAGATCATGCGCGAACCTCAAATCTTTGTGAAGAGCACGATTTCTACAGTTTTTATCTGATTTCAACCATAATTTTTGAGATTGAATGTTTCATGCTTTAATTTTTATGATTATTTAAAATTTCAGTGATCTCTACATTCGTGTAATGGATGCAAGGAAACTGTATCTGGGAAATCTTGTTGAATATTTTTGGATGTAGTATTTTACTTCAAATTCGATCAAGGGAGTAGAGAGAAGTTTTTTGGCTCATTGTGCTACACATTTCATCTTCCCAATTTACATTTTATCATTTAATAATGATTAACAGGACTTTTCCATTTGTTTTCGTCACGTCACGAGCGTCACGTCACGGTAGGGTTGTATATTGATTTTCACGTACAACCAATGCGTTACTAGGGAAGTTTAAATCCCTTAGTTTTCATAGCAGGAAAATCGTTAGCCACCTTTTGGAATGCTCTCATTTTATCACAGCATCTCATAATCCCTAAGCCTCTGTAGTGTCAAGGAAAGCTGATTTATTACGCTCAGTTATAAACTAATATTGCTAAGTAACCATAATGAACTAATAATGTGTAAAATTAATCATTATTACTTGAATGATCTGACTGTAGAACCGTAGTTCCGTTTCTTTACGTTAAAAATTCCAAAATGAAAAAACAGTGTTCAAAATTATGCTAAAAATGTAGGTAAATTTCATTAAAATGTGCTAAAATTCTATATTTGTCACATGTAGGTATGCTCTGTGTACAAGTCATGTTTATTTCCAAATGCCCAAACTCATCTAACAATTATTTCAAGGTTAATACAAACAAAATAATTATCTATACCTATATATATATATATATATATATATATATATATATATATATATATAGATATATATATATATATATACAGGGTGTTTTGCACTTGGTGTAACAAAAAACTTGGGTAAAACTAAACTGAAAATTACAATGCCGCCAACCGCACCTTTCTGTCTCAATACATTCCCAAAATATGATTTTTTAAAGCTTTTTGCAAATACCACATTTTCTGCCATAAAAACCCACATTCCTCCACATTAAATCACTTTTTTTTCAACTTTTAACCACTTAAATTTTCGGATTTAGCTTTAAATTTTCTATAGTTTCCTATACTCCCAAGGACTGCAGTTCAAACGAAAATTGAAAAAAAAAAATATATATATATAAGTTTCTGAAAATACTTGTATGTTAACTGCATTTCCAAAAAACATGCTGGAAGCTGTTGAATTTCATTAGAACTTACAAATTCAGTCAGCTTTTTAATGGTATGGTCAAAATTACGATTCCTTATCGATTTCATGGAGAAATTGAAGTAGGTACCTACGTACCAGAAAATTGACAAAGTGATTCTCAATTTTCTTCTGTTTGCTGTTGTACTGATTTGATTCAGATTGATAATTTCAAGGATATCAGAGCAAAATGAAATCCTCTTTGTCTTAAGAAATTCAAGTTTTAATGCCAAAAAAACAGTAGGCACCTACAAAAACACGGTGCCCAGAACAGGTGTTGTCCGTGATTTCTCAAGTGAGGCAGGAGTGGTCAATGGTCTCATATCGTCCTTGTTGATTAATAAAATCTCACGAATGTTCTAGTCGGTAGAATTTTACTCAAACTAACATGTTTAGTGTTCTTTATTAAGCCACGACAGTGTTACGGTTAGATCCCTGAGGAATGCTATGTGTACGAAACCATGGGGGCCATTTCGGAAATACGTTCTAAGTACGTGCCTTGCGACAACAGCACACCTCGTCATCGAATTCATCTGGTGTAGAGGTTTTATTTTTACCTCTTTATTTACTTCTACCTTTATTTCAGTTATGGTGAATTTAAAGAAGACTAAAATTATGTTTGTGATTTATTCACATATCTACCTACTACTCTGTTCGTATATTCGTTTGGTGACATCTATAATTCGTTATACTGAAATTAAGTAAAACGACCTCAGACTTACAACGAGGATTTCATTTTGCCGTGGTATCCTTGAAATTATCAATCTAAATCATAGCACTACAACAGCAAACACAAGAAAATTGAGAATCCCTTTGTTAGTTTTATGTTTGGTACATTTCTTGGAAATGTTGTTTACGTACAAGTAGGCATTTTCTGAAACTTAATTTTTTTTTTTTCAATTTTTAACCCATTCAACCCTGCGCTCTTCAAGAGGTCCAGCTCGGCAGCCGAGCAACAACGGCGTCCGTAATCCACGTTGAAAAATGGCAGAACCCCAAACGAACAATACGTTACGGTTTCTTGAAGGTCACTGAACGAGAAAACCACCAGACAAGAGACCTTCAGCCACCATCCATCCGCATTAGGCGTAGAGGTAATGTAACGCTGAACCCGAAAAGGAGATCAAAAGATTTAAAAAGTTGTTTTAAAGTGGAGAAACTTGGATTTCTATGGCCAAAAACGTGGTTTCACAACCAAAAAAAAAAACCCGGATTTCTACTCCATTTTCAGTCTCGCTTTACCCTCTTTCTTGTTGTTACGCCGAGCGAAACACCTTGTATGTATATATAGGGATATATCTAAATTGGGAGCAGTAAGAATATAACATGTTTCTAGTTTCCTGTAAAGTATTCTTATTTGAGTATATAGGTTGGCTGTACTCACGAGGTAGGATGTTTGACTTTCAGGTGCACGTGCGGGGTGTCAGGCTGTAATACCATCTTGTTGGAAATATTTGCACTATCCTCATCAGATCCAAGTTGAGCACACTTGATTATGTCGAACTT
This sequence comes from Adelphocoris suturalis, assembly GCA_030762985.1. Taxonomy (NCBI): domain Eukaryota; kingdom Metazoa; phylum Arthropoda; class Insecta; order Hemiptera; family Miridae; genus Adelphocoris; species Adelphocoris suturalis. The sequence goes on along the minus strand of CM061040.1, from coordinate 7,179,563 downwards.
CAACTTCCTGGAATGAACAGGAGAGAATTTAGCTCATTCAGCTGATTTTAGGAAAGAGCTCATCATTTCAATCTATGCCAATGTCCCAGAGAGACTCACTATCAAATTTCAACTGCCTAGGATGAAGAGAGGAGACTTCGGTCAGTCAACTGATCTAATCTAGCAAGAGCTCATCATTTTGTCTCTTGATGCCCCAGGGAAACTCTATAACGACCAGCAAACCAAGGAACCTAGGTAGGTAGGTAATTGTTTTAACAGACAGTTGGTTTGAAGGGTCACTTTCTTAGTTACAAAACGCTTAAGCATTCTTGAACGCAAAAATTTAGCTATACCTACATGTACCTAAAAAAAAAAAAAAAAAAAAAAAAAAAAAAATAGACATTGAACGCTACATCAAATCAGGTCCTAGTTTTTTTTTCTATTTTTGGTTTAATATTTTCAATTATGAACTTTTATAATCGACCAAGAAAAAATGTTTTCAACACCCCCAACAAATTTTTGGTTTATGCTTCAAGATGCGTAGAATACAAAAATCCAGTTAAAAAAATCCGTCCGTCCGCCGTCCGCGGCTTTTCTCCGAAAACAACTATACGAAAATTGTGTTAAATTTTTTTTTTTTTTTTTTTTTTACCTTCATTAAAAACTTTATTACTATTTATTGACAAGTTAATCTTCTCTTTCATTTGCTAAGGCACTGGGTCTAGATCATAGATTCCCAAACTGGGGGGCGTGAAGACGGGTCAGGGGGGGCGTGAGACCATTCGACCATTCTTTGGGGCAACATCGAGCCAACTCCAGGAGCGAGCTCGTTTTTGCTCGTGAAATAATCGACTGTTTAAAATTCTTTGTGGATTTAGGAACTGACCTCAAAACACTGCTATTTCACACAGAAGTACGCTGGCTCTCAAAAGGAAACATGTTGGCAAGACTATTTGAGCTCCGAGATGAACTAACTTCGTTCTTGGAAAACCAGAAGCAAAATGAGCTTAGCATGAACTTCAGCAAACCTAGTTCTCAAGTAATGTTTGCATATTTTTCAGACTCCCTTGATTCGTTAAACAGCCTTTCCTTAAAACTGCAGGGTGGAAACTCAAATATCATAACTCATCGTGATGCCATCAAGACGTATGTTGAGAAACTACAACTTTGGAGACGAAAAGTATCAGCAAACCCCTGCAACTTTTCAAATTTCCCAAAACTAGTATCAATCTCAGAAGAAACACACTTCAAGGAGGTTTTTGAAGGATCACACTTGTCAAAACAAGTGTCAAACCATTTGGAGACGCTCACTGATGAATTCGGGAAATACTTCCCAAACACTGCTGACGAACATATTTACAGACTTTCAACAGATCCTTTGCATGTGAACGTTGAACATGTTCCAGGAGCCCTGCAAGAAAAATGTTTGGAAATGAAAAATGATTCTTCTGCCAAATATGACTTCCAAAAAATGGAAAAATCAACATTTTGGATCACATTTTTTTTTAAACATTTTTTTATTATTATTTTACAAAGGTAAAAATTCATTAACAGATTCAAATACTTCCAAGTGTATCCCAGAGAGTCACAGGAAGCTCTTCGGTTATTTTTGCCTTTTTCAACCACCTACTTGTGTGAAAAAGCATTCTCAACACTAGTATCAATAACTACAAAGAATCGGAACCAACTTGATGTTGCTAGTGACTTACATTGTGCCCTTTCCAAATCGTCACCAAGAATACCAGCACTAGTAAAGAAAATACAAGCCCATCCATCTCATTAAGATTAACTTATTTGTATCTTAAAGGCTACTTCATAAAAGCTACGTGTTATCAAATCGTGTTTTGTATAAATTGCTAGTAAAAAATGGTTTTCAGCGTGAAACTTGCATTTTTTTTCACATCCATTCATTAGTTATGTAAGGGGGGGCGTGGGAGGCTTTCATTTTACCACAGGGGGGCACGGTACAAAAAAGTTTGGGAACCCCTGGTCTAGATGGTTATAGAAGCTCGGCATCACTTTTTATCAACCCGAAAGGGTTGTATTAAAGGGCTAAACATTCAAAAAATCGAGATCTCGAAAACTTTCAAAGTAACAGTAATAATTGTTTGCTTGTTAATGATAAATTTAATCCCAAAGAATCGATTAAAACCACCAGCAACGCTGTACATTGAATTGTTCGCTTTCCCTAAGCATCGAACATCGAAAAAAATCATCGAATTTCTAAGCGCAAGAAGATAAAGAAATCACGCGGTGCTAGCGGTAGCGGATCTATTTCTATTGAATAGACGATCTAGCTCAAAATAACATCTGGAATACTGGAATACATAACAAATGCCTTGTAGGTAAATATCAGATGATAAAATTCCAGTATTGGAATTATCAGGTGATATAGTTTCAATGGAATTTATTATAACGTTGCGAAATCGAGTTTATTAACCATTCTCCGTGCGATGTACCTACTAGTGAAGTATTGGTACCTAAATGCTAAATTTCATCTCTTAAATTGCTCCCGAGTCCACCTATAGGTAGTGGAAGCATTGTTTTCACTTTCGAGAGATTTAAAAGATGTGGTCTCCACTAAAATCAAACGGCTGTTGTTTTTTTAAAGTGGTAAAATTTCCACTTGCATTTTACGTTTTAGACTATTCTGAACAACTTTCGTTCCGTATCTTTCTCTCTCTATCTCTTTGTGTGTGTATCTGTGTGTTTCTCTATAAGTTTCGCTGTTCCCAAATCAATACTTCACTCGGCGCATGCGCAAACGTAAATTCCATCAACCATAATTTTCTCACGCTCCCGTTGTCCGATCTCGCTCAAATTTGGAGGATAGATGAAAGAGGTTAATTTGAGCATTCGCTAGCAATTTCAACATAATCCTATCATTTGTGGCTATTGCGCATGCGCGAATATGTATTCCTTTTTAAGCCAGCCAAATTTCAACAGTTTTCATCTGATTTTGATGAAATTTTCAGGGAATGTGCGGGTTAGGCTGTAAATGGTTCACTATCAATTCCATACTTCTCAAATCATTACTCGATTTTTCGCATGCGTAAACGTAAATTACTTCAAGCATAATTTTTTTACGCCCTAGTCGTCCAATCCCGCTCAAATTCGGTGCATAGCTGGGGGACAATGGTTTAATTATTCCATGATAATTTAAATATGATTGCATCATTATTAGCTCTTGCGCATGCGCGTAAGTGTATTCCGAAGAACAAAGTCTAGTTTTCGTCAGATTTTGATTACATTTTCTGAGAATTTGTGAGTTAAGCCTAGTACGCACTGGGATTCATTGTTCGGACTCTTTGTTGCAGACGCTCGGATTCATGTCTCAGATTCTTTGCCCCACGACATTGTCGCTCAGCAAATCGTGTACGCATCTAGTTTGAACCTGAGCCATGTCGAACGAGGTCGCGCTTTCGGGGATTGCAGTAGCACTTTACATAGCTCTACGGAGTAAAATAAATGCTACTAAAAAAAAGCCACCGCGTTGGTGGATGCGTGGACCCTTCATTAACACTCGGTTTTTTTAACGGTTTTTTCCATATCGTGAGGCCATTATCATCTTTTGTGGAGGGGCCACAAAGCTGCTGCAGCCTGCAAGACATCATAGACAAGGGGGGAGGAGGTTCCGAGAGTGTCTAGAGTAGAGATGAGAGTGTGACCTGATCTGAAGCAAATTGTTTAGAAGACTAGAAGAAGAAGGCAAAAAATTATTACATTATGTTTTATTATATCTGCATTAGATAGCCCATCTGCGCCAACCACTAAGAAGGGTGTAATGGTGCTTAATGGGTGAATTCTAGAGCTCATTTCTGATCGGAAGTACTTGTTAGAGATTTATTTTAATGCTTTGTTTTTCTGAGTAATTTCATTTTTAAGAAATGTTTTCTACCTTCAAACGACCATAACTCCACTTGAGATCACTGTAAAATCAAAAATATTACCACCGTTGGAAACAGCGTTAATTGGATAATCCAGCTATTTGATGTCAAATCGATTTTACAAGACGACTTAATAAGTTAGTAAAAAGTTCCAGTCATGCAGCATGATCGTATGAGCGGATTTTCGTAAATTATCTTAGTATATTTTGTTAAATTGTTTTGAAAATTTAGGATTTTAACTAGGAAGAAATGGCCACTACCGATTTTGTGGCAAATAAACTTGTTCTAAATAATTTTCGGCAATGCAAAAAATGTTTTAGCGAATTTTTCGAAAAAATAAAGCTATTTTTTATTTTTAGCTTTTTTTTTAGCTGTTTTAATCCATTTTTGATAAATATTAATGAAATTTAAGTACCTACTTTTTTCAGCACAAATTTCTTGTTTATTGTTAATAAAGTTCTTTTGACTAAAATTCTGCTTTAAAAAAAATTATAAAATAAATAAATAAAAAATAACAATTTTTATCCGTTTTTAGCTACAAGCATAACAACGATAACTACAAAGCGATAACAACGAAGATACACCGGTGAGAGGCCCACTTTGTTCGATATTCACGTACGCACTGACTCAATGTTGCGCGACATTGTGTAAAGAATCCCATTCCGTATGGGTCTCAAAAAATACTAGAACCCTAAAAGTGTGAACCCCTCTCAAAGACACGATGCGCCATGTTCTGATCAGATATTAAATACGGGGTTTAAGTAATTATAGACCAATGATCTACGTAGAAGGGCTATCTAACACAGAAATAATAAACCATTGTGTAATAATTTGCAGCGTTTTTTTAAATATGTTTGGGACTTATGTTGGAAAGGGTAGACTTCGGAGGACGACGGGGTCATTATCAAAAATCAAGAAAACCTTGGATATATATATAAACCAATTTTGTAAGTTTTTTCCTTCCCAGTTTTGCAAAAATGCAATTGAAGAGTTCGAATCCTGACCTCAATTGGTTGGCGATCTCAACCGCGAAAACCCAACCAACCATGGCTTATCCTTGGAGCTTACGTGGGAATTCCATCGTACAACAATCCTGACTTCCAGGTGAAGTCGGCTGTAGAACCCGTAGTTAATACCCTCTCCCTACTCTTTAGGTACCTACCTGTTCATCTAACAATCTCCTTCGCAAGATTTCAACCAATTTCAACTTAGGATTTTAGAAATGTTTGCTTGGCGATCCTTCACGGTTGTAAGAATCATATTATAATTGGACGGCACGGGATCTTAAATAATAGATTTTACAAAACTTCGAACACGACACTCAAAACTATATTTTTCTTGAACTACAAGTAAACAATTCATTCAGGGAACGTGTTTGCCAATAGAAACAAATAACAATGGATTCGACTCAACATAACTGTTCAGTTTTGAATCTAATTCACCTACTAGTCTCCATTTCTCCACACGGTCTTATCACGCCTCAATTGGTAAAGTTGCACGAATGGGTCGGGTTAGGGGTGTATAAAAGCCGGCTGATGAGCCCTTCTGAGCTCACTGATGTGACATCGTGGGATTGAATTATGCCAAAAGTTTGTTGGTAAAGTATTGCATACCTTTACGTGTATATTTTGAGGTTTTGTTTTGCATGATACATTACATTGCCGAGCTCTAATGATTAGGAATAATACTAAATATTATAATTATTGTACACTTACTGTCTCGCAACGAATGTTGAAACACTCCGTCTGAAGTGTCAACTTTGAGTGCTTACGGTATATATCAATTGTTTTAATTTTTTCGAGTCTTCCAGTATTATTAGTTAGGTAGCGACCAATAAAACGACAAAAAAAAGCAATGACTCGTGCTCTTATAGCATTTCTTATTCATTAATTGGACAATTACGTATATTTAATGAGAGCTAGTAATTATATACTTACCTAAGGCTCTTGACCTTGTGTGGGTCTACCGGAAGTCTAAACGTTTTTCTGACTTAACGTAGAGGAAAGGCGGCGTTCTACACCTTGAATACCTATTGATCGGTTTTAATTGTGACAGATAAAAATATTTTCTGTTTTGATGTTTTGAAGTGGGTTCTATCCTGTGAATTTTGACATCAACCGCAGCCGTTCGGCATTAATTGCTGTTTTAGTAATTTTGGTTTACTATGTTGAATAATGAACCTTTTTAGGTGACCAAGAACTTTGTAGTGAGAGAGAGAGAGAGAAAAAACACTTTATTGAACATTGTAGAAGGAATGAAGGTGGAAAAGGACTCCAGTAGTCGAAACGCAATGGATTTGCCGAAAGTTCAAAATGAGTTGCCAAAAGTTCAAATTGGTATGCCAAAAGTTTGCCAAAAATTGAAATTGATTTATGCCAAAGGGTTTTTTTTTTTTTTTTTTTTTGCGAGCGTGCGAGCAAGCGAGCGTAAATGTGTGAGTAGTTAGTCTTGTGGGAGCCAAATTGCTGCTCCGTCCTCCAGTCCGAGTCCTCGGACTTGTTTCCTTGGGCCTCTCAGCCTCATGGACACCGCTCGATGGACGGAGAATTGAGTTTTCACTCGCGTCCACATCATCACTTGAGCGTAGGATTTGGACCATTTGTTGGCAAGGCGTAGGGATGCATTCTTGAGAAAAGCGTCATACTCTTTATGCAATGCTCCATCGCATGAAATTACGAGTGGCGTGAAAGACCCTCTCAGATCTTCGGCTATTCTGTCGTATTTTGCATGCTTGGCTTGGGCAGCATGGCGAGAGATGGTTGGCCAGTCCATGGAAGTGTAAGAGACTGCGTCAGCGTTTATAATGCGGGTATCAAAAAACGCAGGTCTCTCACGGTCCCACACACCATGAACCTTCATGTCTGCCACCAAACCGGGGCTGCCATCAGCACTTTCACGAAGAACTGGTTCTGTGACAACACCGTTCCATGCGAGGCTTGCTATTTTTGGCGCATTCGTCCCGAACCAGGTCGTGTCCCTGTTTGATCAGGCCACCCTTCATACAATTGAGGGCGTGGTTCATGTCCATGGGACTCCCGCATTCGTCGCACCATACTGGCAACCCTCTTGGTTCCCAACCGTACCGAATGGCTAGTGCGTCACGGAATTGGGAAGACGACAAGTCGAAGTTGTCTGCTGCAAGTGGGAGGACGCTGAGCCATTGTGATGCCTCCCTAGTCCTCCGAATTTTGTAGTTGTACTCTAGACGCCCAGAAGGAGCTCCATTTCAGGTTTCAGCACCGTAAGTCAATTAAGAAAAACATGTGGCTCAGAAGTTCCTCAGTTGAACAGTGCGCCTATGGGTACCTTCTGATATATTGAATTCTAGATTTCACAAATGCGTTCCATTTCGAATTGCAGAGCCCTAGGTTGTCATCAATATGTTTCAAGTAGATATAGGTACCTTCAGATGGAAAATTAATGCAAATAATTCATTCATCGAAACTTTAAACTCGTAGTAAAGCTCCCCCGAACGAATTAATCAAAATTCAACTAGGTAGGTACCGTCTACCTACCAACTGAAAATCTGAGGTAAAATAAAACGCTTACCAAAGCTTGCTTCACAAGTTCATCCATACGTACAATAGCATTTGCAAAATAATAATAATAATAAATAAATGAATTGAAAAAAAATGAAATTCGTGCCCCCACGAAACTGGTACTGGTTCTGGGGGATTTCGAGAGTGCTGAATCCGAAGACCGTTTTTCACGTACCTAGACTTCTAATTTTGGAGCTACGGCACCTGCACTTTTGGAAAGAATCTCTTAAATTCCAGGGTATTTATGTTCAATTGAAATTTAACGCTGATCACGCCTATACCACATATGATAGGTCTGAAATGCCTGTTAATGTATCTTTTGCCTAAAACTGCCAAAAACGTGGTTTTCCACAGATTTTTGACGATTTTCCAACAGTTTTATGATAGTTTTAAATGCAGGTGCTGTAGGTACCTCAAAAATGGAACGTATACGTGAAAAAAGGGCTTCGGGTTCATTCCAGTCCAGTTTCCAGTTCACCAGGGTGTTTCCGGTTGTCCAGTTTCGTGAGGGCACAACTGATTGGGGGGGGGGGGGGGGGGGGGGGGGGGCAGTGTAGTTAATAAACTTGATTTCGCAAAGCCACTATTGATGAAAAATAGTTAAAATATGATCCTTGAAAATAGTAATAGTTAAATTGTTATCCTAATTAGTAATAAAAGTTTATGGGAGACCGATTGAGATAGTTAAGTATGCAAATTATTCAGGTGTAACCTTTAGCAGCTCATCTTTGTTTGGCGAAAATTCAAAAGTAATGTGTGTTCAAAAGCAAGAACGGTGTCAGGCGCAGTTATCTCATCATTTGTTAAATCCAAAGCGGCCTCGTGGAACACTGGAATCATGCTGTTCAATTCCATTGTCCGTTCTACTATTCTCTACGGAGCGAAGATCTGGGCGCTGAGATGATATTGTCCTAACCTAGAAAGAGTCCAGGTAAAATTTTTCAAATGGCTTTTAGGTCTGTCCCTTAGAAGCGGATGTCCCAAATTTGATGGTACCCATTTTAAAAATCAGTCTCAAGTGGTTAGTAAAAATGATACAAATGGAAAATCATTGATACCATAAGAGATGTTTGCACGCTCTTGAAAAAATGTAAAAGTCCAACAATAATTCTATAAAATTTAATTGGCTAACTGAACTTAAGGAACTTCTTATAAAATGTGGAGTGCAACAAGTAATAACTTTGGATTGTGAAAATCTCAAAATGCTGACTCATAAATGTGTAGAGGATGCTAAAATCTTTCTTAAAAAGATTTTGATGCGGTATTTTCTGGCTCCTATAATGATTATTATAGGCTAGTGATAGCGCAGGATGGATTTAACGATTATTTGTATTACCATGATGTCCCTTTTCAGTTTAAAAAGTTATTTGCACAAATAAGATTGGCAAGTAAACACCATTTTACAATTAAAATTAGGAATTATAATTACAAAATTTCTCCAAGTACAGTATGTACAGCATGTGACACGGGTCTTCTTGAAAACTTATTTCGTGTTCTATTTGAGTGTCATATGTATAACTGAATCAGAAAAAGATATATCTCGGACTTGGTGGGGGTACCAGAAACTTGATATATTTTGTATCAGTACCAAGTGAATTCGACATAAAAAGGCTATACTTCTTCTTAAGTGAAGTTTGCAAACTGAGAAATTTATGTTTGTTTGACTGAAGGAATGTTAACTGCTTGAATGTTTTTTGAAATTATTTATGAAGTACATTGTGTGTTTTATTTTATTGTTGTTTCCAATATTTTTAGGGCAAAGAGAATAAGCTGAATTAATAATGAATGTTATATTAATTTGTAATTTATAAAATATTTGAAATTTCTACTAACGCTGTAATACTGAATAGATTATCATTAATTGAGAGTAAGACATGTGACACCACGATGAATTTCTCAATTTTGAACTCCTGTAGTTGATTCAACTGGGTATTGAAAACACTAAGTTAATGATGTTTACACTACAGCTGTTTCAATTATGTATTTTTTGTAAATCATACTCGAATGTAAGGAACATACATGTTCAAATAAATTAAATAAATAAATAAATGTACCTAATCATCTTCCTGCTTCCATTGGTGGTGAGGAGAGGTTCATACAGGAACTAGCAAAGCTTGGAAAGATGAAATGCAGAACAATTTACATGGTAGGTATTCGATACTTACACATCACCCACAATCGAGGATATAGAGCGAGACATCCGTGCTATAGGAGAAGGAAATATCACTGAATGAATAGGTAGGTGGGTACCTAACCTACCTAAGAAGTTGTGGACTTAATTTCATCTTCGATCTGTGTTATAAAGTAAAGAACGGTATCTTTGTCCAACCAAAACCTCAATAAAATACGCACTCGTCCCATTTTAGTAGGTGATCTACACGGGGTCTTACTATATAGGTCTTCTTTTCCATTCAACGAATTATGCTACGATAGAATCTTCGCCGTTGCTGCTGTTTGAAGACAAATTACCAAATATATCCATTGGAAGGTACAAAAATAAAGACAATCAAACTTGATTCAAATAAGATTTTTGTAAATAAATAAACTTGTTTGAGGTTAGAAAGCTCTAGATATCTCATTAACCTCCAGTTATAATAGTTATCCAGCCGTCCAGGGACCAGATAAATTAAAACGCCAGATAAGGTTTAACTAGGGATTGATAAACACCCCATATCGTGTTATCTGGAGGATAACGCTATACCTTAGATAAATCCCCCTTATCCATTGGATAAAAGTGATTGATAAACCGGCCCTAAGGGCCGGTTTATCAATTATCTACATTAACTGCAGGATAGCTATACCGAGTATAGCGCTATACTCCAGATAAAGAATGTGAGTCGTTTATCAATGCCGAAATACCTAGCGGATAAAATTATCCTTCAGATAAATTCTGTCTGGCAGATAGCGCCGTTAGCATCCTCATTGGTGTCCGCAGGCGACAAAATAGGGGCGATTTACACATGGAGCTACCACAGAGTAGAGTAGGAGCTACATTTTCTTCATGGATCGACTATTAGAAAAACCGTCTGACGTCCACAAAACAACAGTGTCATCATCGACAGTATTAGCTCGGCAATTAATAAGACAAAAGATACCACCACATGTTTGCTATTTTTTGCTTCATTTCTAGAGAGAGGAAAATATATGCATGAGTTGCGATCTTGCAACCTGAATTATTATGAATGAATTATTGTGATCAGTAAGTTGTGGTTTTAATTGCATCTTCGATCTGTGTTATAAAGTAAAGAATGGTATCTTTCTCCATATAATAAAAAATGAGAGACAAAAGCAACCAACTGATTTTGTCAAGGCAATGAGAATCGATAACTATAAATAAGGAATCTTCAATGTATTTTTTAATCCAAGACTAGAAAACTTGAAAAACAAGCCTATAAATGATATCTAGATGGCATAACTTTCAATGTCACCGAAAAAGATTACCTAGTATTTCCTATTTTATTCAGAATCAGGTATTTACGAAAGGAATCTACCGTTCACTCTCATGATGGCCTTACAAACTGTCATAATGAAACTGACACGAAAATTACATAGGTACCTACCAGGAAGGTACCTATTTATTGAAAAATATGACCAAAGGTAGCGTCATTATTAAATAGGTATCATCAAACACAGACTTTCTGGTGATAGCAATTGGCAACACGTACCTACTTCCCTACCTACCTACATCACGTGTGGAAGGAGGTGAATGTTTATATTGAAAGTTGAAACTGTTTCGAAAAACAACATTAGTTACTATTTACGTAAGAAATGATGCCAACAAGCTTGGAACTAATTTGTCCCAAGCTTTACCTACTAATGTTTCATGCCCTAACTGGCTCTGATTACAGTTTATCTTTTTGCAAATTAGGGAAAATTAAGCCCAGGAAAATTTCGGAATCCAATCTCAACGTCCAGTCCGCCTTGGGTGATTGAGCTTGAATGAGGTTTTTACAAAGGAGGAGTTTAAGGAAGTAGAAAACTTTGTGAGCTCACTGTAGGTAAGTACACTTAAAAAAATAATAATAAAATTGAACCGGACAAAGCTTGTATGAAAAGAATACGTAGCCGTCGGAGCCTGACGGCGGGGAAATTTTCCTGTTTGCACGATTTTTCTGGAGTTTTCTTCTCTGCAAACGTCAGCACTGAACCAACTCGCAAAAATTGATAAGCACGGCTCTGGTAGTAGTTGATTATGGGTAATTCCTATCTCAAAACGAATTCAAACATTAATGCTAGCCAATTTATATGCCTTATTACTAAACTTACCTTGGATTCCATAGTGAAGGTCGTTAGAGAAAGGACGAAAAGGGGCCAACGAGACTGAGAAGCAGTAGAAAATTTAGTTACAGGACGCACCTAGGTACTATTTTTATTTTCAGAAACCAGCTATTTTGCGTGTGGTGAGACTCATTCACATACGTTTCGTCAAGGTAGACTATATATCGTCCTTGAGACCCGAATAATTTCATTTGGTCAAAATACCTCATCCTCCAGCTAGCTATTTCGGGACGTTCAACGAGGATCTTCCAACTCGACTGGCATTTCTTCCACTGGAATCTCAACTAGTGAAGCCCGTCGGGAAGTCCTTATGGCAATCAATCACATTGTCCTCTCTCAAGGCCACATCCAATGACTGATGAGTTGGCAACTGCTTTCGTACAACGTAGAGCTCCGAAATCTTGTGTCGAATAGCCGCTTCAGTAAATCCTTCGCACTCCAGTTTGGGAGGATGCCCTCTCGGTTTTTTGGGGGTTGTGAAGGCAGTTGGTCCCGTTTCCTTCAAGGCTTTGGTTCCCTCAGAAACGACTTTATTCACGATTTGCAAGGAAAACCAGCGGTTTCCTCTCGCACCACCACAGTCCTCCCGAGAATGCCTTTTTCTTTCAACCAGTTCAGGTACTGAAACACGCTGAAGATTATTACTCTAGCCTGCGACCGAACTGCCTTCCCACTTTTCCCTGCTCGTGAAGTACCCGGAGTAACTGATGGTTCCATTTCTCAAAAAAACACCTCTCTCAAAACACAAAACAACTCTCTCAAAACAGAAAACAACTCTTTCAAACACAAGGAAATATATCCAAACGACAGTACATAACATACACACGAAAACCTCGATCGTAAACGGCGAACCAGTTTCTACAACACACTATAACAAAAGTTCCTCTTTTTTCCCGAGCGCTTGGCTTAAGCTTCGTTCTCAAACACAAAACAACTCTCTCAAAACAGAAAACAACTCTTTCAAACACAAGGAAATATATCCAAACGACAGTACATAACATACACACGAAAACCTCGATCGTAAACGGCGAACCAGTTTCTACAACACACTACAACAAAAGTTCCTTTTTCCCGAGCGCTTGGCTTAATGTGCTTCTTCGCCGCCAGTCACCGACACCTACGCATTCTTTTTATTACCCATCAGCTATGGCCCATACAAAGACATTGTAAAACTATACTAGACCCACTCGTAGCGCTAGTGTCGCATTGCGAATTGAACGGTCTGTAGTCGGCCATATTGGGGTCAACATCATTTATTTATGTGCAATGAAGATGGTATTATTATAAAATATTGTATTATTATAGTTCACCTACCCATGAAATTTCTTTGATAATGCACAATGATTAAAGTGTGTGCGGCGTTTAACTGCACAAACCGCAAAACTGAAGACTGCACACTCATTTCACAAGTAAGTAGGTAGGTACCTATACATTGTCACTATTTCCTTCTGATTATTTAGGTCCGTTGTAGGCCTCTTACCTGTTGAAGTTGATAATAATTTTCTTTTTACTCATTTATCGATATGTATGAGCTACAAAGTTTTAAATTAATCTAATTTTTAATTTTTTTTTTCCCCCACAGATTTCCTTTAAACAAGAAATTGACGGAATTGAATGACATTGTATTTTGTATTGTATTATTTTATATTGTATTGTATTGTCACTGTATTGTATTGAAATTTTATAGCCCGAATAGTATGGAATTTTATGTATAATGAAAATAATATAACATAGAAAGTGCCATGAAGTATTCATTTATTCAATTGTTAAGCTCCTCTGATCACACTCCTTGCCCCATCCAGGTGAACCCATGGTTTTTGTGAAACTGTGTCTCATGTACAAGATATTGTCTTAATATTCAAATGCAGCACGATTCTTCTGTTACTTTGGGAGAATGGTTCTGAGATAATTGCTTTTGAATAATGGAAGGATCTTTCACTACAAAATAACTAACTAACTTATGCCCTAACTATTATAAGTACGGTATGAAAAGTACAATATCGTCACCACGCAAAACTACATGAAATCATATAGGTAAGTAATGCATACATTACACGGACGTCCCTATGAATGGTTTTTATATAATTTTGGTGAAAGTTAAAATAAGAGAAAAAACAAAAGTATCATGACTTCTCGAACCCCCCCCTCCACCGACAGCAAATTCAAATGGTAAAATTCCCAGTATGAAATTAGAAGCTCCTGACATATTTATATAACCAAGACCGAATTCATAATTGAATTTAAAAAATTATTTCGAAAATCTGAATTGAATACTTAAAACATGATGTTTATTACTATTACCTCCTCCATTCTTCCTCTTCCATAATGAAATTTGAAACTCCTAACATACCTTCCAAAACTAAACAAATTCTTAGTTGAACAAAAAAGAATCATGATAATCTGACATTATTAGTTAAAGCATCATGATATATGACTGTTACCCCCTCTATTCACCCCTTTTCATTATGAAATTTGAAATTCCTGATGTACGATCCAAAACTAGTTCAAATTCATAGTTGAACAAAAAAAGAATCACGAAAATCGGACAAGAATTATGGCCTGGGCAGCGTCGACAACATTTGTCTCACACACACACAGACATACACGTATGATTTTTTTCACGGATTCGGTCTTGGAATGGTCTGACACGGATTTGTATGCGGTTACCTTTTTTCTCATGCTTAGGTTGTACCCTACCCCCCTGGATCAATTCCCATAGGAATAGGTTCTTATTAACAAAGCCTTGTCTGTAAGACAGCTTCAGAGGGATGCCCTAAACATTAGAACTGGGAAGCTTATTGTAATATTATAATTATTATTATACATTTCCAAAACCATGTAAAACTCAACTCATTTGCAGGAATATGAGAGTAAGTAATTTATTGTTTTTGTCATCAACAAGATCAGATAACCGGAAATTTAATCGTACCTTTCATTGTGGAACCAATTAATTTTAATTGACATGAGGCCTAAATGTAATATACAAAAATCCTATAATACCAGATTGTACAGAATCATTGCTTATTTCCGATTGAGTTCATTAGCGTTCTGACTGAATAAGTTTGTATGAATCGTCATAGTTGGTTAGATATTCCAAAGACAAGCAGCTCCCACAGTTTGTGTCTCTGTTGAAAATATTGCATAATTCATTAACAAACTGTGTTGTCATCAGAATATTTGACGTTTTTAATGATTTTAGACTAGTTTTCATCAAGATAATACAAAAATACGTTTTCTACGAACACTTATTCACAACTCTCTACATAGTAGCATAAACTAGCTAGCCTTACGATTCAAAAAGGGCCCGTGAAGTTGACCCCAATATGTCCGCCAATGCTCTGTTCGATTTGCATTGGGCGATGTGGTGAAATCCACCCCCTCTTGTCAACAGCCCTTTTCAGGGCTACCAAAAAGAGGTAGACACAACACAAAAATATTTACAAGACGTCGAGTTATAACTCCGTCAAACAAAATATTTCACCAGAGAGAAAATACTAAATTCTCTCTCAAAAGTGAAATATTAAAGAATAACACACAAGGCGACCTCCCTAAACATTTACTGGGCGAGAGAGATGCGACAAACATCTCGAAACAAGTCGCCTTGAATGAGAAACCTCAAACAGGAAAACTCAAGGTCGTCCAGCCACCCCCGGGGACCCCGTCACAGCGACGGACGTGGGGAAACCACCTCGAAAGACCAACTCAGCTATCATACGCACAGATACTGAGAAAACAATGTGCGAACCAATGAGATTGCACAGTCAAATTTATGAAATTAAGCGGACCAACCAGGAGGCGGCAGGAGGCGGCCACCTCCCTATAAATACCCCGCTGGGAGCCCTCCGAAATTCATTCCACTCTCCGCTCTCGACGACGACACCTCTGAAGTACGAAGAATTCTACACGCTCTACGCTGACGAACCTTCTGCATTACGAGTTCATCTCAAGAACGGCTTCCTACTGCTTTCTACAAGCCAGGCCTTCTCTCCACACAGATTTCGCATTGGCATCTACGAGTCCAGTGATTATTCATCCTGCTCATTGCCCAACGTAGTTCATCTGTCAGGACGCCACCCGGTACAGCTATCGATATTCTCTTTAGCTCGTACGCCCGAGGGACGTTCCGAGCCGTGTCGCCCGGGTTTCGTAGCATTAAGCTCGTAACCGACCGCTGTGGGCACGCCGGTAAATTACTCAGCTCCTCCGCTCTAATTTACCGTCTAAGGAAGCCTTTTTCAAGGCTACGAGGTAGGACCCTGACATACGAGCATTGGAAAGACGCTCTGTCAAGCGAGTCCACCTCCCAAACCCTCTATTTTTCACACATAGAGGCATCGAAACGAGCTAAAACTCGGTCATTTCGATGGAACGTCGGCCTTCCTACTTCCCCTTGCAAGGGGAGGCGGACGACGGCGAAGCCGGGCCGAGTAGCCCACGTAGTGCTCCCTACCGGCTACACGGCGAATCCGCTGAACCCAGCGACAGCGCAAGGCGCGACCCTCACGTCCGGATCGCCTTCTCGCCCGACGTATGCGTTCAAGAAACCTTCGAGCAAGCCTCGCCTATACAAAAGATCGAGGAAACCTTTCAGACTCGCTCTGAAGCCGATCATTACGATTCGACCAAGCTGTCCGAATACCCACGATATTCGACGCAGGCTTACCCGGCCGATCCGAGTGTCAAATACACTCCAAATGTACAAAAAGCGAAGGATACTTTTCAGTACCTCAACCAAGCTCAACATATTCCCCTTTCAGATATAAATCTAAGGCCGGAATATTACAAAACGGCTCAGTACCAAACTGATCGAACCCAGCACTTGCTACGCGAGCCCAGCGCTCCACGCGGCTGCGACACGAACTATCTACCCTTTCAGTCCGCCAAACCAGTTGACCTTGGCGGATCCGCTCACATTCCTCGCGGGAATGACCCGGGGACCAACCCGCATAACCGGGATATAAATGTCCGACTTGGCCTACCTACGCCAAGTAAAACATATCTAAATCCACTACAAATGGTGACCCCGCATTTGAACAGGCTCAACACGGAGCATTTCGTTCCCTCTTATGAAGCTAGTGGATTTCAGGGAACCACTGCGGGCGTGCGACCCCCGCCGGGCCTCTACGCCCCACATCTCACGCAACATCCCTCTACACAAGGTGGTTTTCAAGCACTTTTAGAGGAGATGGGAGATTATCAAAAACCAATCTTCCAAAAGAAGAATATCGATCGTGCACTCGCCGAGTTCGATCAATACTGCGTGCGAAAACACCTGAGAACGCAAAACGAATGCTTCTCAGCTATATACAAGTGGGTACCAGAAGAAATGAGGGAAGCTATCGACTCAGCTTACCTCACGGCACCCCACGCACCCTACGAAGAGGCCAAACAGCGCCTCCAGCGAGAATATGGGTTGTCCTTACAGGACAGGCTCCTCGCACTCGAGGACCCCGCATATCTCGCCAAAAAACCCAGCACCAAGTACCACGAAATGTACTCGAAAGCTGTTGGGTACTTTTCGGAAGCTCTGATCACTCAAAAGTGGATCGAGACTCTTCCCATCGAAGCACGAGGTATGGTCGCAGCTCAGCCTACCACGACCTCCCGGCTCGACCTAGCTGATACGCTACACGCGTACAGAACAGAGAATACTTCTCTGAACATACGAGGAGTAGAATCTACTCCGAAACCCATAAATACTGGTTTCAAAAAGGCCCTCTCGAAACAAGCTGAGTTCAAACCCCAACCAGTGGAGAGTAAGCCTCACAAACCGACGGCCTATGTCTGTCGAAATCACGCACGTTTCGGTAACGAAACTCGCAAATGTGCAGACCCAGAACACTGCACTTGGAAGACGAACACTGCTTCCAAAACTAACAGAAAGGCTGCGACTATAAGCCAGCCTAAAACCCGGGTTTCTACCGAAAATACTCAGAGGTCGGTACAAGACAGTACCTTTCCAACCTCCGACGCAGAGAGTTCGGAAAACGAATAACTGCCAGTGTATCTGAGCCTATACGCCGGCAGTCTACTGAGTATAAAAGGCTCTTTTTCAAGTGCAAACTAAATGGCACTGAATTTCTCATTGACACGGGAGCAGAAGTGAACATTCTGCCCCACAATGTCACCAAAAAATTGGGCTTGAAAATTCTTAAGTCCAACGTTAAGCTCACAGCAGCTAACGGAGCCCCTATAGACACACTAGGGCGAGCTGACACAACAATTAACATCGGCCTCGGAGACATGACCACCGATTTTATGATCACGAAAGTTGATCTAGCGATCCTAGGTATTCCATTCCTAGAGTCTTGGGATATCGGAATACGGGTCAAACACAAGTACATTTATAAAGATAAAATAAAGAGCTATGCCGATCAAAAAATAGCTGCAGTCATGAACAAAAAGTTCACTGACGAGCAAATAGCAGCTACTATCCCTCATCGTGACAATACCCCTCAACCAGAGGACGTGCAAATCACGGAGGACGAAAACATTCGCTCTATCATTGACAAATACAATGATCAAATGAGCAAACTTCAAGGTAAATGGAAAAACAACGGGGTTTACCACCGTATAACCACGGAAGGAACACCAGTACACTTCCGAGCAAGACCCATGGCGGGCGAAAAACGGGCTCAAGTCAAAAGTACTTTTGACAAAATGCTTTCAGAAGGCATAATTGCACCATCAGATTCCGAATGGGCATCCCCGTTACACTGTGTGCCAAAAAAAGACGGGTCATGGAGAATCACCGGCGACTACCGTTTCCTCAACGCGAAAACGAAGAAAGACGCCTACCCTCCTCCTCACATTCGCTCTTTCCAAGCGAATTTACATGATACGCAAATCTATTCGACAATAGATTTAAAATCGGCGTATTATCATATTCCGATGCACCCAGATGACGCTCATAAAACTGCAATTATTACACCTTTCGGTCTTTATGAGTTTAAGAAAATGAGCATGGGTTTGGCCGGAGCGGCTCAAACATGGCAAAGATACATGGACAGTATCATGCGAAAATTTGATTTCGCATTTGTATACCTAGATGACATCCTGGTGGCTTCTAAAAATTATAAAGAACACATGAACCACCTCAGACAAATTTTTGACAAACTAGGGGAACACGGACTTCGAGTAGGTTTTGATAAATGCATTTTTTCAAAACCTACCGTCGATTTCCTAGGTTTCACTATCTCAAAAGAGGGGATAATTCCTAAACGAGATAAAATAGAAGCCATAGAACAATTTCCTAGGCCAATAGACGTACGAAGTCTACGCAGATTCCTAGGTATGTGTGGTTTCTACCGAGCATGCTCAAGCAAATTCGCTCACACGGCACAACCTCTGTATGACTCCATTCAGTCAAACAAAAAAAATGACAGAACACCTATCGAATGGACATCAGAGAGAGAAAAAGCTTTCAACAGCTTAAAACAAGCAATGATCAAAGCAACATTGCATAACATTGCTCACCCACACCCTACAGCAGAGTGGAGATTAGTCTGTGACGCATCCGACACACACATCGGAGCGGCACTAGAACAGGAAATTACAGACAAACATGGCTCGAAATCTTACCAACCATTGGGATTTTTCAGTAAAGAAATTCCAGAACAATGGAAGAACAAAGCATCGTTCGACAAAGAAATGTTCGCCGTTTACCAAGCTTGCATTCACTGGCACAATGACTTGGACGGCAGATCTTTCCATATTTGTTCGGATCACAAGCCTCTGCTAGGCACGATGCTCAAGAAAAATGCACATTTTTCTAAAATGAGATTAAGATGGCTAACATACATCTCTCAAATGACGAGTGACATTCGTCATATTTCCGGAGAGAGCAACGTCGTCGCCGACGCACTCTCCAGACCTTTCGATCCGGTCGAAATTCAGACGAAATCGATTTCAACCCAGACGGACGAGGGTCCACCCATAGCCGAAATTTCGAAAATTACGGCTGCAATAGAATGCAATCTTCTACTGCACATTTCAAATTCACAAATTCGTTCTCCCCCTAACGCGGAGGACAAATTGAAACTCACACGAGTGGAATTCTCGCAAGGAGAAATTTGGTGTAACCTAGACCTAGGACACCCTAGACCTTATATTCCTAACGAAATAAGGGAAGAAATAATAAGCCAAATTCACAATTTGGGACACCCAGGTATACACTCTACAGTGTATAAAGTTAAACAAAGATATTTTTGGCACGGACTCCGTGCAGATGTCTCCAACTGGGTCCGAGCGTGCGAAACTTGCCAACGAGCAAAAATCACGCGCTCCGTGAAGCTCCCTTACTCCGAATTTGAAACGGCTAACAAATTTTCACACGTACACGTTGATATTACCGGACCCTTACCTTTAGCTAAAGGAGGGAAACGTTACATTTTGATGATGGTTGATAGAGCAACGGGTTGGCTAGAGGCAGTCCCTCTTAACAACATCGAAACAACCACGATCACGAACGCCTTTATCAATATTTGGGTAGCTTCAAAGGGCGTACCTAAATACATCACAAGTGATCAGGGCACTCAATTTGAATCAGATCTGTTCAATTCCATTATGGAACGTCTCGGAGTAAAACATACTCACACGTTACCATACAAACCATCAACAAACGGAATGGTAGAACGCAGAAATAGATCTTTGAAAGAGGCTCTCAAAGCACAAAACGAAAATTGGCTCGACGCACTTCCAAAAGTTCTACTCGCCATGCGTACGGCAGTAGACCCGGCGACCGAAACTACGCCTTTCCAAAAAGTTTACGGAATTGACGTACCACTCCCAGGAGACATTTTCGTAACTTCTACGAACCTTTCGGAACCTCTTTTCTTCCGGCCTACGCATATTAAACATAATAATACGAAATATGCCGTAAACATGCCCAAAAATTTGGATACATGTACTCATGTCTATATCAGAGTGCCCACACAGCTCACCTCTCTGCAATGTCCTTACACGGGACCATTCAAAGTGGTTAAAAGAGATAAGTTTTCGGTTACAGTGCAAATTGGCGAACATACTAAAAAAGTTCCCAAACAGCAAATAAAACCAGCTTACACTCTAAAAACAGACGAAGCTGTGCCACGAACCAAAAATCAGGCAGAAAATAAGGAGGAGACTCCCCGAAAATCTGCCAGAAAGCACGTCCCCTCTACCAAATTCGACGAGAGGTGGGTAACGGCGCTCGAAACACCCCAGCCGGCGTCGTCGTTATTAACACGACGTCTTGGGCGAGGTTTTCATACGGAGAATTCCGTGTGGACCTCCCACTCCCCACGGCGTCGTCGTTAATAACACAACGTCTTGGGGGGGCCCCTGTGGTGAAATCCACCCCCTCTTGTCAACAGCCCTTTTCAGGGCTACCAAAAAGAGGTAGACACAACACAAAAATATTTACAAGACGTCGAGTTATAACTCCGTCAAACAAAATATTTCACCAGAGAGAAAATACTAAATTAAAAGTGAAATATTAAAGAATAACACACAAGGCGACCTCCCTAAACATTTACTGGGCGAGAGAGATGCGACAAACATCTCGAAACAAGTCGCCTTGAATGAGAAACCTCAAACAGGAAAACTCAAGGTCGTCCAGCCACTTCCGGGGACCCCGTCACAGCGACGGACGTGGGGAAACCACCTCGAAAGACCAACTCAGCTATCATACGCACAGATACTGAGAAAACAATGTGCGAACCAATGAGATAGCACAGTCAAATTTATGAAATTAAGCGGACCAACCAGGAGGCGGCAGGAGGCGGCCACCTCCCTATAAATACCCCGCCGGGAGCCCTCCGAAATTCATTCCACTCTCCGCTCTCGACGACGACACCTCTGAAGTACGAAGAATTCTACACGCTCTACGCTGACGAACCTTCCGCATTACGAGTTCATCTCAAGAACGGCTTCCTACTGCTTTCTACAAGCCAGACCTTCTCTCCACACAGATTTCGCATTGGCATCTACGAGTCCAGTGATTATTCATCCTGCTCATTGCCCAACGTAGTTCATCTGTCAGGACGCCACCCGGTACAGCTATCGATATTCTCTTTAGCTCGTACGCCCGAGGGACGTTCCGAGCCGTGTCGCCCGGGTTTCGTAGCATTAAGCTCGTAACCGACCGCTGTGGGCACGCCGGTAAATTACTCAGCTCCTCCGCTCTAATTTACCGTCTAAGGAAGCCTTTTTCAAGGCTACGAGGTAGGACCCTGACATACGAGCATTGGAAAGACGCTCTGTCAAGCGAGTCCACCTCCCAAACCCTCTATTTTTCACACATAGAGGCATCGAAACGAGCTAAAACTCGGTCATTTCGATGGAACGTCGGCCTTCCTACTTCCCCTTGCAAGGGGAGGCGGACGACGGCGAAGCCGGGCCGAGTAGCCCACGTAGTGCTCCCTACCGGCTACACGGCGAATCCGCTGAACCCAGCGACAGCGCAAGGCGCGACCCTCACGTCCGGATCGCCTTCTCGCCCGACGTATGCGTTCAAGAAACCTTCGAGCAAGCCTCGCCTATACAAAAGATCGAGGAAACCTTTCAGACTCGCTCTGAAGCCGATCATTACGATTCGACCAAGCTGTCCGAATACCCACGATATTCGACGCAGGCTTACCCGGCCGATCCGAGTGTCAAATACACTCCAAATGTACAAAAAGCGAAGGATACTTTTCAGTACCTCAACCAAGCTCAACATATTCCCCTTTCAGATATAAATCTAAGGCCGGAATATTACAAAACGGCTCAGTACCAAACTGATCGAACCCAGCACTTGCTACGCGAGCCCAGCGCTCCACGCGGCTGCGACACGAACTATCTCCCCTTTCAGTCCGCCAAACCAGTTGACCTTGGCGGATCCGCTCACATTCCTCGCGGGAATGACCCGGGGACCAACCCGCATAACCGGGATATAAATGTCCAAGATGGCCTACCTACGCCAAGTAAAACATATCTAAATCCACTACAGGCGACGACTGAGATCCACATGCAGTTGTAGGGCCTTGGGCCCATATTCTCGTGAAGTCACGCCTGGAGTATGTTCTCGTTTCAGCCAACGTCGGCCATGACTGCCCTACGTCAATGAATCGCTACTCAACCAACCTATTTCTCAAAAGAAGTTTACCGTCTAAAGTCAACATAATTTGTGGTTATAAGGCCATTTTTCAACAGTTTTGTTTTGAAAAAGTATAATATTATAGCAATACAAAGTTTTAATTCGACTAAATGTTATAATAATCGAGCCTGCCATCCCAATAATTGATTGTAGATTGCTGTCAACGAGTTTTTATTTCGACTAGGAGCCTACTATCTATTGTAGTTAAGCAGTGTCAGAAAACTAAAGAACTTCATTTGTTTAGGCTTTGATAATAACTATTAACCTGAAAAATAGTAAAGAAAAGATTATTGAAAATTCCTTAGGTGTCTGTACTGCTGTGTTGGTACCAAGCCATTGCTCAGGTAGCATCATCAGCGTTGTATTATAAGTTCGTAGTAGGTATTATGCTCAACTGAGGAAGCTTTACTTGCTATATTGAGTGAATAAAAGGAGAGATTCGATAGTTTGTCAAAGTAAACAAGGCAGGTTGTTGCCACACCAAGAAACGAAACTACTTAGGTAGGTAGTTATGTACGTCCTGCCAGATTTGCTGTTGGTGCTTTAACAAAGTAGGTGGGTCGTTGCTTTGCCGACAAATACATCCGTTGATTAGCAAGTTTGTCAAAAATCGAATCAGGGAATATGCCACCAAGCAGGCAAGTAGCGATTCATTGACGTAGGGCAGTCATGGCCGACTTTGGCTGAAACGCGAACCTACTCCAGGCGTGACGTCACGAGAATATGGGCCATAGCTACTCGGAGGTAGCCTTACACCGGCCCGTGGCCCCCTCCTTCGCCGCGCAGCGGCGCTACTTTCCCCTTTCATCTCCCTCCTACTGAATGGTGAAGTATTGTGATTGTCTCCTCTAACGATAGATGGGTCGTAGCTCATAAGTTAGGATAATGGTCCCGTGAGACGAAGGTCGTGAGTTCAAATCCTGTTGACTGGTCAAATTTTCTTTGCTCATACAACTCCCAAAATATACTTTTAAAACGTCACTCTGACCTGCATGTCCAACTAATTTGCATTTTCACTAAGGGATTGACTACTTGATGTCATGTATTTGTGAGATGCGAGCTTGCGAGCATGCAGATCACCAAACTATACATATCATTCTGATCTACATGCCCAACTAATCTGCATTTTTACTAAGAGATTGACTGGTACACAATCTCCTCACCAATAAATCTATTTTTCTTGGCATACAAATAAATCCGTAGATTTACACGTCGGAGCGATCATACAAGCCCAGTCTGATAAAATTGGAGACTAGTACCGCTGTGCGGCGGAGGAGGGAACCACGGGCATGTGTACGGGTACCATCGAGTCTTATGGCTAAGCTCTGGTGGATGGTAGGGTCTGGGCATGGTTCACGCATCCAATGTCCCCAGCATGAACTAGATAGGAACTCTAGTACCAGTTTCCATTTCTACGAGTACCTAATATAATCTCAATCAAACTGTCCCTACTAACTAAATCACTCGCGACAAAGTTGTTGAAACCCATTTCCGAACAGAAGTTAGTGAAAAACGTTGTCTATTTCCACAAAAAATGAAGAGTTACAATGTTAAATCGATTTCAAGGGTTAGGCCATCATCAGTAACAAACAATAACTGAAGACACATTAGAAAGGACACAGGTGAAGGGAGATTGAATCGAGAGAAAGAAAAAGGGCAGTAGGTACAACCAATTAATTTCAAATACATCTCTTTGTTTAGTTCAAAAAAAAAAAAAAAAAATAATAATAATAATAATTAATAACCTAAGGTTTTGAAAAAAAAAAAAAAAAAAAAAAAATTAAGTGCATACCAAGTGAAGGGGGATTATAGCTAATCAGATGAAGTGAAAGGGGGAAATAACAAAATATGGTGGGACAAATATTAGTTGGACAAATTGTGTAGTTTGGAGGTCTGGATGCTCACAAACTCGCATCTCAAAAATACATTACATCAAGTAGTCAATCGCTTAGTAAAAATGCAGATTAGTGGACATGTAGGTCAGAATGAAGTGTATAGTTTGGTGATCTGGATGTTCGCAAGCTCGCATCTCAAAAATACATAACACCAAGTTGTCAATCCCTTAGTGAAAATTCAAATTAGTTGGACTGAACTGTCGTTTACTTGACAGTGACTTTGCTGAACGGGTGACTGGAATGAAACACAACAAGTACCACGGCACGAAGTATAATTATGATTATGAACTTTACAAGAGAGACAACGACTTAGACTTACAACACAGTACAGACTTTGAACTAACTAACGATGGACTGAACTAACTACTAGGACAAGCCGGGAACCTTTTGGCGGTGGGCCCAGTGTTACCAACATAACATTCCCCCCCTTAGAAAGAACATACTACACAATGTACATAATACTTACAAGAACATAATATACAAGGTACACCATTCTACACACAAACTTCTTACTATTAATCGTATTTAGAGGGTGAAAAACGATTAGGTGGGCGGCGCTCTGACGCCGTCCTTAACCCTGCTCTGGTCGGAGGCTGTGCGATCGGCGAGCCAACTTCTGGTCTAGGATGGGGCACAGAATCGTTCTGAACCCTTGATGGCTGGGTAGGGGAAATAGGAGGACCTGGGGAGGTCTCCGGGTACCAGCACCTGGCAGGAGGATGGTCAGAATCCGGTAACAAACTGAAACGCAACTGATTAAGGTGCACCTTTCTGATTTCCCCACCAGCAAATCTAACTAGATATACAACCAGACCAATTTGTTTCATAACCCTAGCACGTACCCACTTGAACATACCTTTAACAGGATTTTTTACTAATACTTTATCATTTACCTGAAAACCTCTCTTAGGCTGATCACTCTCATTCCCTTTCAGGTCCACTTTATCCGTGGGCAACAACATGCTAAGTTGGTTACGACCTCTGAAACCAAGCATCCAATCAGCAGGTGACTTCTTACTGGTAGCTGATGGTGTAAACCTATACGCATTCAAACAATCATACAATTTGCCTTGCATGTCACTCTGAGAATTCTTTGCGACCACCGCTCTCAACAGGAGTTTTTTCACTGTTTGTACTCCCCTTTCGGCTTCCCCGTTAGAGGCCGGGTGGTAAGGTGGAGACAAAACATGCTCAATGTTGTTTTCTTTAAAGAAATTCTGCAACTCTTTGGATGTAAAAGGAGGGCCATTGTCGGTCACCACACACTGGGCCAATCCAAAGCGGGAAAAACACTCTCGCAACTTATCAATCACCACCAACGCTGTGGTATGATTTAATATCCAGGCTTCCAGCCAATTACTAAATTCGTCAACTAACAACAGAATCTTGCATTTGAATACATCCAAAAAATCTAAATGGAGTCGTTTCCAGGGACCTTGGGCGCTTGACATGGGAACATACACCCGAGGAATAGTGTCATTTTGAGTGAGCTGGCAGGTCATACAAGTTGCCACCCTTTGTTCGATGTCCCGATCAAGGCCTATCCACCAGATATAAGATCTGGCTAATAACTTAGTACGAACAATACCAACATGATCCTTGTGCAACAGATCTAGGACTCTTGACTGAAGCGCCGCAGGAACTACCACACGACTACCAAACAACAGGCAGTCATCCTGGACCGTCAACGCGAGTCGGTTTTTGAAAAATACTGCAAACCGGCCATCAACCTTGATAGGCCATGACGACTGTGCCCACATCCGAACTTGAGCCAACACCGGGTCCGCAGACGTAAATTTTGCCACCTCTCGAAACGTGAGGAAATTGTTCTCAAACTCCTCACACACAACAAAACACTCAGGCACTTCTGTTGAACCTTTCAACGGCAATCGAGAGAGGGCATCTGCATAATTCTCTGACCCTTTTCTGTACTTGATGGTGTAGCTGTAAGCTGATAAGATAATCGCCCAACGCTGAAGACGAGGGTTATCATGCAACGGTATACCTTTTCGCTCCTTGAATAGAGATTGAAGCGACTGGTGATCTGTGACCAACGTAAAGTGGCGGCCTGCGAGAAAATTATGAAAATATTTGACTCCAAATACTAGGGAAAGAGCTTCCCGGTCAGTTTGGGAATAATTTTTCTCAGCAGGTGACAGGGTAGTAGAAGCAAACGCAATTGGCTGCTCTACCCCATCAATGAGGTGAGCCAACGTGGCCCCCACACCATAACAACTACTATCAGTTGTTAAAATCAACGGTTTGGTAGGATCATATAACACTAGTAAACATTTATCAGAAATTGCTGATTTTGCTCGCAAGAACGCGTCATTACATTCTTGGGACCACACCCAGGGAACTTCTTTTCTGGTCAGCGCATACAGGGGTTCTAGCAAATCAACAGACATGTTTATAAACTTATGGTAAAAATTTAACAAGCCTAAGAACGATTTCAATTCAGACACATTAGTGGGTTTTGGTGCATTTTGAATAGCTGCAATTTTTGTAGGGGATGGGCGCAACCCTTTTCCATCTAGCCAAAACCCTAAAAGCTCAATTGACGTTTTGAACCACTTACACTTATCAACATTTAACCCTTCAGTACTCGCGTGGTTTCCACTCACGTTAGTACTCGCGTCGGGTCACTGGTGACCCATAATGAAAATTATCGAAAAATAAATTAATAAAGGAGTAAAATAATAAAGCAAGCACATTTAAAGCCACAGGAATCGATAATCTTTAATAAAAAAATACAAAACTTCACATAAGTACTTCAATCATAATTTTTTCTTTGATCAGAAAAAGTCCCTCGATTTTGCCAGTTCTCCAAGTTTACCTATTTTCAATTTAATGCCGAGATCCACCAGAAGATTATTCGAAGACGAGTCAATTAAAATATTGAACTCCTACATCTAGTTTACAAATGAATTCCTCCAACATGAAGAATAAAATGATTTATAGTAGCAAAACAAGTCCCTGAAGTAAGCCATCTTTCACGTTATTACGAATACAAAATAAATCGAACAGCCAGTTAGGAACTGCAAAGCACTCAGCTTTTGTGCAAATAATATTGTCTTGGGTTGTATCTATTTCCAAACGTAATTTTTCAGTAAAGTATTAGTATAGGTATAGAGGCTCTATAGCTTACGAGCTCAATTTCAGTAGATTATAGTGGTTCCGCGCGAAATTATGTTCTACCTGTCTTATATACATAGGCCTTGTTTCAAATTTCAGCTTCAGAGATCAAATACCATAGAAATCAGCTTTATAGCCATGCATTGTCTAGTACTTACTGCTTACAAGTACCTACAACTCAATAGTACCTACCATGTACTAGTGCCCTCTTTTCGCATCATTCTTATTTAGCAATATTAGTTTACATCGTAGAATAATAAATCAGCTTTCCTTCACACTACAGCAGCTTAGGGATCATGCGGTGTTGTGATAAAATGAGAGCATTCCAAAAAGTAGCGAACGATTCTTCTGCTATGAAAATTTAGGGAGTTACACTTCCCTAGCAACGCATTGGTTATTGGTAATAATCAATAGAAAACATGTCGGCTCGCCCTGAATTTCGCTCAATTTCAAACAAAAAACCCAGTTTGCTAAAACATGATACTTGCTAATATCTTCATTCGTAGCAAATACCGGGATAGACTTTATAAACGTGAGGAAATTGAATGAAAGATGAATTACCTAGTTCATATGAGGTGAGGTACGGTTGTACTCGCCTCGGGTCAACACCTGGTAAAAACTACGGACGTTACCACTCGCGTCGGGTCAGATTAGTGATTGTGAGTAACGTGTGCCCTGTTCAAAGTTCGAAAGGTGACTAAACTCATCATTTCCATGAGCTAGGAGAATACAAAGAGGGTCGGGGGCAAAAACCGATAGGAAGACGTTGAAATTAGAACTTGAAAGTTGACCGGGTCATCAGGGACCCGACGCGAGTACTGAAGGGTTAAAACTACATTGTACTCATTAAGACGAGCCAGAACCAGTTCGACAGTGGTCTGACACTCCTCTAAACTTTTACCACCTATAATGATGTTGTCCAAATATGCACGAACGTTAGGAATACCTACCAAAATAGCATCAATAGTTGCTTGAAACAAAGCGGGCGAACTTGAAAGCCCGAACGTTAAACGGTGAAAACGAAAGAGGCCTAGATGCGTGTTTATCGTTAAATACTCTTTACACTTCTCATTCACCTTCAACTGTAGGTAAGCATTAGACAAATCAAGCTCACAAAAAAATTTATGTCTCAACAGTGACTGAAAAATATCCTCTGCCTTTGGCAAGGGATAGTGGGCCAAATCTACATATTTGTTGATGGTTGCCTTGAAATCCACACATAAGCGGAGTTTACCATTGGTCTTCTTGACACAAACAATCGGGGACGCCCACTGGCTATAAGATACTTTACTAATAATACCCTTAGCTTCTAAAGCAGCCAGTTCCTCAGCGACCGCTTCCCGCTGAGAGTAGGGAACGTTATAAGCTCTGTGAAAAATGGGTACCGCATCTTTCAGAACGATTGAAGCTTCAAATTTTTTAATAGGATCTGTGTTGAACTTATCAAACACCTTAGGAAAACGTTTCCTATAAGATTCTATCAAACTAGTAACTTCAGAAGGTACCTACACCCAAATCCTTTGCAACATTCTTATCACTAAAGCTTACCTCCTCCCTCTCCGGTGCAGGTCCTACATGGCCTACAACGGCCGACGACCCCAGCGAACCTTCGCCGCCCCCCAGCATCGCCGACCTCCAACCAGGGTTGAACGCCGATAGCCAGTCACGACCCATTAAAGGACGACTCAACTCTTTACCAGTAATAACAATGGGCATACTATTAAAACATTTCCCCTGATACACCACTGACACCCACAGTTGACCCTTTACTGACAACATTTCGCTATTGGCAGCCCGAAGGGATATAGAAGTTTCCACAAGAGGAACCTTACTCAAAAACTTCCTATACATAAACAATGGTATTAAGGAATAACTACTTCCTGAGTCCACTTCAAAAGAAATACCTATGCCATTTACACACAACTTAACAAAAAGGGGATCTCGTAATGAATCAAAACGATCATTACCTACGGCATTAGTAGCTTCTACAGTATTGACATTACGCGAATTAGGACAAAACTTCGCCACATGGCCCTTACGGTTACAATTAAAACATTCCCAATTGGAAACAGGACAATATTTTGAATCATTTTTATGAAAACGACCACAATTCGCACATTTTGAAGAATACTTGTTATTATTATGACTAATATCAGATTTCTTATCTGTTGTTGTAGCTGAACTGTTCTTGTTCTGGACTTGTGGCTGGAACTTCTTCTTCGTTTTCCCTCCTCCATGGGGTGTGTAGGAACTCATTCGGTTAATATCCTCATGGTGTTCTGCGTCCATTACCTTGGCCTACTCCATGACGAGCTCCATCTCCGAAACTATCTTGACAGCGCCCTCGAAAGTCAAATTTTTCTCCGAAAGAAGCCTTTTCTTTACCACTGGGGGCCGGATTCATAAACGTTCCTCAAGTTGGGAACTGACTTGTGCTCACAGGAGTGGAGGAACGGCTCGAGTAAGTGAAAGACTCCAGATTGGTATTCATAGATGGAGTGAGATCGTCACTTACGTGAGTAAGTCAGACACTTACTTGGGCAAGTGAGTGACTCACTTGAAATGAATGCCAAGTCGAGGACTGACTTCACGCTCTTATCACACCGAATTCCATGATATATTGGCAAGACTGATGGCAAAACCTTCTAAAAACAGGTTCATTTTCCACCATGTGACCACCATGACTGTTGTCTGGTCATATAATCGGAGAAGACGATGAGATTTATACGTTTATTTTGACCATTTTGCGCCTTCGGCTTTCGAGAATAAATAAATATCATTGGGTACTTATTTAGGTATATCTATTATTATAATATGATATCATTCATAGTCAAAGTTTCACGCTCTCATCTGCTGTTTATTACTTCATTGTTCACGTTGCTGATAACAACGCGCTTTTATTCTTGGTTTTTTCCGGTATTTAAGTATGAATTTAAAAAACTGCAATAAAGTGAGGCTAGAAGGAAACGTGCACGTTCCTTCCAACGTATTTACGAAATACCCGGAAAATCCCAACGGAGTAGTATACACTTCTAGATAGTTATATTCACCGAGCAATGGAATAATTCAATAGTCATATATTATTCAAATAAGTGAAAGTTTGAGGTCTGATGAAGCTTTTGTAACATAAAGACATGGTACCACCCATTATTATTTTTTTTACCCTCGCTTGATAAGATTACCGATTCGAAATTCCATGTTCTGAACAAAAACAACTCTATTGAAGGACGTCTCTAGAAAAGTGTGGTCTGAAATAAAAATGCGAATTGCTTACTGGATTTTCGAACTGACACCTTGATCTAGGTATAGACGTCTCAGGTTTTAGAAGTGCAAATTGGGAGGGACGGAGCAGCGGGAGGCGGACAGTAGACTGGGGCGATCGCGCCTCCCTCCACTTCCCTTCCCCCCTCCTCACACCGGTCTCCGCCAAAGTCTCCGCCCTCTCATCAGCTGATCTCTGACAGGCGGGATGCGGCTCCCGCCTTCGCATCTCCGTGGACATTGCCGCTTCCCGCCTCTCTGCTGATGATTTAATTTAAACTACCTAATAGTATCACCCGAAATTTAGCGAATGACATTACCCATTAATGAATGTGAAATAAAGCCATAAGTTGATTAATACGTTAGGCAAGAATGATTATAATTCAAGGACGAATTGAGAAATGTAAATAATTCAAATTTAAAAACTGGAATAAAATAAAAATCAAATTAAATTTTTGTATTTTGTTATACATCTTTATTGATATTAACTTTTCCATTTAACTTTTCTTTTTATTTAATCACTGTCGGATATTGAGAAAACTCCGCTGATATTTTTATTAGAGTCAGTTTTTTCGCTTGATCTCGAGGGAGAAGAATGAAGGAAAGATGAGGGAGAGGAACTTGGGCTTGAAGAACTAGAATCGGAGGAACTTGAAGAAAAACATCCACTGTTTTCCGATTCTGAAGAAGAATATTCAGTCCGAATGATAAATTCTTCTGAAATATTATCGAAAAGGCATTCCTTCCTACGATATTCTGCCTCAATTCTTTTTGAATGTTCAACCACTCTAGCCCATTCATCGACTGAAATACTTGAAAACTTTTCACGGAGAAGAACTTCTGTTTTCTCTATATTCTGTTGTACATTATTGGATGCCACGTAGTTTTTAGCTATAGCCCATATTTTCTCTATTGGATTAAGGTCAGGATGGTACGGAGGAAGCCTCAAAACGCGGAACCCAAACTCTTCCAAAATACTGTCGAAATAATATTTCTTACATCTTTCTCTATTCTCTTTTATAAGATTGTATAACTGTGGTTTCAAAAGGCCAGATGGAAAAGAAATTTTATTCTTTTGAAGCCATTCAACCATGTCTAGTTTCCTGCTATTAGATGAAGGAATACATTCGGATAATTTATTGTGGTATGAAGCGTTGTCAATGACGATTACAGCACGAGGTGGAAGGTTGGGAATGAGCTTTTCTCTCAACCATTTTTCGTAATTTTCAACATTAACATTGTCGTGGTAGTCGCCTGTTTTTGAATTCGCCTTGTACATTAGCAACAGATTTCGAATGAAACCATTCTCGTTTCTGGCGTGAATTAGACGCTGTTCTTTGGACATTTTGGTCTAAACCCATTCCTCGAGCCATCGGACCAACACTTGGAAGAGGTATGTGTAGAATGGCAATACGTCTCTTCAGTATACACCATGGGTCTTCCTTCATCTCTGTATTTTTGTAGTTTATCTAAATATTGAATCCTAGGTAGCCTTATATTTGACTTTTCCACCATAAGGCTCCTATCATCCTCTGTTTTTCACCACTTGAAATCCATTTAAGAAGCAACAAGCGAAAAGTGCTAACACTTCCATTAAAACTAATCTCCGGATGTTCATTTTTTATAGTATGTGTAGTGGATTTATATATGTCTGACTTGGTGTAGGTAGACCAAGTGGGACGTTTATGTTCTGATTATGCGGGTTAGTCCCCGTAATATTTCCGAAAGGAATGTGAGCGAAACCGCCAAGGTCATCTTGCTTGGCGGGCGGAACCTGAGGATAGTTCGTGTATAGGCCGCGTGGAGCACTGGGCTCGCTTAGTGCGTGCTGGGTCCGATCTGTTTGGTGCTGAGCCGTTGTGTAATATTCCGGCCTAAGATTTATATCTGTAGGGGGAATATAACGGGCTTGGTTGAGGTACTGAAAAGTATCTTGTGTTTTGAGCAAGTTAGGAGTGAATTTGACACTCGGATCGGCCGGGTAGCCTTGCGTAGAATATCGTGGATATTCCGATATCTTTGTCGAATCATGATGATTGACTTCAGAGCGAGTCTGGAAGGGATCCTCGAACTTTTGTGTGTGTGAGGCTTGACCTAACGTTGCCTTTATGGATATGTTAGGTAGTAAGGCGATCTCTTCGCGAGAATCGAGCCTTTGTCTGTCGCTAGGACCAGCGGACGGGTCGAGTATCGGGTAGGGGGCGTTTCGTGGGCTAGAGCCCCCGACCGCGCCGGGCTCTGCTTCCTCTTGCATGAGGAAGTAGGACGGGCGGCGCTCCATCGATGTACCCGAGTTGATTAACTCGTCTTTAATACCTCTCCGTATAGGATGCAGGATTTGGAAGGTGGACTCGCTTGACAGAGCTTCTTTCCTTTGCTCGGATGTCAGGGTCCTACCTTGTAGCCTTGAAAAAGGCTTCCTTGGACGATAAATTAGAGCGGATGAGCTGAGTAATTTATCGGCGTGCCCCGGCGGTCGGTTAAGAGCTTAGTGCTACGAAACCCGGGCGACACGTCTCGAACGTCCCTGCGGGCGTACGATCTAATGAGGATATCAATAGATGTACCGGGTGGCGTTCTGACGGAAGAACTACGTTGGGCAATGAGCAGGATAAAGGATCACTGGACTCGTAGATGCCAAAGCGAGATCTGTGAGGAGAGAAGATATGCCTTGTGAGCAATAAAATGCCGTTCTGAGAAGAACTCGTGAGCAGAAGGGTCGTCAGCGTAGAGCGTGTAGAAACTTCGTACTGGTAGAGTGTAGTCGTCGAGAGCGGTGAGTGGAATGAATTACGGAGGGCTCCGTGCGGGGTAATTATAGGGAGGTGGCCGCCTCCTGCCGCCCCCTGATTGGTCCGCTTAATTTCATTAGTTCACCATGTGTTTCCTTATTGGCTCGCACATTGTTTTCTCAGAATCTGTGAATATGATAGCTGAGTTGGTTTTTGGGGGTGGCTTCCCCGCGTCCGTCTCTGAGACGGGGTCCCCGGGGGTGGCTTCTCTGCGTCCGTCGCTGAGACAGGGTCCCCGGGGTGGCTTCTCTGCGTCCGTTGTTTAGACGGGGTCCTCGGGTGGCTTCTCTGCGTCCGTTGTTTAGACGGGGTCCCCGGGGGTGGCTTCTCTGCGTCCGTCGCTGAGACAGGGTCCCCGGGGTGGCTTCTGAACCAGAGGTGGTTGTAATTTGCTTGCCGCCTCCTGGTTGGTTCGTCTATTGTCTCTCGCGCAATCAGAGTTTCTGATTGGCGTGTAGGCTTGCTAGAACCGTCCTTGTTAGTTCTAGAGGACATTTGATTGTCTGTTTGAGTTTTCTCATTCAAGGCGACTTGGTTCGAAATACTTGTCGCGTCTCTCTCGCCCAGTAAGTGTTTAGGGAGGTCGCCTTGTATGTTATTTGATAATATTTCACTTTTGAGAGAGAATATCGCATTTTCTCTCTGGTGAAATATTTTGTTTGACGGAGTTATAACTCGACGTCTTATAAACATTTGTGTGCCATGTCTACCTCTTTTTGGTAGCCCTGAAAAGGGCTGTTGAAAAGAGGGGGTGGTTTTCACCACAGGCGCCCCCCCAAGACGTCGTGTTATTAACGACGACGCCGGTTGGGGAGAACTGGGAGGTCCATACGGAATTCTCCGTATGAAACCCTCACCATTTGGGGCGGAGGCGGAGGTGCAGGCCTCTCGTCCCGCGCCTGGTGTGAGCCCCGGCCTCGCCGGTTTCGGCGAGCGCCGCGGGGCGTCCGTGGCCGGCCCGAGCTCTGCCGACGGGTACCAAACCCGCGAGGGTTTGGCCCGCGGCCGCGGCTGGGTCGTTGCGGAGGAGCTGGTTCCGGTGACGTCCACCCCGCTGCGCTCATCTCGTCCCAACGAGGCACGGGAACGTCGCCCGAGCTGATCCACTTGCGTGGTGTAGTGGGCAGCTGGTGAGCGGGTGGAGCTTTGGGCAGCTGCTGGGCGGGTGGAGCTGGCTGCGTGAACGCGGCTGGCGTTCTCCAAATTATTTCCCTGGGAGCGCTGGCGTCTGCCGGTCTCTTCTTCTCGGGTGAAGGCGGGAGCGGGCCGATGGGCGCAGGAATCTCCTCCGCAAGGAGGAAATTCTCTACTTCTTCCGTCATCATGTCTTCTTGGGTGGTGGATGCTGCCATAGTCAAGATTGGTATGAGCTCCGGGCCTGGGGCGCTCCGTATTTATATCTCCCACTGCTCCTACCCGAGAAAAGTGGGCGTGGCCTGCTTCGAGCGCAGTCACCCACCTCTCGTCGAATTTGGTAGAGGGGACGCGCCCTCTGGCGGATTTTCGGGGAGTCTCCTCCTTATTTTCTGCCTGATTTGTGCTTAGTGAAACAGCTTCGTCTGTGTTTAGAGTGTAAGCTGGTTTGATTTGCTGTTTGGGAACCTTTTTTGTGTGTTCGCCAATTTGCACTGTAACCGAAAACTTATCTCTTTTAACAACTTTGAATGGTCCTGTGTAAGGACATTGCAAAGAGGAGAGCTGTGTGGGCACTCTTATATAGACATGTGTACATGTATCTAAATTTTTGGGCATGTTGACGGCATATTTCGTATTATTATGCCTGATATGCGTAGATCGGAAAAAGAGAGGCTCGGAAATGTTCGTAG
Source organism: Adelphocoris suturalis (assembly GCA_030762985.1). Classification (NCBI taxonomy): domain Eukaryota; kingdom Metazoa; phylum Arthropoda; class Insecta; order Hemiptera; family Miridae; genus Adelphocoris; species Adelphocoris suturalis. Next base: position 7,143,855 of record CM061040.1, on the reverse strand, counting down.
AAGTTACGAATATGTCGCCTGGGAGCGGCACGTCAATTCCATAAACTTTCTGGAAGGGCGTAGTTTCCGTTGCTGGGTCTACTGCCGTACGCATGGCGAGTAGTACTTTCGGAAGGGCGTCGAGCCAATGTTCGTCCTGTGCTTTGAGAGCCTCTTTCAAGGACCTATTTCTGCGTTCCACCATTCCGTTTGTTGACGGTTTGTATGGCAACGTGTGAGTATGTTTTACTCCGAGACGTTCCATAATGGAATGAAATAGGTCTGATTCGAATTGTGTGCCCTGGTCACTTGTAATGTATTTAGGTACACCTTTTGAGGCTACCCAAATATTTATAAAGGCGTTTGTGATAGTGGACGTTTCGATGTTGTTAAGAGGGACTGCCTCTAGCCAACCCGTCGCTCTATCGACCATCATTAGGATGTAACGCTTCCCTCCTTTAGCTAAAGGTAAGGGTCCGGTAATGTCAACGTGTACATGGGAGAATTTGGTAGCCGTTTCAAATTCGGAGTAAGGGAGCTTCACGGAGCGAGTGATTTTTGCTCGTTGGCAAGTCTCGCATGCCCGGACCCAGTTGGAGACATCCGCACGAAGGCCGTGCCAAAAATATCTCTGTTTTACCTTATACACTGTAGAGTGTATGCCCGGGTGTCCCAAACTGTGAATTTGGCTGATTATTTCGTGCCTAATTTCGTTCGGAATATAAGGTCTTGGGTGTCCTAAGTCCAGGTTACACCAAATCTCTCCTTGAGGGAATTCAACTCGTGTGAGTTTTAGTTTGTCCTCTGCGTTAGGAGGAGAATGAATCTGTGCATTTGAGATGTGCAGTAAAAGGTTGCACTCTATTGCGGCCGTAATTTGTGAAATTTCGGCTACGGACGGACCCTCGTCAGTTTGGGTTGAAATTGACTTTGTTTGAATTTCAACTGGGTCGAAAGGTCTGGAGAGTGCGTCGGCTACGACGTTGTCTTCTCCGGGTATGTGTCGTATGTCACTTGTCATTTGGGAGATGTATGTTAGCCATCTCAATCGCATTTTAGAAAAATGTGCGTTTTTTTTTAGCATTGTGCCTAGCAGAGGCTTGTGATCTGAGCAAATATGAAAAGAGCGGCCGTCCAAGTCATTGTGCCAATGAATGCAAGCTTGATAAGCGGCGAACATCTCTTTGTCGAACGAGGCTTTATTCTTCCATTGTTCCGGAATTTCTTTACTGAAAAATCCCAATGGTTGGTAAGATTTCGAGCCGTGTTTGTCTGTAATTTCCTGCTCCAGTGCCGCTCCGATGTGTGTATCGGATGCATCGCAAACTATTCTCCACTCCGCTGTAGGGTGGGGATGAGCAATATTGTGCAATGTAGCTTTTATCATTGCGTGTTTTAAGCTGTTGAAAGCTTTTTCTCTCTCTGATGTCCATTCGATAGGGGTTTTGTCATTCTTTTTGTTTGACTGAATGGAGTCATACAGAGGTTGCGCTGTGTGAGCGAATTTACTTGAGCAAGCTCGGTAGAAACCACACATACCTAGGAATCTGCGTAGGCTTCGTACGTCTATTGGCCGAGGGAATTGCTCTATGGCCTCTATTTTATCTCGTTTAGGAATTATCCCTTCTTTTGAGATAGTGAAACCTAGGAAATCGACGGTAGGTTTTGAAAAAATGCATTTGTCAAAACCTACTCGGAGTCCGTGTTCTCCTAGTTTGTCGAAAATTTGTTTGAGGTGGTTCATGTGTTCTTTGTAATTCTTAGAAGCCACCAATATGTCGTCTAGGTAGACAAATGCGAAATCGAATTTCCGCATGACGCTGTCCATGTACCTTTGCCATGTTTGAGCCGCTCCGGCCAAACCCATGCTCATTTTTTTAAACTCATAGAGACCGAAAGGGGTAATAATTGCCGTTTTATGAGCGTCATCTGGGTGCATCGGGATATGGTAATATGCCGATTTTAAATCTATTGTCGAATAGATTTGTGTATTGTGTAAATTCGCTTGGAAAGAGCGAATGTGAGGCGGCGGGTAGGCGTCTTTCTTAGTTTTTGCATTGAGGAATCGGTAATCGCCCGTGATTCTCCATGTTCCATCTTTTTTGGGCACGCAATGTAGCGGAGAAGCCCATTCGGAGTCGGAGGGAGCGATGATGCCCTCTGTGAGCATTTTGTCGAAAGTATTTTTAACCTGAGCCCGTTTTTCGCCTGCCATGGGCCTTGCACGGAAGTGTACTGGTGTTCCTTCCGTGGTTATACGGTGGTAAACACCGTTGTTTTTCCACTTTCCTTGAAGTTTGTTCATTTTATCATTGTATTTTTCAATGATAGAGCGTATGTTTTCGTCCTCTGTGAGCTGAGTGTCCTCTGGTTTAGGATTGTTGTCACGATGAGGAATAGCAGCTGTTATTTGTTCGTCAGTAAATTTTCTGCTCATGACTGCAGCGATTTTTTGATCGGCATAGCTCTTTACTTTATCTTTGTAGATATATTTGTGTTTGACCCGTATTCCGATATCCCAAGACTCGAGGAATGGTATACCGAGGATCGCTAGATCAACTTTAGTGATCATGAAATCGGTGGTCATGTCTCCGAGGCCGATGTTAATTGTCGTGTCAGCACGCCCTAGTGTGTCTATAGGGGCGCCGTTAGCTGCTGTGAGCTTGACATTGGACTTAAGAATTTTTAAGCCCAATTTTTTGGTGACATTGTGGGGCAGAATGTTCACTTCTGCTCCCGTGTCAATGAGAAAGTCAGTGCCATTTAGTTTGCACTTGAAAAAAAGCCTTTTATACTCTTTAGTCTGCCGGTGTATAGGCTCAGATACACTGGCAGTTATTCGTTTTCCGAACTCTCTGCGTCTGAGGTTGGAACGGTACTCTCTTGTACCGGTCTGTGAGTATTTTCGCTTGAAACCAAGTTTTTAGGCTGGCTGATAGGCGCTGCCTTTTTGATAGGTTTGGAGGCGGTATTTGCCTTCCAAGTGCAGTACTCTGGGTCTGCACACTTGCGAGTTTCGCTACCGAAACGGGCGTGGTTCCGGCAGAAGTAGGCCGTTGGTTTGTGAGGCTTACTCTCTGCTTGCTGAGGTTTGAACTCAGCTTTTTGTGAGAGGGCCTTTTTGAAACCAGTCTTGGTAGGTTTTGAAGTAGATTCTACTCCTCTTATGTTGAGAGGAGGATTCGCTGTTTTGTACGCGTGTAGCGTATCAGCTAGGTCGAGCCGGGCATTCGTGGTAAGCTGTGCTGCGACCATGCCCCGGGCTTCGATGGGCAGAGTTTCGATCCACTTTTGAGTGATCAAAGCCTCTGAGAAGTACCCAACAGCCTTAGAGTACATTTCATGGTACTTGGTGCTGGGTTTTTTGGCGAGAGATGCGGGGTCCTCGAGCGCGAGGAGCCTGTCCTGCAAGGACAGCCCGTATTCCCGTTGTAGGCGCTGTTTGGCCTCTTCGTAAGGTGCGTGGGGTGCCGTGAGGTAAGCTGAGTCAATAGCTTCCCGCATTTCTTCAGGTACCCACTTGTAGATAGCTGAGAAACATTCGTTCTGCGTTCTCAGGTTTTTTCGCACGCAGTATTGATCGAACTCGGCGAGTGCACGGTCAATATTCTTCTTTTGGAAGATAGGTTTTTGGTAATCTCCCATTTCCTCTAAAAGTGCTCGAAAGCCACTTTGTGCAGAGGGTTGTTGTGTGAGATGTGGGGCGTATAAGCCCGGCGGGGGTCGCACGCCCGCAGTGGTTCCCTGAAATCCACTAGCTTCATAAGAGGGAACGAAATGCTCCGTGTTAAGCCTGTTCAAAGGCGGGGTCACCATTTGTAGTGGATTTATATATGTCTGACTTGGTGTAGGTAGACCAAGTGGGACGTTTATGTTCTGATTATGCGGGTTAGTCCCCGTAATATTTCCGAAAGGAATGTGAGCGAAACCGCCAAGGTCATCTTGCTTGGCGGGCGGAACCTGAGGATAGTTCGTGTATAGGCCGCGTGGAGCACTGGGCTCGCTTAGTGCGTGCTGGGTCCGATCTGTTTGGTGCTGAGCCGTTGTGTAATATTCCGGCCTAAGATTTATATCTGTAGGGGGAATATAACGGGCTTGGTTGAGGTACTGAAAAGTATCTTGTGTTTTGAGCAAGTTAGGAGTGAATTTGACACTCGGATCGGCCGGGTAGCCTTGCGTAGAATATCGTGGATATTCCGATATCTTTGTCGAATCATGATGATTGACTTCAGAGCGAGTCTGGAAGGGATCCTCGAACTTTTGTGTGTGTGAGGCTTGACCTAACGTTTCCTTGATGGATATGTTAGGTAGTAAGGCGATCTCTTCGCGAGAGTCGAGCCTTTGTCTGTCGCTAGGACCAGCGGACGGGTCGAGTATCGGGTAGGGAGCGTTTCGTGGGCTAGAGCCCCCGACCGCGCCGGGCTCTGCTTCCTCTTGCATGAGGAAGTAGGACGGGCGGCGCTCCATCGATGTACCCGAGTTGATTAACTCGTCTTTAATACCTCTCCGTATAGGATGCAGGATTTGGAAGGTGGACTCGCTTGACAGAGCTTCTTTCCTTTGCTCGGATGTCAGGGTCCTACCTTGTAGCCTTGAAAAAGGCTTCCTTGGACGATAAATTAGAGCGGATGAGCTGAGTAATTTATCGGCGTGCCCCGGCGGTCGGTTAAGAGCTTAGTGCTACGAAACCCGGGCGACACGTCTCGAACGTCCCTGCGGGCGTACGATCTAATGAGGATATCAATAGATGTACCGGGTGGCGTTCTGACAGAAGAACTACGTTGGGCAATGAGCAGGATAAAGGATCACTGGACTCGTAGATGCCAAAGCGAGATCTGTGAGGAGAGAAGATATGCCTTGTGAGCAATAAAATGCCGTTCTGAGAAGAACTCGTGAGCAGAAGGGTCGTCAGCGTAGAGCGTGTAGAAACTTCGTACTGGTAGAGTGTAGTCGTCGAGAGCGGTGAGTGGAATGAATTACGGAGGGCTCCGTGCGGGGTAATTATAGGGAGGTGGCCGCCTCCTGCCGCCCCCTGATTGGTCCGCTTAATTTCATTAGTTCACCATGTGTTTCCTTATTGGCTCGCACATTGTTTTCTCAGAATCTGTGAATATGATAGCTGAGTTGGTTTTTGGGGGTGGCTTCCCCGCGTCCGTCTCTGAGACGGGGTCCCCGGGGGTGGCTTCTCTGCGTCCGTCGCTGAGACAGGGTCCCCGGGGTGGCTTCTCTGCGTCCGTTGTTTAGACGGGGTCCTCGGGTGGCTTCTCTGCGTCCGTTGTTTAGACGGGGTCCCCGGGGGTGGCTTCTCTGCGTCCGTCGCTGAGACAGGGTCCCCGGGGTGGCTTCTGAACCAGAGGTGGTTGTAATTTGCTTGCCGCCTCCTGGTTGGTTCGTCTATTGTCTCTCGCGCAATCAGAGTTTCTGATTGGCGTGTAGGCTTGCTAGAACCGTCCTTGTTAGTTCTAGAGGACATTTGATTGTCTGTTTGAGTTTTCTCATTCAAGGCGACTTGGTTCGAAATACTTGTCGCGTCTCTCTCGCCCAGTAAGTGTTTAGGGAGGTCGCCTTGTATGTTATTTGATAATATTTCACTTTTGAGAGAGAATATCGCATTTTCTCTCTGGTGAAATATTTTGTTTGACGGAGTTATAACTCGACGTCTTATAAACATTTGTGTGCCATGTCTACCTCTTTTTGGTAGCCCTGAAAAGGGCTGTTGAAAAGAGGGGGTGGTTTTCACCACAGTATGCAATAACATCTTAATGGTAGGTAACTTTCGGTTGGACAGATGGAAATCATGTAAAATTCTCCTAATGGCCTCCACATCGAAACTGTCAATATCTAGTTTGGTGTTTTTCTTTTTCCAATTTTTACGAGGTGTCCGGAACTTCGGCTTGGTCCTTGGCTCACACGATTCCGCCTCCTTAATTATCCTACTTACCGAATTCCGATGCAATTTGGTTGCTTCAGCTAGCACATTAACCAGCCCCCACGAAGATTTACCTTCAGCCTCACGTTTCTTCTTCATCCACTCGTAAACGTTCATAACTAATTGTTTCGTCTGCGAGCGCAAGTGCTTTCCTCTACCAGTCATATTTCAAAGAGTATGAAACAAAAAAATTATAATAAAAAATAATAATAAAATAAATAAATAAATAAATATATCAACCGAACACGAAGAAAAAAAAACACCGAAGTAGTAAACACAAAAAGTGATGAACCAAAAACTATCAAACCAAGCAAAAAGTAAAATATAAACACAAAAGTAATAAACACAAAGAAACAATGGATGAATGAGAAATAAATGAACAAAATTTGCGCGCACAGTGGAAGAAAATTGATTAAAAAATTGAATAGGGTGTATGATAATTCTAGACAATGCTAATCAACCAGTAGTTAAAACCACATTGACATAACCTACAAAATAAAGCTTATTTGGCGCAAATAGTTAGGGTAAACGGGTGAGGGGAGGGGTCGTTTGTTTACATTTTGTCACGGTAGCTGTGCTTCCCAGGAGCAGCTAGTTCCGAAATCAGCTGATGGGGGGGGCGGAGACAGCACGGGCGTGGGAAGGGGGGCCCGCAGGCTCCAGCGAATTGCGATCCCCCTGCTCCCATGGGGAGGGGGAGTGGGAGTGGAGGGGGCCGCGATCGCCCCAGTCTTGCATCGGTCTGGTGCTGCTCCGTCCCTCCTGATTTGCACTTCTAAAATCTGAGACGTCTATACCTATGTTACAACCTAAGCCTACGGACCTTTCTTAGAAGAAATACATATTACCGCGGGTATAATATAGCTGCTCCAGGAGGACGTCCTAAAGAAACATCCCTCATCATTCCTTTTAAAACAAAGAATCATAATCTAAAAGGACTGATGCGGGATGTTTTTTTTTTTTTTTTTTTTTTTTTGTTTTTAATGACGTAGGTACCTCAGAAGTAAGAACATACAGGCAATGCTTCGTCAATAAGGGGTCCTATTAGAATTTTCCCGATCACGAGAAAGAAAAAAAATAATAACTCGATACCGTTCTTTAAACAATTTTTATGCCGAATACGTGGAATAAAACACCATAGATATGTCCAAGACAAGTTTCGTCATTGCCGCTCAGGCTAGAATTCCCTACCGATTTTCGTGTATTTTTTTATTTTTTATTTTTTATTTTTTTTCGTTTGGTGCCAGTTTTAGTCTAGTTGTGCAAAAACCTTGGGAACTTTTTAATTTCGCAATGGGATAGACAAAATAAAGTGGATAATGGTTTTTAAAAAAACGAGTTTTTCCCTAGGTATAAAATCTTGTCTATGCTGCCCAAACCTTAACTCACATCCGTATTTTTTTTGTTCAATGAATTTATTGTTTGGAACATACCGATTCGTAATTCAGGAGCTAAAAATTTCATTGTGGAAGAGGTTTTTACCTAATACCTACTGATAAATCGTTTTGTTTTCGCTAGGTATCCTCATTTGATATTCGTGATAGTTTTTTGTTCGATCGAGTTTCAGTCCCGTTAAAATAATTTAATGGAATTTCAAATTTATGATCGGTGGAAATTAATTGAGGGGGTGATTCCAGTAAATCATATTTTATTCGTTCCCTTTTTTATCCATATATATGCAAGAAATTGGGGATTTGATTTTAATGGACTGTTCCATAAAAGTAACATATGCTTAACCGATTTTCGTGATTTTTGTTCGATTATTTTACTATGTAGTTTGCGCGAAGTATTTGGTCCCTCAGTGATACCATTCCAAGCAAATTCAAATATAATACTGATGGGAGGGGTACAGATAGGTACATATCTCAGATAGGGTCGTCCCTGTCTGCAGGCATTACTTTACTGCATTACTGCAGGCATGCATTACTTACCAATATATTATATAGTTGAAGGTATAAAGCGAGGATAGGCTAGTGGCCATCCATACCACAATACATGCCTTCAATAGTAGGTAATGTAGGTATTCTAGGTAGGTACATGGAGTTCAGTGACAGGGTACTACTGTACTTCTTTATTTCCATTATCAGTTTAACAACTCACAGCACAGAAGAACGAATTCGAATAAATATAGCGAATGTTCATTATAAATTATACAAGTAACCTGAGGTAGGTACATCACGGAATTGATCTGAAACTGGAAAGATCGTATCCTCCGTTTTCGTGGGATGGTGACAAGTATAAAGAAAATCAGAACCTACACAAAACATTTTTGAATGGTGTTTGAACAGCGTTTTCTCGATATTTTTAGCAATAAATTAAAAGCATTACGAACGTAGTTAACGAACGAACAATTACTGACCGATAACGACGAATAGGTTAAAAACTGTGATGTTAACCTTTTCAAACTGTGATGTTAGCCTTTGAAGCAATCGTACTAGTCTTCGATAATCATTGTATGTTCCGTTTGTGAAGGTGACGATAGCAAAATGACGATGTAATATATACCAAAACTATAGCAAAGACGACAAAGTAACATACAAGTAATGAAATAAACTTTCAAGTCTTCCTCAAGGTAGCTAAGCTGGTTCCTTGGGATTTTGGCTGTTGAAGTCGAGGCCTGCCCTGACTTCAACATCGAGTTGGTTTTATGAATCCGGGCTCTCCCCGAGTTGAGGCTCCGCTCGAGGAATTGTGTGATCCACTGCTCGAGTGATGATTATGAATTCCGTTGGCGTCTGGAGGACTCCTCCAGCGATATTTGAGGCACTTCGAGCCCCAAGTGCCGTTTATGAATCCGGCCCGTAGGCACAACTTAACACGTTCAGTGCGGCTGTCCCGGATCCGGGACGCCAGCGTATTCGCCCGCCATGCGGCCGTCCTGGATCTGAGCCACCTTCTATTGTGAAGTATTCGGGCTGTGCAAGGTTCCCGCACTGCTCCTATCGTTGGGTTTTTCATGTGAAGTGGGGCTGGAAGGTCTCTGAAGGGTAAACATAACCTCAGTTTCAATGTTTACTATATAAAAGTTTCGAGATATTCAGGTTCAAAGTTCCCCCTCAGGTTTTCTGTCGTCCTGTGCCATGTTGTGTACGTTTTTAGTTTGTTCCTGAATCTTCACAAGTGCAGGTGGTTCTTCATGTCTTCCTCCTATTTGTATATACCTAAGTATATATGTCATTCCAGACGATGTCTCTCCTTAGGATTGAGATAAAAATTCCACCCTTGCGCCAAAGAATCTAGCTTTCCAAACGTAAGGATGAGTTCGTTGGCTAGCTCTTTTTGAGCATATAAAATTTGTCAAATTTCGAAAAATTACCTAAAAAATCAGGAAAATAGCTAAAAACGGCCAAAAATCGTAAAATATATCATTTTTAGCAGAATTTCAGTCAAATCAAAATTTATTACATTGAGGTAAAGGGCCCTCTTTACCCTGATAGGTGAGAACAAACTTGGGTCACTTTACATAGCTAGGAAGGTACTTTCACTACTTGGCTGGCCCATTTTACATACGAGGGTCATGAAAAAAGTAATTTTAAGACTGCTATGTAGGGCCAGGAAAGGTACGCAGAAGGCTGGAACGGCTGGGGGGTTTTCATATAGTTAATAGGGTGGGGGTAGGGGCATGGGGGTCCTTCCCAGACACATTACCTGCCAGTTACTGGCTAGATGCGATGGAGTTGCCAACTGACCCCACGTCCACCGTGGTGTTGCAAAGTGTCATCCGTTACTACACTTAAAAAGACAAAACCGGAACGGAAATTTACAGAAAACTCTCGAATGTGTATGGCCCGAAAGCCATGTCTATGCAAATGGTGTCGTATGGCGAAAAAATTTGTTGGAAGGCCACAACTCGCTTGAAGATGAACTGTGTAGTGGGAGATCGTCTACCGCAACAACAGGGAAGCCAGCTGAAGTCGTTCTCCGCATTCTGGAGTCTGATAGGCGTCTCCAGATAGATGAAATTCATGCTAAACTTCCTTCTGGCATTGAGATTAGTCGCAGATCGGTCGCTAACATGCTTTGTCGAGGTGTTTTGCTTCTTCATGACAATGCAAGACTGCATTCAGCCCGTCAAACGCAGGAACTGCTTGAGAAATTCAACTGGGACATTTTCCCCCACCACCCTTACTCCCCGAACCTTGCGCTCAGTGAATTTTACCTCTTTTCCAAGCTGAAAGCTCATTTGGGGGAAAAACCAATTTCGGCTCTGATCAAGAGTTGCAGAAAGAAGTTATTGATTACCTACGGGGGGAGGGGGGGGGGGGGGGGCACGCAGGGGTATGAGGAGGGGATACACAATTGAAGTCAAGATACCAAAAGTGTTTGGATAAGGGTGGGGATTATGTGGAGAAATAATTATGACTTGTACATTGTAAATTCCTCATTTTTTTTCTATGACTTTCTGATTATTAAGAAAACTTTTAAAATTACTTCTTGCATGACCCTCGTACATGGGTGACTGACGATGGTCAGATTGGTCCACCTTACAATCGCCCTCCAAAGATTCATTAAACAACGCTATAAGTATAATTCAGACTAGCCGAACGATTAGGTAGATCACAAAATATGTTTTGAAGTTCGGAAAAAATTAAAATGGCTTTTGGGAATAGGACTCTATATCTTCTGCACGGGATTCCAGTGCTTTATCGCACGACCACGGGAGATCCTAATTAAAATAATAACAACTCTATAAATCTTAGCAAAAATATGTAGTGGGAGCCTACTGCGTTTCAACCCCCCACCCCCACACACCTACAAGCAGTAAGGGCAAAACTGCTTTATCCAGCATTGACCGCCGTTGACCACAGTGTTCTCCTACTCCAATACACTTCAAATTTTCAGAAAAGACGGGAAATGAGAAGATGAACCATCTGGCAAAATTTCAATCCTCACCCCTACCCCCCTACGAGCAATAGGCATAAAACTGACCAGATTTGACCCCCATTGACAACAATGTTCTCCTACTCTGATTCACTTCAAATTTGAATCGAAGACGAAAAATACCAAAACAAACAATCTATCAAATTTTCAACTCTCTACCCCCACTCCCCAACGGGCAATAAGCGTTAAACTATTTTGACCAGATTTGACCCCCGTTGACCACGGTGTTCTTCTACTCCGATTCGGTTCAAATTTGAATTAAAGACGAAAAATAGCAAAACGAACAATCTGTCAAATTTTCAACCCTCCACCTTCACCCTCCTACGAGCAATTAGTATAAAACTGACCACATTTGACCCCCGTTGACCACGGTGTTCTCATACTCCGATTCCGTTCAAATTTTGATCAAAGACGCAAAAGAGCAAAACGAACAATCTGTCAAAATCTCAGCCCTCCACCTCAATCCCCCTATGAGGAATGAGCGTAAAATTGACCAAATTTGACCCCATTGTTCTCGTACTCCGATTCACTTCAAATCAAAATCAAAGACGAAAAATAGTGGAACGAACAATCTGTCAAATTTACAACCCTCTACCCCAACTACTTTACGAGCAATAATCGTAAAACTGCTTTGACCAGGTTTTACCTCATGTTGACTAAGGTGTTCTCCTTCTACGATTCGCTTGAAATTATAACGCAACGTCAAAAAAGGGTAAGATGAACAATCAGTCAAGGTTTCAACTCCCCAACCACTCCTTCCAATGAGCAACGAGCGAAAAACTGGTTTGAGAAAGAAACATTTCACTTCCCTATGATGAAAATCGTCACATATTCTTGCATAAACCTGATGTTATTAGCTTTATTTTTTTTGTAATGAATACTTTCACTCCGGAATAGAAATATCTGTCATACTACGAAACGAAATGAAAAGAAGAATTCTGTAATATATTGCTCAACTGAATGTGTGGGTAACTGGTAGGTACCTTCCAGTTTCCCACCTACTACATACCTACCTGCTACTTACCTACCTTTATACAACATACTAGGACATTACTACTTCACCCCACATACAACATACTTAACCACCAACCTTCTCAAGGGTGCCTGCGGTTCTAGACGCTAATTTACTATTGAAGGACAATCAATAGCAGATTGAATCGTATGTTCCTTAAAAAACTGACTACCTTTGACCAAGGTGTTCCCCTACTCCGATTCACATCACATTTTACCCAAAGTCAGAAAAGTATGAAACGAACAATTTGACAAAGTTTCAACCCCCCACCACCGTCCCCCTATGAGAAAGAAGCGTAAAACTGATAAAATTGGACCTCTGTAGACCCCGATGTTCTCCTACTCCAATTCACTTCAAATTTGGATCAATGACGAAAATATGCAAAACAATCTATCCAATTTTCAACTCTCTACCAACACTCCTCAATGAGCAATGAGCGTTGAACTATTTTGACCAGATTTGACCCCCGTTGACCACGGTGCTCTCGTTCTCCGATTTCGTTCAAATTTTGATCAAAGACGAAAAATGGTGGAAAGAACAATCTGTCAAAATCTCAACCCTCCACCTCAATTCCCCCTACGAGGAATGAGCGTAAAACTGACCACATTTAACCCTGTTGACCACGGTGTTCTCGTACTCTGATTCACTTCAAATTTAAATCGAAAACGAAAAATAACGACCACGGTGTTCCCCTATTCCGATTAACATCACATTTTACCCAAAGTCAGGAAAGAGCGAAAAGAAAAAAAAAACTGTAAAACTGCTTTGACCAGCATTGACCGCAGTTGACCACGGTGTTCCCACGCTCCGATAAACATCAAATTTTAACCAAAGTCACAAATGGGCAAGACGAACGATCTGCCGAATTTTCACCCCTCCACCACCACCCTCCTTCGAGCAATTTGACCCCCGTTGACCTCGGTGTTCCCCTATTCCGATTCACTTCAAATTTCAATCAATGAAAAAAAAGGCAAGACGAACAATGTGTCAAAATTTCGACCCTCTATCCCCCCCCCCCCCCCACCATCACTATTGAGATAAAAATCCCATTCTTCCGCCAAAAACATCAAACTTTGCAATCGAAAGGATCAGTTTGTATACCAGACAGGGCCGCCACATCTCCAAGTCGGGCCCGGGACCAGATTCTGGCCACGGCCCCCCCCCCCCCCTTTTTTTTTTTGTCGCGCCACTTTTACTAGAGATGGCTATGATAATTGTTTAAAAAAAAAAAACTATTAAACCTTCTCTAAACAAACGAAAAATCATTTATACTTCCTACCAAGATTCAGTGTTCGAATAAGAACACTTGAGGGGCTGAACTCTTACTACTTCACTACGTTTTATTCAACATTTAATCAAAAGTAAAGTGTAACTTAAGAATTGAAAATTCAAGTATTCATACTCTAGTAATTACCAACCAATTACAAAACCATAAAAATGCCAAAAATTACCTTGAAACAAAAATTCTATATCCAATCAGTCATAGGATTTTTATTTTAACTACTTTAAATACAATTGTTTGTGAATAGAGGGCGTATTCAGAGAAGTTCCAATTTACTCATTCCTCAATTGGACGATTGTGGCAGAAATTATGATTGACTAAATTTCATATAATCATTAATCAACACATACAGTTAACTTTATTTTAATGTTATGGACGGATTAAAAAGGAAAGTCTCTGTATACAAGATGGCTGAAGGAATTAATTGAAACAATGATTATGTTTGAAAGAATACATTTATTAATTTTGAAAAAAATAAATAAAAATCTACAAAAATATAATTGTTTTTTTACAGTTTATCTACTTGTAATGAAGCTATGCAGTAAAGAATTAGATTTATAACAACAAAAGATACAAGAATTATTTAGTGAAAAACTATCAAAAATATGAACTAGTAAAATGAGAAATTTATTTTGTTGAGTTATAATAGCATTCTGTAATTGTAATTATAATTGTGGAAAACTTTTTAAATATAGAAAACTGTAATAGGCCCGGGCCCGGGGCAACAGTACCCACCTGCCCCCCCATGTGGCGGCCCTGATACCAGAACATTGTGAAGCACAATAAATTGGTGACATTTCAAATGATGAGCTTTCAAAATCAATAAAAATGGTTAAATTTGAATTTTTTAGCGGAATTTTCGTGAATAGATTTATATTAACGATGAAGTAGAACATAAAAAAATCTATGCTGTAATTTATGCTGACAAATGTACTTCAACTTAATAAATTTTGCCAATTATTAATTGACAAAAACTGCAAAAAAAGTTATTACTTTAAAGTCTGTTTTAGAATGCCGAATATTATTTAGAACGAGTTTTTTGCCATAAAATTGGTCGGTTGTTAAAAATTTCTTTTACCTATAGTGCTGATATTTCTAAACAATTCAACACAATAAAGTACAATATTTTACAAAAATTCGCACATACGATCATGCTGCATTACTGGATTTTTTTTTTTTTTTTTTTCCTAGTACATTATTTTTATGAATGAACCTTTGTAATTTACCTAAAAAAAAAAAATAAAATTGTAAAATTAAAATAAATAATTGAAAAAAAAAATTAAAAATAGGAAAATGTATATTTCTGTATTAGTTACCAAGTCTAGTACGCTTGGGGGCTTCGCTCCTCGCCAATGGGTTCACTCCGTTACAGTGACTGGAATCCATTAACACAGAGATCCCTATTTATTTCAACTATGTCACCGAAAAACGGGATACTCAACCACGTAGAGTGAACAGGAGACAATTTAGTTCATTTTCATTCAGAGTGAGCTCAATTCTCTGCTGTCCATCCTAGGATGACGAAATTATTTTGATTCGATGCCTCCCTGAGCCATCAAAAGGCCATTGAAATAATGGGCTCGTTAATAATCACCTGCTAAGTGTTCACCATAAAAAGTTGAAATTTTATTTAATAGAGAATCTCTCTGAAACAATTAGGGGTGGGTCGCTCACTACTGATCCGGATCTTTCAGAAGAGCCAGAGATCCGTGGCTCAGTAAAAAAGAACCACGGTTCTTCGGCTCGTGTGAGATCTGTATGGTTCGGTAAAGATCAGTTCCGCTCTCACTGGCCTCTCCTCTTGCTACGGGTCTCAGCTCTTCGAACTCGGCTCCCCCCTCTCCCCGGTGGTTTTAGTGGTACTAAAACTGCGAAGTTCAGCTCTGAAAGTGCGAAAATTGTGAAATAATGAATTTTCGAAGATAGGTATTAAACATGAACCTAGGAGGGAAATGGACTGGGTATTGAAGAGTTGACACATCCCAAGTATGATTAACACTAATTATTTGTGGTTCTATAACATTGGGGGCAGTAGTTTTGCCTAGTGAAAAACCTTACTACCGCCCCCTCTTTCAAACAGCAGAATAATACAATAAAGATCTGTCTGATGAAGCAGATATTCGCTATCGAAAGTTAAGGGGTTGAGAATTAGAAACTTGATTAGGTACCTATGGCTGGACTCCTTCCCGTCCGATTTCAAGCGATTCTGGGAACCACCCTCCCCCCCACCCGTGATCTATTTATGCAACTAACCTATACTATTTTACCAAAACGATTGATTTAGGATATCACTCTATTTTTGAGATCCAGACCACCAAAGAATACACATCATTCAGATCAATTTATCCTAAAATATATCCTAAATCAGTCCTGATCCAAAATCTTCTTTTAATGAGCACATTATTATTTAGAATAAGTTTTCTTTGACAATGAATTGGTAGTTTGCAATTTGATTACAATCACAGTGCTAAAAATTTCTAAACAATTCAACGTAATTAAATGAAAATTCGATCATACGATCATGCTGCATGACAGGAATTTTTTGTTATAAAATTTGTCTTATTCATTGCATTTTTTAAAGGATATCAGTGATTCAGTATGGGTATATGACAGAAAATGAAAAAAAAGTAAATTAAAAACAGTGGGTATTCGAAATCAATCCTTCTATTAAAATATAGAGTAGTTGGATAAAGAGATCGGAGTTAAGTTTAAAAGTAATTTCGCAGGTTGAAATTAATAAAAAATTTGTTGGTTCCGGTTTGGAATCGAACCCGACAACTTCTGGACTGTAATAGGAAGCAATAGCCACTCGGCTACGGAGTACCTTCGCCAATGCTGACAACTAAAGTACCGTCATTGCCAGGCGTTAATTGGGGGGAGTTCGGCTGGACGGAGATAGTAGGTGGGTAGGAACGCTGTAGGAGGTAGTTCAAAAACTCTCGACAGAACGCGCTAGCGGCGCCACTGGCAGTCCGTCTCCAGACACTCCTCTTTTAGGAGACCCCATGGAAGAAAAGAAAAGGAAGGCTCACTTCTGTGTTAAACCGTGTGCCGCATGGATACTATACACGACCCTAGCGGTACCTTTACGACGAGCCTCGGAGTTACTGTAGTTCAGCATAGTACTCATAGATCGCGCTGCAGCATAGAATCCCCTTGAAAAAGCCCGCCTTTTTTTTTTAAAATGTCCACCAATCACCTACCACAATGTCAAATTGACAGATTTAAAATACTTACCCAACTCAAATGAAATACGCGATATTCATACCCAGACTCCTGTTTTAATATTTGTTTATTTAATGATTAAGCCAAAATGAATAAACTAAAACTTTGGGTAAGTAAACTAAAAAAGCTGGGTAAGTAATCTAAATCTATAAATTTAATTTTATATACTGTTACAATAATAATGAAGATTCCCAAAATTAATACTTTCCGAGACCTATCATAAGAAAATTAGTTTTCAGTTTAACCATTACTGTTGATAGACTTGTTGACCCAGGACTTTTACCTGTTTGAAATGTTGCCCACCGATAAATTCAATGTGAATCATCTGTACCATGCAAAACCAGTTGGAATGGGGATAAAATACAATAAATTATGGGTCTTTGACAAAAAGCAGCACAAATGATTAATTTAACTATAATTGTTTTGGAAGTACTGTGCAAAGGATAATATTATTTGAAGTAATATACACAATTAATAATAATAATTTCATTTATATCCGACTATTATCATAATATTACCATTACAATTATTACTTACTGAACTAATATTTACAAAACTATTAAAAATGATAATAATAATACACTGTATACAACTTATACATTACAATATTTACAACTTGTTGGAATAGGTACTACTTTTGAAATACTATTACTTTATATACATTAATATTTACAACTTACATAATTTTTTCAAAGCTGATCTCTTACTTAATAACAATAATAATGATTTTATTTACAGCTATATCCTAATTACCTATATACAATTAGTTTAAAACATTATACACTAACCTAATATCTACATGACTATTAACTCAATACTACCATTTAATTTACTACCATTAGTTGGTAAAAACCAAATCAACTAATATTTACAAGACTAATGACAATGATAATATTCTTCTACATTACAATATTTACAACTTGTTGGAATAGGTACTACTTTTGAAATACTATTACTTTATATACATTAATATTTACAATTTACATAATTTTATCAAAGTTGATCTCTTACTTAATAACAATAATAATGATTTTATTTACAGCTATATCCTAATTACCTATATACAATTAGTTTAAAACATTATACACTAACCTAATATCTACATGACTATTAACTCAATATTACCATTTAAATTATTACCTACTCAACTAATATTTACAAGACTAATGACAATGATAATATATTACACTATATACAACTTCTACATTACATTATTTACAATCTGTTAGAATACTATTACTTTATGTACATTAAATTTACAATTTATACAATTTCTTTTTTATGAACATTGAATAATTCACGGAGACGATACAACACAATATTACGGGATCGAACACAATTTATTGTGATATTACAGCGGTAAATTGTTTATAATTGGGAGAGCAAATACAACGTATAAGACACGGGAACTAGAATGAAAAAAGATTACTCCTTCTTCCGCAACTTGCGCCGAGAGCGCCACTGTCTATACACTGGTTGATGAATATCAATTAACATACATAAATTGGTTAACATGAATACAACAGCCTTTGATTACATTATACAATTTCTGGAGCACAGATCACTTATTAAGTTTAATTAGTTTAATTACATTCGGGTAGTAGTTTCCTTGTTCCATTCAGATACAGCTACACTAGCGCTCGACTCGGGAGTTCGATGAACTCCGAGGCGGGAGATATGAATTTGGTTAGAGGCGGGAATTATGAATTTTGGTCACGACCAAACATCCTCCCCCCCCAATTCCAGCGGAATTCTAACATGGGATCTCAATTGTCAATAGGCAGGGGGCACAGTTTTCGTACTGGTCGATCAATAATGTTGGAGCTAGTGCGTACCTTTGCAACGCAGGAGACATCATCCTTGCCGGGGATCAACTCAACTATGATGCCCTTTGGCCAAGAGAGAGGGGGAGCATTATCTTGCATGATCAGAACAACATCACCTATCTTGGCTGGTTTGAATGGGGTATTCCATTTTTGTTTGGACTGTAAATCTAGTAAGTACTCAGTTCTCCATCTCTTCCAGAACTGCTCGACTACAGCATTAACGAATCTCCACTTGGGAGTGAGACGCGAGCTGAACTCAGCGACCGAAGATTCGGGAAGGGCAGTGAGAGGCCTCTGAATTAAAAAATGACCCGGAGTTAGAACTAAGAAGTCATCAGGTGATTCTGATTGATGAACTAGGGGGCGACTATTTAGAATTGCCTCGACACGAGACACTATTGTGGTGAACGTTTGTAAATTAGGGGTATGGGATTGTAACGTGAGGATCAGCAGCCGTTTGGCTGACTTGACTGCGGCTTCCCACAAGCCCCCGAAGTGGGGAGCTCTGGGTGGAATGAATTTCCATTCAACTCCCTTGGCGGCTAAACGCACTTGTAAGCTCTCAGAGATACCCGAATCCATGGCCTTGCGAATTTCTGAAAATAGTCGGGCGGCACCGGCGAAATTGGTGCCATTGTCGGACCAGATGGTGGTGGGCACTCCTCGACGTGCCATGAAGCGTTCAAGGCATTGAAGGAAACCATCAGTTGTAAGGTCCATTACGGTTTCTAGGTGTACTGCTTTTGTAGCGAAGCAAACAAACACAGCTAAGTACACCTGAAATGAACGGGATCCCCTTTTTCCTAGCAAAGTGATTTCGAATGGACCTGCGTAATCAATGCCGACTGTTTGAAACGGAAAGGCTCGTTCAACACGACCTTCGGGCAGCTGTCCCATAGTTGTTTCATATGGTACAGGTTTTATAGAGAAACATCGGACACAACCCTTTAAGCAACGGGACACCACTGCACGACCATTGATGATCCATATGCGGGAACGGAGGTATGCCAGAGTGGCGCGGGGACCAACATGTAGACAGGCTTCATGTGCCTGCTTAACTATCAGTTCGGTTAACTTGTCTTCCGAAGGCAACACGGCGGGATGCTGAGTTTGATACTCCAAACTACTCAGGGCCAATCTACCTCCCACTCTGAGTAAGTTATCGGGGGCAAGGAATACGGAAAGTTGAGCTACGAATTTTGGTAAATTCTCCTCCTTCCCACTGGATTTCAGGGATTTGAAGATTTGCGGAAAATGCCTTTGCTGCGCACGGCGAACTAATCTTCTCTCCGCCGAACCAAGTTCAACTGTAGTCAGCGGACCCGTGCGCTTCTTGAACGCCCGACAATTGTGCGCAAAACGCAACACCCATCCTATAACTCTCTTTAAGTGAGAGTAGGAACTAAAGCGAGATTCAATGTCAAGAGGTACATCCCCTGTCTTGGTGACTAAATTAATGGCACGGGAAGCTCGGATTTCCGAGGTTACATCGGGGGAGGACAGGTCAGGGCGTACCCTTCTAATGGGCCACTCCGCTCTTGGTGTGCACAGCCATTCCGGACCAGTCCACCATAGTGAGTCATTCACTATCTGGGATGGTAGAGCTCCACGCGAAGCTACGTCAGCGGGATTGTCCTGAGAACGCACGCGAAACCACGAATCGGGCGCAACATGATTGAGAATTTTTGCCACCCTATTTCCTACAAAGACCTTCCATATTGGGGCGGGATCAGCAGTTATCCAAGATAGAGCTATGACACTGTCCGAACAGGTGACAATATGCTTGTCTGTGACGGAAGGGAAATTGGGGCGTACTTTCGAGATCGTTTTACTCAACAGTTCAGCGGCGAGCAGCTCAAGACGGGGAATTGTTTCTAGTTTTAAGGGAGCTATTCTAGCCTTAGCCATAATCAATCTGGGAATATATTGGCCATTCACATCACTGACCACGTATATCACGGCAGCGTACGCCTTCTCTGAGGCGTCAGCGAAACCCACTATCCATTGCGAAACGTTGGAGCTGGGAACGTGACGAGGAATCCTAAGGAGCTGCAACAAATCCAAGGATTCGGATAACACCTGCCACTCTCTCAAGAGGTGTTCGGAAATAGGGTCGTCCCAGTCGCATTTTGAGCGACAGACTTCTCGCTGTATAGATCTGGCGAACACCGCAACCGGGATCACCCAACCTACTGGGTCATAGATTTTTCCTATCTGACTAGCCAACTCTCTCTTCGTGCGAACCATGGGTGTAACCGGTACCTTGAAAAAGAATGAGTCCAATCTGGGATCCCAGGCCACTCCCAACATTTTGAGAGGCTTTTCTTCCTCTCCGGTCATATCTACACAGTCCGTATGCGGACTGACGTGCTTTTCGGGAATCCCTTCTAGTAGGGCGAGATCACTGGAAGCCCATTTTCTGAGCTCTAAGCTAGCGGAGGCTAAAAGTGCTTGAAGTTCTTTTCTTACTCTAAGAGCCTTTTCCATAGAGTCTCCTCCCCCGTGTACGTCATCTACATAAGTGTTTTGCAGCAACACCTGGGATGCCAATGGAAAGGCCTCCGCGGAGGTTTCAGCTAAATGTTTTATCACGCGGTTGGCTAAAAACGGAGCACATGCTGTGCCGTACGTGACTGTGGTAAGCGCAAAGTCTTTAATGGGATCCTGAGGAGAATCTCTCCAAACTATACGGAGCATGTCCTGATCCTGAGAGGGATGTCTAATTTGCCTAAACATTTGCCTAATGTCGGCTATGAATGCGAATTTAAATAGCCGGAATCGAGTTAATATCGTAGATATTTCGGGGAGGAGACTGGGTCCTACATGTAATATCTCATTGAGGGATCTCCCATTTGAGGAGCGTTGCGAAGCGTCGAAAACTACTCTTATTTTTTCTGGAGGGTCGCCCTCTCGGTGAACGGCGTGGTGTGGTATATAATAATGGGGTTGACCTAACCTTGGAGGCTGAACGAATCTCATGTGACCCTGATTAAGGTAATCCGACATGAATTCCCTGTAAGCGGATGCTAACTGATTATTAGCTCTGAATTTACTTTCCACACTATATAGTCGGCGGAGGGCAATGTTGCGGGAGTCACCTAAAGATGACTTATCTTGCGAGAACGGAAGTGCCACTTCATACCTTCCTAACGAATCACGGGAAACGGAATTTAAGAAAATTTCCTCGGCTTCCTGTTCAGCAGGAGTATAATGGGAAGCTTCTTCTACTGACTCTATTTCAAACATGCGACGGAGAAGTTCATTAGTTTGCGATTCTGTCGCGCTACTACAACTGACTTCAAGGTTAGACACTTGACACCAAACGTGTTCGGGAACTACACTCTTTCCCTGGGGGGTTTGCAACTTATTGGCAATCGTAAACAAGGAAACAGATTCTGTTGGTCCGACAAGGGGAGGAACTAACGAATACAAATTGCGTATGAAAATAGGTGGCGAGCTTAAGCGAGCGGGAGAGTCAACGGAAGTGTCTACGGGAACTAGGTCATTGACATCTGGATTCAAGGTCAAGCTAGCGGGAGCGTCAACGGGAACTAGGTCAGTGACAGCTGGCCTCAGGGTCAATGGGGTGTCTCCCCCTTGCTTCACCGTTTCATCAAATCGGACCTTCCTCTCCTTGAGGAAGGGGAAGCGATAGCTTTTCTCATAGTTATTGGGAAAATTTCTGGGTATGTTGCCTAAAGCTACCCAACCTACACGAGTTCTCATGAAGTGGGGCCCCTGACCTTTAGGCGCTGCTGTTTCCGGGAGCATGAGTGCTGCGAAGAGACCGGAGCTAAATAACATGTCAATATTGTCTTTTTTACTAAACTCGGGATCAGCTAACTGTGATCTTAATTTTCCCTCTGCCCTTGGTATATTGAAAGATCGACTCGGAATAGGTATGGTTAATTTGTCGATCACCGAGGCTCCTACAGTTAAGAAAGTACCATCCTTAAGATGCAATACTAGCGAGGTCGTAAACCTCAATGATTGTCTAGCTTCGCCAACGCCACAGATCTCAGCGTCACAGGGATCCAGAGGGAGCTTGGCTCTTCGAGCCGCTTCTAAGGAAATTATATTAGTTTCCGCACCAGAGTCTAATAATACTCGGATGCGTTGCGAGCGGGAGCTACTAGGTGGGGATATATAAACTAGTGCTGTAGGTATCAAGCTAGGAACATTAAATTTGATGGCTCTTTTTACGCAGTCATTAATTGAGGGTATTTTTAAAATGGATTTGGGGTGGTGTTGGAGTTTACTTTGTTTATTGTTAATAGTATCAATTGGGTGAGAGTTTTTTCTAAAGACAGGAAAAGATCGGGATTTACTTGGTTGGGCGGAAATACAATTAGTAGCATTACAATCATGAACGGAACAATGAAAACCATGACTAAACTCACCAATTGTAGCGGAACGGCGGACGAAATTGCGGGATACATTTTCGCCACGCCTAGAAGAGGCGTGGCCTAAACTTCAGAAACTTGAATTACTTTTTTTGCGAATTATTACGTGATCTGAACTCGCGACTTGAGATACTGCCTACACTTAATGAACTTGTATCACTGACTTCACTTGACTGACTGCGATAGCGGGCGGAATCCTGAGGCGGTAGGGGCGTCCTCTCCAGACTACTGGACGCATTGCTCGGACGCACGGTTTCCCTTTCAAAGGCTGGGCTACGCCTTTGTTCAGGTTTGATGACGGGTTCGCATATAAGGTAGTGATGACGTTCATTACACTCACTACACCTTCTTTTAGACGTACAGTTCATCACTCGGTGGTATGGGGAAAGACAGTTAGTGCAGAGATTGTTGCGTTTAATTACATTCTTTCTCTCCGCCAGCGATTGTCGCTTAAAACGATGACAGAGATAGAGAAAGTGCTCCTGATTACAGAACGCACACGGATACGGGATCGCTCTGCGAGATGGTCCCAACTTTGTTTGGGAGTCGGAAGGATGGTCGGCGGGAACGGGATTTGGGGCTCCTTTGGCGCGTGTGGCGGAATCTAGCGGCACGGGCTGTAACTGCACAACCCTTAATTCCTCTTCAAGGAACTCCAACAGCTGCACGTGCGTGGGAATGAAGCCCTCGTCCTTTACTCGCTCCCTATTGAATTTCTGCTGAAGGGCGGCGTCGATCTTCGAGAAGAGAGCCTCGAACAACAGGAAGCCCGTTAGATCGGGAGCTTCCACCGAAAAAATCGCTTCTATCCATGCCTTGGCTGAAGATAGATACTGCTCGAAAGTACTGGCGTCCATCCGATTCAATTTTGGGATCGTAGATCTTTTGGCGAAGGTGGCTCTGACTGCTTCGAAAGGAGTTTTAACATCATGGAACAAAAACTCACTTTTTGTGCGCGTGGCCGCGATGGCTACCTCCTTTTCTGCTATCAGCCCTTTTGCTTTTCGACAACCTCCGATAATATACGGGATCCAGGCTAATCTTAGCTCTTCCTTGATGTCAGAACCATTAACTTGTTCCAAAAGTAGTTCTCCTTCATTGAGGATGTCCGTGGTTACTCGAACTGCGGAGTGAGGTTCTTGATTATCTTCATTTAGGTTCCATTTTAGGATGCCATGATCCATGACGAGATTTTGCGGTATATAATCTTGATATTCTCCGGTAATTTATCTACTTTGCCGTGCTCCATGCGGAACCCCTTTGGCTTGGCGTCCGTCATGGTTAGGCTCTCCACTGACGGCAACGATATCGGAGGTGAAGGTTGACGGGATCTGCGCTTTGATTTCGGCATCCTGATATTACGAATTCTTTTTACTGGATGCGGAATTCGGACGGAAATGAAACACGATAATTTCACTGCGGGATCCAAACCGAATAAAACTCACGGTTTTCAATATGGCGCACTCGGCGTGCTTGACGAAAACGGGATCCTGTTACACAGACTGGAACTAATGCTCAGCTCTGCGAACTAATTTCCCGGGTTTAACGGCACCAATGAATAATTCACGGAGACGATACAACACAATATTACGGGATCGAACACAATTTATTGTGATATTACAGCGGTAAATTGTTTATAATTGGGAGAGCAAATACAACGTATAAGACACGGGAACTAGAATGAAAAAAAGATTACTCCTTCTTCCGCAACTTGCGCCGAGAGCGCCACTGTCTATACACTGGTTGATGAATATCAATTAATATACATAAATTGGTTAACATGAATACAACAGCCTTTGATTACATTATACAATTTCTGGAGCACAGATCACTTATTAAGTTTAATTAGTTTAATTACATTCGGGTAGTAGTTTCCTTGTTCCATTCAGATACAGCTACACTAGCGCTCGACTCGGGAGTTCGATGAACTCCGAGGCGGGAGATATGAATTTGGTTAGAGGCGGGAATTATGAATTTTGGTCACGACCAAACAAACATGTTTTGCAGAATAGTTTCGGCTTGCTGACTACACAAGTTGAACGAAATATTATGCACGTTATAACTTGTCTTAATAATTCGCCCTATCCCGGTCCTGTGAGTCACCACACGAAATCTCCTGAAGAAAATGCCTTCCATGTTCTGGAAAACGCCAAATGCTTGTTCAGATGGGACACACAAATTCCCAAACTCTTTACCTATAGCTTCGCTAAAAGCTTTAAAGTAGGTAAAGAGTTGATGATTGTGTACCATGACTCTTTCGTCTGACTGAACAAGCAGTTGGCGTTTGCAAATTTCACAATTATGCGTTTTAAAAAATTTCATTATAATAAACCCAGAACAATAGTAGAAGGCACTTTCTTCGACAGACCCTAATGGTATTGCCTCGATGCCATCAAAGCATACTTCCTCCTGATTCTCACCGGAACTATCGGATTTTGAATGACATTTTAACTTGCTTAAATGAACCAAAGCACGCTCTAACTCCTCCTCGCAGTTGGTTGACCTTGGAAGCTTAGACATAGTTGACAAGGACAAGGCCTTCAAGCCACTTTCAAACTGTTTGGGAGTTGGATGATCTGAACACCCGTGCTGTTGTCTAACTATGGAGAAAGTATTTTCAAGAGCGTCTTGATTCAACAAGCGCGTCCTGATTTTACTTACTCCACAGTCAGACAACAGGTGCTCACTGAACAACAGCAATGAGCGGATATTCAATATCCAACCGCCCAAACAGTCTGGTTGTCGTGGACATTGAAGGAACTTGGACCTTGTCATATGCTTCAGCATTTCCTGTAAAAACACTTTGTGCCGAGAGGAGGAGCTGATAGCATAACTTATCGCTGTTCTTTGTGCCGTTGAAGCAGTCAAAAAGATCATTCAAACCCTGAACACAATCGGCAGTGTGAATAGAATCAGCAGGAAGAATGCCTTTCAATTGCAGTACCATTATCGCTGTGCTCATGGACCGAGATAACACTAGTGTAGCCAGTTTCACCTTCATTTTGCGAAAACTATTAAGTAATGACCTTAGGAAGTAAACGGAAGCGAAGTGGGTCATCACACTTCACTGCATTAGAAATGTGGGACCACTTCACCACTCCATTTTTCCATAGGTATTCGTAGGCCATCAAATTGTTTCTGATGGACATAATTAGATGGGGGGGATCCCACATGAAAAATATTTTTTCATTATTAAAAATAAAATATGGCCTGTGTTGGGAGATCCCCATGCTTTTGATCACACTTCTATTTTTGGGACCCTGATCACATTTTATAAGTTTGACATTCAAGCCAACCGACGTCAGTTGCTCCAAGCACTGGTACAATGCTTTGTGGATGCAAGTTGCAGATTCCCCACTGGCGGTAAACCAATGTCCTACAACTTGCTTCCACGAAGTCACAGTTTCTTTTACCATAGCAACTAACGCCTGGTTGGCTATAACATTCTTCCAAGAAACCCCATCAAACACTATGGTGCACAGTTTCTTGTCATCAGACCACTTTGGGACTTCTTCCTTTAGAAAGTCTATTACATGACTGTGCACCCCAGTGTTTACAGGGATCCTAGCAAGGAAACGCTTCAATGTACTTTTGCTGGGGAGCAACAGGAGTTTTCTCAGGAAATTTTAACTCTGTGGGGAGTGATAATATAGGCTGAGAGCGAAATCCTTCATATCGCCGGACCATCTCCTGCCATACTTACTTCTAGAAAACAACTTAATTTGACTACATAGCAATTTGTGGGCTACGGGTGACATGAAATTGGAAGCCGCCCGAGCAACGTCTGCTGAGGTTGTAGGCCTGGCTCGTTGAGTGCGTAACAACTGCATTCTCAAACTATGGCACTTCTTTCTTGCGTCAATAACCTGCTTTTTCAATTTCGCTTCTCTTGAACTTGGGGATTTCCGAGTCTTCGATGTTCCTAGAAACAAAAAATTAAGTCCAGGAAAATACAACCATAGAGGAAGCATAGGTACATTACAAATGAAAATGTAGGAAGGCACCTATCAAATTGTACGTGATGTTGTATATGATGGTTTACTATTTACCTATCGAAATTCTGTTTTCTCTCTAGAACATCAAGTTTTTAGAGAACAATTGAAATTGTTAGTCCAAAATTATAATGTCAACTCAGATTTTATATTCTAAACCTCTTTGAACAATTTTGGTTATGTTAATCCCGGTGTCCACGGACCCTTGTACCCAAGTATAACTACTGTGTATTCAGCAGATGTTTGAAAATAACGCATATTTTCTCAAGATCAGTAGTATTATCCCCTCCATAATGAAATTTGAAACTCGTGACAAACATTCCAAAACTAGACCAAATTCTTACTTGCTTTAAAAAAAAAAAAAAAAAAAAAAAAAAAAGAAGAAGTCGAGAATCGTAGCTTGAGCAGTTTGAATGAATTATAACTACCCCCCTCCACCCCCATCACAAACACAAATCGGAAATTTCCAAGGTTTGTTTCACAACTTGACTAAAATTGGGATCTAACAAAAAATGAATCTCGAAAAAAGGTTGAGAATCGTAGACTGGGCAGCATTTCAAAAATTGTCTCAAACAAACACACACCTATGGTTTTTTCATGGATTCGGTCTTAGAATGGTCTGAAACGGATTTGTTTTCGGTTATTTGTTTTCTCATGATTTGGTTGTCCTCCACCTCCCTGGATCAATTCCAATAGGTCGTCCCTCTTATAAACAAAGCTCTGCCTGTATGAGGTAGCTTCTGAGGGACGTCCTAAAAATAAGGGCACTGTTGGAAACAGCGGTAAATTTCCTATCTCACTGATGCCAAGATAACATAAATATAGTCCGAAAACTAAAAATTTGCTCTTATGTTCAAGCTGCATGACTGGATTTTTATTCTAAGAAAATTATCTGACTACTAAGAATTATCTGGGAGGCCAAGAAAACAACTGTCGTTTATTGACAACTGATGAACCCATAAGTATGTTCAACTCACTGGTATATTCGTAAAGCACTGTGGTGAGTAGTAATAGGTAAGTAAAGTCTACATTGCTGAGGTAGGCTATTATAATTACCTGGAAGGGGCTCAGCCAGTGATGACTCTGGTTTCCCGGTGGGCATGAACAGGGACTGGCGGACAATACCTGCCAAACATAATTGAATTATCATTCAAACGTGTAAGCAGTTAATGTGAAACAATATACTTTACTTATTCAGGGTAGCCCACAAATGGAAATTTTAAATTTCCCTAACAAAAAATTGCAGTCAAATATTTTTTTCTCGTCATTTTGAAGTAGGTAAAACGCGCCACCTTTAATGCTTCTAAAACGAAAATCGTATAATTTACATCACCTACTACTAGGTGATGTAGTAAACAGAGGAGCCAAAGACATATCCTCTCTTACTCTTTGAACAGTTTAACCACCACTCGATAATTATTTTTGTCATTCACATAATTCACCTATGAAATAATATGTAGTATGACAAAGTACGCTATTGAAGTCTGATTGTTTAGAAGCTAGAATATACCTAAAAACACTGTAAATTATTACACAAAGTTTTCATTTAAAAAAATCCCTGACATTTGGTGGTTTTTGCTAAATTCCCTGACATTTCCCGACGCGAAGAATTCCCTGACAATTCCAGGTTTTCCCTGACTTTTCCAGTTGGGGGCCACCCTGTTATTTACGAAGTATGTCCCTAACCCATGAGCTGCATCAGCAATATCAATATATTTATATTTTATAAATGAATGTACCCATTGCATCACCGACCACCCATAGTTGTGAAATAATGATGAGCAATAATTGTCATTAAAAATCAACCAATACATCCACGTTTCCTGTAACTAACGTCATTGTTTAAAATGTCTAGTTATACATGGTCAAATGATAGAAGAGACGCGACATCGCAAAAGCTCAATCTGAGCAAGGTACCTACTAGCAAAAATTTAATCACCTTAGGCGAGATCTTCCAGTAAGTCATATCGAATCATGTACTCGTACTACTTAGTTTATCTGCTATCCCTCTTTTTTCCTGATTATCAAACAAGTTGTAGTTATCCATATAACTGTGCTATTTTCAAGATTGGGTTAAGAAATAATAAGCGTTTTCACACTAGTTAAACCCACCTTGAGACAACTGAGGGGTCACATGAAACGTCATGTGAGATCCAGTAGCGGAAGATTTTCCCATTTCGGATGCAACTTCGTGCACTTCTGGGCGAACTTGCTCATTAATCGTCGGCGAGCCTGAATGAAATGTTAGTTTCAACATCATTATTATACTAAGGCATTAACTTGAACATTTTCAACATGGATCAATATATCTTAGCTCTGGGGGCCATTCCACCCAGCACTCCGAAAATTTCACGGTTTTTTAATGATCTTCACATGGTATCAGGGTTGCCAGACCCCATCCAACCAAAAGGATCCTATCTAACAAAGGGGGACCTAAGGATTCCAAAAGAGGTACATGTTTTTGGCTAATTTCACAATGCTCACATGGATAAACTTGTAGTTGAACTTGAATAAGTGATTTTAGTTAATGCTTGATGTATTGAAGAATCAAAGAAAGTAGGTAAATTATATAAAGTTTCTGAGATCTTTGATTCAGGGACTTTGATTATTTTTTATTGTGCTGAATAACAAGTTGAAACTTCCCAAGGTCTACATGAGACCAATAGCTATATGAAAATATTAACAAATACCTTTTAGTAGATGTGGCTTTTTTTATACATTGTTTTCTGCATTCTTTTACAAGCAACACGTTTGAAAGTTAGGGATTAAGGGTAAATTATGTTTTACCAGAATTTACTAGTGAAATGACCAAAATAGAAAAAGTAATCTCTCTTCAGAAATTCTACAAGGAGGGCCTGTCACTTGGTGAAGATTATTCTTTCAATAATATGAACAGTGTACAAGATGCGAAAGAGGCGGAACTACAAGCATCAGGCAATTGCATTGCAAATTTAATTATTGTTTTATTTCTATTCTTCCAAGACTTATTCTTGATCTCTCCCACTAATCAACCCTCGAAAAAAATCCCCAAAACACAAGTACAAGTATGGATAAAGCAGGGAACCCTCACCCATGTTTGCTTTTACCTATGTCTCAACTCTGCATCATGTCTACAAGGGAAAAACAGATCCAACCAAACAAGTCTCAATTTCTGATGCACAGACCTAAATGTTATCCAAGCATGTAGTTCAACGAGTGAAAATTACGGAAAAGAGTGTGGGGTCGTGAAAAGGAGGACTAAAAGGGACTTCAAACCAAAAAGGGGTATTTTTCAGTGTCCCCCCAAGACCTTGAAGACCAATCAGTGAGTGAAAAGGGGGACTTGTACCCCCAAAAAAGGGAGGTCTGGCAACACTGCATGGAATACAAACTAAAATACAAAGTAATATCAATATATAATATTATAATATTTATGTTATAGTAATAAGATTAATATTAAGGTAAATGTCGACAATACCTAATATTTCTATGTAAATATTCTACGTTCTAAGTATAAGTAATAAGATTAATATTAAACTAAATGTCAATATTAATATTTTTATGTTAGAAAATAACAATATTAAAGTATGTATCAGCAATATCCATGGTTAACTCACTTTGCTGAGTTACACAGAAATCGTTGAAACGACAAGATGAAGGATCCGCCGTGACGGTTGTGGTGCTTGGCGTTATATTTTCATCAACTGACCATTCTGAAAAGTAAATAACTAAATTTATGAATTTCCGAGTTAACGTAAAGATACAGATTTTAATTGATACAATCAACAGGAATAGTTTTGGAACACTTAAAATATATCTGCCAAATTATTAAATCACCTTGTGGAAAAGTTTTGCGAGGGGAAGTGTGTTGAAGATGTTGAGTATTGCTGCCTGACGTACTCGGTTGATTAATGTCGTCAGTATTTACTGGTGTCACTGACCAGCCTGAGAAAATAAAATAACAATTAATGAGAAACGTGGAAAAAGTATAAATATACTACAATTTCCAACTTTGCATTGAATATTATATTTTATGGCAAACAAGTAACTTTAAATAATAGTCTGCTATCCAAAAAATAATTTCTTATTTTTAAAAGATGTTATTGATTTTATAAAATCATATATGTAATTTAAGTACATTTGTCAGCACAATTTCGTGCATAGGTAAATGTTTTAATGTTCTACTTTATAGTTGATTAATGTTTTTAAGTGAATAGATTTTCTTTCCACATATTTTGAAATATGACCTCTGTTCGAAAAGTGCTGCCCAATGAACTCATCCTTTCTTTTATTGCTTGATTTTTTGGCGAAAGAATGGGATTTTAATCTTAATCCTAAGGGCATTATCTTATGGAATGAAACACATACACCTAATCGTTTCAGAATGCCCCAAAACGGATTTTCTTAAAAAACATTTTGAAAAAAATTTAATTGAAATGTTTTTTACCCACTGCATTGCAATAGCTTCATTTTCTACGAAAATTCACTAAATTCTAAGAGTTAAAGTGTATTGATACCTAGTGATATATATATATATATATATATATATATATTTTTTTTTTTTTTTTAATCAATCATTTCAAAAGAAAGGACGAGTTCATTGGACAGCACTTTTTGAGCACAAAAATTGATCAAATTTTAAAAAATGTGATAAAAAACCATTAAAAATGAAAATAACTGGTAATACACCTTGCTAAATTTATATTTTTGTTTGGATATTACTCAAAATCAGTACATAAACTAAGAACTAGAACATCAAAGAAAAAACTTTACAAAAAAGCCTTTCTGTCCTTAAATTGGTTTTTTATTAATGTCCAACGTTCCTCCACATTTCACAGAGTCTTCCCAAATTTAAGGATACTGTTGGAAACTACGCTAAATTTCCGATAACCCTGATATAAAACAAAGGTTTTTAGTTGTTTTGATTGGTTAAAAAAAAAACCCTAAATAAAAAATTAGAAAAACCTTTAAAATGTACTTTTTTCTTCAGTTTTTCTCTTTCCAGTATGGGGGTTTTTCGACGGGCGCTCTTCAGAAAAAAGTTACTCAAACTGTCAGCTTTTGAACTGTCCAGTCAATTTTACTTTTACTGATTGGGGGAGAAATTGTTAGTGCCTATGATGAAAAACATGTTTTTTTCCCCTATGAAATCGAGGGTTTTGTGAAACATGACCCTCTAAGAAAATTCGAGTTTGGAGCCGGTTTCTTACTTTTTCACGCTGAATCGAATGGTAACACTTGTGGATTTCTCCAACACCGATTTTTACACTTTTAGTAACTAGTTAACCAATAAAAACACATAAACTTGAGCATAACAAATAAACTGAAAATTCGTGATCAACTGAGATCTGAGAACGGAATAAAATATCGCTATTCTGGTTTCACCATCATGTTCAGCACCGAAAAATCTCTATAATGAGGTGTCACTGGGCAAGAAATGGGAAAAAAATTCAAGGCCCCCCAACTTGATAGACCAAAAACAGATTTTCATTCGCTTAAAACTTAGTACCAGGCACCCCCAAAACGCTCTCGAAGTTTTACTGAGGGGGGGGGGGGGGGGGGGCTGTAGGGTCACCCTGATGATAATTTAAGAAAATTCGCTCAATGAATGCTGTAAGGCTGGATCTTTAGGAAGCTCCCTTCACGATCTAGACCTAAATCAATGGGAGAAATGGGAAAATTTTCCCAGTAAAAAATTGCTCTATCAACTATAAATCTCCCTCTCATTGTGTCCCAAAGTGAAGATGGATTGAAGCACACGCTTTCTGGTTTGGTACCTATTATTTTCAATACTTTCATGTACTTCACGAAAGTAGGTACCTACTAGCGTATATTCTGTACCGTCCATTCTATACCTTAGTAAAATAAAAGTTCCTGACTCCCAAAGGAAGCACCAAAAATTCACTTCCATTACAAGCACTGAACTTAAATAATATTAGGTAGGTACTATATAGGTAGGTACTTCATGCAAATTAACTTGAGCGAGATGTGGAAGTTTACCACTAACTAGGTAGTAACTACTATTCATTGTTTCTCAAAACGAAATTTATAATGGTTCTTACCTGTTTCTTGCCCCACAGTCAACTTCGGCGTTCTAGATTTCCGTATGTAGTGGCGTGCAATGGGATGTGTAACGTGCGGAGAACGAGGAGACAGGGTGGTGGGAGTGGACTTGGTAACAGGAGATTCGGCGGTGGCTTGAGTTGAAATGTTAAAATCTACAAGAGGGTCCAGCAAGTTACGAAGCCGCCATTGAAACCCCTGCAGCAACTCCGGCTTTTGAGATCATCTCCTCCCCAAATTACACCATGGGTTGATTTTTGGCCGGATAACTGTTGGGCGTCTTCGCAGAATGGATCAGATGGTTCGAGCGGCAGTCAGGAAGTGGTTGGGTTTACCATCTGACATGCCTAGCTCATACGTGCATGCGCCCTTCTCCGAAGGAGGCCTGGGTATACGGCCATTGTGATATTTCGTGCTGGCTGCATGGCAGTGGCGTCTGGTAGCCCTTAACACCTCTTCTTGGGACGTGGCGCGTTTTGTGGCGCAGGCAAAGTTTGTGCAAAAGCAAATGGACTGGTGTGCCCGGGTATTGCCGGATGACCTGTCCACGAATGTAGGCCTGGACCGCCACTTCTCGGACCGCCTGTACGAGTCCGTCGATGGACGCGAGTTGCAGCAGACTGGACAAACGCCAATGTCATCAGACTGGGTGTACCGTGGTGTCGATGGTATTCCAGCTAAAGAGTACTGGCGGTACCAAGCGGTTCGCTTACTCCAGATCTGCCCGCAAACACATGGAGGAAGGGTCTGGCGACACAACGCTGTTCGGGATGTACCGTACTGGGGGTGTCTAAGGACAGTACACGTGTGGCATACGTGCGGACCCAGGCCCCCCCCCCCCCACTCCTGCCGGAGTAGCAGTTTGAGTGGGGGTGCCCTCAGCCTTATGCTTGGAGGAAGACCTCTCCTGTAAATATTTTTGTTGCAATTTTGGGCGATTCCCAACACTTGGCAGTCTTTTCCTATTAATATTTATGAGTTGTTATTTTGAAATTTTTGAGTTTTTAATTTAATTGAACTGAAGTTTATTTTCGGTATTTATTTATTTTTGCTGCCAAGTGGGGGCGGGTGGGATGGCTCCCTTCACCCCCAAAATACTTGGCAGACTTTTCTCTTCCAATTTTACTTTTTTTTTTTTTTTTTTTTTTTTTTCCAGCCCAAAAATTATATTGGCGCCGCACCCTGGGGGAGTGAGAGCTTAGGTCTGCTACACTGCGCGACTCCTCCCCCTTTGAGGTAACCCACTCCCTAAGGGGAGGTTAGGGGATCCCGGGGAGGTGGACCTCGTTACCCTCTGTTGTGGGGAATCCACCTAGGGGACCAAACCCTATGCAAAGGAACTGCTGCCGCCTGGGCGGGTAACGGGCGAGGGATAGCATCCTCGGTCACCAACCGTCCCAGGGGTCCCGGCGATGGCAAGCACTCGTGTGTGGTACCCAGGTCGTCGGAAGCCTGGGCCTGTGAAGACCACCGTCTGGTCTGGCGAGGCGATGGGAGGTGCCATTAGCGCCCATCTAACCTGTTGCCGCAGACGAGTTTTGGTTAGTAGCGGGGTAGACTTTGGCGGTTGAGGATTAGCAGTATGCTGCCTCTTCTGGCCGGGGTGGCCGGGCTGACCCCAGGTGAGTGAGAAAAATAATATGTCAACCACAAATACCAAAACCACGACAGATGACATTTCGACGAAGACCCCCCCCCCCCCCCCCCCCCCGCATGTATTCGGAGATTCCATGGCCGGTTCTCGCCCTGGCGCTAAGTGCAAGGTTGTTGAGACCGTCCTGGAATCTATTATCTCTCAAATCCAGGACCATGAAGCCGTTAACCGGGCGATTGAGGCGGCCCATAAGGAGGGTGAGGCGTTCCTCGCCCACCTGAAAACTAAAAAATATGGCGCCGACATTATCAACCGGGCTGAGCGCCTGACCGAGAAGTCGGAACAGTCTTATAGGCGGTTCTCGAGGCCAAGCGCCTGGTTAATGAGCTGCTCAACACGCTCCTTGGGGCAATGGATGCCATCCGCCAGGAGCTGGCTGTTACACAGCAAAAGCTGTCAGCCATGGAAGCAATGATGGGCAGCCTCTAACCCCTTGCTCCCCAAGTGACAGAGCAGAGGGATGTGGGCGAGGCTGTCCAAGCTGCTCTCCGTAAAGAGCTCTCGGGCCTTTGGAGTCATCTCGACTCGGCCCTCGAGATCAAGGACGAAGACTATAGTGGGGTCCTCAGGGCCATTGAGGACGTCAAGAGGTCTGTGGCGGAGCGGATGAAGCCCCAATCTGTCAGCCCTATCCGCCGTGAAGTGGCGGGGATAGGAGACAAATTGGGGAAGAGAATTGATGGCCTGTCCATGGACTGGACAGGGGCCATCATAGAGGGGGTGGAGGCGAAGTGCCGTGAGGCGGTTGAAGGCGCAAAAAAGTCCCTCGAGGAGTTCCTCGAGAGGCAGACTGCCTCCCGCCCGCCCCCCATATTGCCTTCCCAGTCCAGGGGGGTCCGAGAGTCACCAAAGCCTCGGACGAGCACCTCAGACTCGAGGGATTCAGAGTCTGAGTGGACCACCGCCACGGCAGGAGGCGAAAGGGGACGACCGAGGCGGTTAAAAAGCCGCCTGCCCCTGAGCCCCTGACAACCGCGCAAGTCCTCAAGAGGGCCCAGAAGATCAGGAAAAGGGCCCCTCCCCGTGGGGTGGAAGTTGTTTTCCGGGCTCCGGACGCCATGGAGGACCCCGTCTCAGTGATTAGGGACGTCCTTGACCCCGTCACTGGGACAATAAGGGTCAACAGCGTCCGGAGGCTTGGAGCCGGCGTGGTGGTGGAGGCCGCCACCGAGGAGGACGCCGCCAGCCTTATCCACAGCCCTCGGCTTGCCCAGTCAGGGCTGGTGGAGGCGGCCATCCCTGACTTGAGATGGCCACGGATAAGGCTGGTGGCTGTTGATGCCAGCCTCCCATCCGAGAATGTTGTGGCGGCTGTGTTTGCCAGGAACCCTCGGACTGTGGAAGGCATCCCACAGTCCGAGGCTAGGGCGGTGGGGAAGATGGGGCCACGTAATGCCCCCATCGTTACCCACATCCTGGCCGTCTCCCCGGCACTGAGGGAGAGGCTGGTCAAAGCCAAGCGGGTCCATGTCGGGCGAGCCTCCCACCTTTTTCTTGGGTGCTACCTCCCTCCTGCCTTCTGCACGCGCGCAGTTTCTACTGCTCATGGTAAGTTTATTTTAAAAAAAATTGAGCTGTGGGGTTGACTACGGACTTCCTAGCCAACCTGCCACCTCCTCGTGGTGAGAGTGATACAACGTACAGGGGTGCTAAGTGTTTCTAGCAAACAAGACAGCCGAGAGCAGGCTCTGGTGACTTTGGGGGGTTTCATGCATTTGGAACCTTCCCTCCAGAGATAATTGAGAAAGATAATTGTGTTGCTGGCAACACGGCAGTGGGGCCTGATGGCGTCTCTCCACGTAAGTGGGACAGAGCGCCTCAGAGTGTCCGTTTGGTTGTGTTGAACCTATTGCTCATGGCAGGCAGACCATCCGCCAACTGGAACCGGCCCGAACGACTTTTGTCCCCAAGAAGGGAGTCGAGGGCCCAGGTGGCTACAGGCCGATATCTGTGTCGTCTGTAGTATGCAGACAATTACACAAGATCCTGGCCTGTAGACTACTAGCGGCCGATATTGTAGAAGAGCCTCAGCGTGGCTTCAGAAGAGCTGACGGAACAGCGGAAAACATTACAATCCTGCAGTCTGCTATTCACCAGGCGCGCGGAAAACAGAAGGAGCTGCATCTAGCCTCGGTGGACGTTTCAAAAGCGTTTGACTCCGTCAGTCACCAGGCAATTTTAGACTGCTTACGTGGTGTTGGTGCTCCGACCAACCTGGTGGAGTACATTCGCCTGTTGTACAGTGTAGCGGTCACCAATTTTCTTGCACATGGCCGCCTGTCCGAAGAGATTCAAGTACGACACGGAGTCTGACAAGGAGACCCGCTTTCGTCGATTCTCTTTTACCTTGTAGTGGACACCACATAGCGCGGGCTCCCACCGGAAGTCGGATACGTCCTGTTCGCGCAGACGAGACGGGGACTCCAGTCGCTTCTGGATGCCTTCACTACCCAGATGAAGAAGTGCGGTCTATCTGTAACCCACAAAAGAGTGCCTCGCTGTCTTTGGTACCTGAGGTCAAGACCAAAAAGGTTAAAGTGGACAGCGGTGGCTTTAAGGTAGATGGTGTGGAGCTGCATTCCAGAAGTGTGACCGAGCTGTGGCAATACCTCGGCATTAACTTCGAGGGCCCACAGACTGTCTCGTCTGCCAAGGTGTGCCTGGTCGATGCGTTGGAGAAAGTAACGCGAGCGCCTCTTAAGCCTCAACAGCGGCTCAGATTGTTGCGCACATACCTCTTACCAAAGATCCAGTATGGTATGACTTTTGGTCGTATAACCGCTGGACGCCTCAAACGCCTGGACCAAATCATGAGGGCAGCGATAAGGAAATGGTTAGGGCTGCCCCATGATGTGCCCACGTCCTACATACACGCTCCAGTGTCCAGTGGCGGATTAGGCATCAGACCACTCCGCCTCTCGGTCCCCTTGATTCGACGTAGACAGCTCTTGGCACTTGAAGCGTCCTTGTGGCAGTTAGCAAGGTATGTAGCTGACACCGACATGGTTGCACGTCAGGTCGATTGGTGCGAGAGGATGTTACCAAGCGAGTTACGCACCAACGCAGTAATTGATGTGCATTATGCCGAGTTGTTGCATATGTCTGTTGATGGCAAGGAGCTGCGCCAGGCCGGCGCTACACCATTGTCCTCAGATTGGGTGTACGCCGGTGCTGAGGGTATACCACCCAGAGATTACCGGCATTACCACGCCGTCCGCATCGGGTCCCTTCCCACCAAAGTGAGAATGTCACGTGGTGTAAGTTCTGATGCAAGAGAGACTCGCTGTAGAGCCTGCAGTGCGTCAGCCGAAACTCTCACGCATATCGTAAAGAACTGTCCACGTACTCATGGAGGCTGGGTACGACGAGAGATGTCATTGCTGGGGCGTTAACTTTTGCTGGATGGACTATTGAGAAAGAGCATTCGTATAAGATACATCAACAGCCAAGTATAGTGGGCCCCGCGACACGACCCCCTCCATTGAGACGTGTGCCTGACATTGTGGCAACGAAAGAAGGTGGAAGGACCCTGGTGCTGGACGTGCAAGTGGTTTCAGCAACAACGAACCTTGAGCAGACTCGAGCGGAGAAAGTTAGATATTACGACCGCCCGGACTTGTTGAAAGTAATTGCTGAAAGAAAAAACACAAGTCCGGAATTGGTCTCTGTCTCCGCGTCGACTGTCTTGTGGAAAGGCATCTCCGCTAAGAGGAGCGTTGACGTGCTGAGTGGATTTGGCGTTCCTATGGGGATCCTCCAAGGGATAACAACCCGCGTCCTACTCGGCTCACACCTGAATTATTTTGCATTTAGTAGGGACACAACCCTGAGCGCGAGGTCCGGCGTCGGGTAGCGTGGAGGCCACTACCACTTTTTAGGGTCCACCTCCCCACTTTGGCGTTGTGCCTTCTGCACACGCGCAGTCTTTACTGCGAGGTGAGTTTAAAAAAAAAAAAAAAAAAAAAAAAAAAAAAAAAAAAAAAAAAAAAAAAGCCAAATGCCTTGTTATCTAATTAGTGACGTGCATGAATGGATTAACGAGATTCCCTCAGTCCCTATCTACTCTCCCCAGGGTAAAAATAGTGAAAGAACTAAGCTGGTTTACTACCCGAACTGGGGACCATCCGTAGGAGCTTTTAGACATGTTTGGCGAACATGCGGATGTTTTAATGGAGTACTCCTAGCTGATCGGGACCACGACCCCCGTGGGCTGGTGAAAAGGTGGCAAGTCCAAACCACTAGTTTGCTGGCTCATGTAAAGCGGTAGGCTCTCCTCTGCCGTGACCCATTTGGGGCGGTAAGCACTTCTCTTGGGGAAGGTCGGGCCTGCGACCATTCTAGGCCCAGGGGGCTTGTGACGGGGGGGGGGGGGGGGGGGGGTTACGACGGGGCTTTCGCCCGGTGCCCTGCAAGCTCAAGTCACCGAAATGGTATCACGGGCGGAGGGAGCCCCAGGCCACAGAAGCACGCCCCAGGGGGATAGACACCCTGGGCATCGGTCCAAATCCCCTAGCCAAAGGATGGACACCGACCGGCCAGCTTCAAGCTCCATTCTTCACCGGCCTGCCCTCCATTAGAGGTTGGACTCGTGGGGGTAGTGAACTCGCTAGTAAGTAGGTAGCAATCCCCCATCACCCATGTTGATGGGACCCTCTGGCAGTAGACGAAAGTCAGTTAACCAGAGGGTCTCAATCAGAATCAAAATTACCTATAAAAAAAATTACCAAAATTAATAGCATATGACATACCTAAAGACACAACAATTGAAGATATTAAAGAAGCCTTGAAATATTACACCAATTCTGAGTATTTGAAAATATAAAACAGTACACAAAGAACATATGTTTCACAGTCGATCCAAATTTAAGAGCCAAAATTATTAATGATAATAGAATATATGTTGGATGGCAGTCAATTAAAGTTAAAGACTTTATCTTGTGTACGAGATGCTTCAAATGTCAAAAATTTGGACATACCACAAAATATTGCAGAGCAAAAGTTGATACATGTGGAAAATGTGGAGATGAAGGACATAATCATAAGACATGTACAAAAGATACACAGATCTGTATAAATTGTAAGAGATCAAAATTAAACCACGAACATGACGTAAGAAGTAATACATGCCCAGAATGCAAAAAAACCCTTCAATATACTACTGCAATAAATAGATTTTGGAAAAAATTATATTACTACGAATAAATTTAGGAAGACGCAAAAATGAAACAGTTAACT
Organism: Adelphocoris suturalis; assembly: GCA_030762985.1. Classification (NCBI taxonomy): domain Eukaryota; kingdom Metazoa; phylum Arthropoda; class Insecta; order Hemiptera; family Miridae; genus Adelphocoris; species Adelphocoris suturalis. The sequence continues at coordinate 7,104,395 of CM061040.1, read as the reverse complement.
TAAGAAATCCTGCACTGGAAGACAGACGTTTCAGCTGATCATATCGCCAAGGTACCTAAGAGGTAGCGCTGGCCCAAGTGGAACAGATTCAGACGCTTGGAGAGACATGCTCTTTAGATTCGGGCCTCACAGCCTCTGACTACGAGAAGCTATAGCATCTCTGGTGAGGAGCCTATTCAACAGAATCGTGGAGTGGGACAAGATAGTTGCTCTACTCGCCTGAAGAGGCGTAGCCTTGGATAAGAACCCAGGGGTGAGACCAATTGGAGTAGGGGAGGTTTTCCATCGGATATGTGCCAAAACAATGGTACTTATCACAGGAGTCGACCTAAAAGAGGAATGCAGAGCAGATCAGTTGTGCGAAGCTGGGGTTGAGAGCGCCATACATGCTATGACACGAAAGTTTGAAGAAAATGCGACAGAAGGTATGCTCCTAATTGATGCCACTAACGCATTTAATCCACTCAGCAGGCCATTGGCCCTTTGGAACTCACAGATCCTTTGGCACGGTTTTTGTTCAATTCCTACAGAGGGTACCCCACGACAGTCTTTAGGCAAAGTTCGGAGACAATCTTGAGCCGAGAAGGAACGACGCAGGGAGATCCCCTAGGGATGTTAATGTACGCAGTCGGAACTCTTCCACTGATACGTCATCTGAAAAGTGAAAGATACCTGCAGAACTGGTATGCTGACGACTCTGCCTGCATTGGAAAGCTCAACGATCTGAAACAATGGCTCGCCCTCTTACATAATGAAGGCCCAAAGTGTGGGTATTTTCCAGAGGCCAGAAAGAGCTACGTAGTGATTAAACCTGGATTGGAGGCAGATGCTCATTCGCTGTTTGGAGACACTAATTTAAAAGTCGTCTACTCACAACAATTTCTTGGAGGAACAATAGACAGTGTGGATTCCCAAAATAATTCAGTTAAAGAGAAAGTTCAATGCTGGGTAACCAGTGTTAAGAAAATGGCGGCAGCAGCCAAGAAATGCCCTCAGGCATGCTACACGGTTTTCACTAAGTCTCTTTCCAAGGAGTGGGCCTTTGCTCAAAGGGTGATCAGAGGCCAAGATGACGAATATGTACCTCTTCGAGATTGTATCAAAGACACTCTTATTCCCTCCATCATTGATTTTTCAGTCACACAAACTGAGGCGGAGATTTTAGATTTACCTGTAAAGCTTGGGGGACTGGCAATAGAAGACCCAGTAAAGACCGCCAGTCTTAACTACAGGGCCTCTGAAAGGGCAACTCAAATCCTAGCAGAAGCTCTCAGATTGGGGATAGATGTTGATATAAAGCAGCATGAGCAACGTATAAGTGAAGTACAGAGAGATGAACGGGTTCTCAATAAGGCAGCCGCCTTTGCCAGACAAGAAAGACTCCTCAATGCCCTCCCTCCCAAACAGATGAGGACCATCAAACAAATCACGGAGAGTAATTCATCCCAATGGTTGACGGTAATACCGTTAATGAATGACGACCTTGATCTCTCACCCATGCAGTTTAGAGACGCACTGGTGATAAGATATGGAAGGGAACCAGCAGGAATGCCAAATCGTTGTGATGGCTGTGGCGAGTTGATGGACATTTGCCACGCTCTAAACTGCAAAAGAGGGGGACAGGTCAAATACGGTCACGACCTGATCAGAGACCAGGCCGCAAGGATGGCTAGCTTGGCATTCATCTCTGTAGGGATTGAACCAATGATGGCAGAGAATGAGGATGGCACCCCACGACTGGTTGCAGACTTGAAAATCCATGGTTTGTGGGATGTAGAGTGGACGGCGTATTTGGATACTCACGTAAAGCTGAGGCCCCCTCCTACAGCTCTCAAACATGGAAATCAGTCTCTCAAAATGCTGCGGATTCGTTGTATATTACTTTCTGATGTAATTCACTGGCGAATTTATACTTGAAAGTTCGAGTCAACTTGCCGTAATTTGTTAGTTTTGTTATGTTATTAAAAATTCGTTCTTTCATCCAACCTGTTTGAATAAAATAATTTTCTTAACCCATATTTTTTTCTTTTTGGATAATTTTAACGGTCTACTTTGTGAACATGGTTTTGTATTTTTGACAACTGAGTGTACTAGGGGCAACAATTGTCTTGATAATTTCCTAGTTAATTTTGATGTCCACTCGGATAATTGTTCTGTAATTAGTAATACAATGTCTGATCATTCGGCAATACTGCTTGAAGTGAAGGGTGAGAAGTTAGAAAAGTTTCAACCTTATCACATTAATACACAGCCGATAACTGAAAAAGGACTGAGAACCATGTTGTGGAATTTGGATAGGATAGGATGGTTTTTTCTTGCTGACACATCGATTTGCATTGATACAAAATGGAACTTATTTGTTAGCTGTCTAACTCAAAACCTGAATGATTGCTTCCCTATCAGAAGAAAATTAATTAGAAATAGTTTACAGGCGAATGTTGGTGACTGGTACAATGCGAAGTTAGATAATCTGCGTGAAGCGATGGATTGTCTTCATAGGGATCACCTGCATTCGCCGACAGAAAATACCAAGGAACTTAAAGAAAATATTAAAAAACTATACAATGCAGAATTGCGTAAAGCCAAAGTAGGAGCAAATAATAAATCAATTTTGAGTTCGAATAATCCAGCAAAAACTATGTGGGGCATTATAAATAGCAAGAGAGGCAAGACAGTCAAGCAGAACATTTCTGACCAGATAACTGCTGATGACTTTAATAGACATTTTGCAAATGAACCACTGACTATCCTTGACAGCATACCTTCTTCCACTAGGAATCCATGTGACTTCCAGCCTAACTTCATTGGGAAGTTCAAATTTACGCTTGTTAGTCCCTATGAGCTGCTGAAGATTATCAAATCCCTGAACAATACTAATAGCTCAGATATATTCGGACTCAAAACAAAAATCGTTAAATTCATTGCTCCTTCCATAATTCATCCCCTATGTTACCTTATCAATGAAAGCCTTCTTCAAAATAATTTCCCAATTGTTCTTAAGAGAGCTCTAATAGTTCCAATATTTAAAAAAGGTGACAAAACGGATCCAAGAAATTATAGGCCGATTTCGCTGCTCCCAATACTTTCAAAAATCTTTGAAATGGTGCTCAAGCAACAGATTTTACACTTCTTTGAGTCAAATAATTTATTTTCATATAATCAATTCGGGTTCCGATCGAAAATGAACACCTCAGATGCCATAATGGATTTTGTAGATTTCACCCTCGAGTGTTTCGAACAGGGGAAGTATGCGAGAGCTACTCTTTTTGACCTTTCAAAAGCTTTTGACACTGTTAGCCATAAAATACTGATCGGTAAGCTCAGGGTTTATGGTTTTGAGCCTGACTCTCTGTGCCTAATGACTTCTTATTTAACAGATAGGCAGCAAACAGTCAAATGGAATAGTCGTCTTTCTTGTCCAGCAGCAAATACAATAGGGGTGCCGCAGGGGTCTATTTTAGGGCCTTTGTTATTTATTATTTATGTTAATGACATTGATGGAGTAATAGCAAATACCCACTTTGTTCGTTTTGCTGATGACACGACAGCTTTAGCGGCAGGAAATACTTTTGATGAGGTGGTGGTTCTCAGTGATTTAGCAAATCTTTCTACTGCTGATTGGCTTCATTCTAATAGATTAGTATCTCTAAATGTCACTAAGACGAAGGTCATTGATCTCTCATTGAAAAGAACTTCAGTAGGAAATAGCAATTTAGAGTCTGAGCCAGTCAAGTTTCTGGGAGTATTAATTGATCCTACTTTGACTTGGGCTGCGCATTGTGACCAATTAGCAGGTCGACTGCGCAGAATCATTTACTTGCTGAGAAGCCTATCGAGTCAGGTGTTGCCCGAGGTGCTCCGCCATTGTTACTACGGTTGTTTCCACTCGCTGATGTCCTATTCTATAATATCTTGGGGGCACAGCTCTTCAGCTGGGAAAATCTTTGGAGTACAGAGAAGTGCGATTAGGATACTCGCTCGAATTGACTACCGCCGAGACTGTCGAGAGTATTTTGTTTCTCTGGATATTTTAACTATGCCATCAGTTTTTATTAAAGAATGCCTGATTCTAGCTCATAAAAATAAAACTGAATGGAAGAAAGCCAGTGACGTCCACGGTTATCAAACCCGAGGTTGTGACAGTTTCGCTCCCAAATACAATCGACTAAGGAGAAGCCAAAATTCTAGAAACTATTGGGCTATAAAGCTGTATAATAAACTGCCGGGGGTGTACAAGAGCTTGGACATGGATTCTTTTAAAAAACAAACTACTTACCTTCTTAAGAAGCATGCATTGTATTCAATTGACGAATTCCTACGGATTGATTTTATGTAATAAGTACCTATAATATGTGCCGTTGACTATTTATTATTATTGACTAATTTTATTGAGATCCTTGACTATAATTGAGAGAATTTTTATATGTATAATCTACTAATCTTCATTGTTTGGTAAATGTTGTTAATTCATTAGGTAATTATTTCTATTCGTCCTAGTATTGTATACCATTTAAGTGTCAAATTGTTATGCCGTCGTTTTCTTGTCATTATTGTTATTATTTATTTTTTCTGTGACTGTGATAGTTGTTATGTAAAATTTAACTATTTATTTCCATCTAGTCATTCAGCCGAGGAAACTTTATAAATTTGTACTCGTGCTCTTATTTCATATTTTCTTCTCTCTAAATGTTGTTGATATTCCTTTGTTTCGTAAATTTCTGTTGTCCCCGTTGGCGTGACACTGTATGTCGTTCACGTGGAGCTGTGGCGTCGGTCGGGTCGGTCTGGCTGGGCCCTGGGGCGGCTCCCTTGTCGGTTTTTCCCCCTTAAGGTAGCTTTTTTGAGTTGCTCGTGGGATGCCGCCGTGGTGGGTTGGGCCTGGGCCCGGTTTGGGCATGGCTCGGCCGGTGCTATACAGGGCGAGCTATATTTATTTTTTTATTTTCTTCTCCCTTTTATTTATTTATCACAGAATTTTTCTTTCTTTTTTTTCGTTTTTAACTCAATGATTTGGACGATATTTTGGCGGTAGGTATTGATTGTTATAGATTTAGTGACAAATTTTTATGTTGAATGTACCTGACGTTTGTTATATACCTATGGTATGGAAAACAATAAAACTCTCTCTCTCTCTCTCTCTCTCTCTCTCTCTCTCTCTGCCAAAGCAAAGCACCGAAAATATGACAGGGCAGCCGAGGATATGAGAGGGTCGTTTACACCCTTGGTGATGTCCTGCGAGGGCTCCCTTAACAAGGAATACGACTGCTTCCATAAGAGAATAGCAACTGTCCTAGCCGACAAATGGGCCAAACCACTTTCGCATGAGACCCAGTGGGTGCGGGTGAAGACCCAGGTGGCTGTGATCCGGGAGGTTTCACTGCGGATTCGAGGCTCAAGAAGAGTCCGCTGCCTGGGGCTTGGGCCTTGATGCCCCTCAACTTAAGATATGGATTTATTCCTAAACATTATGTTTCCTTTACTTGGTCTAGGAAGATGGAAACTCCTCATCAGCCCGATTTCCTCATTAGTGATGCACCCTAATAAATAAATTGGTAACTTAGCTGCAAAAAAAAAAAAAAAAAAAAAAAAAAAAAAAAAAAAAAAAAAGTTAACTTAAGAAATAAATAGAACCATAGATCCATGGGCCTCAATATTTGTTGCTAATGAAAACATAAAATTCATGACATTAACACAATATAATTCAATATAATTCAAGACACTTATCAATATTAATATATCATGAGAAGATAGACATTTTAATCGTCTCATTATACTGTCAAAAAGATATAGATATACGAGAAGATATAAGAAAATTACAACTGATAACGCGAAATTATAAAAACATAATATCTAGAATCGACACAAACTCGCATTCAACACTATTGTACTCAAACACAACAAATTCAAGAGGATTCGAATTAGAAAACTTTATAAATTCAGAAAACTTGGAAATGATGAACAAAAAATTAACATATACAACATTCACATCACACAGGGGTCAAAATACTAATATTGATGTAACACCAATAACAGAAGATATACAGAAGAACTTTGAAGTGAAATGGGATCTACAATATGACCTAATGAACGATCATCGACCGATTGAAATAATTGTAAATACAAAATATAAAAACATTAATATAAACGAAAATAATAATAAATTACACACACAATATTGTTCTACAACTGGCAGTCTCATTAGTCTCAATTGTATATAGCATTGCTATGCCAATTGCATATGGCACTGCTAAGTCGATAGCATATGGCACCGCTATCTCGCATTGAGGCACTGCCATAAGGGTAGGAAAACCCTGAAAGAAAAACCTGAGGTGGGCGGCCTTATAATTGTCTGTATATCTGTGGAATGCAGTGGGGCTTGTGTGTGTTAAATGAAACTTGTCCTGCTGCATTGCTGCAATGATCAAAGTCACGTTGTAGGGGAAGGAAACCTGGAATGATAAACCAATTGCCGGCTGATGGGTAGGAACCGCATGTGATGTGAATTCGTTCTGCCTGTGTTAGGGAGGACCCGTCAGTCAGGGAACCACCTCCTCGGAGCTTGGCAAGCGATTCCCACGTGGTGTGTCAGGATCGGAACTGGCACATGCTACAGGAGGGCCCCCCCATCTTCAGTCTCTGGGTGGGGGAAAATCTATTAGCTGGGCCTCAGGGAACTGGGGTAGTCGAACTGTATCTCAAATCAATGGGATACGGGGAGACGAGGGTATACCCGTTCCCGGCTAGGAGTCCTCCCCGCATGGGATAGACATGGTTACACAAACACATGGAAGCACATATATATCGATACCTTACTTCACAAAGGGAATATGTCCAAAATATCGATTTTGAGGTTTTGGTATCGATAGAACGGTCTCATCAAGACCTTTCGAATGGGATGAGGCTCATATCCTTACTATCGCGAGAAATCAACTAAAATTGAGAAAAACTGTTGTGAAATATGTCCACACTTTAAATATTTTTATCTGCACACTGGGGCTACGTCCACCAGTGAAATGCACAGTGGCTCTTTGTCCAGTCAACAGGTTCCCAATCCATAAGAAGTTAGTGCACAAAGGTGATTTGTCCGGACATATTACTGTTGTGCTCATCAGGCCATTAATGTGGAAATTTATGAATCGAAGCACTATCCGATCGATCAATTTTTCGTAAATAAGTTTTTACTAGATCAATACGCAATGAAACATCCAGATGACTTAGTGCAGCTACCTAGGTAGGTATTTCGGGAATAATTTTTCTTCGTGCACTGAAAAAAAGGAATGCCTACCCAAGTTATTAGATATAAGTTGTCTCCTATCGATTACTAAATACTATCGATTTTTTGACAATTGATTGATCGTTATCTAAGTTGATATCTCAAAAGATAGGCCTTCTCTTCTGTTCCATTCAATTCTACCGCGTCCGGCGTCTCGGCGATCGTTTTGTTGTGCGCTTGTAGTGTTGTGATTTAAATCTCTAGTGATCTTTATAATTATAATTCATTCGCTTCATGAGTAAGGACCCAAATCAGTGGGCCAGGTGGCTCGCAGAAATGGACAATGACGAAGAAAACGGTAAGTAACTAGGTAATAAAAATACAAACATTGCTCGTTTTCCTGTTCCCTAGCTAACCTGCCTGACAAGGGTTAGTTTCTTTGGTGCTGATGGGTGCTTTCTGGGTGATTTAGGACACGTCTCTAACAGCGAGAACGCTTCTTCTGATGAGGTGATTGAGGATACCATCTTTGTCAAAAGCTCCTTTGATGGGCTTCAGGGCAGAGAAGCTACTGAGGAGCATTGTGATCGAAAATTCGACAGGCCATGCTTCAACTACAATCCAGCTGCTGTAGACGGTACTAACCTGAACTTGAATACTGAAAGGAGCGAGGTAAACAACGAAGATGAAGGCACTCATGTGATTGCACCCCCGATGTTGCTGAAGAAAGTAAGCAAAACAGTAGTAAGTAGTTAAAAAAATGGCTTCGCGGTGTATGGGGATGAAGGAGGCTGAATTAAATGAATTTTTTCTTGCTTTAAGGTGGCAGAGACCGCGCTCCATCAGATGACGACATCATTGATGATAATCTCATTGTCATTGATATTTCTGGTATCCCAGCCAGTAAAGAGGACCTGTATCAAGAAATCAACAGCTCATGGAGCATTAGCTCTTACTCGGATTACAGGAACAATGTGCAAGTCAACGAAGAAAACGAACTCATCAATGAAGAAATGAACAGCTCGCACTTAAGCAATTACTTGGCTGCTATTGATGACAACGACCTAACTGCAGACAAGAGTTGTGAGCAACTCAGCGAAGAAAATTATGATCACAACACTCACTCTCCAGCTGCTGCTGAAGAAAATGAAATAGAGGAACCTGACACTCAAAATGTTACTGTTGATCACAACGAGGAACCTGTTTCAGAAGTGAGACAAGGGAAGAGAAAGCGATTTGCCGACCCAGATTCGTGGGAAAGAAATGTGAGGAAAAAACTAAGGGCCCTTGGAAAAACCTACACCACTAGGAAGAATAAAATCATTCCTAGTAGGGGGTTCAAAGAGCTGTCTTGTGAGTGCAGATTCAAATGCCAAGATAAACTCACAGCCACCCATCTCAAAGCTTTGTTTGATTAATTTTGGAAACTTGAAGATGCAAATAGGAAAAAAGATTATATTTGCAATTTGGTGACTCAAGGGGACGTAGTGAGAAAAAGGAACAGAGACCGAGCCAGCAAGAAGACTGATGCAAGTTTTGATAAGACTGATAGCCGAGTCTATCATTTGGTCAATGAGGCCAGAGAACCAACTCGGGTTTGCCTCACGTTTTTTTGCAATACCTTCAGTATTTCCAAAAAATATGTGTTCAGTGCAGTGAAATGCATGAATACCAGCAGTGGGTATGGTGGAAAAGATGGAAGGGTCGGCCGGCCAGCTCCCAATGCTACCCCTGAATCGACAGTGAGGGAAATAAAAGAGTTTTTAGACCAGTTTCCCAAAGTACCCAGCCATTACTGTCGCCAAAGAAGCAGCCGACTGTATTTATCCCCAGATCTGAGCATAAAGTCTCTGTTCAGATTATACAACATGCAGGAAGGACGAGCCCCGATCACAGAACACATTTTTCGCAAAGCGTTCCGCAGTTACGAGCCCCCCCTTACTATATATCAGCCAAAAAAAGATCAGTGCTCACTGTGCAATGATTTTGAACGCTGCAAGCTAACCACGGAGAAGTACTTGAGTCATGTGAACCGAAAGAATGCTATTAGTGAGATGAAAAAAAAGGATGCTGAAGAAGCTAAGAACAATTCAGCGGTCATCTATGGCAGCTTTGACCTTCAAGCCATATTAACCTTACCGTTCGCTGGAGACTGCCAAATCTACTATAAACGGAAGTTAAACGTCTACAACTTACTCTCTAATAACTTACTCTCTTACTATCTATGACTCTAACAGGGAAGGAAGCTGCTTCCTTTGGGATGAAACAAATGGAAAGAAAGGGAGCGCGGAAATCGGAACCTCCCTATTAAAATACTTCGGACAAATTGATGAGCAAGTACAACATGTCGTTTTGTATGCCGACACCTGCGGCGGGCAAAACCGCAACCAAAAAATAGTCGCAGCGATGTTGTATTTTATGAATGTGGAGATTAAACCAAATCTCGAAATCATCGACATCAAATTCATGGAGAGCGGGCACTCGTACCTTGAGGCTGACAGCATTCATGCAACGATCGAAAGAAAAAAAAAGCACACCAAAGTGTACTCTACGGACGGGTACAAAACACTCATTGAAATGAGCCGACAGATCCCAAAACCGTATTTGGTCCACAAATTCACATTCAATGAAATATATGACTTGGAAAATTTGTCCAAAACCATTATTGTCAACCGAACCAAAGCCGAGGATGGCCACAAAGTCAACTGGCTCAAAATTAAATGGTTCCACTTCGAGAAAGGTTCCTCAACACTAAAGTTTAAATACGACGTTACTGACGATGCTTTCCATACGTTGGTGGTTTCGCCAAAGGAAATGCCATGGAAGAAGATCCAACTGTCCCAAAAATACAAAACAATGATTAAAATTTCTGAAAAGAAAAAAAGAGACCTGCAATCCCTGATTGGTGGGGGGGTAATTCCTCCGGAATCTCATAATTTCTATGGCAGCTCCCCTCAGCTTCTGGGGTAAGAGACGTCGCTGTGTGGGAAAGGAGCTCGAATTCGGATGAAGAGGAAAATTAATTCCATTATTTTATTTTGTGGCCTGTGTACGCCTTCAAGTTCAATTTTTGAGTTACCAAAATCATTTTGATTTGTGATTATCAGTAGGTACCATTTCTTTAAAAGACTGATTGTAGAGAACGACGTTCCTATACTGTGTTACATACTGCTACCTACCTTAAAAGAGTATTTTTTTCATGAAGTAAGTTTTATCGTCTCTCTCAATAAAAGTGGAGGTGTTTAATGAAGATGAGAATAGTTATTGCTCAAAAGACCCATGTCCGTGTTTCTATCTGCTCAAAAGAAATATGTCCAATATTTCACCTGCACAATAGGAATATGTCCGTCCAACTCTCTTTCGGTAATATCAGGTTAAATTGAATTAAATATCAAAAGATTTGTAATTGAACAGCTTCTCTAGTATTGTGGCAATAAAATCGATGAAGGGTCACCTGGGAATGTTAAATCAATTTGTAATTTATAGTCAAGACACAAGAAAATAGAATTAGATATCAATCTATCTAGTTCAGATAGCGAAGACGCTTGTCAGGCTATAGAATCAATAAAAAATTTCACGTGGCCACCCAATTTAAAAGCCTCAGCTGAGTGGAGCCTCAGCCATTGGGGCGCAGGATGTTGTACCAGGTCAGCCAGAGTTGGAGGACGACATTGCTGAGTACGTAGCCAGAGTGTTTGCGCCTGCCCATGAACCGCGTGACTCACAGCTATCAGGTCGGGGTCGGCTACGGTCCTCAAAACGAGCAGAGCGGCGCCGCCACTACCAGCAAATGCAGCAACTATGGAGGAAACGGCCATCAAGAATGGTCGAAGATATACTGAGAGCCAACGACGAACGACAAATGCCACCATATGATACCATGATGGAGTACTGGGAAACCATTTTGGGAGCCCCCCAGTACAACTCTCCACAGCCAGTCGTCCCGTCAATTTCACCAGTTGATGCATTTAGTAGGGTGATGACGACACCAGTCACCAAGGAAGAGGAGAAACAGAGCAGGATTCCTAGGAATACAGCTGCGGGACCGGACGGCATATCTCTCCGGAAGTGGAATGCTGCCCCACAATCGGTCCGCCTGCTTGTCCTCAACCTTCTCCTACTCTCGGGCACGCCCTCTGCTGCACTATCCCGAGTACGGACCGCATTTGTGCCAAAGAAGGGGGCCACTGGGGCAGGAGGCTATCCACCCATTTCGGTGGCATTGGTAGTTAGTCGGCACCTCCACAAGATCATGGCCTGCAGCACTACAACGCGTGTATTACTAGGGTCGTACCCCAATTTCTACTAATTCTGCCGTTGCACTGGGTCTTTTGTCCGTCACACGGAGAGGACTGGAGTAGGGTGAGCCCGGCCACCCTCCCACCTTTTTCTTGGGTGCCACCTCCCATAATTGGCGTAGTGCCTTCAGCACACGCACAGTTTTTACTGCTAATGGAGTGTTTTGTAAAAAAAAAAAGAAAAGAAAGCCAAATGCCTCGTCATCCAATTAGTGACAGGCATGAATGGATTACCAGGAGGAAATATAGTGCAAGAAAGGGTTCACTATGGATGCACTACCAGAACTGTACCCCATCCAAGGAAGGCAGCAGGCACGCAAATTACCCACTCCCGGCACGGGAAACACTGCCGCGGGTCCTGACGGTGTGAAGGCTTCCCAATGGAATGCGTTGCCTTGGAGGGTTAAACAGTGTATCCTTCACCTTATTATGGCAAGAGGAGAGCCCCCCCCCCCCCCTTTTGGCTTGCCAGGGCTGTAGGAGGGGCTGCCCTGAGGTCGAAACCGTCGGGCATGTAATTCAGGCTTGCCCGACGATGAGAGGAGCTAGATGCAAGAGACATAATGCGCTGGTAGGGTTACTGGACGAGTATGCTCGAAGGAAGCATTGGCAACCTTTTAAGGAGTTGAGAATTGTTTTGGGAGCGCGGAGTCTCCAGCCTGACCTAGTGATTCTGAAGGAGCAGGTAGCCTTCATCATCGATGTTGGTGTATCAGCAGATGGACCGAGCTTATCCATGGAAGATGTATATATGAATAAGATGGAGAAGTATGGATCCGGGGAGGTCGATCTGGCAATTCGAGAAGTAACAGGAGCTCGAGAAACTCGCTGTGTACCAGTAATCATCAGCTGGAGAGGAATCTGGCTGGAAAGATCTGCACGGGGGCTGAGGGGGGTCTACCCGCCTTTCATCCTTGAATGGGCCGCTCGACGTGTGGTGGATGGCAGCTCCTTCATGTGGGCCTCCTTTATGCGGAGTACGGGATCGAGGGCTCTTAACGACCCCTCACTGGGTCAGTAAACATTTGGTTTCATTTGCCTCTTTCCTTTAGTTGTTCTGACTTTGATTCTGATCAGAAGTATGATGTTCGTTTTGTTTTTCATTTGAATTGTTTATCTGTGTTTACCTTATGATTTGATGTTCGTTTTGTTTTTCATTTGAATTGTTTATCTGTGTTTACCTTATGATTTGATTTTGTTTTTCATATGGCATGCTAACCGGGGAACATTTTTGTTTCTCTGTTTCATGATGCCGAGTAAGGACAGAGCACAACTCCGTAAGGAGGCCCATCCCTCCAGCAAGTGGCGAGCTTATTTCCTGCAGAAGAGAGAAGAATGAAGTTTATATTAATTTTAATTTCAATCCATTAATGAAGTATTTTGAAGTAATTACTCGATGTTATTATTGTATTCTTATCTGCACAAATACAATCTGTTATTGACTGTGTCACATTAATTCATGCTGTGTCAAGGGCCCTGGTGGATCTGATGCCTGGGCGAACTTATGGAATGGTGAGAAGGCAGCGGCGAAGACAGGTTTATGTTGATATCAGAGATGACTTGGCGATGAAGCATATCACGGACGAGGTGGAAGCGACATCAGTAAGGGTGGATGATGAGCACTTTGTGGTGGCATCTATTGCATTAATGATGTCAATTCAAGAGGACTTAGAAGCTATGGCAAGATGCGAGGAGATGGACATGCCTATCCTTAGGGAGGCAGCGCGTAGAGCAATAGAAGGCAAAGTAAGTGATGATCAATTGAAACAGTGGTGCGAAGCACGGTTCAGTGTGCAGCTGGGAGGTCACCGTACACACTGTATCCCGGAGGGGAGGTCATGACTTCGGGGACGGCAGTATGAAACAATAAAAGCCCTGTGGAGTAAGGATAGGAAGGCAGCGATCCGTGATATTCTAGATGGGTAGGCAGCAAGAAATGTAATTGTTAGACCGATGGAACATGTTTTAAGGTATTGGGAGGATAGGTTCACCGAACCCTCGGCGCCTTTTCTGGGTGATGTTCGGCATCCAACTGATGAGAATAAGGAGGATTTGTGGCGGCCGATATCAAAGGAAAAGTTGGAGGCGACGAAGCCGAAGAAAACTGCTGTAGGGATGGACCAGGTGACGGCAGCCCAATGGAACTGAGTGAGTTGGAGGAAAAAAACGAGTTTTTTTCCACATGTTGATATTGTTTGGAAGGTCCCCGGTGTGGTTACCTCGTGGAAGGACAACGCTGCTACTTAAGACGGCAAATCCTGAAAGACCGGAGCAATTGAGACCAATAACAGTGGCATCAGTGATGCTAAGGCAATTTCACAAGATACTGGCAGTAAGATTAGAAGCTACGGTCAAACACGTGGAGGAGCAGAGGGGCCTCATTCGCGGAGTTGATGGGGTTGGGCAGAATGTCACCCTGATGGCTGAACTTCTTCAGGATGCAAAGAAGCGATTGCGCGATATCCATGTGATGGTAGCTGATGTAGCTAAAGCCTCCAATAGTGTCAGTCATAATGCACTGGTTGCGATGATGAGGGCGAGAGGCTGGCCGCTGGCGGTGACTGGATACATTGAAACCCTATATGCCTCATCAGTGACATCAGTTGCCGGTGGTCCGTTGGTGAGATGCCGTAAAGGTGTGCGACAAGGCGACCCATTATCGCCGGTTTTGTTCAATGTAGTCATGGACCATTTGTTGATATCGTTCCCGACAAGGGTTGGGTACATAATGAAAGGGAAGAGATGGTCGCGATTGGCGTTTGCAGACGATGTTGTGCTAATAAGCTCGTCACAGGCTGGTATGATGGCCCTGGCAGCCTCCCTGCGAGAGGCACATGAGGAGTGCGGCTTAACAATGAATGTAGCCAAATCGCTTTACATCCCTTTGATACCCAGAAGTGGGAGATTGGTGATCCAGGATGTGGGAGTTTGAATTGGTGGGGTTCCAGTGGCGCTGCCTCAATCCACGTGGACTTATCTGGGCGTTGAATTCACACTGTATCACGAGGGGCTTAGAACATTTCAAGAAAGGGTGGCTAGAGTACTGGAATGTGGCTTGGCTTTGCTGCAAAAACTTGAAGCTTTGAGAACCCATGTAATCCCGGGGTGTTTACACCAGTTGGTTTTGGTGGCAACATCGAAAAGAGACTTACGCGCGGTGGATCTTGAGCTGCGTAGGGGCCTAAGAGGAATATTGAGGCTACCAGGAGATACACCTAATGCATACTTTTATGCCCTGGTACGAGAAGGAGGTCTCGGCCTGATGAGGTTGGAGGAGGTGGTTCCGGAGCTTAGAGTACAAAGGATGGAAAGAGTACACAGGGAAATCTTTGGAGAGGGGAGGTACTGTGGCTATGTTGTCTGCACAACAGAGAAGAAGGAAGAGAACAGCAGCCTGGCATCAGTCTACAAACGGAAGGGTGTTGAAGGAGTCGGGCCGGGTCATTGAGTCGACAAGGTGGCTGATGGAGGATGATGGGCAAGTCCCTAACTGGAGGACGATTGCAGCTATCAAGACGCACGTCGGAGCGATACCAACAAGGACAAGGATGGTGCGTGGAAGAGTGGGCCAGGTGAATTGCAGAAAGGGGTGCAATGCCAGAGAAACGCCCAATCACGTTGTACAGATGTGTCCGGAGACTAAGCTGGCAAGGTGTAGGAGACATAATGCTGTATGTGACCTTTTAGCCAAATATGCGAGGAGGAAAGGATGGCAGCAGTGGAGGGAACTTCAGGTGACATTGGGTGAACGAATGTATAGACCTGACCTTGTCATCCGAAAGAATTTTGATGTGGGGATATCATGCAATACCGAAGCATACCCGATGGTGGCTGTTTATGAGGCGAAGCGGAGGAAGTATGATACAGAGGAGATGAAAGGAATGGCCATAGAATTGTCACGGGCGCAGGTTACCGAATGTGTGCCAGCAGTGATGACGTGGAAGGTTCTCCTGCTCTCTGAGGAGGTGCTGTATGACGTGAATCGCATCTAATGCGTCATATGGTTTTTTGTATGTTGGAGGTGGAAGCAACGACGCAACTCACCAGGCAGGAGACCTTACCCAGAAATGAAGGAATCCTCATCTATGAAGACATCGAGGAAGAATGTAACGAATTATTTAAATGAAGTAATCTGTAACGTTGTATTGAATTTTTTTTCTTCTGATAAATATGTTAATGACTCAAAACTCGGAGGAGTTGACTCTGTTTTCTTGTCAGGAGTCAACAAGGAGTAGAGGCGGCTGGATGTTGCGATTCGGCGGATGCTTCGGAGTGCCTATTGCATACCGGCTGACACCCCTAACGCATACTTCAATGCCCCAATTAATGATGGTGGGCTGGGGCTTATGCCCATGCTGGATACTATCCCAGAGTTGCGCAGGGTGAGGCTGGCGGCAGCAAGGGAGCATCTCTATGGAGTGGAAATGGAAGGTGGAGGGCCAACGTCAATCCAGAAGAGGCGGCGTAGGGCGGAAGCATGGCATCATACAACTGATGGGAGGGATTTGGAGAAGGCGAAGAGAGTGCCTGAGTCATCCAGATGGATGTTGGAGGATGCCGGGGCGCAGCCGGAATGGCGCACCTTGGTGGCAATTAAAACTCATTGTGGAGGTATTCCCACCCGGACAAGGCTACAGAGGGGAAGAAACGGAGTGGTGGCTTGTCGGCATGGGTGCCAGAGTAGGGAGTCGTCAAATCATATCATGCAGATTTGCCCCACCGTACGACGTGCAAGGTCCAGGAGGCACAATGCGGTATGTGACCTCTTAGGGGAATATGCCAGAAGGAAGGGTTGGGCAGTATGGACTGAAAGTCGAAACAGTATGCAAGGGCAGTGGCTGCGGCCAGATTTGCTGATAAGAAGAGGCAATGAAGCATTTGTTTTGAACGTGGGTATCAGTGCAGACACCGAGTCGTATCCAATGGAATGGGTCTTTGATGGAAAGATTCGGAAATATTGCACCAAGCAAGTTGCAACTGCAGTAAAGGAGGTGACAGGAGCTGAGACGGTGGATTGCATACCCGTAATTTTGACCTGGAAGGGGATCTAGCAGCAGAGATCGGCGGAGAAGGCGAGGCGGCTTTTCCCGAAGTTCATCCTTGGTGGGACGGCGAAGAGGAGCTTGGTTGGTAGCGGCTTCTTGTGGGCCACATTTATGTGCAACACTGAGACGAGGGCCCTTGGGCCCTCACAAGGTCAGTGAATGTTTCTTTTCAAGCACATAATTGATGAAATAATCAGAACTTGAGATAGTTAATGAATAGAGAGAAGCACGCCAACAACTCATGTATAGGTTGGCATGCGGTGATGGATTTTACACATCTAATGCGTGTTTTTTTTTTTTTTTTTTCTGGGATTTTGGTTTTCATCGGGACTGGAAGCTTGGAAGACAACTCACCAAGAGGACAACGTCTTCCAATGACACGTCGCTTGCTTATAGTGTGGAGTATATTGATGTAGTTAAGTTAAGTAATGTGTAATGCTGTTTTGAAGTATTTTTTATTGAATAAATATCTGTTATTGACTCAAAACTCAGTTTAGGCTCAGAGAATTAGAAAGAGTGTTGTACCCTTGTTCTAAGAAGATGCTCCATCAATTTGATATTGAGATCAGAAGACTTCTACGACGGCTGCTGAAACTACCTATGGACACACCAAATTCGTTCTTCTATGCGCCAATAGCCGATGGAGGTTTAGGAATGATGCCACTTGAAGTAACTGTTCCTGATTTGAGGCTGACACGGATTTCCAAAGCACGATTCGAATTATTCGGTGACCAATTGCCCGATGTTTTTGTGACAGCCCTTCAGAGAAGACGTCGTAGAGCTTATCTATGGCATTCGACGGCTGATGGCAAGATGATGAAGGATGTTCGCCAGGTGAGGGAATCAGTGGCATGGATCCGTAGTGATGATTCTAGTGTACCTGAATGGCGTACTCTTGCGACCATTAAAACCTTCTGTGGTGCTTTGCCCACTTGAGTTAGATCTCTACGAGGAGGGACAGGAAATGTCCATTGCAGATTGGGATGTTGGACTCCAGAATCAGCGGGACATGTACTGCAGGTTTGCCCGGTAACACGTGAAGAGGCACAATGTTGTCTGCGATTTATTTACGGGATATGCCATTAAGAAGAATTGGACGTCTTGGCGGGAAAATCGTATGGTTTTCGATCGGGTGGTTCTTCAGCCGGACATAATTGTGAAAAAAAAAAAAAAAAAAAAAAAAAAAACATTGCTTATGTCATAGATGTCGGGATTTCTTGTGGAAGTCAAAGATTCCCTTTGGAAGCTCTGTTTCTTCAGAAAATGTCGAAGTATTCTACCGATGTACTCAAGAATGCTGTACCTGAATTAGCTGCTGTTGATGAGGTGATCTTCATTCCGGCTATCATCACTGGAGAGGCAGGCGGTACAAAAAGTCGGCTGACCTACTGCATGGAGTCTATCCCTCTTTCATCCTGGAGTGGGCTGCCAAGCGGACTGTGGATGGAGGTAGATTTGTGTGGGCCTCCTTTTTGCGTGCAGATCGAAGGAGGGCTCCTTTGGAGCCCTCACAAGGTCTGTGATTACACTTCATTCTTCCTTTTATTTTGATTTCAAGTTCTTATAGTGTTGAAAGTTTATAAAATGTAGTTCACTGGAGTGCTAATTATCTGTTTTTTCTTTTAATCTCTGTATCATCAAGGTGCCTATTTGGATAGTTATATCCAATATTTGTAGGCACTTTGTTGTTCAATACGAGAATCTGATGCCTTTTTCTTCGGTTGTTGTTTCATGTTTGCCTGGAGCATTGGAACGCGTCTAGGAGGCCCTGTCTCCACTCTTCGCCTTGTGGACTCCATCAGTATAATGGATCATCGTCGATTATGCTTTTGTCTGATGTATATTGAAGTATCATGAAGTAGAACCATTGTATACATAAATAAAATCTGTTAATGACTCAAAACTCAGTTTAGGCTGCAGAGGGGAAGAAACGGAGTGGAGGACATTAGACATAAGAAGTAGACATAGAAATAATATTGGAAGTGGAATCTGAGTTACGAACTAAGTTGATAACTCAAGAGTCAGTATACTTATCCTGGCTCCGATGTGGAGTCAAAGACTATCTTGACAATGATTAGAAAAATGTTAAATTATCCGGTGGTTTTTGTGAGGGGAAAAACAGTAACAAATGATCATCCAGTTTTGGTTCCTTTTAGAGATATTGTGAGGGAAATTTTTGAAAAAGATTTTAAAATAGCTTCTTAATTTTAAAATCAGCGTACATTGGTCGCTGGTGCCGCGACACGTGAAATTCGCATGTTCAGTTCGCATCTAATAATTTCATTCATTATTATATACATGGCTCAGAAAGTAAAGATTATGATAGGATAATCCGCCCAGCTTTGATGGACGTTGGTAAAATGTTGCGGGAGAAAGTGAAGAGATTGGAAAGATTATCGATTAAAGACGTTGACACCGCAAAGATGCGACCACCAATGAAAAGGTACTGGCAGCATCAACAGATTTTCTCAGATTACATGGAACTTAAGAAGATGCCTGCAACGATTCATACGACCTTGATAGAGTTACAGCCACAATACAAGTAGTTGGAACGTGTTGCTGCGTAGCCCTGTAATTGAACATAAAGATTTCCAATTCAAATTGGTAGTTGAAATAACCGCCCGAGCAGGGCCCGCTGTCTGTTTTAAGGTTATGCGTGCATCTATGAAGGAACATGTGGTTGAAGAAGAGTGAAGAAGAGTACATGGATGTTTACAATTATGTACTTTCTTTACCCAAAAAATCCAATCCAAAAAATTCAAAATATCGTTGCATACATACGCCAAAGAATGGGTGGCATGTCACTAATAACCAAGGAGCTCATTGAAGCATGGTTTCTCGAAAAGCGACAGGTTGATGCGTTGGCGTTAAATGTGAAGTTGGAAGTAATGCTACGTAGTGAACAACGAAAGAAAATCGTAGACAACATCAATGTTGGTGGAATTAGGGAGAAATATAAGGCTGTGACCGAGCGGGCTTTGAGGGTCATGTTTTGGCCTATTGCCTTGCTGATTGAGTGGTTGCTGGCTGGTAATCTTGTCGATCAACTTGTCTTGTACCCTGAAGGACGCATTTTGCAGGGAGTTGAGATCGACACCAGCGATTTGGGTTTTTCGAGAGCACCGAGTCCGGACATACCGTTGTATGGTGATTGTAGGGCTACGCAAGTTATTTTTATTATTTAACTTCAGTTTATTTTTAAATAACCAATTTGAACATTTATCGATCATACGATTTGAAGTTATTAACAACGTAAAAAAATAAAAGTTTTAGTTCATCTTGAAACAAGGAGTCATTAACATTTTTCTAATTTACTAAAAATAATCATCGACATTTTATATTTTTATATTGACATTTTTATCACAACCTTCTGAGTAGGTACCCGAAAGTGATTATCCGTGGGAACAACAGATTTCGTTGTGTGACCTTTGCAACTAGTTAGATGATAGACTGGGGCTACAGAAAGTGGAATGCAAAGGGGATAACGACACAAAAACGGTGATTGGACTGACAGAAGAACAGTTGGGTGCATTCAGAGCAAAACTGATAGACACCGATGGGAACCCACCTGGTTCAAGAGAAGTAAAAGACAGGTGTAGGAAGAATTGGCCCCTGAATCAATTTCAGCGAGAAGTTAAGATCCAGTATGTTGAGGCAGGCCCACGTTGTGGAAAATCGTACATGATACGACAGTTGGCCTCTAAGAACGATTTGGTCTTGGCTCCCTTTTCTAAATTGAAACCCGACTATGAAAATCTGGTTGATGAGAGTGGTGAGAAACACGATTTGCAGTTTAAAACAATGCACAGAGCTATGGACACTCGTGGGTGCTCTAGGATATTTGTAGACGATGAATTCATGTGTTGTGTTGCCGAAGTTAACGGTGCACAGGGGATTTTCTTGGTGGGAGACAGGAAGCAGACCCCTGTACGGGAACCCGATGAGGGATTGTAGATAGGTAACTATGTCGATTTTTATAAGGTCAGGAAACATACACTGATCGTGAATTTCCGAAACCCGCGAGATACAGTTGCGATGCTGAATCGTGTGTTTGGTTACCAGATGGAGGCTATGAGTATCATCGATCGTTAGATTGAATTTGTTGGTGTGAACGAGCAGCCTGCTGCGAATCAGAGGCTAAGAATGTGTTTCTCTGCGGCTTCCGCTAAGACATTAACCGAGGATGAAAAGAACACCGTTAAATCAAACCAGGATGGTACAACAAAGCAGGCGATCTTGTATACGGTTGCCACTGATGGACTTTTGCCTTCTGTAGAGGAGTTGCAAATTGTGGCTCTAAGTCGTCATACGGAAAAATTGTACATTGCCACGGATGGTTGCGAACAGGCCAGAATGTTTCAGGAAAAGTTGACTATGGATGCAAATTTCTATGAGCATATGAACTCATGGTTGACGTTTCCTAGAGAAGCCCCTGTAACTGTGGAAAGGTATGACCCTGTGGCGGAGGCGATAGTAAATAATGTACACCCGCCTTGTGACATGTACAAGATGATTGAAACTTTTGTACCAAGCATTGCTTTGCAGCCTGAGGTAACAAGTATGAATCATGAGGCATCCGCTCTGGTCACGGACAGCTTCAAGAAGGGAAAGATTATCCCTGATTTCTTGATTGTGCCACGAAACAAGCGGGGACACCCAATTTAACAGACACAAATGTATTACTCTATTGGTCAGGGCGTTGGAAATCACTTTAGTGCAAAAAGCCCAATTCAAACATTACAGGTCTTACAAAGTCGGTACTTTAATAAGAAACCGTATTTCGCCTTCGGGTGTACACAAGAACTTTTGGTCAAGGACATCGTTGATGTCTGGTTCCGAGACCATGTCAAGCCTGACTATCAGAAAGATTTATTTAACGACCAGAGTATTCAAGAAACGATTGATGAATTCATGACGCACATTACGGCTAGAAATTATCAGGCGTCATTTGAAGGACAGGGTGGTTTTGATGATTCGGACGGTCGAGTGATCCGTTTTCAGTTGAAGGGAGTGTTCAAGCCCAAGCATAGTACAACGGATGTCTTCAAGGCAGGGGAAGGAATTTCTGCTTGGTCAACAGACGCTTGCGCTATGTTTTGTAGCGTATTTAGAGTCTTGAACAAATTGGTTATTGAAACGGAACGTGATCATGTGATCACCGACTCATATATGACCAAAGCTGAGTTTATCTCTAAAACCTTGAATCAGTTCTCAAAAGTTAACGAGTTGGCGAAGAACTGTGTTACTGATGGTGTAATGTTCGACATGAACCAAAATGAATTTACACAGACCGAGGAGAAAGAGTATTGGTCCAGGTATGGTGTTTGCCAAACATTTTTGGACCATTATAATTCGTTCCGTAAACTTTATAAGGTTGTTTCCACAGTAGCCATGGGTATAGCTGATGCTGAAAAGACTAGTGGTGAACCTGGTACGTTGGCCAACAATGGAGTTGTATCTAAATTGAATTCAAATTATCAAATTGAAGGTGATGGAAATTGTGTGATAAATTACAAGGGTGACGATTTCAACAAGCGTATCCTGAACCCACGCGTGAATATGGAAAGGAAAGCAGCCATTGGTGCAGCCTGTGCTATACAATTGCGGGTTAACATATTCGACACAGCGGAATTTTGTGGTCTTTTGTTTGCACATGGCACACTATTCCCGTCAATACCTAGGAAAATTAACGAGGTGGTGGCACATAGGTTTAGGGACTATCAACATTTTTGTATCAGGCTTCTTTACGCGATTGAGTGAAACAGGTGCGGCAGTATGGATAAATGCAAGTGTTGGCGCATAATAGCGACTATTACCAGACTGACTATGTAGAAATGCAAGCAGCCTTTAACTGTATTGATAGTATTTCTCATATCTGGCAAGAGCAGTTTGAAGAAAAGTTTGAACTACTCAAAGAAACTGCGTTGATCCCGGTGGAACGCACAGCCGGTCAGTGCGTGTTTGTAGCATAGTTACAAGAATATGCCATGTTGCTTTATCAAATCATTTGTATTTATGTTTCTAATATTGAGTCATGAGTTTTTCTAAAAATGTTTGTGTACCTGACCAACTCACGATCTAGGAACGAATTTTCTTTTACTGCTGGGTTTATGTATAATTTGCGAAGCAGAACTAGTAAGCAGAGCTGGAGAAAACGTGAAAGAGGATATTCAACATCGCCAAGTCCTACACCGGAAGAAGAGGGTCTTGTGAATAAACTAAACGCCACACAAGCCTTGTTAGACCAGAAGCTCCGAGAGCGAACACCTAAAGAAGTGCCAGACGTAGACCTCGCTGATACATTTCTCTCTCCTTTGTGGCGAGATATGAGTTATACAGCGAACGCGGAGGTTCAAGCTAGCTGGAACAGAGAGGCGGAGCTCTTGATTTATGCCTGTTGGTATAGGGTCACAGACACTAAGGATCAAGACACTTCCTGTAGCCATCCCCAAGATGCAAGAAGACGGCCTGAAAGCTCTGGAGGAGTCAACGTGGATCGTACCTCACACAGTAGCACACCTTCCCGTAGTACACGCAGAGCTAACCAGATGAAAATGGGTTTTGTCCGGCAGGTTGCCTGACCCGAAACGATATGTCCAACAAGTTGCAGTTGTCTGTGGATGATCAAGAGCTGCAGGAGTCCTGTAACTTTGCATCATCTACTGCTTGGGGTCTACGATACTGCGGGGGGCATCCCTGACAGGGATTCTGTCACAACATAAACTGCGAATAGGCGCTCTGCCTACGAAAGTGCTCACATGAAGAGGTAGCGCCAGATTGGATAAGTCGTGAAGGGCATGCTAATGCCGCCATCTCCAGCCATGTGGTGCAAATCATAATTAAATCAAAAGACCCCTGTGGTACTCATCAAGCCAAGATGGTAAAGGTGAAGTCTGTCACTAAGAAGAGTAGCCCTTCTAAGAAGAAGGTAAATAATACATAATGCAATAAAAGCCTTAATAATTCGCTCCTATGCTAACCCAATTATTTGATATTGTGTTGATAGAAGGAGCCTTCTTCACCAACCTCATCACCACCACCACCGACTCAAGGAGCCCCCTTGCGTGACGTAAGTTGTTTTGATACTTTGTATTGTTTGTACTTGTGTATTGACAATATGCATTAAGTTTCATACTATAAATCTTGTTTATTACAGCATGAATTAAGTGAAATAAAATTAACGTCAATACTAGTCACTCAATTATCAGATCAATTAGTGGTTACGCCACTGTCTGTTTTGACTCACAGCATGACAGACTTGTCAAGATGTCGCATGGAGTCTTTCAATGTCATGGATGTTTCCATGACGACTTTTTGATATCCTTACCTTCTCCATGTGGCAGGTTTTTTGTTATGTTTTTATATTGTTATGTATATGCGTTCATAATATTTAATATTGTTTGTAACTATTTATTGGATGTTATTTTGTGTGTGACGAATTTACTCACGCACAGTTAAAATCGGAGTGACGGTGCATTTTTGGTGATTGGGCTCCGTGACGTCATCGAAGGGGTTTCGAGCCAACGGAAGGTGACCAACACACAATCGCGATCGACACCTTCATGAATCTATCAACCAACCTCGTAAAATTAATACCTATCATTTTTCTTTAGCCATTTTCATCCTCCGTTCATTGTCATATGATAATAAGTAGGAGACGTTGTCAGTGTCTCGAATTGGTAATTGATTATCTGTTTCTCCTGTGATCTTCGTCAAATCTACGCTGTTCTACCTGGATCGCATTACTGACCTACCTCACCTCAACCTAATGGCGACGGGCCGTTGAAGAATTTTCTACAAGTCCTATTCATAGTTTTGACAGACGACAACTGGATGAAAGGAGGATACTTTATCTGAGGTAGCATAGGCAGAAGACGAGGTAAATCACCATTGTGAGGTAAATAACTAGTACATATACCATTTACCTAACCTTTTTGCTTTACCTGCAACGCTCATATCTTTCATATCTACCTGCCACGTCACCGCCCTTGATTCTTCTCGCGGATACGTGCATCTACCTACCAATATACATTGCATAATTTTCATCATCAAATCACACGGACTTGCATTGAAAGTTATACAAACTGTTTCATAGTTGTAACAAAATCATTTTATACTGTTCTAAATCAGAACCTTAATCTTCTAAATAAGCACCTTAGTGAATAGAACATGTATGTACCTGCCTACGATTGATATTATTATAACTGCGTATTATTTACTCGTTTAAATTTATCTTTCATTGTTTTCCCGTCATCCACCTAATTTCTTTTCCCAACAAAAAGGGGGTGGTCCTTCGAGTAACAAACAGCCCATATCAATTCTTTTGTAATAGGATTTTCAGTAATTTTTGCTCACCCACCCCACTGATTCCACCAATTAGTCTAAAGTGAAGTATATCAGATCTTAAGAAAATTTATAATAATTTATCAGATGAGTGTTGCTTATAAGTTGTTATTACTTGGCGCAATAAAACTTGTTAAAAAAAAAAAAAAAAAAAAATTGCAGCAAAGGACCTTTCCAGTTCTCATGAAGATCTCTACGAAGAATCTTCTTCACTGAAGAAGATACATAATGTATTTGATATACTAAGTATTTGTACGACTTATGGAAATGTAATTATTTGACACTGTGTGTTCATAGTGGACTGTTCGCCTCAAATCAACACAACTAAAATCACACCCAGTTCAATCGCGAAAGGTTGACGGACAGGTACTGGCGAAGGTAATAATCACAAAATCCATCAATACAGTAACAATACATTACATCCAAATGAGTAATGGCTAATGTATTTACAATTCAATACTGTGTATTGGTTGCGGGATCTCCGATTAGCTCAGACTCCACACAAGGTCTTCCCCCCCCCCCCCCCCCCCCTTTCTGGAGATGGTAGTCCAATACCTGAAATTAGCCCCTTGTCAATTTATCCTTCATCAGTAAGTCTAATTTTCTCTCATTGCCTTTCACTCTGTTAAGTCCCTTTTTTCAATGAAGATTCATTGTCAATTAATGTTTGTTAATTCAACTATCGCTAACTGATCTCTTGCTAGTTCAATTTCAGAGTGTTGACTCTGAAGCCACCTTGGAGGTGGCGACGTCTGCATCAGATGTGGAGGTGGCGACGTCTGCATCAGGTGTGGAGTCACCTGCTGCAGGCATCGCCTCCCCTTACCAATCATCCGCCCCCTCATTGGTAAGTCTAAGGGCGGAATTTATAGTCCTGGCCAGAGTAAAGATTTTTCCCGACTTCGGAAAGTTAAGAAATTTTTAAAGCAATTGCTCAGTCCTATTTGGAATTCATAGTTAAAGTTAAGTTTTTACTTTCCCAAGTCAGGAAATATCTTGACTCAAGTAAAGATTTTTCTTAACTTTCTCAAGTTAAGAAAAATTTCTACTTTAGGCAAGACTTCTCTTACTTGCAGAAGTTGGCAGCCATGATGTTTGTATTATCCCTTAAAAAAAGGGAATTTCCCCGCACAATTTACAACTTGATGAAACCTACCTACTCTGTTATCACATCAGTTTTTCATGTTATCAGGTTGCTTTGTTTTGTTTTTACATTTGTTTTGAATGGCGTGAGCGTGATAATATTTTGTTTCCCTATCCCAAGTTAAAAATGTTAAAGAAAAGAGTTTGATTCAACGAAATCGGGAAAGTTATGGTGAGGAAAATCGTGGATTCTGTGTACAAATACCGCAACCTAATCAAACCCAGATTACTATAGAACATGGAAGAAGGCATTTTGTAGAGGACTTCTGGGAGGATTTTACCTGTATACACATATTTGGCACCATGTGATGCAGAAGTGTAGGTACCTTTTCTGAACCAGAACCCCTCCTCCGAAATTGATTATCCTATAGATATTAGGGAGGTACCTTATCTTTTGGGTAGGAACCTACCTACCCTAATATCCTAAGGAAAAGTAGGACCAAGACCTGCTCTCTTCCATTGAGCTGTTGTAGTTCATATGCGTACCTGTGTATATACATAGTAGTTTTCGTAGTAGTAAGGATCTCGAGTAAACTAGGAAAAGTAAGTTTGACCCGTTCAACAAATTCCCGAAATCGGTACAAATATAGAATGCAATGGATTAAGGGCTAATGAAGTGAATGTGCAGTTAAAAAGCTCCACAGCTGTTATTAATCTGCAAACGAAAAGCACAAAGATGTTCCTACAACAAATATGATCAAATTCACTAAGGAAAAACGCAACAAATTTTCGACCATAACTGTCTCAATCCCAAAAGTGAATAGGTAGTGGTTTGGATGCCTTCAAGTTCGCTTCTCACAAATCAATAAAGAAAATCCTAAGAGCTCGCATCTCAAAAATTAAAAAAATAACCCTAAATCAATCCTTTTAGTGAAATGTAGATAAGGTACTGGGACGATCTCAATACACTCGGGGAAATATAGGTTTTTGATTAAGAAAAATTCACTGTTAGATGTCACGAACTTTCTTCTATTCGATCGTTCCCACGAATGAACAGAAAAAGGTGCCCTTGCCACTTATAATTTTTTTTAAATCATTTCCTTCACATTTTGCTCTCCTTGCACTTTTCGGCGACACGGGGCCGGCCGACCCAATTTTCGTCGTTTTCCGATATCAAAGCAATTGGCCAGTTATCACCTACAATCAACTCCCCGTTCGGTTGTTGTTGTTGTTCTTGTCCTGCCCAGGCACCCGCTGGTTGTGGGCACTAGTTGGTATGGCCCATGACAGTACCAACACAACTTAGTTGGACTAATAGTGATCCGAAATGTGTATAGTTCGGTACTCAGGATACTCGCAAGCTCACATCTTAACCTTACAAACACCCAACCGTACAAAATCCAATTATAAATATGTACACTATCAATAACAGGTACGTCATAAAAATTTCATTTTGGTATGTACTCTCGAGATAATGTAGAGCCGGATTTCTAGCCGAAAAAAATCACTCCTGTCGCCCTTTTGGAAGGAAGAACTGATGGATTCTCACTAAGCAAATGCTCAAGGTAGCTTTCGTCCTGCCTTGGTTTTTCTGCTCATTTGAGGGGAAAAAACTTGAGCATTTGCTTGGTTTTCTGTTTATGAATCTCACTTAAACGAATGCTCGAGCAATCGCTTAAGCAATTACTTAGTCACTGACTATGAATAGGTTAAGTTGCCACCAGCTACTCAGGGCGTCACTTAAGCATTTCCTTTCAACTAAGTGAGGACTATGAATAGCCGCCCTAATCCTCTCTCTTTGCCTTTCTCTCTTTCAAGTCTCTTTTTTCATGTACATCCATTGTCAATCAATGTTTGTTGATTCAACAACCTCTAACACGTACAACAGTCTGCTCCTCCACTTTTCTCGGTATCCCGGCCACTTTTTAAAATGAAATTTGTGTTAAAATTAAATTAAAACGCTTGCATACAAGTCTGCAACACATTGGGATATTTTATGTTTTTAGTTGCAGACTCGTATGCAAGCTATAAGAGCCACTCAGCTGATTCGGACCCTGAGCATCGTCAAGTTAATGTCCTAAAGAGGCTACACACGAAATTACAGCTTCCTAGAGCGTAAAGCATAAAAATTAGCTTTAAGAGCCACTCATCTGATCCGGGCCCTAGGCATCGTCAAGTAAATGTCCTAAAGAGGCAACATACGAAATTACAGCTTCCTAGAGTGTTAAGCATATAAATTAGCTTTAAGAGCCACTCATCTGATCCGGACCCTAGGTATCGTCAAGTAAATGTCCTAAAGAGGCTACATACGAAATTACAGCTTCCTAGAGTGTTAAGCATAAAAATTAGCTTTAAGAGCCACTCATCTGATCCGGACCCTAGGCATTGTCAAGTAAATGTCCTAAAGAGGCTACATAAGAAATTACAGCTTCCTAGAGTGTAAAGCATAGAAATTAGATTTAAGGGCCATCTCAAACCGTTCTCGCAATATTCGGATGACCTGCTATGAATAAAATCATCGAAACACCAGCTCAATGAAATAATTAGGAATTAACAAGCGGTTTCAATCATGTTCACAATATGAATTATTGAGAATGATCACCTGAGTGTACACAATCATTCAAATAACTATGCTCATAACTCAGCTTGTTAGCCACGCACTTCGCAGTAGTTAACATAATATGGTTGGATAAATCGAGAGCTTTCGAACGAATGGTCAACGAATTTTGTGGGATGAAAAACGACGTGGTACCATTTCCCTAGCAACGACTCGGTTGTAAGCGAAAACCAACAACGCTTTTTGTTAATGCTTTTTTTTTCGTTTATGTGCCAAAGTAAAGACATAAAATGTCAAAAATTCCAAATATCTCACGGTATTCGCACGTAAAGTTCTCCGTCACCCTTCATGAATCGATTTTAAAATGTAATTTTGCAACCGAAGTAGCCGGATCTCTGGCTATGTTGTCCTGATGTTTACAAAAAGCTCACCTTTATTCCAAGGCAGTACTTTAACGAGCCGATTAGAACCTTTAACAATTAACATCAGAGCAAAGAGAACTAAAGAGTAGCTGGAATTGATTTGTTATCAAGTTGGGATCCCTCTAGACATTTTGTTTGTTGACAAAAAAGAAATTGTCGCACCGCTTCGCAGCCGTTTTCTCCTCCAATGAACTTTTACCTATTTTTTCCGCAAATGTTGATAATGAAATATCGGTGTATTTTTCCTTCTGAAAGCGAAAAAGTCAGACCTTTTTTCAAGCCTTGATATCTGCTGAGAATAGGCGAATACGATTGAGTGGCAGTCAACAAAGTTTTCCATTATAATTTTATACAGAAAGTTTCCCTACACAAGTTAATTTTTTGTAAGCCCCCCCCCCCCCCCCCCCCCCCCGCAATTTCCATTTTATTGAGCCTGGAAAGATGGTGTGCGTCGTAGAATTCACATTTTTTGTGTTGAAATGCTCTAATTAACTATTTAATAGTGCAAAAATGAAGTTCGTTATGTTTTTTGGCAATTTCGAAAAATGGGGGTTATGGTCACTTCTTGGAATATTGTGCGCCTTTCCCTCAAGAGAAGCCAAGCCCTAACCTTCCATTTTATTTCTATGTAAATTCAATCCAAACCACAAATATCATTGCATTAGACCGATTTGTGATTGCAGGAGCTCTCATGAGCCATCAGGCTTCAACCTCACAAGCCATTGAAAACTCCTAAGCAGAGAGAAGTAAGAATGAAATTTGCATGTCTTTTATACCCCTTGAAATTCGTAAAAAATAAAATCGAAAATTCCGAAATACATGTAAAATCCGACCACGCACTTCGAGTGCCGTCTGGCACACGCCTCCTCCACCTCTTCCCAGCCCTTGATACTGTTAGTTTATTGTATTAGTGTATTATTACTGTATTATTGTTGTATTATTACTGTGTTTATTAGTTTAGTTACATTATAATTACACGAGAGTATATTTTTGTATACTGTGGACTTTCCTGTGCCTAATATTTTTGTCGAATTAAAATAATAGTTGTTTTATATATATATTTTTTTTAGTAGATGTTGAATATTTATTGAATAGCTGGTGCTTATATTTTAGCGAATTTTCTTCATTTTAGCTATATAATAATAATATTATACCTTCATATCGTACCAACTCACTTGCCCAATAGCTAAAATTGCAGGCAATCTATTGATACTAAAAACTGGGTAGTTCTAACAACAAATTAGATATTTATATAGGAATAACAAATGAGAAAAATTCGTATTTGTAAAAATCACAAGAAACAATTTGTATTGAATTTCGATCTACACACTATCACTATCGTTATCACTCGTGTTATCATAATCACTGATAAGTGTTGTATTATTCTTCTTCTATCGTTTTGGTAACGATGATCAGACCATGTGGTCAACAATTTGTGTAAATATTGATTGATTTTCTTTAATGAATCATTAAAATGTTAATCAACCTGCATTGTTTTGCGATGTTAGCTTATTACTGGATTTTTGTTCTGTTTAAACGGTGCTCTACTAATTCAGAGTGTAAGGTTCGTTCAGCTAACGATTCTGAACCCGTTCTGGACGGAACCGTGTTCTGAAAAGGGATGGGATAGAACTCGTTCGGAACTGTGCTTAGCCGAACGGTCCTCAGGAGCGTTCGGAACTGATAACCACAACAGAAACCTCTCTCATGAATAACCTTCGTTGTTCGTTTCGTTTATTGAATTCTTGAAGATGTCTTATCGACTACCGCGATATTTTCAAAGTTTTTATGTGTTGTTTGCATTATTTTTATATGATATTGATGTACACAGTTACGAGCTTTCCAACGAGTGGAGAACGATTTTCGTCAGGTGAAAAATAAAGAAGTTTCATTTCCCCAGCAACGGCTTGGTTGTACGTGAAAATCAAAAGAAACTCAGTCTGAGGAACTTAAATGCTTGCATACGAGTCTGCAACACATTGGGACATTTTCATGTGTGTTTTCTTAACGAAATCATCAGAAATTAACAAGCGGTTGCAATCATGTTCACAATATAAATTATTGAGAATGATCATCTGTGTGTGAACAATTATTCATATAACGATGCTCATAACTCAGCTTGTTGGCCACGCACTTCGCAGTAGTTAACATAATATTGTTGGATAAATCAAGAGCTTTCGAACGAATGGTCAACGAATTTTGTGGGATGAAAAACGACGAAGTACCATTTCCCTAGCAACGACTCGGTTGTAAGCGGAAATCATTAAAACCACATACCAAATCTCAGAATCGTGGGATCATTAAAGAAAAAACTGGATTCTAGAGCCACTCAGCTGATCTGGGATCGGTCAGTTGTGTTCAGAAGTCCCTCAAGGGCCCACATACCAAATCTCAGAATCGTAGGATCATTAGGGAAAAAACTGGATTCTAGATCCACTCAGCTGATCTGGGATCGGTCAGTTGTGCTCAGAAGTCCCTCAAGGGCCCACATACCAAATCTCAGAATCGTGGGATCATTAGGGAAAAAACTGGATCCTAGAGCCACTCAGCTGATCTGGGATCGGTCAGTTGTGTTCAAAAGTCCCTCAAGGGCCCACATACCAAATCTCAGAATCGTGGGATCATTAAAGAAAAAACTGGATTCTAGAGCCACTCAGCTGATCTGGGATCGGTCAGTTGTGTTCAGAAGTCCCTCAAGGGCCCACATACCAAATCTCAGAATCGTGGGATCATTAGGGGAAAAAACTGGATTCTAGAGCCACTCAGCTAATCTGGGATCGGTCAGTTGTGTTCAGAAGTCCCTCAAGGGCCCACATACCAAATCTCAGAATCGTGGGATCATTAAAGAAAAAACTGGATTCTAGAGCCACTCAGCTGATCTGGGATCGGTCAGTTGTGTTCAGAAGTCCCTCAAGGGGCCACATACCAAATCTCAGAACCGTGGGATCATTAGGGAAAAAACTGGATTCTAGAGCCACTCAGCTGATCTGGGATCGGTCAGTTGTGCTCAGAAGTCCCTCAAGGGCCCACATACCAAATCTCAGAATCGTGGGATCATTAGGGAAAAAACTGGATCCTAGAGCCACTCAGCTGATCTGGGATCGGTCAGTTGTGTTCAAAAGTCCCTCAAGCGCCCACATACCAAATCTCAGAATCGTGGGATCATTAGGGAAAAAACTGGATTCTAGAGCCACTCAGCTGATCTGGGATCGGTCAGTTGTGTTCAGAAGTCCCTCAAGGGCCCACATACCAAATCTCAGAATCGTGGGATCATTAGGGAATCTCCGCGTAACGCTCTCCGCGTTTCGCTCCCCGCGTTTCGCTCCCCGCGTGACGCTCCCCGCGTGACGCTTTTTCATTTATGTGCCATAGTAAAGACATAAAATGTCAAAAATCATATAGCCAAATTTCAGCTATAATCATATAGGTACCTACCTACCTCACTTCTACGAATCATAATAATCATTGAGCATATTTCGTTACGTAACATAACGAAAATTTGGTTGTGTGCCATAGCAAAGACATGAAATGTCAAAAAAAAAATAACGAATTAAACGCTTGCATACGAGTCTGCAACACATTGGGACATTTCATGTCTTTAGTTGCAGACTCGTATGTGTTGCAGACTCGTATGCAAGCTCTAAGAGCCACTCAGCTGATCCGGATTGGGCATCGTCTAGTAAATTTCCTAAAGAGGCTACATACAAAATTACAGCTTCAAACAAAATTACAGCTCAATGAAATCATCAGAAATTAGCAAGCGGTTGCTATCATGTTCACAATATCAATTATTGAGAATGATCACCTGTGTGTAAACAATTATTCAAATAACCATGCTCATAACTCAGCTTGTTTGCCACGCACTTGGATAAATCGAGAGCTTTCGAACGAATGGTCAACGAATTTTGTGGGATGAAAAACGACGAAGTACCATTTCCCTAGCAACGACTCGGTTGTAAGCGGAAATTATCAGAAATTGAGCATATTTCGTTACGTAACGTAACGTGACATAACGAAAATTTGGTTGTGTGCCATAGCAAAGACATGAAATGTCAAAACTGGATTATAGAGCCACTCAGCTGATCTGGGATCGGTCAGTTGTGTTCAAAAGTCCCTCAAGGGCCCACATACCAAATCTCAGAATCGTGGGATCATTAGGGAAAAAACTGGATTCTAGAGCCACTCAGCTGATCTGGGATCAGTCAGTTGTGTTCAAAAGTCCCTCAAGGGCCCACATACCAAATCTCAGAATCGTGGGATCATTAAAGAAAAAACTGGATTCTAGAGCCACTCAGCTGATCTGGGATCGGTCAGTTGTGTTCAGAAGTCCCTCAAGGGCCCACATACCAAATCTCAGAATCGTGGGATCATTAAAGAAAAAACTGGATTCTAGAGCCACTCAGCTGATCTGGGATCGGTCAGTTGTGTTCAGAAGTCCCTCAAGGGCCCACATACCAAATCTCAGAATCGTGGGATCATTAGGGAAAAAACTGGATTCTAGAGCCACTCAGCTGATCTGGGATCGGTCAGTTGTGTTCAGCAGTCCCTCAAGGGCCCACATACCAAATCTCAGAATCGTGGGATCATTAGGGGAAAAAACTGGATTCTAGAGCCACTCAGCTGATCTGGGATCGGTCAGTTGTGTTCAGAAGTCCCTCAAGGGCCCACATACCAAATCTCAGAATCGTGGGATCATTAGGGAAAAAACTGGATTCTAGAGCCACTCAGCTGATCTGGGATCGGTCAGTTGTGTTCAGCAGTCCCTCAAGGGCCCACATACCAAATCTCAGAATCGTGGGATCATTAGGGGAAAAAACTGGATTCTAGAGCCACTCAGCTGATCTGGGATCGGTCAGTTGTGTTCAGAAGTCCCTCAAGGGCCCACATACCAAATCTCAGAATCGTGGGATCATTAAAGAAAAAACTGGATTCTAGAGCCACTCAGCTGATCTGGGATCGGTCAGTTGTGTTCAGAAGTCCCTCAAGGGCCCACATACCAAATCTCAGAACCGTGGGATCATTAGGGAAAAAACTGGATTCTAGAGCCACTCAGCTGATCTGGGATCGGTCAGTTGTGTTCAGAAGTCCCTCAAGGGCCCACATACCAAATCTCAGAATCGTGGGATCATTAGGGAAAAAACTGGATCCTAGAGCCACTCAGCTGATCTGGGATCGGTCAGTTGTGTTCAAAAGTCCCTCAAGGGCCCACATACCAAATCTCAGAATCGTGGGATCATTAGGGAAAAAACTGGATTCTAGAGCCACTCAGCTGATCTGGGATCGGTCAGTTGTGTTCAGAAGTCCCTCAAGGGCCCACATACCAAATCTCAGAATCGTGGGATCATTAGGGAATCTCCGCGTAACGCTCCCCGCGTGACGCTCCCCCGCGTGACGCTTTTTCATTTATGTGCCATAGTAAAGACATAAAATGTCAAAAATCATATAGCCAAATTTCAGCTATAATCATATAGGTACCTACCTACCTCACTTCTACGAATCATAATAATCATTGAGCATATTTCGTTACGTAACGTAACATAACGAAAATTTGGTTGTGTGCCATAGCAAAGACATGAAATGTCAAAAAGAAAATCGTAATTGCGAAAACGCACGCCAGCTTTGTTTTTTCACTGGAAACTCGCATTTTTTATTTCAGATTCGGATTCTACATGAAATTTCATGAAAAATTCGGATTCAGCACCCTCAAAAAACCCCATCACCTAATTTTAACCTCGAAATTCTCAATAGCTGGCTCACAATACGGGTCGAAAAGGCGGTGTGTGACATCCATCACAAAGTAACCCATAAAGAGGATCAGGCAGTCCCGCCCAGACGAGAGCGGGTGTTGTGACGTTTTAAAGCGAAAAAATTCACGACGTGTTTTCGACTAGCTGTTACTGTCCTTCAAGATGAAACTATATTTCTTTTTGCTCACATTTACTCACGTAAAAAATGTGGTACAAATACAAATTCTCAACAGAAGCCACGCCCTAATCGTTCATTTTATTTATATGTCAATTCTACGCAAACCAGAAATATCATTGCATTTGACCAAACCGTTTTGTGATAAGAGGAGCGCCTTACTCTCATGAGAAACCTTGCTTCAACCTCACGAGCCATTGAAACTCCAGTGCATAGAGAGGTACGAATGACATTTGCATGTCTACAATTTCTACTCTAAGCCAAACATTCATAGCGATTTTATATAGGGCGTAAAGAGCGGCCAAAGCCGTTACCTTAATTTTTTTTAACTTTTAAATTACAACTTTCAACTCACGAGCAACGAAACTCCAGAGCAGAGCGAAGTAAGAATGACACTTGCATGTCCCCAATTTCAACTCTAAGCAAAACATTCATTGCGATTATAGACAGGGTGTCGCAAGACAAGCTTTCCCCCCCCTTAAAATCCGTAAAAATGCATGTAAAACAGAAATAAGGATTTTACGTAATTCGTAACGCGTTTTCGATTCGCTGTTACGTCCTTCAAGATGATAGGTATATTCATTTTTGCGACCATTTATTTACTCACATAAACAATGTGGCATAAATACATTTTCCCTCTCACTTCTCAGGTTTGCTGAACCCAGGATCGAGAAACCCACGCCACACAGAGAAGGACGTCTTATCAATTTCTTTGGTCTGTTGAAAACAGTGCCTTCTACTACAACCCCTCTGAGGACTACAGTGCATTAGCTGACATTGGTCGAATGGATGATGAGTGTAAACATTGCCGAGCGTTGAGGTGGAAAGGTGAGTCCAAAGGATTATGCTGTTTCCGGGGGAAAGTCCACATTCCCCATTTAAAACCTCCTCGAGAACCTATTCAGTCTCTCCTCAGAGGCTCTCATCCAGAAAGAAAGAATTTCCTCAAAGTATCAAGGATCTATAACAGCGCTTTTCAAATGACCCACTTGCAAGCCAACCAAGTCAAAGATGGTTTCAAGGGCAGGTGTACCAAACCAATGACTCCTTATTTCCACCACTAGCTCCAGATGGCACCGCCAGGTCTGGAAAATTCCTCCAAAACTACTTCATTTCAGACAAAAATGCTCAACAACAGCAACACACAGCTGATTTCCCCACTTTGAACCCCAATTTGGTAGAGCTCCAAGACATGTTTCACGAAGTCAAACCGTCATTCGTGAAATTAAAAGTGCTCTAGATACCTTACCTGGAGAAGACACTCACCGTTTGGTTATCTGTCCTGATCGAGTTCCACTTGGGGAACACACTGGACGCTACAACACACCGACTACTAATGAGGTGGCAATTGTTCTCATTGGACAGTGTAATGTTCAGCTTGAAATTATTTTGAAATGAGGAATTCTGGGACTCGGCATATAAGTGAAACACATAGGTCTTATGATGCCTTGCAGTATCCTTTGTTGTCCCCAAGAAGAGAGGATGGCTATCACTTTCTCTTGAAACTGCAGGCCTCAGGTGATCAGGCACCGAAGAAAATAACATCTATGCAGTTTTATCGCTTTCTACTGCAAATACGGTCTGATAGGGTTTATGTTCTTCATCAATTCCACCAGTTGACCAACCAGTTTTGGGTGGATATGTATGCCAAAATCCAGACAGAGCGGTTGGTGTACATCAGGTGCCACCAGAAAGAACTGAGGTCTGAGAATTATGCTCTCTTGAAAGACGCCATTTCATGTTACTGCGCCAGCCCACAGAATGTGGGGCAGCTGGTGATTCTACCCTCTTTATTCACTGGTGGTCCAAGATATATGCATGAGCGCTCCCGAGATGCGTTGTGCTATGTCCGCAAGCACAACCGACATGACACCTAGCTCAAGATCGGCATGACGTTGTTTCCAATTTCATCTCAAGTTGAAAGTTCTCAAAGCCCTGTTAACCAAGGGGAAACTGTTTGGGTCCGTTATCTGCTATGTCTACTCAATTGAATGGCAAGAACGAGGCCTACCACATGCTCACGTCTTAATTTGGTTACAAGAAAAAATGAGACCAGCTCAGATAGATGACGTCATTAGGGCAGATTTTCCAGACCCCCAATCTGACCCAGAGCTTTTTAAGGCTATCAAAACCAGTATGGTTCATAGACCCTGTGGCCCACTCAATCCACGTATCCCATGCATGAAAAGTGGAAAATGTTCAAAACGGTACCCAAGGCCTTTCAGAGAAGCTACGTGTACAGGTGATGATGGCTACCCTCAATATCGCAGGAGAAGCCCACACCAAGGAGAATTTTCAACAACCATATGTGTCAGTGGCACCATCATGGAGGTTGATAATGTGTGGGTTGTTCCATTTTCCCCAATTTTATCAAGGGCTCTCAAAGCGCACATAAATGTGGAATTTTGCAGCAGTGTCCATCAATCAAGTACATCACAAAGGGCAGTGACCAAGCTACCCTTGAAATACAAAACAAACACGACGAGGTAGAACGTTACGAAACAGGTAGGTATACTTCCACATCTGAAGCCATATGGTGAATTCTTAAATATCCCGAACCCGAGAGATACCCACCAGTCACTCACCTGGCTGTGCGCCTGGAAAATAATCAACGTGTTTCTTTCAAACCTCGAACTGCAACAGACATTCTCTCCAATCCTCGCCCCACAACATTGAAG
Organism: Adelphocoris suturalis; assembly: GCA_030762985.1. Classification (NCBI taxonomy): domain Eukaryota; kingdom Metazoa; phylum Arthropoda; class Insecta; order Hemiptera; family Miridae; genus Adelphocoris; species Adelphocoris suturalis. The sequence continues at coordinate 7,066,834 of CM061040.1, read as the reverse complement.
GCTTTCTTCCGCCAATTATGCCAGACAGATCATTTTGTTCAAACGCTCCTGTATGCTGATGTCCCCACTTACTACGCATTCAACAAGCAGAAAGGTGAATTCTGTCCAAGAAAGCAAGGAATACCAGTAGAAGGCTTCCCCAATAGAAAACAGGACAGCACGATTGGCTGAGTATATTCGGTCCATCCAAACAATCAAGAGTGTTTCTATTTGAGAGTGTTCCTGCATAAAGTGAAAGGGCCAAAGTCGTATGAAGATCTGAAAATCTTCAACGGCATTTCTCATGCTTCATTTCAAGAAGCTTGCCAAGCTCGAGGATTGATCGAAAGTGATCAAGTATGGAGTGACACTCTAGAGGAAGCATCTACTTTTCATAATGCTAAATCTCTGCGTCGTTTGTTCTCAGTAATATTGATATTTTGTCAACCATCCAATCTGAAAGAACTTTCGGACTCTCACAAGATCAACATGTAGGACGACATCTCTCGCCAACTCACAGTTCACCAAAGGAGACCTCCAAGCTCATCCACTCTTGAGGACCTGTGTTTGCATGCTCTTCAACAATCAGTCTCATCAACCGGAGGCGGCGATCTGTCAACATTTGGTCTTCCCTCTCCTTCAGGTCCTTCTGGTATCAACCAGAGAGACAACCTATGATACCAATGAGTTGCAAGGTTTCCTCAACTCAACTGAGCCAAACCTAACTGAGGAACAATGACTGATTACTAATCAAATCCTCAACAACATTAAAGAAGGGAGGATTTTTTCTTGGACGTCCCAGGAGGGACAGGGAAGACATAAACGATTGAATTTCTTATTGCTCAAGTAAGAGCTCAAAAGCGCATCGTGCTCATAGTAGCCTCATCAGGCATTGTAGCTACCCTCCTCCCAGGTAAAAAAACTGCTCACTCCATGTTCAAAATTCCAATAAAACTGGACAAGACTGACCCCCCCCCCCCCCCCCCCCCCCTATGTTCCCTCTCCAAACAATCCAATATGGCTGTAGTGATTCGTGAGTGTACTCTCATTGTTTAGGATGAATGTTCCATGGCTCATAAAAAATCAATTGAGGCCGTAGATCACACTGAGGGATTTAAGAAATAACACCTCAGCATTTGGAGGAGTTACTGTAATATTTGCAGGTGACTTTAGGCAAACCCGCCCAGTGGTTGTCAGGGGTACAAGAGCTGACGAGGTTGATGCGCCCCGGAAAAAATCTTAATTGTGGCCCCACGTTCAAACTCTAACTCTAATTAAGAACATGAGGGCTCATCTCTAGGAGGCGACTTTGATAACCGATTTTCTCGTACTTTGATGGGCATTGGTAACGGCTAATTTTAGAACACATCATCTGGAATAATCACACTCTCGTCTGAACTCTGCACTACAGTTCCTGATCAAAGTTCATTAATTGCTGCAGTATATCCTGAACTTGATGATATTCACTCAAAGTATGATGATTGGCTATGCGAGTGAGCCATCTTAACACCCACTAATGAGCAAGCCTCCATAATCAACCTAACTATGTGTGAAAAAATTGACACACCAGATCGCTGTTATTTCTCCACAAACAAGGTGTTGGAAGATGATGACGCTGTCAATTTCCCCCTCGAATTTCTTGAATCAGTCACTGCTCCAGGACTTCCAGCCCACAAACTTACACTCAAAGTGGGTACGCCCATCATAATCCTCAGAAATCTGAGCCCTCCAAAAATGTGCAATGGCACCACCCTGCAAGTGAAACCTCACCTTAGAGTCGCGTTGCTTGACAGCACAGCCCTAAGCGGGTAGTAAACTCCATCTAAGGCTAAAAACAACCAGGAGACCGAAAGCAAACCAGTACCTTGAGGGGAAGTTGAAAAGAACTTTGAAGAGAGAGTACAAGAGTATGTTAAACTGCCCAAGGGATAAATGGAAAAGACCCGAAATTTCCGAAAACGAAGATTCCTGTCTTCTCGCTGGTCAGACTTCTCCCTCCTCGTGGACGGCTCTACGTAGTGAGAATGTAGTTGAATTAAAATGCTTTGTCCCCATTTGAAACTATAAGGAAAATTTTGGAGTAAGATGTATCAACAGTTGCTCATGGTTAGCTGGAATAAGCAACCACGAAAAGAAATTGTAATGGAATATTAATTATAAATAAAAATGATAAAAACTAATTCACATATCATCTTAGAAATCAGTCATAATCACTTGTAAAAGGTTTCAGTCATGCAGCACGATCATATGAGCGAATTTCCTCAAGTTAGTTACCTTATTATACTGTTAAATTGTTTTGAAATTTAAGCTTTTTGTGTGCAAAGAAAATGTTAACTATTATATTTGTGACGAAAAAGAATGTTTTTGAGCTTTTATAGCAGTTTTTACCGATTTTATAGCAAATTTTAATGCAATTTAAGTACATTTTCACCTTAATTGTGTACATAAATTTTGTAATGGTCTATTTTAAATTGATAAACTTTATTTGAGCATGTGTGTGTGTGTGTATATGTGCGCGCGCATGTGTGTGTGTGTCATTCCAGATAATAACTCTCTTTAGGATTAAGATTAATATATATATATATATATATATATATATATATATATATATATATATATATATATATATATATATATATATATATATATATATATCACCATTCCACCAACGACAAGGTGAAGGCACTTCGATGGAGTCCTACGTACTAAACATTCATACTGCTTAGAGGTCTTTACGGCCATGGAAGAGACCTATTCATACCAGTTCATCTTAAAGGATAGTCACGAGTATAAGCGAGGATGTCGTGTTTCAGGCAGGAGTGTATCTATGGAGTAGTTACACCACTGTGGGCAAAACTTGAGGACTAGTGGGATGTGCCGTGTTTCTGGTAAGAACATTTCCATAGATACAGCCATTCCTACCGTTTCGACATTGTGTTGAGGGATTGATGTGTTTCTGGTAGGAGCGCATCTCTATGGAGTAGTTATTAGGGAAAATTTGACAACTACTAGGGTGTGCCGTGTTTCAGGTAAGAACATTTCCATAGATACAGCCATTCCAACCTTTTTGGCATTGTGTTCAGGAGCGAATCTATGGAGTAGTTGTACCATTTTGTGCAAAATTGAGGACCAGAGGGAGGTGTCGTGGTTCCATATGAACATTTCCTTAGATACATCCATTCTTACCATTTGGGAATTGTGCTCAGAGATTGGCGTGTTTCTGGTAGGAGCGCATCTATGGAGTAGTTATACCTTTTTGGGCAAAATTAAGGACTAGTGGCAGGTGTCGTGGTTCCATAAGTACATTTCCATACAATGACGAGTTTCCGGTAGGAGCGCATCTATGGAGTAGTTATACCATTTTGGGCCAAATCGGTGGTGTGTCAGGTCAAACTAGTGGGAGGTGTCGTGGATTACATAAGAACTTTCCATAGATACATTCTTACCGAACATTTTGGACGTTTTGGTTTCTATTATTTTTTCAATCAGCTGCATTTTTCAAATGGTAGCCCTCACAGTCTCTTTTCAGTTCAATTTTAATCATTGTTATTTATCAATCAAACGACTATATTTATCCATTCATTTTATTGTTACTAGTATTATTATCTCATTTAATTATTTGAATTTTATACATATTTTTTCAATTGGAGGATCTTGTGGATTATTATAACCAAATCATTTTAGACAGTGTTCGTATCAAGAGAGATATTGGTGGGGTGCGTTGAATATTAGGATTCATTATTTCATTATGTACCATCATGACTGTTCACAAATAACTATATTCGGTTTCATTCATACTACTTGAAGGTCTTCAAGACCATCAAGGGACATCATATAATACACACAATCTAAATCGAGTCAATCATCAGTCAGCATGGGGTCTTTACTCAAGGGATCATAAATTGCTACGCGCCGATCACAGGTACAGTCATTACCTTTGAATGCAACGTAACAGGTTTAGTTCGATGAGGTTTTTTGTTTGAAATAATTTTTATTGATCAAACCGTGGTAAGCTTGATGCGGTCAAGAACATACCTAATTACAAAATCTAGAAACACAATAAATAAGTTTAATAACGAAATATGTTATAAAAATATATGAGTTTTATCCTGCTTTTTGGAGTTAGGAGAGCATCTATTTATTTACTCGACTTAGTCAATTTTAACGGATCTGTCAGATGTGCTCCTAGTTTTAGTTTTTTTAAATTTATTTAGGTGGTTTTATTATTTTAGTTTATTTTGTATTAATCAATTTACGTAGTTTTTATTTTATTTCAATTATTTATATATTTATTTATTCAATTTATTTTCAATTTTTTATTTATTAATTTTATTTTTTTATTTCATTCATTTATTGTTTTACAAGTGGTTATTTGTGACTTATTGTTAAGAAGAGAGGCAAAGTTTTGTCATTTCTGTTCCTACAAATATTATTTCCCACAAATACTAATAAGATAATAATAGGTATGATAATATAGTGGTACTAGTACAATGTGATCTTGAAATATCTATTATACTCATACCAATACACATCGGCTTATTGAATATTATGGATTTTTTAGTCACGTGTACTTCCGCTAGAATTTCGCTGAAAGCTCAGGTTTTGCAATAAATTGTTCTAACCATCTAGTATCTGACACAAGATATGGTAAATCTGTTCCTAATGTTTTCCATAGTATTTTCGAAAATTGCATTATTCATCTTTTTGGAAAGGTCTTTTTCGAAATGGGGTATTCCAGTGATTTTTTTTCCCTAAAGAACCTTTCTTACCTAACGAAAATGGGGTACATTTGCCGGTTAACGGTCCCTCAAAAATAATGGTGGGTGGGTGGTGGTGGTCAATATTCGGTGCAGTCCGACTTAGAGATGACTTGATAAAGGTACTGGCCGCATCAAAAATGGAATTACGAAAGTGGGCATCTAACCACTCAAGCATTCTATCAGGAATCCCAAGCGATTATAAATTACCTACGTCAACTACAATTGCACTAGATACAGATCCAGAAAAAACTACATTCAAAATTTTAGGGTTGTGTTGGAATCCAACCTTCGACTAGTTTTATTGTTCCTTTCGAGATTTGTTTGAGGGACACACGAAAAGGGAGCTGTTGTCTAAAATAGCTCCTTTTTTCGAGCCATTAGGATGGTTAACACCGATAATAAATAACATTTAGGATACTTTTCCATGAAATATGTCATTCAAAGGTTGAATGGGACGCACCTCTCTACCTTTATCTACAGGAACCAGATGGAAAACTTGTCAAGATCAACTACCAACACTGACAAACATTAGTATACCAAGATATCTGCCATCCAATAGTTCAGATCAGTACCATCCAATAGTTCAGATCAGTACCTCATTGGATTCGCTGATTCATCTGAGAAAGCGTACGCTTGTGTTCTATACTGGGTACTAACATACGACTCGGGGAATATCGTTCGGATCGTCTCATCCAAATCTCGAATAGCACCACTGCAACCTGTCACACTACCTAGACTTGAACTATGTGCCGCCCATCTATTAGCTCTTTTAAGACAGTCTACATTACCTTCTCTCCCAGAAATATCTCATGATCGAATATTAGCCTTTTCAGATTCTACTGTGACCCTTGCTTGGTTGACTGCTGACCCGGCTCTGTCTTTAAAACATTCGTGAGTAACCGAGTTGCAGAAACTATTAAAATTATATCGCCGTCACAGTTGTACTACGTTCCTTCAGAAGAAAATCCTGCTGATTGTGCATCTCGTGGGGTTAACCCAGCCGAACTAATAAATCACGTACTATGGTGGAAGGGATCTAAATGGCTAGAATCTACTAAAGACCATTGACCACTTCGTAAAGTTCGTTCACCTTCTTAAGGTCCCGAAGTAATAAAAGAAGCTCGTACGATTCAACCCACCTCTCTGCCAGTACGAATAGAAGCTGACCATTTAAGCGCTCGTTTAGAGAATAAATTTCCATCCTTCATAAAATTGGGAAACGTCACTGCATGGTGTCTTCGTTTCATTCACAATAAATGCCACTGCGGTCCTCCCATTACAGGAACACTTAAATCAGCCGAATTGAAGAAGGCTACATTAGACATTAATAGACGTACGCAATTACACACACTTACAGAACTAAGGAAGGACGCTTCTTTAGATAGACCAATGATAAAAACGTCCCGCATTTTAGCTACCTTTATAGATTGCAATGATATTCTCAGGGTTGGTGGCCGCCTCCAATATTCTGACCTTCCATACGAAACCTGACATCCAGCTCCTACATCCTATAACAATGATGCTAGTTAATTATGCTCACGAGTTCAATTTACACAGTGGCCCAACAGCGAAACTAGCATTTCTTCGTCGTACTGTGTGATTTTTGGATGGAAAAAATTTAGTTGCCGAACCCTAGCAGGATGTAATAGGTGTTTCACTGTCAACTGCCCGAGGACAGGACGAAACCTGTTTCACCGTTCCTGAATGTGGGTGTAGACTATGCAGGGCCTTTCCAAGTCAAGTCATCATCAATTCGGAACAAAAAAAATTATACCAGTTTATCTGTGCATTTTTGTATGCTTTTCGACCAAGGCTGTTCACATAGAGGTAGCTTCGAATTTGTCAACGCCAGCCTTTTTATCCTGTAATAAGAACTTTTGCAGCCGCAAAGGTAATCCACGTATAATACATTCAGACAGAGGTACAAACTTCGTTGGAGCATCAAACTTCGCCGTGTTCAGGCTTTACTCTCTCATCCCGACCATGAAACCGCATATTCGGGCTTTACTCTCTCATCCCGACCACCAAACCGCATTCATCTCAGAAGCTGCCGATCGCCAAACCTAGAGCTCCAAATTTTGGTGGACTATGGGAGGTGGCGGCAAAGGCAACGAAAAAACCTTTGGCAGCCACTCTTCGCGGCTACACCCCTACTTTGGAAGAATTCCGGTCACTAACCATACAGTTGGAAGCAATATTGGATTCCAGACCCATAACCGCGCTCTCTTGTTCACCAGACGATATAGAGGTTTGACCCCCGATCATATATCTTGATTTTCTGCCCTATAACTGCGCCACCAGAGGATCCAGAGCTGAGTGAGATAACGGCCATTGGAACTCGGTGGGCCCGAGCACAGCTACGGCTACAGTCCTTTTGGAAACGTTGGAAGTCTGAATATCTTACCACGCTACAAACTCGGTATCGTTGGAACACCGAAGATAATCCCCCCCTACACTAGGAACAGTAGTACTAATGTTGGACGACAATTTACCACCCACACAATGGACTTTAGGTAGAATGATAAAAATATATCCTGGAACGGATGACAACCCCCGAGTTGCTGATGTACGAACTCGAACTCAAATACTTCAACGACATATCAGAAAACATTGTCCCTTACCTACTCAATGAGGTCTCAATCCCATTATGATTTTCTCTATGTAATTAGCCAATAATTAACTAGGTAATAGGTTTCTGGCAACTCCAATATTTATATAGATAGTTATTTTAATTTAATTTCGCATTCACTCAAAGTGGGGGAGTATGTTACTTCGTAGCGGTAGGTAGCATAGACTAGAGGTCAAAACCCCGTTGACATGGTCATGGCAAGCACTCAATGCATAAATTCTATCCCTTCATTCCTTCATAGTTTAGCTCTCTCTGGGTGTTCCCCTAAGCCTAAATACCTACTTACCTATCTCAGTCTCCAGAAGCTAATTGGGAATTTTCCAAGACTCTCTTTCAACTTTGTTTGATAGATTTCATTTTCGTATATTTCGTAACTCCAGGCTTTAGCTTTTTGAGGTCAGTCGAAGTAACACCGTCATACAGTTCACATTTATAAACTTCTTAAACCGTATTTTCAACCGTTTGTAAAAACGCCATATTTTCTGCGTATTTCGATCTTTCGTTGGCACATTGACTTTCTTGGAACCGATTGTGTTAATTATAAGCTCAACAACGTTAATAGTTGTGTTATTTATTCAACCTCAATATCAGCTTTATTCAACCTCAATATCAGGTATTGTACAAGTGTACACTAGGCGAGCATGCGGATGGTTAAATAGAATACTCCTAGCTATCGGGTAGGGGCGGGATCCTCAAATTAAAACATCCTAGGGGAAGGAAACACTGAAATAAAAAACCCAGGGGCACGCCCTGTTAGCTTCGACATCTGTATGTAGGGGAGGAGCCCTGAATATGAATCTCCCTTGAGGAAGGCAACTTCGAATCAAAAAACCAAAAGGGAGATCGGCTCCATCAACTATCTACTCAGGGAGATAGACCATTCATGTAGGTGCTGGGATCGCTGAACAAACAATCCTAGGGCAAGCAGCATCTTATAGTGGAATGCATTCAGTATTTTAGTGGTACCCTGCGATGCTGTAATGAGGACATTGCTCTAAGGGAAGGAAACCCCTTATTAATAAAACGTGGGGCGAGTTGCCTGTCATAATCTGTAAGTGTGCAGCGTACCTAGAACATTAAACCAAATGGATACTAGAACGTTAAAGAAAGGATACCTAGAACGTTAAACCAAATGGTCGGCCAGCAGGAGAAAATGAACCACACAGGATGTGAATTCGTTCTGCCTGTATTGGCAAATGTTTGACGGTCAGGAAACCACCCCTTCAGGACCTGACTGGTGCATTCTCACGGAATGCATCAAGTCAGATTTATGCACGTTACAGTGCAGTCTCCCATCTTCATCTGGGTGGGAGAAAATGCAATGGCTGGGCTTACTGGGGTAGTCCAAATACAGTTGACATTTCACAGCGATAGAGGAGGTGGGCGGTTGAGGGGATACCTGTTCGAGGCCAGAAGTCCCCCCCCCCCCCCCCCCCCTCATGAGATAGGCATGGTACAACCTATCTATGCACAAAAAAGATAAAATTAAGATGAACAAGGATTTCAAAAAGTGGACACTTGCTGCCACGCAAGTTGGAGGCCTGATTGATTCAGACGAAGAACCACACAAGATGACTATCAACACTCTAGATGCTTAACTTCAATAACTATTTCATCCACTCCACCAAACTCCGAAAACTCACAAAAAACTTGTGTGCTTAGTCAAAACATAATCGTTCTCCTGCTAAATTGTCTCCTGTCCTACCTGAGTGCGAAAATTAGTAGTATAAAACACAACGGTTTTTTTCTATTTCTATTGATTTTCACGTACAACCAATGCGTTACTAGCGGAGTGTAACTCCTTTGTTTTCATAGCAGGAAAATCCTTGGCCACTTTTTGGAATGCTCTCGTTTAATCACGACATATCATTATCCCTAAGCCATTGTAGAGTCAAGGAAAGCTGATTTATTACGCTAAGTTGTAAACTAATATTGCTAGTTAACCATAATGAACTATTAATGTGAAAAGAAGGCACTAGGTACATGGTAGGTATACTATTGAATAGTAGGTACTTGTAAGCAGTAGGTACTAGACGATGAATATACAGCAGTAGGTACTAGACGATGAATATACAATCAGTTGATGGGCTCCTAAAGCTGATGGTTTCTATCGTATTTAATCTCTTAAGCTGAAATTGAGAGACGATTGAAATTATTGGCTCATTCCTACTCAGCTGAGTGAGCTAAATTGTCTCCTGTTCATCCAAGGAAGATGAGCTTTTATAGGGAGACTCTCCGAGACACTAAGGGCTGGTTTCACCACCTCGAGCAAGTGTACAAGTTACTGATATCCTAGAGATGGCATCATGAAATGCGTTTCTCTACTCCGAGATGATCGTTACCCCTGGGTTTACGACTATGTGAGCTCCCAGATTTTATTCTCTACTTCATTCAGGTATTAAGAGCTAATTCAAAAAAATGCCGCAGTTGTTGCAATGAAACGTACGCCATATTGTTTTATCACTACAAAATCGTCTTGGTCAGAGAGATTACTGTTTTATTATAATTCTTGTGTTTATTCTTGAGTGTTTATTTTGCGCGTTAATTACAATATCATATTTATTTCAATTCAACATCGGCAAGGTTCGTTGTAAACTAGTGGGTTCTGTGACCAGAAGCCTCACGCAACTTTTTGTGGGAACATAATAAACATGCATTAGCAGGAAGTATCCAATATTTCCCAACATAAAATGCTTGGAAATGTTCAAAAATGTAAGTTAGGAGTGAAAAACCAATGTTCCGCAATTCGTATCACATTATTTTTTCCTGTCATTCTGAATGTCTAGTTGTTAAATCCCCATAAGCTGCTAGATATCGATAAACAAAAGGCACGAGTAAGTGTTAACAAATACGATCAAAAGGAAAGTGCAAATCGTTTTCGGGCTTCATTGACTCATTCCCAATTGATGCATGTAAGTGATGTGAATAGTTTAGAGGCCTGGATGCTTACAAGCAAGTGTAACGGCCCAAAAATATTTGATACCTCGACAGGAGTTCGAACTCGCGTCGTCACAACTACGAGAAATTATTAATAGTTTCCCGCAGTTGCGACACTCTAACGATCAGAGCTAAGAGGCCAGGGTGACCAAACCTCTTCGACTGTGAGAGTTATTTTCCTGGAGCGTAACATTTCCCCGGAGTCAAATACCAGCCGTCTCGGCTGGTTTGGGGTCGGACAAATGACTAAGTGAAACTGCAGGCCGCTGGCTCAGCAGATGCTCGCTGGAACAAGTCAGCAGTCGAGCGAGGTCATTGTCACGGTGTGTTTTGACTCAAGTGAGTGAGGAAATGAAAGGCATAACAACAGGAAATGTGATGTTTACAGTTTTTTGGCTCGAGAGGGATTTAATTAATTATTGTTTCGTATGATTTCGGGTCCTACCGACTGCGCCACTGTAACGGCCCAAAAATATTTGATACCTCGACAGGAGTTCGAACTCGCGTCGTCACAACTACGAGAAATTATTAATAATTTCCCGCAGTTGCGACACTCTAACGATCAGAGCTATGAGGCCAGGGTGACCAAACCTCTTCGACTGTGAGAGTTATTTTCCTGGAGCGTAACACAAGTATCTCAAAAATGAAAAGCGTCCTAAATCAATCCTTTTAGCGAAATGCACCTAGATTAGTGGGACATATAGATCAAAATCATGTTTATAGTTTTGTGGTCTGGATACTCACAAGACTGCATCCCAAAAATCTATTTTAAAAAAATCCTAAAATACATATTAACAGGAAATATAGACCAGATTGATGTTTATGATTCAGTCATCCTACCTTAAAATCGCTGCGCTTATCAATACATTCTGATCGCACTGAGAGCCTCTCTACGAAGGGGGCTTATATTTAACTGTAATTAATCTGGGTTTCCAATGGTTAGTGCTTATCGGCTTCACCGATATTTCTCCCATGTAGTGAATTCTCTATTATTGGTTTCATCCTCTAACTTTCAACAGATGTAAGCCGGAAATTTTTTGTCAAGAAAAATTACGGGAGCAGAATTTGTAGGGAATTTGATTCTCTAGATGTCATGTCCCGAACAAAATCCTTTAAAAGCCTAAATTTATAAGTTATTGGCGAAATACTGAAATATGGTGTGGCATCCACGCTACATTAACGGTTCTGGAGCCACAGTGCCATATCTGTTCGGCACCAAAAACAATACAGAGAATTTTGGGTATATGAGGATTTTTGGAAAAATCAATTGAATTTTTTGAATCTATATAGTACTGCTAGGTGCAAGCGTCGGCAACGTAGACAGAAACAAATGCGGCTAATGCAGTTTCTCCGCATCAGATGCGCAGTGAATCGGTTGCAATGAAACAACAGATTAGAGATGGCGGGAACTGTCGAAACTGTGCAACAACTGCTGCGGTCTCCGCTTCGCAACCGTTGTCCATACAACAGATGTGAAGCATCTGATGCGATTATTTTGAGCTGTAGGTCTACTGGTAAGTATTTCTGTTCGCTATTCCTAAAGAAATTGAAGCCTGTAAAAGGTCACCGATTTTTAAAATTTAGAACCCCAAAAGTCCCCGATTTTTATTTTACAGATCTAGTAGACACCCTATAAAAATAGGATAAATTAATCAAATAGTTATTTATCACGAAGTTTGATGACAGAAAATAATTAGAAAAACCACTTCTATTCAATTTTTGTACCTATTTATCCCTATCATCCCATTTTTCGGAAGATAGGTATTTATTTCCCGTCAATAGAATAAATTTCATCAAAAGCAAATAACACCCAATTAAAAAAAAAAAAAAAAAAAAAAACCAAAATATTTGTAAACTGCATTTATTCGTGAATACTACAGATTATTAAATAAAAATATCATGTTATTTACTTGCAGGATATTAATTCGTATTTTGCAGTTACGTTGGCCCAAAGTTTAGCATTCAAATTGATATTGATTTAACGTTTTAGAGCAACTCGCTCTGTTATTAAGCAACTCGCTCCTCTTGAATGAACTTCACAAATAAAATTAATGTTGGGGTTGGGAACAAACAATTCAAACTACTTGCAGACTTGACTGAAAATAATCTCGTACGGATTGTATTTATTGCTACTTCTGGCAACTCTCGTTCAATCCGTAACCAGCCTGAAAAGTCAGGCGTGAGCAGCAGCACTGGGTGGCACATGGGTGTGGGAGTAGCGGGTTGAAAATCGTGGTAGAGGGAAAACCAGAGTGAGGTCTGGACCCATCGAGGACGGATTCGAAAGAGCCGCCAAAGTCAAGAGCGGTTGTAGTGTTACCGGACCATTATTCTGCCGTACTAAGAATAGATCCCGTATTTGACCAACCCCTACTTTTGGGGAAATGTGTCTCTAGTTTTTGAGTCGAAATTTCTATTTTACGTTGTCTCGAGCTTCAAAAGCACTCATTCCGAAGCCAATTTCTCGCTGAATCACATGGTGTGGCTGAAAAAACATTATTTTGGTCAGAAAATTGCAAAAAAAGATGTAGAACATATGTACTAGGCGATTTCCTGGTACCTGGTGCACATACGAGTTGTTTCGCAATAAGACTGATAATTTTTTCTAATACAAAATTAGTAGGTACCTCTCAACGTGGCAAAAAAATTATTTTATCGTATATGCAGGATACTTACTAGGAGAAATAATCGTGGGTGCCAGCCTCCGAAAACCGTATCTGATCTGACAAGAGAAAATACATTCGTATGATCAAAATACTGGGAAGAAAAATCGTATCTCCCACTGATTCCGAAATCGTATCAGAAGCCATGAGTCCTGAAACACTATGAAATAAATTCTTATCTGGACTTTCAAGTGTCGCAATACGTTCACTGTCGAACCCATTTGTTTTTTGATAAAGTTCTATTTTCTGTGCATAACTCTCTTACAATTGTTTATGTTTAGTTCCAAAGAAACGCAAATATACGCCTGGGACAGGAGCAGCTGTTCTCGTACCTGTAAAACGTCGGAAATCTGGGGAGGATGTGCAGCTCATCTCCGAGGTATTGTCTGGAGGGGTGGAGACACAAGTAAATCATTGTTTGAATTTCCTCTGTTTCAATCAGTTACGTACATCATTTTAAATTAAAATTATTAAAATGTTGTTTAATGATGCTTAAACAGGTAGTGACGCTAATATAAGAAAACCCCAGCGATGAGCAGCTGCATGTACTTCCGTTGTACGCCTTAGACGATAGTGATCAACAGGATACGAAAGAAAAGGTAGGTACCTACTTCACAAGAACAACCACACTGTCTTCCACAGAGGTCCTCGACAACAAAATCAGAGACCTCAGACCACACTGTAACCAAAAATATTAGCCATCCTTATGTTCTCCTTATTTCAGAAAATTCCCTCAACAAACCAAGAAACAACCCTCAAGAAGATCTGGGCCTAACGAATTTCACATTCGAGTTTGGAAAACTGGCACACATAAGCGAAACAGTAAGGGAGGCAGCTGCTGTACAGAAAACCCAGAGTGCTGCTGCCAGAAACTATGGTAGAGTGCACAGCAGTAATGCCAATGGAAGAACCCACAGAAGAGAGCCTGAAGGAGCCCGAGAATGCTGCTCCAGGAGGAGGTAAATAACTTTAACCTTTGGAAGTAATACAGTAATATCTACTTGTACATCATGATCAACAGTCACTGTTTATATCTCGTTTCAGGGGAGGTTTCAGGAACTGTGACAGAGTCCCCAGCAGTAATGCCAATGGAAGAACTCACAGAAGAGAGCATGGAAACTCCTGTGGACTCCATAGGAGAGTCACTTGGAAATCATCCTCCGATGGTGCCTACGGAACCTGTGTGCGACACTGGTAATTATAAATTACAGTCTGCACTTAGAGGTGCTGTACTATTGATATATCGAAAATTATTATCTACTGTCACATGTGTACTCTCTGATTTCAGGAGGTGAAAGAGATGAAGAAATGAATGATATACCTGAGCTAGCTAAGAAGATACGCCACCAATTATTCTTCATGAGGGCATGTCTTCTTCGCATTGCTTCAAACTGTGCCCCGCATGTGGTAGGAGGTTCAAAGAAATACTCATCTCCCACAACGCCGCTGTAAAGGAACTTGGTGAGGATCAAGTGAAAGCCCTCGCTAAGCGGGTTGGGAATTTGCCACGTAAGTGCATCCAGAGGATCCCGGAAAAGAAGATAATCGACGAGTATGGGAAACACTTCAGGAGGAAGCACCAACAGAAACTAGTGAGAGCTCTTTACAATTTTGGAGTAGAGCTGATACTGGCAGGATCATTTTTATCGCAGGTTTCATGAAGATGGAGCATACCTACTATGACCCATCCTGGGAAGCTGAAAGCAAAGACAGTTCGTCAGTCTCCCATTCTTCTGCCTCTGAGTCCAATGACTCTCTTTCACCGCCTAGAAAGAAAAAACACTGAAGAGTAGAGAAGGCAAGAAGGAACTCCAAACCAGAGAAGTATGTATGTCTCTTTTTTGTTTCATTTCATCAAATGTAGTAATGTTTATGCGAGGATGTTTTATGATGGATGAGGAGGTATTATAAATATATTCCCTTGTCCTTTTGGAAATTGAAAACGACGCCGACAAAAGAAGATAAAATCCGAACAGAGAAGTGGGAGGGAGAGGAGGGCAGACGAGAGGACATCCAAACAGAGCCACAGGTAAGAAATTCACACAGATTGATTTGTCACACGAATATACTTTGCCATTAATAACAATAATAATAGTAATAGTAATTTTGCGCTTTCATTCCTTGTTGCAGGCAACACTAACGGAACCACCAGTACAAGACGAGGAGCAAAAGAGAAACTACAAGAGGAGAGCAACCAATACAACGAAAATAAATCCGACAACAAAGAAGGCATTTCAAGAGGAGGACTCTAGCTTCATCTAGACACAACTACATATCGCAACTGAGCCAATGACACCGAGAGTTTTCAACTCTTCTACTGACTTTGAACTGCTGTATTTAAGGCTAAAGGGGATGGTGACTGGTGTGGAGATAATCAAGATTATCTATTTGTATCTTCCCTCTCTCTCACACAACTGTCGTCCCCTTTAGCCTTAAGTTTTTTGTACTATTTATTTAAAATTTAATTGATAAAATTTATCCTGGTTAACTGGACACAGTGTGTCCATTTATCTGGGACACAAATTAAGGTGTGTCCCATCATCTTGGACACAGAACCAATTGTGTCTGATTATACAAGACTCATTTATGATAATTATTTAATTAATTAATTTAATTGATCAATAATTTAAATGAAGTATAATTAATTGAAATATTATTATAACTGTTATTCGTATTGATTATAATTATATACATTTAATTTATTGTGATTATTCAATTTATGAGAATACATGGATATAATCAATGAAGAAATCTACTAATAACTATTAATATTATTTATTAAAGATTTACGTATCACTGTCAACCTCAACACTCTCCGTGCGGCAGTCTCTAAGACAGGCGGGACTGGACCTAATTATTCCATACGACAAGGAGACAGAATTCCCCAAGAGGCTTGAAAAGGAATGGAGGAAGGTGGTTCACAGCAGGAATTCAGTAAGGATGTACATTACCTCAGTTTTAAAATCTAGTGATTTCCTCTGTTTCAATCAGTTACGTACATCATTTTAAATTAAAATTATTAAAATGTTGTTTAATGATGCTTAAACAGGTAGTGACGCTAATATAAGAAAACCCCAGCGATGAGCAGCTGCATGTACTTCCGTTGTACGCCTTAGACGATAGTGATCAACAGGATACGAAAGAAAAGGTAGGTACCTACTTCACAAGAACAACCACACTGTCTTCCACAGAGGTCCTCGACAACAAAATCAGAGACCTCAGACCACACTGTAACCAAAAATATTAGCCATCCTTATGTTCTCCTTATTTCAGAAAATGCCCTCAACAAACGAAGAAACAACCCTGAAGAAGATCTGGGCCTAACTAATTTTACGTTCGAGTTTGGCACACTTTCACACATAAGCGAAACAGTAAGGGAGGCAGCTGCTAGAAGGAAAAGAAGAAACATTGGTGAGAGATACAGGTCATCCTTTCTCAGTGGTGAGACTGTGAGCCATTGTGATGAATGCTTGCTATGCATAATTTTTTTAAGGGCTCTCTTCCGTTTTTGGAGCAAATTGCTGTTGTGCAGGAGTTTATTCTTCATTCTAATAAATTATTTATTAATAATATAATTATCATTAAAGAAGTGTAGAGCGAAAAGGGGCATCACAAGGTACTGACAAGGGGGAAATCTTGTCAACGACCATTTTCTTTAGGGCACTGTCCCCCTAGCGGTGGACCTTGTTAGTTTGGAGCCCATTAGATGATAAAACAGGGTGTCTACAGGTCACGGATTCCCGGAAAAGACACGGATTTAATAGTAGGGCACGGATATTTCCGAAAGCCACGGATTTCAATGTGGAAGTCACAGATTTTTATTTATAATGACCGGGATTCACAAAACATACGAAAGAATCAATTGAAATTTTTGAATCTATATAGTACTGCTAGGTGCAAGCGTCGGCAACGTAGACAGAAACAAATGCGGCTAATGCAGTTTCTCCGCATCAGATGCGCAGTGAATCGGTTGCAATGAAACAACAGATTAGAGATGGCGGGAACTGTCGAAACTGTGCAACAACTGCTGCGGTCTCCGCTTCGCAACCGTTGTCCATACAACAGATGTGAAGCATCTGATGCGATTATTTTGAGCTGTAGGTCTACTGGTAAGTATTTTTGTACTCTATTCCTAAAGAAATCAAAGCCTGTAAAAGGTCACCGATTTTTAAAATTTAGAATCCCAAAAGTCCCCGATTTTTATTTTACAGATCTAGTAGACACCCTATAAAAATAGAATAAATTAATCAAATAGTTATTTATCACGAAGTTTGATGACAGAAAATAATTAGAAAAACCACTTCTATTCAATTTTTGTACCTATTTATCCCTATCATCCCATTTTTCGGAAGATAGGTATTTATTTCCCGTCAATAGAATAAATTTCATCAAAAGCAAATAACACCCAATTAAAAAAAAAAAAAAAAAAAAAAAAAAAAAAAAAAAAAAAAACCAAAATATTTGTAAACTGCATTTATTTGTGAATACTACAGATTATTAAATAAAAATATCATGTTATTTACTTGCAGGATATTAATTCGTATTTTGCAGTTACGTTGGCCCAAAGTTTAGCATTCAAATTGATATTGATTTAACGTTTTAGAGCAACTCGCTCTGTTATTAAGCAACTCGCTCCTCTTGAATGAACTTCACAAATAAAATTAATGTTGGGGTTGGGAACAAACAATTCAAACTACTTGCAGACTTGACTGAAAATAATCTCGTACGGATTGTATTTATTGCTACTTCTGGCAACTCTCGTTCAATCCGTAACCAGCCTGAAAAGTCAGGCGTGAGCAGCAGCACTGGGTGGCACATGGGTGTGGGAGTAGCGGGTTGAAAATCGTGGTAGAGGGAAAACCAGAGTGAGGTCCGGACCCATCGAGGACGGATTCGAAAGAGTCTGTTGAGCCGCCAAAGTCAAGAGCGGTTGTAGTGTTACCGGACCATTATTCTGCCGTACTAAGAATAGATCCCGTATTTGACCAACCCCTACTTTTGGGGAAATGTGTCTCTAGGTTTTGAGTCGAAATTTCTATTTTACGTTGTCTTGAGCTCGAAAAGCACTCATTCCAAAGGAAATTTCTCGCTGAATCGTGTGGTGTGGTTGGAAAAACATTATTTAGGTCAGAAAATTGCAAAAAAAAGATGTAGAACATACGTACTAGGCGATTTCCTCGTATCTGGTGCACATACGAGTTTTTGTTTTGCAATAAGACTTACTTATAATTTTTTCTAATACAAAATTAGTACCGCTCTACATGGCCAAAAAATTATTTTATCGTATATGCAGGATACCTACTAGGGAAAATAATCGTGGTTGCCAGCCTCCGAAAACCGTATCTGATCTGACAAGAGAAAATACATTCGTATGATCAAAATACTGGGAAGAAAAATCGTATCTCCCACTGATTCCGAAATCGTATCAGAAGCCATGAGTCCTGAAACACTATGAAATAAATTCTTATCTGGACTTTCAAGTGTTGCAATACGTTCACTGTCGAACCCATTTGTTTTTTGATAAAGTTCTATTTTCTGTGCATAACTCTCTTACAATTGTTTATGTTTAGTTCCAAAGAAACGCAAATATACGCCTGGGACAGGAGCAGCTGTTCTCGTACCTGTAAAACGTCGGAAATCTGGGGAGGATGTGCAGCTCATCTCCGAGGTATTGTCTGGAGGGGTGGAGACACAAGTAAATCATTGTTTGAATTTCCTCTGTTTCAATCAGTTACGTACATCATTTTAAATTAAAATTATTAAAATGTTGTTTATGATTGCTTAAACAGGTCGTGACGCTAATATAAGAAAACCCCAGCGATGAGCAGCTGCATGTACTTCCGTTGTACGCCTTAGACGATAGTGATCAACAGGATACGAAAGAAAAGGTAGGTACCTACTTCACAAGAACAACCACACTGTCTTCCACAGAGGTCCTCGACAACAAAATCAGAGACCTCAGACCACACTGTAACCAAAAATATTAGCCATCCTTATGTTCTCCTTATTTCAGAAAATTCCCTCAACAAACCAAGAAACAACCCTCAAGAAGATCTGGGCCTAACGAATTTCACATTCGAGTTTGGAAAACTGGCACACATAAGCGAAACAGTAAGGGAGGCAGCTGCTGTACAGAAAACCCAGAGTGCTGCTGCCAGAAACTATGGCAGAGTGCACAGCAGTAATGCCAATGGAAGAACCCACAGAAGAGAGCCTGAAGGAGCCCGAGAATGCTGCTCCAGGAGGAGGTAAATAACTTTAACCTTTGGAAGTAATACAGTAATATCTACTTGTACATCATGATCAACAGTCACTGTTTATATCTCGTTTCAGGGGAGGTTTCAGGAACTGTGACAGAGTCCCCAGCAGTAATGCCAATGGAAGAACTCACAGAAGAGAGCATGGAAACTCCTGTGGACTCCATAGGAGAGTCACTTGGAAATCATCCTCCGATGGTGCCTACGGAACCTGTGTGCGACACTGGTAATTATAAATTACAGTCTGCACTTAGAGGTGCTGTACTATTGATATATCGAAAATTATTATCTACTGTCACATGTGTACTCTCTGATTTCAGGAGGTGAAAGAGATGAAGAAATGAATGATATACCTGAGCGAGCTAAGACGCCGGATCGAAGACGCCACCAATTATTCTTCATGAGGGCATGTCTTCTTCGCATTGCTTCAAACTGTGCCCCGCATGTGGTAGGAGGTTCAAAGAAATACTCATCTCCCACAACGCCGCTGTAAAGGAACTTGGTGAGGATCAAGTGAAAGCCCTCGCTAAGCGGGTTGGGAATTTGCCACGTAAGTGCATCCAGAGGATCCCGGAAAAGAAGATAATCGACGAGTATGGGAAACACTTCAGGAGGAAGCACCAACAGAAACTAGTGAGAGCTCTTTACAATTTTGGGGTAGAGCTGATACTGGCAGGATCATTTTTATCGCAGGTTTCATGAAGATGGAGCATACCTACTATGACCCATCCTGGGAAGCTGAAAGCAAAGACAGTTCGTCAGTCTCCCATTCTTCTGCCTCTGAGTCCAATGACTCTCTTTCACCGCCTAGAAAGAAAAAACACTGAAGAGTAGAGAAGGCAAGAAGGAACTCCAAACCAGAGAAGTATGTATGTCTCTTTTTTGTTTCATTTCATCAAATGTAGTAATGTTTATGCGAGGATGTTTTATGATGGATGAGGAGGTATTATAAATATATTCCCTTGTCCTTTTGGAAATTGAAAACGACGCCGACAAAAGAAGATAAAATCCGAACAGAGAAGTGGGAGGGAGAGGAGGGCAGACGAGAGGACATCCAAACAGAGCCACAGGTAAGAAATTCACACAGATTGATTTGTCACACGAATATACTTTGCCATTAATAACAATAATAATAGTAATAGTAATTTTGCGCTTTCATTCCTTGTTGCAGGCAACACTAACGGAACCACCAGTACAAGACGAGGAGCAAAAGAGAAACTACAAGAGGAGAGCAACCAATACAACGAAAATAAATCCGACAACAAAGAAGGCATTTCAAGAGGAGGACTCTAGCTTCATCTAGACACAACTACATATCGCAACTGAGCCAATGACACCGAGAGTTTTCAACTCTTCTACTGACTTTGAACTGCTGTATTTAAGGCTATGGAGATAATCAAGATTATCTATTTGTATCTTCCCTCTCTCTCACACAACTGTCGTCCCCTTTAGCCTTAAGTTTTTTGTACTATTTATTTAAAATTTAATTGATAAAATTTATCCTGGTTAACTGGACACAGTGTGTCCATTTATCTGGGACACAAATTAAGGTGTGTCCCATCATCTTGGACACAGAACCAATTGTGTCTGATTATACAAGACTCATTTATGATAATTATTTAATTAATTAATTTAATTGATCAATAATTTAAATGAAGTATAATTAATTGAAATATTATTATAACTGTTATTCGTATTGATTATAATTAAATACATTTAATTTATTGTGATTATTCAATTTATGAGAATACATGGATATAATCAATGAAGAAATCTACTAATAACTATTAATATTATTTATTAAAGATTTACGTATCACTGTCAACCTCAACACTCTCCGTGCGGCAGTCTCTAAGACAGGCGGGACTGGACCTAATTATTCCATACGACAAGGAGACAGAATTCCCCAAGAGGCTTGAAAAGGAATGGAGGAAGGTGGTTCACAGCAGGAATTCAGTAAGGATGTACATTACCTCAGTTTTAAAATCTAGTGATTTCCTCTGTTTCAATCAGTTACGTACATCATTTTAAATTAAAATTATTAAAATGTTGTTTAATGATGCTTAAACAGGTAGTGACGCTAATATAAGAAAACCCCAGCGATGAGCAGCTGCATGTACTTCCGTTGTACGCCTTAGACGATAGTGATCAACAGGATACGAAAGAAAAGGTAGGTACCTACTTCACAAGAACAACCACACTGTCTTCCACAGAGGTCCTCGACAACAAAATCAGAGACTTCAGACCACACTGTAACCAAAAATATTAGCCATCCTTATGTTCTCCTTATTTCAGAAAATGCCCTCAACAAACGAAGAAACAACCCTGAAGAAGATCTGGGCCTAACTAATTTTACGTTCGAGTTTGGCACACTTTCACACATAAGCGAAACAGTAAGGGAGGCAGCTGCTAGAAGGAAAAGAAGAAACATTGGTGAGAGATACAGGTCATCCTTTCTCAGTGGTGAGACTGTGAGCCATTGTGATGAATGCTTGCTATGCATAATTTTTTTAAGGGCTCTTCCGTTTTTGGAGCAAATTGCTGTTGTGCAGGAGTTTATTCTTCATTCTAATAAATTATTTATCAATAATATAATTATCATTAAAGAAGTGTAGAGCGAAAAGGGGCATCACAAGGTACTGACAAGGGGGAAATCTTGTCAACGACCATTTTCTTTAGGGCACTGTCCCCCTAGCGGTGGACCTTGTTAGTTTGGAGCCCATTAGATGATAAAACAGGGTGTCTACAGGTCACGGATTCCCGGAAAAGTCACGGATTTAATAGTAGGGCACGGATATTTCCGAAAGCCACGGATTTCAATGTGGAAGTCACAGATTTTTATTGGGTTGGTAACCAAATAATCATAATATAATGACCGGGATTCACAAAACATACGAAAGAATCAATTGAAATTTTTGAATCTATATAGTACTGCTAGGTGCAAGCGTCGGCAACGTAGACAGAAACAAATGCGGCTAATGCAGTTTCTCCGCATCAGATGCGCAGTGAATCGGTTGCAATGAAACAACAGATTAGAGATGGCGGGAACTGTCGAAACTGTGCAACAACTGCTGCGGTCTCCGCTTCGCAACCGTTGTCCATACAACAGATGTGAAGCATCTGATGCGATTATTTTGAGCTGTAGGTCTACTGGTAAGTATTTTTGTACTCTATTCCTAAAGAAATCAAAGCCTGTAAAAGGTCACCGATTTTTAAAATTTAGAACCCCAAAAGTCCCCGATTTTTATTTTACAGATCTAGTAGACACCCTATAAAAATAGAATAAATTAATCAAATAGTTATTTATCACGAAGTTTGATGACAGAAAATAATTAGAAAAACCACTTCTATTCAATTTTTGTACCTATTTATCCCTATCATCCCATTTTTCGGAAGATAGGTATTTATTTCCCGTCAATAGAATAAATTTCATCAAAAGCAAATAACACCCAATTAAAAAAAAAAAAAAAAAAAAAAAAAAAAAAAAAAAAAAAATATTTGTAAACTGCATTTATTCGTGAATACTACAGATTATTAAATAAAAATATCATGTTATTTACTTGCAGGATATTAATTCGTATTTTGCAGTTACGTTGGCCCAAAGTTTAGCATTCAAATTGATATTGATTTAACGTTTTAGAGCAACTCGCTCTGTTATTAAGCAACTCGCTCCTCTTGAATGAACTTCACAAATAAAATTAATGTTGGGGTTGGGAACAAACAATTCAAACTACTAGCAGACTTGACTGAAAATAATCTCGTACGGATTGTATTTATTGCTACTTCTGGCAACTCTCGTTCAATCCGTAACCAGCCTGAAAAGTCAGGCGTGAGCAGCAGCACTGGGTGGCACATGGGTGTGGGAGTAGCGGGTTGAAAATCGTGGTAGAGGGAAAACCAGAGTGAGGTCCGGACCCATCGAGGACGGATTCGAAAGAGTCTGTTGAGCCGCCAAAGTCAAGAGCGGTTGTAGTGTTACCGGACCATTATTCTGCCGTACTAAGAATAGATCCCGTATTTGACCAACCCCTACTTTTGGGGAAATGTGTCTCTAGTTTTTTAGTCGAAATTTCTATTTTACGTTGTCTCGAGCTTCAAAAGCACTCATTCCGAAGCCAATTTCTCGCTGAATCACATGGTGTGGCTGAAAAAACATTATTCTGGTCAGCAAATTGCAAAAAAAGATGTAGAACATATGTACTAAGCGATTTCCTCGTATCTGGTGCACATTCTAGTTTTGGTTTTGCAATAAGACTGATACTTTTTTCTAATACAAAATTAGTAGGTACCTCTCAACGTGGCAAAAAAATTATTTTATCGTATATGCAGGATACTTACTAGGAGAAATAATCGTGGGTGCCAGCCTCCGAAAACCGTATCTGATCTGACAAGAGAAAATGCATTCGTATGATCAAAATACTGGGAAGAAAAATCGTATCTGACACTGATTCCGAAATCGTATCAGACGCCACGAGTCCTGAAACACTATGAAATAAATTCTTATCTGGACTTTCAAGTGTCGCAATACGTTCACTGTCGAACCCATTTGTTTTTTGATAAAGTTCTATTTTCTGTGCATAACTCTCTTACAATTGTTTATGTTTAGTTCCAAAGAAACGCAAATATACGCCTGGGACAGGAGCAGCTGTTCTCGTACCTGTAAAACGTCGGAAATCTGGGGAGGATGTGCAGCTCATCTCCGAGGTATTGTCTGGAGGGGTGGAGACACAAGTAAATCATTGTTTGAATTTGATCTCTTTCTTCTTATTAGGTAATTTATTTATTTTAAGACCGTACCTGAGTAATGAGGGATTCGGGAATTTATCTATCTCGTCAACTTACACTTGGGCATCAACTTCGAGGGGATACGCACGATGGCATCCACAAAAGTGTGCTTGGAGCAAGCACTTCATAAGATCACGAGGGCCCCTCTGAAGCCTCAACAACGCCTTAGAATGCTGCGAACGTACCTGCTGCCCAAACTTCAATACGGACTGACATTCGGGAGGATCACCGCAGGGCGGCTGCGAAGGCTCGATCAGATCGTGCGGGCACATGTGAGAAAATGGCTGGGCCTTCCGCACGATGTCCCGTCGTCGTATGTGCATGCTGCTGTGTCGGATGGTGGTCTCGGGATTCGGCCGCTCAGGTTTTCTATTCCGCTGTTACGGAGGCAACGATTGCTTGCGCTCGAGACTTCCTCGTGGGAGGTTGCTCGCTGGGTGGCGGAGGCAGAGCTCGTGAAGCAGCAGGTTGACTGGTGCGAGAAGGTGTTACCCGTTGATCTTCGTACCAACATGGCCATGGATTCCCATTTCGCGAAGCAGCTGCACGAGTCTGTTGACGGGCGCGAGCTGCGACAGGCGGGCGGGTCTCCGGTTTCATCGGCCTGGGTCTATGACCGTGCTGAGGGTGTGCCTGCAAGGGACTACCGGCACTACCACGCCGTTCGCATTGGGGCCCTGCCTACACGAGTGCGATCCTCCAGAGGAGTTGCCAGGGATGTGCGTGAGACTGGCTGCAGGGCATGTAATGCGCCTGCGGAGACGCTTGCGCACATCGTGCAGAATTGCCCAAGGACACATGGTGGGCGAGTCCGGCGCCATAATGCAGTGAGGGACGTCGTCGCAGGTGCGTTGGCCGCTGCTGGATGGGAGGTCGAAAAGGAGCATTCCTACAAGCTGACTCCCCCGCAGCTGCCTGCTACCACCACCTTGAGGGATGGCGAGCCGTTGTTGGACGCCACTTCACGTCCTCCACCAGTGCGACGACAACCCGACTTGGTGGCGAAGAAGCCGGATGGTACGGCAGTTATCCTTGATGTGCAGGTCGTCTCTGGTGCTCGTGACATCGAACGGACAAGGACGGAGAAGCTGGCCTACTATTCTCGGAGGGACTTGTTGGAGGCGGTCAGCAGAAGGAAGAAGACAACGCCGGAAAGGATCGCCGTTTGCGCACTTACCAT
The DNA here is from genome assembly GCA_030762985.1 of Adelphocoris suturalis. Taxonomy (NCBI): domain Eukaryota; kingdom Metazoa; phylum Arthropoda; class Insecta; order Hemiptera; family Miridae; genus Adelphocoris; species Adelphocoris suturalis. The sequence goes on along the minus strand of CM061040.1, from coordinate 7,041,644 downwards.
CACATGGAGAGGTGTATGGTCGGCTGCGAGTGTGATGGAGATGTCCCGTCTTGGCATTGGAAAGGGTGTGCTCCGTGGCATCACAACGAGGGTGTTGCTCGGCTCCTACTTGAACTACTACATGTTCAACCGCACGACAACTGTGAGCAGAAGAACTGGCGTCGGGTAGCCTGAGGGTCGCTCCCACTTTTTCAGGGTGCTACCTCCCCACTTGGTGTTGGGCCTTCAGCCCTTCACGCGGTTTTCCGCTAATGGTAAGTTAAAAAAAAAAAAAAAAAAAAAAAGTCAAATGTCTCATCATCTAATTAGTGACGCGCATGAACGGATTAACGAGATTCTCTGTGTCCCTATCTACTATTGCTTCAAATACGGTTATTTTCCAAAACAATATAAATAAGGTAAGGCAATAATAGTATACAAAGGCGATAATAAACCTAAAGAAGATACTAGCTCGTACAGAATAATACAACTGTTAGATGTTGAAGGGAAAATACTAGAAAAACTAATGTATAAATCATACCTAAAATACATCACACTGCACAATAATCAATTTGGATTTAGGAAAAATAGAAACACAACAGATGCCCTACTAGAAATAATAAAAAAGAATACAGATTATAATTATAGGCCTCGTGTTGGTGGACGGGGTGTTTGTTTCTTCGGCCGTCATTCAACGATCAACTCAGAACTGGCACGGACCAGGAGAATCCGACTGTCTAATTACAAAGCATTGCGATGGCCCCAACGGGTGTTGACGCAATGTGATTTCTGCCCAGTGCTCTGAATGTCAAAGTGAAGAAATTCAAGCAAGCGCGGGTAAACGGCGGGAGTAACTATGACTCTCTTAAGGGTTGAGCCGTGGGGTTGACCACCCGGAGGCTCTTCCTAGCCAACCTGCCACCTCCTCGTGGTGAGAGTCGGACAACGTACAGGGGTGCTAAGTGTTGCCAGCAAACAAGATGGTCAATCTTGCTGCAACACTCCCTGTACGGCCGAGAGCAGGCTCTGGTGAACTCGGGGGGTCTCATACACTTGGGACCTGCCCATTAAAACACTCCCAGAAAAGTTATGGAAAACAACTCAAATTTGCCTCATAACCCCCGCCAGCCCACTGGCGAGCGGGGTTCCGGGAGTGCTCGACGGGGGCGCTCCAGGCAGGGACGACAGTCCTCTCCGTCGACTTCGGAGGCCTCAGAAGCCTCAACTAGCTCAATGAGTACAGAGGAGCGATATCAGTGCACTATTGGTGATTGCCGCCGGGCGTTCAGCACACCAAACGGCTTAGGCCAGCACAAGCGTAGGGCACACCCGCTGGAGTACAACGCTGCTATGAATGTCGACCGACGGCGCACCCCCTACTCCATGGAGGAGATGCGGAGAGTTGCTAGGGCAGAGGCAGATGCGACGCTTCAGGGCATCCGCTACCTCAACCAACATCTCTTGCCCCTTTTTAGTAGCCGCACACTGGATGGCCTTAAGGGGATGCGCCGGCGCGAAGATTATAGGGCCCTTGTTCAGGGTTACCTTGCTGAGCGCCAACCCGCAACTGTGCCTGCCCCAGCGGACACGGACTCCGTCACTGATGATACATCAGACACGGACTCCGTCACCGAGGGGCCTGCACAGACTGCTGTTGCGGAAGATATGACCTCGATATTAGCTGAGGTGCGTCGCTTGGGAGGCGTTGTATCTAGGGTTGAGGGGTATGACTCCCACTACCTCTCCATTGTGGCGCAGGATGCCGTGCCGAGTCAGCCAGAACTAGAGGACGACATAGCAGAGTATATAGCTAGAGTCTTTGCATCTGCTTATGAGCCAAACCCATCGCGTGACTCACGGCCATCAGGTCGGGGTGGAGCGAGGGTGCGGTCCTCTAAGCGAGCTGAGCGGCGCCGCCACTACCAGAAAACTCAGCAGTTATGGAGGAAACGGCCATCGAGAGTAGTCGAAGAGATACTGAGTGCCGACGACGAACGACAGATGCCATCTTATGACACCATGATGGAGTACTGGGAACCCATTTTGGGTGCTCCCAAGTACAACACTCCACGGCCTGTCGTTCCGTCGATCTCGCCAGTCGAGGCACTCAGTAGGGTGATGACAACACCAATCACCAAGGAAGAGGAGAAGCAGAGCAGGATACCTCGAAATACAGCTGCAGGACCAGATGGCGTATCTCCACGTAAGTGGAATGCTGCCCCGCAATCAGTCCGCCTGCTTGTCCTCAACCTTCTCCTACTCTCGGGCACGCCCTCGGCTGTGTTATCCCGTGCGAGGACCGTATTTGTACCCAAGAAGGGGGCCACTGGTGCGGGCGGCTACCGACCCATCTCGGTGGCATCGGTGGTCAGTCGGCACCTTCACAAGGTAATAGCCTCAAGACTCCTAGCCGCCGACATCATTATGCAGCCACAACGTGGTTTTCGTCGGTCGGATGGTACCGCAGAGAACCTGCTGATTTTTCAATCAGCAGTCTATCATGCAAGGGCCAGACGCCGCGAAATCCACTTGGCAACTTTAGATATCTCCAAGGCGTTTGACTCTGTAGGCCACCAAGCCATAGTAGATTGCCTACGCGGCATAGGTGCCTGTCAACGCCTTGTTGAGTACGTGAGTCATCTGTACGATAGGGCAATCATAAATGTACAGGTCGGCGGCAGGATGTCCCATGATATACAGGTCCAGCGAGGGGTTAGGCAAGGGGATCCTCTATCCTCTATCCTTTTCAATCTGGTAGTGGATACGGCGTTGCGTCAGTTACCGTCCGAGGTTGGTTTTGACTTGGGTCCAGGCATCACGTTGCGAGCTCTGGCTTTTGCGGACGATGTTATGTTGTTTGCCCAGACCAGCGATGGTCTGCAGAGCATGTTGGATCGTTTCGCCTGCCAGATGGAGAGATGTGGGTTGACCGTGAATCCCCAGAAGAGTGCCACTGTGTCACTGGTCCCAGAGGTTAAGACCAAGAAGATGAAGGTTGTAGACGGTCGATTTGCCATTGCCGGCGTGACACTTCCGTCCAAGGGTGTCACGGAGGTTTGGCGCTACCTCGGGGTGTTGTTCGAGGGCGTGCAGGCGACCCTGTCGACCAAGGTTGACCTGGAGCGGGCGCTGCAGCAAGTTACGAAGGCGCCATTAAAGCCCCAGCAGCGACTCCGGCTTTTGAGAGTTCATCTCCTCCCCAAATTACATCATGGGTTAATTTTTGGCCGGATAACTGTTGGGCGTCTTCGTAGAATGGACCAAATGATTCGAGCGGCCGTCAGGAAGTGGTTGGGTTTGCCATCTGACGTGCCTAGCTCGTATGTGCATGCGCCCGTCTCCGAGGGAGGCTTAGGTATACGGCCATTACGATATTTCGTACCGGCTGCACGGCAGAGGCGTCTGGGAGCCCTTAGCAACTCCTCTTGGGACGTGGCACGTTTTGTGGCGCAGGCCCAGTTTGTGCGGAAGCAGATGGACTGGTGTGCCCGGGTATTGCCCGATAACCTTTCCACCAATGCGAGCCTTGACCGCCACTTCTCGGACCACCTGTATGAGTCTGTCGATGGACGCGAGTTGCGGCAGGCTGGACAAACGCCGCTATCATCAGATTGGGTGTACCGTGGTGCCGAAGGTATTCCAGCAAAGGAATATCGACGGTACCATGCAGTCCGCATCGGCGCTCTCCCGACAAGGGTCCGGTCCACTCGCGGCGTCGCGAGGGACAGCCGGGACACGGCCTGTAGAGCTTGTGGAGCGCCGGCGGAGACTCTTACCCACGTTGTCCAGATCTGCCCGCGAACACATGGAGGAAGGGTCCGGCGACACAACGCTGTTCGGGATGTCGTTGCCGGGGCCTTGTCTGTGGCGGGGTGGGAGGTTGAGAAGGAAGTTCCTTATCACCTGCCCCCCCCTGTCGCTGCCGGGGTCTCGGCACCGACTCGCCCGGTGAAGCGTGTCCCGGACTTAGTTGCTACTCGCACTGACGGCACTACAGTAATAGTGGACGTACAGGTGGTTTCGGGCTCCACAGACTTGGAGAGAACCAGGGCCGACAAAGTGGCGTACTATAATCGTAGGGACCTCTTTGAGGCGATTGCCCAAAGAAGAAATTCTGCCCCAGCCCAAACGTCGGTCGCTGCCTTGACGGTTTCGTGGAGAGGTGTTTGGTCGCGCCGTGCTGTTGAGGACATGAGACGATTAGGTATCCCAACAGGTGTGCTCCGCGGCATCACCACACGAGTGCTACTGGGGTCGTACCTCAACTTTTACTCATTCGGCCGTTCCACCAGGTCTTTTGTCAACGGGATGGAGAGGACTGGAGTAGGGTAAGCCTGGCGAGCCTCCCACCTTTTTGTTGGGTGCCACCTCCCCACTTGGTGTTGGGCCTTCAGCCCTTCACGCGGTTTTTACTGCGAGGTGAGTTAAAAAAAAAAAAAAAAAAAAAAAAGTTGAGCCGTGGGGTTGACCACCCGGAGGCTCTTCCTAGCCAACCTGCCACCTCCTCGTGGTGAGAGTCGGACAACGTACAGGGGTGCTAAGTGTTGCCAGCAAACAAGATGGTCAATCTTGCTGCAACACTCCCTGTACGGCCGAGAGCAGGCTCTGGTGACTTTGGGGGGTTTCATACACTTGGAACCTTCCCTTCTCCCCACTCCCAGATATAAGTTATGGACACAAATACGAATTCGCCTCATAACCCCCGTCGACCCACTGGTTCACGGGGTATCGGGAGTGGCCCCCAAGTGCGCCCCAGGCAGGGGCGCCGGACCTCAACTTCCGCCTCAGACGCCTCGAGTGAGTCCTCTCAAACGAGTGTCTCATCAGGCGTCCTATCCCACAAATGCAATATTGGCAATTGTCAACGCGCCTTCAGCACTCCTCAGGGCCTTGGCCAGCATAAGAGACGCGCCCATCCAGAGGAATACAATGCGGCCATGAATACCGAACGCAAGCGCACGGGTTACTCCACTGAAGAAATGAGAAGGCTGGCTAGAGCTGAGGCTGAAGCCACCATCTCAGGTGTTCGGTTCATGAACCAGCACCTTTTGCCATTGTTCCCGGAGCGAACCCTGGATGGGTTGAAGGGCATGCGTAAGCGAGCAGACTATAAGATAATGATGCAGAATGCCATGCAACAGCTGCAAGCTGAGGACACCGCTAGGGGCACCAGTACGGTCAACCCAGCAAATACAAGTACAGGCGATGATACCACAACCGTAGGCATAACAGATGAGCCCTCTGAGCTAGTTTCTGAAGTTCGTCGATTGGGGCAGTTGGTCGGCAGGATCGAGGGGTACGACTCCTTGTATTTACAGATGTTGGCAGCTGACGCCTTTCTGGGTCAACCTGAGCTCGAGAACGATGTTGCAGAATACGTATTTACAGAATATGTCGAAGAAGATCTGGGCCTAACCAATTTCACCTTCAAGTTTGGAAAACTGGCCCACATTAGCGAAACTGTAAGGGAGGCAGCTGTAAGAAGGAAAAAAAGAAACATTAAGAAAACACCACGAAATTCAGTTGGTGAGAGATACAGGAAACGGCGGGAGTAACTATGACTCTCTTAACGGGTGAGCCGTGGGGTTGGCCACCCGGAGGCTCTTCCTAGCCAAACTGCCACCTCCTCGTGGTGAGAGTCGGACAACGTACAGGGGTGCTAAGTGTTGCAAGCAGACAAGATGGTCAATCTTGCTGCAACACTCCCTGTACGGCCGAGAGCAGGCTCTGGTGAACTCGGGGGGTCTCATAAACTTGAGACCTGCCAAACCAAAACTCCCAGAAATGTTATGAATTAGCAAAACAATCAGCCTCATAACCCACGCCCGCCCACTGGCCAGCGGGGTAACGGGAGTACGCGTCGGGGGCGCTCCAGGCAGGGACGCGAGTCCTCGCCTGCCACTTCAGTGGCCTCCAGCGGCTCAGACCGCTCTGATACGGCCTCTGTGGCCTCTAGTAGTGACGGAGTGTATGCCTGTGATGTAGGGGACTGTTGCCGTACTTTTTCCACCGTTAATGGCCTTGGCCAGCATGTGAGACGTGCACACCCGCAGGAATACAATGCCGCAATGAATGTAGATAGGCGGCGCACTCCCTATTCGGCAGAAGAGATGCGGAGGGTGGCCAGTGCTGAGGCAGATGCAGTGCTTCAAGGCATTCGCTTCCTGAATCAGCACCTTTTGCCGCTTTTCCCCTCCCGCACCATAGATGGCCTCAAGGGAATGCGCAAGCGCAATGATTACAGGGCTCTTGTTCAGGAGTTCCTGCATGAGCGCCAGTCCTCCGCCGCCCTTGCTCCCTCGGACACAGCATCTGTCACCGACACTCTGTCGGACACAGATCCTGTCACCGTGGAGCCTGGGCTGGCTTCAGTGGAGGGTGATGCGTCCTCATTAATATCCGAGGTGCGCCGCCTAGGCGAAGTTATTTCCAGGGTTGAAGGCTATGACAGCTTGTATCTCTCCATACTAGCGCGTGACGCCGTGTTGGGCCAGCCAGAATTGGAGGACGATGTGGCGGAATATGTCAGTAGGGTTTTCGCATCTCGTCAAGACCCGTCTTCCTCGCGTGGCTCTCGGCCTACAGCCCAGAGTGGAGCGAGGGTACGGTGTTCGAAGCGGGCAGAGCGACACCGCCGCTATCGCGAGGTGCAGAAGCTCTGGAAGAAACGACCGGCAAGAGTTGTAGACGAGATACTGGGTGCTAGCGACAACGGGCCGATACCATCTTACGACGAGATGATGCGGTACTGGTCACCTATTTTGGGTGCTCCCAGCCACATCTCTCCGCAGCCAGTCGTACCCCCGGTTCCGTCTAGTGATGCACTCAGTAGGGTGATGATAACACCTATCACCAAGGTTGAGGAGAAGCAAAGCAGGATCCCAGGGAATACTGCTGCTGGACCTGACGGCATCTCCCCACGTAAGTGGAACAGTGCCCCTCAGTCTGTCCGTTTGCTTGTCCTCAACCTTCTCCTCTTGTCGGGGACGCCTTCCGGAGAACTATCCCGTGCTAGGACAGTATTCGTCCCAAAGAAGGGGGCCAGCGGGCCTGCCGGCTTCCGTCCCATTTCGGTGGCGTCGGTTGTCTGTCGGCACCTGCATAAGATCTTGGCCTCGAGACTCCTCACCGCTGACATTATAACGCAGCCGCAGCGTGGTTTTCGTCGGTCTGATGGTACAGCTGAGAATTTGCTGATTTTTCAATCTGTAGTTTCTCATGCCAAGGCCAGACGTCGCGAACTCCACGTAGCGACCCTCGATATCTCCAAGGCGTTCGATTCGGTTGGCCACCAAGCCATAGTTGATTGCCTTCGCGGCATCGGTGCCCCGGAACGCCTTGTTGAGTATGTTAGGACGCTATACGAGAGGGCAATTATTAATGTCCATGTTGGCGGTGAGGTTTCTGACGATATACATGTCCAGCGAGGGGTGAGGCAGGGGGATCCCCTGTCCTCCATATTGTTCAACCTCGTAGTGGACTCTGCACTTCGGCTTCTTCCCTCTGAAATAGGATTTGACCTGGCCCCCGGTGTCACATTGCGCGTTCTGGCATTCGCTGATGACGTCATGTTGTTTGCACAGACCCGTGAGGGCTTGCAATGTCTGCTTGACAGATTCACGGGCCAGATGGGGAGGTGCGGCTTAGTAGTCAACCCCCAGAAGAGTGCCACTATTTCGTTAGTACCCGAGGTACGGACCAAGAAAGTCAAAGTTGTTGATGGTCAGTTCGCCGTGGCCGGCGTGACGCTACCTTCTACGGGCGTCACGGAGGTTTGGCGGTACCTCGGGGTACTGTTTGAGGGAGTGCAGGCGACTCTGTCGACCAAGGTCGACCTGGAGAGGGCGCTGCACCTGGTCACGAAGGCGCCACTTAAGCCCCAGCAGCGGCTCCGACTGTTGAGAACATATCTCCTCCCCAAACTCCATCATGGGTTGATTCTCGGTCGGATCACTGCTGGGCGCCTTCGGCGTATGGACCAAATGGTGCGAGCTGCAGTAAGGAAGTGGTTGGGCTTACCACATGACGTTCCCAGCTCTTACGTGCATGCGCCTGTCTCCGAGGGAGGCCTTGGTATTCGACCTCTCCGCTACTTTGTACCTGCTGCGCGGCGGAGGCGTCTGCTTGCCCTCGAGGCCTCTTCATGGGACGTTGCACGACACGTGGCCCAGGCAGAGTTTGTCCGTAGGCAGGTGGATTGGTGCTCCCGGGTTCTCCCGGACGACCTCTCCACTAATGCCGAGTTAGACCGCCACTATTCGAGCCACCTGTACGAGTCGGTTGATGGGCGTGAGTTGCGACAGGCTGGACAGACACCCGTTTCGTCAGCTTGGGTGTACGATGGGGCCGAGGGTATTCCTGCGAAGGAATACCGTCGGTATCACGCCATCCGTATCGGTGCTCTCCCAACTAGGGTCCGGTCCACTCGCGGCGTCGCGGGGGACAGCCGGGACACAGCCTGTAGAGCCTGTGGAGCACCTGCGGAGACGTTGACCCACGTAGTCCAGACCTGTCCACGTACGCATGGTGGCAGGGTCCGGCGACATAACGCTGTTCGGGATGTCGTCGCCGGGGCCCTATTGGCCGCGGGGTGGGGGGTTGAGAAGGAAGTTCCCTATCAGCTTCTCCCCCCCTCGACTGCTGGGGTCACGGCGGCGACACGTCCGGTGAAGCGTGTCCCGGACATTGTCGCAACCCGTCCTGACGGTACTGCCGTCATTGTTGATGTACAGGTGGTCTCAGCCTCCACAGACTTGGAGCGGACCAGGGCCGACAAAGTGGCTTATTACCATCGTAGGGATCTCTTCGAAGCAATAGCCCGAAGAAGAAACACTTCCCCTGCCCTTACGTCGGTCTCTGCCGTGACAGTCTCGTGGAGAGGTGTATGGTCCGGACGTACGGTGAGCGAATTGCGGCAACTTGGCGTCCCATTAGGCATCCTCCGTGGGGTAACGACCCGTGTGTTGCTAGGGTCGTACCTCAACTATTACGCCTTTAACCGCTCTACCAGGACCTTTCGTCCTATGGCGGCGAGGACTGGCGTAGGGTAGATCTGGCGCGACTTCCCCTTTATTTGGGTGCCACCGTCCCCGCTCTTTGGCGATGTGCCTTCTGCACATTCACGCGGTTTTTACTGCAGACGGTGAGAAAAAAAAAGAAAAAAAAAAAAAGGGAGTGCTCGACAGGGGCGCTCCAGGCAAGGACGACAGTCCTCTCCGTCGACATCAGAGGCTTCGGAAGCCTCAACTAGTTCAATGAGTACAGAGGAACGATTAAATTACCAGTGCACTGTTGGTGATTGCCGCCGTGTGTTCAGCACGCCTAACGGCTTGGGCCAGCACAAGCGTAGGGCACACCCAGAAGAGTACAATGCCGCAATGAACGTTGACCGATGGCGCACCCCCTATTCCATGGAAGAGATGCGGAGAGTTGCCAGGGCAGACGCGACGCTTCAAGGCATCCGCTACCTCAATCAACACCTATTGCCCCTCTTTAGCAGCCGCACAATGGATGGCCTCAAGGGGATGCGCAGGCGCGAGGATTATAGGGCCCTTGTTCGGGGGTTCCTTGCTGAGGGCCAACCCGAATACTGTGCCTGCCCCAACGGACACGGACTCCGTCACTGATGATACACCAGACACGGACTCCGTCACCGAGGAGCCGGCACAGGCTGCTGTTGCGGAAGACATGACCTCGATAACAGCTGAGGTGCGTCGCTTAGGAGGCGTTGTGTCTAGGGTTGATGGGTATGACTCCCACTACCTCTCCATTGTGGCGCAGGATGCCGTGCCGGGTCAGCTAGAGTTAGAGGACGATGTAGCAGAGTTTATAGCTAGAGTTTTTGCACCTGCTTATGAACCGATCCCATCGCGTGACTCACGGCCATCAGGTCCGGGTGGAGCGAGGGTGCGGTCCTCTAAACGAGCGGAGCGGCGGAGCCACTACAAGAAAACACAGCAGTTATGGAGGAAACGGCCATCGAGAGTAGTTGAAGAGATACTGAGTGCCGAGGACGAACGACAGATGCCATCTTACGACACCATGATGGAGTACTAGGAACCCATTTTGGGTGCTCCTAAGTACAACTCCCCACGGCCAGTCGTTCCGTCGATCTCGCCAGTCGAGGCACTCAGTAGGGTGATGACAACACCAATCACCAAGGAAGAGGAGAAGCAGAGCAGGATACCTCGCAATACAGCCGCGGGACCAGACGGCGTATCTCCACGTAAATGGAATGCTGCCCCACAATCGGTCCGCCTGCTTGTCCTCAACCTTCTCCTACTCTCTGGCACGCCCTCAGCTGTGCTATCCCGAGCGCGGACTGTGTTTGTACCAAAGAAGGGGGCCACTGATGCAGGCGGCTACCGACCCATTTCTGTGGCATCGGTGGTCAGTCGGCACCTTCACAAGATCATAGCCTCAAGACTCCTAGCCGCCGACATCATTACGCAGCCACAACGTGGTTTTCGTCGGTCGGATGGTACCGCAGAGAACCTGCTGATTTTTCAATCAGCAGTCCATCACGCCGCGAAATCCACTTGGCCACTTGGACATCTCCAAGGCGTTTGATTCTGTAAGCCACCAAGCTTTTGTTTACGCGGCATAGGTGCCTCTCAACGCCTTGTTGAGTACGTGAGCAACCTGTACGATAAAGCAATTATAAGATGTGGAGAAGAAGGACACACCCACCAAAAATGTACAAAAACTAAACAAATATGTATAAATTGCAAACGATCTAAACTACACCACGAACACGACGTAAGAAGCAACACATGTCCGGAATATAAAAAAGCATTTAATATATTATTACAACAAATAGATTTCGGGAAAAATTAAATTACTGTAGATAAATTTGGGAAGAAGCAAAAACGAAACATTCAACTTGAGAAACAAAATCAATAAAGAAAAATTAGATATAATTTTAATTCAAGAACCTTATACACTACAAGGAAGGACGAAAGGACAGGGAATGAGAGGAAACTTAATAGAAAACACAGATCCATGGGCCTCAATATTCGTTGCAAATACAAATATAAAATTTATAACATTAACACAATACAATACAAGATACCTGTCATCAATACTAATATATCATGAAAATATTGAAATTTTAATTGTTTCGTTATATTGTCAAAAGAATATAGAAATACGAGAAGACATTAGAAAACTACAGCTGATCACGCGGAATTATAAAAACAATTTTTGGAATTGATACAAATTCACACTCGACATTATGGTACTCAAATATTACAAATTCAAGAGGACCGATGCTATTTTATTTTTGGGAGGTCTGGCGTGCTCGGGAATTCTTAATTTAATATTCTCTTAGGTACGTTCTGTATAATAATAAATCAGTGCGTAAAAGTGATTATCAAATCAACTGTTTTAATTTAGAATTAATCTCACTTCTAAATCAGAAGTGGGATTAATACCCACTCCCTAGGTACCTGACATTATTGTGAAAAAAATCAAGTGAATAATAGATACCTAGTGACTAAAAATAGTTTCAGTAGTGTAAGAATATTGTGCCAGTGTCAAGTGAATAAGAGAAAAGAGACTCAAAATACTTAATTGTTTTGTTAATCGTTTTTCATCAAGTTTTCAACACGGGAAACGTCCTTGGCATCAACATGTCTGATCAAGAGGAACCGGACATTCCAGTAGAAATAATTCTAGGTGATGATGGGTCTCACATGACGAAGTTGGTGAAATGAGGGCGGAAGACGATCCTCATCAAGTTCCCTCCAGCTACAACTCAACTTACTCAGAATCTTATGGGAGATTTATTGAATTTGCTCAATCGACTGCCAGCACAACAACCTAATATCGTTATTCCCCAGATAATGATTACATCAAAACTCGAATTTCCCCCATTCGATCCTGCTGAAAACAATGCCCCTTTATGGATTGAAATGGCTGAAATCGCATTGGAAGAGAAGCAGCCAACTCGTTCGGAGTTGCTCTATTATTAGGTTACTCTAACTATCACACATGCAATGAAAAGAGTGGCGAAGTATTGGCTTTCTGATGTGGGCATCAGTTCCCTCACATGGGAAATATTCAAACAAAAATTCCAAATAAAATTTGCTCGTGTCGAGACCCCTGCATCAGTGCTTTATCGGGCCATGACAGCTCATCATAAAGACATTGATATTGAAAAACTGATGAATTCTCATTTGTCCAAAGTACCGCCGACGAGTTTGGTTTGATCTTCATGGCTGCACTCGCGTCTCAACATGACAAAGCTCTCCGAACATGGGCATTCAAAATGGAAACGTTGACTGAAGTCGGTCTAATGAAGGAAATACGGGCAATAATGGCTTCAAAGTTTATGGCCAAACCCCGTGACTACCAACAACACTTTTCAACATTAAAAAGAGCGGCTCAAGATCAGCAACAGGGAATACCAGCCCAAAAGAAGTTCAAGGGCGACTTCAAGACTACAAGTCGAGTTCCTAACAAGGGATCGTTTCAAGCCATTCAACAACCATGACAATTACCATCATCGCAGCATCAACAACCCTCAAGTTTCAGACACTGCGAGGGATGCTTCAAAGTGGGACACACTTTGCTCGATGTTGGAACAATCCTGAGAGTTTCGTAAAGAAGCCATCTCCAGCGTTAAGAGAGTCCAACCAGAACCGTGGAAGGGGCATCGCTCCCATAGCCTCCCCCAGAGACAGGCCGTGTGCAGGTCTGTGAGGCCAATCCTCAGGGCGAATTACAACACCAAGGTAAATCATTTAATTTTCTTTTTGATTCAGGAAGTGATATTTCATTGTTGTCGCAAAATTTACTTCATAATTTTAGTGGTCAAAAATTCAAATCTCTCATCACCATAACAGGTATTGGAAATCAACGAATACCTGTTGATGATTGTATTGCTACAATAGTAACCATACAAAATATAGACATTCCTATTGTTTTCTTTATATTAACTGAAGGAATAATAAAGAAGCAGATATCACTTGGAAGAGATATTCTGTCTGCAGGAATATCCGTAAAAGTCATGCCAGATAGATATGAATTTTCAAAAATTGACAAATCTGTGGAAAATAAAGTAATTGATAAATCGAAATTTGTAAGGCAAAAGTTCAAAAAAATATATTCCAAATTATCGCCAGATTCAAAACAAAATTTATTTGACTTGATAAAACAGGCTATAAATTTACAAAATAAATGTATGGATAAATTTGTTAACAATTCTTCTTCTCTTGTTAACAAAACTTTAGTGGACACATTTTTAGAACAACCATGGCCTATATCATGTAAATTACCAAAGGTAGATTCTAGAGTTGAATCAATTACAGCCACTGAATCTAACCCTAGATAAATCCAAGGATCAATTTCAGGCAATCCAGAAAATGAACTATTCAAGCCAGAAGTCGAAGATATTGATACCGATTTACAAAATCCAGATAATGTTATTAGACTTTAAAATATTTCAAGTAGATACGCTGATAGTTTTACTAGGGGTTTGCCGAAACGATATGTTAACTGTGCCGAATTTAAAATACCATTAAACTCAGATAAAATAATCTATAGACGTCCGTGTAGATAACATCCAAGAGATAGGAAAATTGTTAAAAATTATTGTATGGAGCTTTTGGATGCGGGGATAATAGAAGAAAGTACTAGTCCCTTTAGTAGTCCTGTTGTACTTGTGCCGAAAAAGAATGGAAATTGAGGATGGTAACGGATTTCCAGGGCCCTTAACGAAATAACGATCCCTCAACATTATCCAATAACCCTCATTCTGCATTATCCAATACCCCTCAGGCGGGTAAGAATTATTTCATAAGTCTTGATTGTGCAAGTGGTTTTTATGCAATACCTGCTAATAAAGAGACTCGTAGAATATTAGCCTTTCAAACTCCAGATGCTCATTATCAATACAAACGAATGCCTTTCGGCGTTAGGAACGCTCCTGTCTGTTATCAACGTGCAATTATGAAAGCATTGCATGGTCTTACTGACGAGTGGTGTTTAGCATATTTGGATGATCTGCTGATTATTGCTGAATCTGAAGAAGATATTTTAGATAAATTTGAAATAGTTTAGGAATCTTTGACCAAAGCTGGATTTTATCTTAATCCTGATAAATGCAAATTTGTTAAAACGGAAATAGTTTATTTGGGATATCAGGTTAAAAACGGAGAAATCCGCTCTCATAATGAAAAATAAAATCATTAGCGGATTTACCACCCCCAGTTAATAGGACGGGGTTTACGAAGCTTTTAAGGTCTATGTTCATATTTCAGGAATTTTCTGAAAAATTTTTCAATTATTTGTGCTCCATAGTACGATTTGACATCTGAAAAGATACCATTTATATGGCAACCTCATCATGAGGAAATTCGTCAAAAATTAATTGGAATCTTTACTTCTGAACCATGTTTAACAATTTATGATCCAAATCATCCAGTAGAAATATGGACGGACGCAAGCCAAGTAGGATACGGCAGTATACTATTTAATATAATTAATGGTGAAAGGAAAGTAATAGGATATTTTAGTAGGAAAACCACCGGAGCTGAGATGAAGTACCATAGTTACGAGTTAGAAACTCTCGCAGCTGTGAAAGCATTTAAACATTGGAAATGTTTTCTATTGTATAGGTACTAACTTTAGTATAGTAACAGATTGTAATTCATTTCAATTATCCTACACCAAACAGTACCTTAACCCAAGAGTCCAAAGATAGTGGGCATTCTTACAAGATTTTGATTTTAACATTCAACACCAACCTGGAAGCAAAATGATTGTGGTTGACTTCCTCAACAGATTTCCTGTAGGCTCCGTAGAAGATGCAAACATTTTTGAAGTTGAGTAGATGATTATAACCCAACCCATACATCAAAAACGTATAAATTTATTCAATCAAATTTACCCACAGAATCGGTCCATGTAGAGCAAGTCAAAACCGTGGTTAATTTAGTTGAACTAACCGGTGAGTGGTTGCGAACAGCTCAACAACATGATCCAGAAATTAAAATTATAATGGAACGATTAGAAAATGATACCATACCTCCTGATCTAGCCCAAACCTATGAAATTCGAGATGAAATTTTATTCAGGAAATTTCAAATTAACAAAAAAAAAAAAGCTCCCATGGTACCCCACAACTATCGGTGGATAGTGACTAATTCAGTGCACGAAGCTATCTTGCACCAAGGTGTTCAAAAAACTATTGACAAAATTTTAAACAAATTGGCGAAAACGCATAGGTACGCGCGGTTGGTTCATAGGTTCGTGAAAAAATTCATTGAATCCTGTGTAGCATGTAAATTAACTAAATCTCCATCAGGAAAACAGCAAATTCAACTATACCCGATACCTAAAAAGGACATTCCGTTTGATACGGTCCACATTGACGTAACAGGTAAACTTAGTGGTCAAGAAGGACCAGCGGATTACTACGTGGTAACCATTGACGCATTTACTAAATATATTCATATTCATCACACCCGTTCACTGACAGCAAAAGCTGTGGTGAACGCTCTATCTGAATTAATCCAATTTTTTGGAGCACCTTCTAGAATAATTTATGATGTAGGAACATCGTTTACTGCTACAACCTTTGTAGATTATTGTGCCTTTAATAATATTGAAACTCATGTAATAGCTACAAGTGCACCGAGAGGCAATGCACAAGTGGAAAGGTACATGAAAACAATTAACTAATATGATCACTGTTGCAGAACATGTTAAAAAACAGTCTATTCGCCAACTAGCTCCTCAAATTCAGTTAGTTATGAATTCTACTGTTAATAGAATAACTGGGTTTTCTCCTTTAGATGTCAAGATCGACCCACGATGAATAATGAATGTCAAAAATCGGGAATGGGGTCAGAACTAATAAAGCGCCTCTATCACCGAGCTTTCGAAAAATATATTTCCGTCATCAGGGCTTAAAACCAATGAAGAAGAAGACTACGTGAGTAGGTTGAATAGGAGGCGAGTGAAGCAAGCCGGAGCTGCTAGTAATAAAGGAGTCAGACCTCCTTTTACGAATCCATACTACGCCATGCCTCCATGTACAACTGTACACTTTGAACGGAAATTGTCATTCGAGTTGGGAGGCTAGCCTCGGTCCATCGAGTGGAGGGCGTTAATCACTATCCACAGACACGGCACCCTCGGTTAGCAGAAAGAACTGGAGCTTGCATGGTGGCAGGGAGAGTTTGTTTTTCTCACTTTTTCTCGAGTCCATTCTTCTCCTGTCAATGACGCCGACATGGCCCGAGTGGTTTGAAGCCGACAACTGCTTTGGCAGAGTCACTCTAAGCTTTGCCATTCGGGCCAAGTCGAACGAAATAGAGTCCATACCCATTTGGTGACGGGCTTCACAGTAGTCGCCTTTCAGGAGTCGTAGGCCATGAGGTCGGACCCTCGAAATAAAACATGATTACCCTGAGCAGCGGATCACTTGGCTCGTGGGTCGATGAAAGACGCAGCAAACTGCGTATATGGGTGATTCTCACAGAAAAGGTCAGTTTTGAGTTTGACTTTTGAAAAAAGAAAAAGTGATCGAATCGAGCTGAAAAAAATCACAGATGCTCTCTATATCGTATGCATCGAAATTCGAAGCAAATCCAAACAGTAGCGCTTTTATTAATTCAGAAAAAAAATATTTAAAAATTTAGGCGGACAGGTCGATGACACTAGGACAGGGCGATGATACTGGGGTTGATTCTCACCATTTGCATCACCACTCTGTCCTGGCATCATAAAAGGAAAATTTGCTATAACTGCCAAGAAACGTTAACCCTCAACATTTCAAGTCAAAAGACCGAAAAACGTGACCACTGTAGGGCGAATCCAACAAACGAAGAATGACAGAAATTCTCGAATAAGTCCTAGTAGACCTTCACAACGTTCGGCTAAGTAGATATGTGTTTTGAATGGTCAATACGAGAATATTGGATTACTAAATGCGAGAATACGGGAATACTAGAAAATCCAAAAAACATAATAGATTTGCCTTTTTCCTCATCGTCCTGCCCTCGAATTTTCAGGAGAGGACAGGTTGATTGATGATGGACAGGTCGATGATGATTCTTCAGTTTTTCTCAAATGTTTCACCTTGTGGCAAGCTTTTTCCCAAATTCGGCATATAACATGAAACTAGACCGTTCGGTGCACAATAAAAATACCATAAGAAAAAATTGAGTTCAAGTACTCACTTAGAAAAAGTGGACAGGTTTCTGACGATTGTGATTGACCAACCCACGGTCCAGCACACATCTGCTCCCGCTGACGACCACGAGTTGACTGAATTAAAACGAATGGCGGTTTTTCTGGTAACTGACGCAGTGTCCTACGTGGATTTGCCGCACGCGTCAATGCGTTCAGGCGTTTACGCGATTAAATGGCGGACCAATGAAATTTGCGAAATTTGTCACGTGACCCTGCCCGCGCGGCGACGCGACGGCGTTGAACGCTTCGGTTTGATTTTCAAACAAGTTTGATTTTTATCGCGTTCGCCGCGCGTCCAACGCGATTATATGATGTTTTTCTAACCTCTTCCGACATTTTGAACTTGTTTTCGTACTTTTTCCGCACGTTTCCTTCTGTGATAATGGAGTTAGCTGATATAGAAACGGCCTTCTACATTTGTTACATTTATTATACACCTTTATCGGGAGATGCCCAGTTTCGAAGAAAATTACAATATATTGTCTAGTGTTCCAAGACAATCGTAAAAACGTTTGAGTCATGCTCATGTGAGTAAATTTTATTAATTATTCGGAGTATATTTACCTATTGCAATTTTTCTGGAAATCTTTCTTGTAGGTAGTTCCTATTATTCTGCCATACAAATAAACTTTTGGATTCTACCAAATATTTGTTGTTATCCTTTTTTTTAATCATTGTACTTAACGAATTAAAATTCTTGTTCAATATAAATGGTAAAATTCTTGCTTAATTTTGTTCACGATGTAATCGAAGGTTTTTACTGTCATTCTTGCAATGATTTAAAGTGTTATTCACTGTCCCACAATTTGGATTATAAGTAGGTTTTAGCATACAAAAAATACCTTTAAATTATCACTGATCTAAATTAATCACTGAAATTAGTGGTAATTGAAAGGTCTTTTTTATATGTATGATAAAACCTCATTATCGTAGATTATCACACAAAATCTTCAGAAACTCTTCTAAGATTATTGGAGTATAAGCGATGAAATTCACCGAACTCGCTCCGGCTTTCATGTATTTCCTCGGCCGGTCTCCTTTTTTTCTATTATTTACAGCTGAATAATAGGAAAGAGCCGTTGAGCTGGTCAGCAGCTCAAACTTGTTGATCGACGGCATGAATGCAAAATCAAATTGAAAAAATGAACTTGAAAACACAAGTGATGAGAACAGAACAGGTTAACTTGCTAAACTACGAAGCGTTTTTGCGTTTCCACGTAGGACACCTTTTTTTTCCGCCGCGCGGCATGACGCGGCAACGCACTGACGCTCGTCTTTAACGCGCGGCTTGACGCTCACGGCGTAGCCGCGTAGGACACTGCCTAAGAAGGGCGCGAAAAAAAAGCGGCAAAAAAAAACCCGCTAAAATACAATTGTGACCGCGAAAATTCGAAAACCAATATTGGACAGGTCGATGACGGCGATGCTCCGGACACACATATTTCCATCCAAATACACTTTTCTAGCGGTTCTACATTAATTTTATCGATCAGAAACGCATCTCAGAAATCATACTGATGTAGAAAAATTGAATAAAATCCAAACTCAAAAGCGGAAAGACCTTTAATTAAAGCTTGAAGTTGGGAAGGTCGCATTGGGACAGGACAGGTCGATGACGATTTGACTATATTTAGTTAATTTTCTATTTAAAGGAATAAACATAACCTAAAAATGGAAAAAAGGGTTCTAGATAAAAACCTATACTACAATTTAAGACCTTCGCCAGCTCCCAAATCCTTATTGGGTCGCCGCAACTGGTCCGGACATCACTTCTGCCCCTTTCTGTGAGAATCACCCACATATACATACATATCGTCTCGTCTGCCGATGACGCCGGAAGCGAAACGTTCAGACGGATTGTGAGCACCTCTTTCTATGTTCTTGTTATCACCTTTAAATAGAATATATTTATATCTACATACATATTTTAAACTATTCGAAAATTCGTAGTAGGGGCTTTCTGAGGAAGAGTGCAGAATCCGAATCTAGGGTCGAAAAATGAAAAATTCCAACACGAAAGTTTCCTTGAATGAGTAGGGTAAGGGAGAGTGAAATAAATCATGGCACCATGAATATTCAACTGTGAACGCTTTTCTGGTACCCATCTACTTATTTCGAAATACTCATCTCAAGTATGTAGCTACACATGAAGGTTCAATGGATAATTAATTACAGCAAGTAGGTACTTACCATCAGGAACAAAGGGAATCTCAGGTTCGTTGAGGTATTTCCCATTCAGACAATAAGAATCGCCGTTGGATGATTCTGATTTTGCAGAAAACCACGAAAGCTGAGCTGACAACAGTGAGGTCGTTGTTGTTGGTATCATTGCTGTGAATAGATGGAGAAACAGAAGGCTTTCCTGAAACAAACCAATGAAGATGAATAGGTAATTTACCTAGTTTGCTTCGTTAATTTTTTGGTATTACATTTATCTTTTCGATAGTTTTTTAAATTTATTCATAATTAAAAAGATGATCATCCCTTCCAACTAGCCTTCCGGTTTTATTGTGGTAGCTACCCATATTGTGGTACCTCTATTTAATTTTTCTTTTTTCTTGTTATGTGTGTGCTTTCTAATTTTGGCCTCGATTTATTGTGCACACATTTGGTGAGAAATAGAGTATCATTTAACCCTTTCAACCCGGCCGAGAATCACGAGTTAGGTAGTTCACTCTCTAACAAGCAGAGTTGAAACTGCTTCAGCACTTATTTCAATTACTATCGTTAGAACTTGAATTTTCCACACCAGACATATGTTAATAACAAAAGGCGCAGAATGGAATTAGTGATTCAACAGATTCAAATACTTTGAAAGTACTTGCCAAGTACAACGAGTTTGAACTGCACAATTACAAGGACAAGTAAAAGTAACAACATCGGGGTCAAGTTTCAGTTACAACTACTTGCACTTGTACTTGCGCTTATACAATTACAAGTAGTTGCGCTTGTACAATTACAACAAGTACTTGTAACTGTAATTCAAGTACAGCAAGTACATTACAATTTTTTGTTGAAAATCAATAATTTTCCGCTTTGGAACGTCTTTCTGTTTCCGAATGAAATGCAATGATTACCACCAACCAGCACATTGTCAGAAATTGTACTTGCTGACTTCACAAGTCCTACCTACTTGAACTAAAAAACTCGCAAATACTTTGACCAGTACTTACTTGTCTTGGCTATTCAATTACAAAATTCTTGTAATTGCACTTGCCACTGCAATTTTAAGTACAAGTACTTTTGAGGACTTGTACTTACAATTACTTTTCAATTACTTGTACTCGTACTTTGCAATTGTAAGAACGATTTGGTCAACTCTGCTAACCAGGAACTATTATTATTACTTCAAAAACACTTGCTTTAGGTACCTGCTATGCTTTTATGAGTTTGGTATCTATATTCAGATTGTTCTGTTAAGTTTAAGCGAATTTTAGTGGAAAAGCCCCCCGGACCCCCCCTGAAAGTGTATTAGGGAATATTGCTCGCTTTGCTCGCAAAGTGTGGCATCCCAAAGTGGTCAAAGTGTGGCTGTATTCATGAATATCTAGGGGATTAAAATGACAGTACTCAATCGCTAAAGTTTTATTGTTTTTAACATAATTAACTTGCTGCGTCGCTACCTATTAAACTCTCCTCTCCACACTACTTGGCTTCGTCATTGGTATGCTTTCAAACGGTAGATCTCTAAGGGTAGTTTTAACTTCTGTAGGGGATGTTGCTCGCTCCGCTCGCTTGAGGAAGTTATACTGCCCACCCACCCCATATTCCAATCAACCTATAAACGTCATACTGTTCTGAATCAATCAACCTAGGCTATGCCCCTTTTTGACCGTTAGGACAGTCTCGCGTGTAAACGGTAGATGTCTAAGGGTAGTTTTAACCTCTGTAGGGGATGTTGCTCGCTCCGCTCGCTTGAGGAAGTTATACTGCCCACCCAACTTGGCAGACGTTTTTTTTTTCTGTTGGAAATTCTTACAAACAAATTAAATCTTATAAAACTACGTGGAACCACGAAAAGTTTATTAGGGGATGTTGCTCGCTTCGCTCGCAAGGTATATCTGTATATGTGTAGGACAAAGTCTGTATTTATTCTGTTGAAATGGCTCTCGCTTCGCTCGCAAGGTAGGTGAATGAATGAATGAATAGTGAATTTATTCCGAAGCAAAGCAAAAAGTAAATAAATAGTACAATACAAATACAGTTAAAATACAAATTATTAGAGGTTGATGAGTTCAATGGAATATACCCCTAAGCCATAGGGGAGGCCCTGTGCGGCTAAAGGGAGTTGCTTATGAATAACATTGCAGTTATATTCTTCTTTTACAAGTGTAACACAGAGAGAACTAACTCAGCAGGGACTATAAGTTTACCTATTTAGAAAAGCAGAAAAAAAAATTAAGAAAAAAAAAATGAAGCAAACTTTTAACGCTTACAATGTAGACAATACACAATTAGTTTACATAAATGCTGGAAAGAGCATCTAAGCAATCTTCAACTCCACGGGAAATCAACCATGAAAAAATTTTCTTTTTATAATTGGAGCGGGAAAAATTTGATGGGGATCTCATTTCGTCAGGCAATGAGCGGATCAAGAATGGCATGCTGTAAAATATGTGTCTGGATGTGCTCCATAAACGGGTTTTTGGTGCCGGCACCACGGCTTGGGAGGTGAGACGAAGTGGGTATGAAGTATTCTTGGGGATGTTGAAAAATTCTGGATGTTTGTGAAAGAAAGAGAGGGACGTTTTTATATACAATTGATGAATGGAAAATACTCGACAATAGTTGAACAATTCGGTTGTGGGAAATCTTCGAGGTTTTTTTGCAATTATTTTTAAAATGCTCTTCTGTAAAATGCATAGGGGGTTCAAAACAGTTAAAACAGCGCCACCCCAAGCAATCATCCCAAAGCCAATGATGCTTTGTACTAGAGTCTTGTATATAATAATTAAGCTTTCTTTATTAAGGCATCCTCTGAGTTTGAAAAAAACGTGGGTGAATTTGCGAAGTTTCTGGGTCAGAGCTATTACTTGACGATCCCACCTGAGTTCATCGTCAATTACTACTCCCAAGTACCTTGTGAACCGGACCCGTTCCAGCACAGGACAGGGGCATGAAGTGCTCATGTCATCTGAGCCGCACACATGCAGTTTAATTGGAGTGCTTACTAACTTTTTAGAAGGTGATTTGGAAAATACTAGATATTTGGTTTTTTTCACGTTCAAACTTAGAGTATTATTACAGAGCCACTTGAAAGTTTTATTTATATTGCTACTGGCACTTTCAAACACTTCTTCCCACGTCTCACCCTCGCACGAAATCGCCGTATCATCAGCAAATAAGTACGAAGTACCCTGGAGGTTCAAATTACCAAGCTGATTAATAAAAATCAGGAAGAAAACAGGTGCAAGGGTTCCACCTTGAATTACGCCGTATTCGATTGAATTTTCATTGCTGTCAATGCCTTCGATTGTGACTACTTGTTTTCGTTCACTAAAGTAACTGACTACCCATTCTAACTCTAATCCTTCGACACCATAGGATGGTAACAGTTTTACGAGTAGATCCCTGTCAATGGAGTCGAATGCCTTGGCCATATCCAACGTCAACAAAATACCTATGTATACCTGCTCGCCTCGCAACATTGTGACATCGAACCCCTTGACGTCTTCGTAGAGCCTTCTCGCGTCCACGGCACATATAATTTCTCATTTTAATAGCCTAGTCTCGCTTCCGCTCGCAATTTGACCTACTTCCCGTCACTTTTTTCGATATCCGATTTCGGATTCAGATTCGGCGGGATCAAAGCTGTATTTCGCCCGCAAAAACCGTTACGAAAAACGTACCTTTACGAGGTATATTTTAATGTGAAAAAACGTAGTTTTTCGTCGGACTTTTCGAGAAAACACGGTCCGTACTCTCGCATTTTTTTGACGCATTTCCCGATACTTTTTTCGCGATCCGATCGCGCCGTCGTCTTCCTCGTTCAAAAACCTACGAAACCGGTATTTTTTCGGAATTTTCGACGGCCGTTTAGAGGGGTAGAGGAAGCGGGGAAGTCCAAAAAGCGCACATTAATTCTTACTTCGACCCCCCTCCCGCCCTACGGCCCATGGTTCGGCTGGGATTAGAAAATTTTAAATTCGCTTATACACCCTATCGGAAAATCCCGAGAAGATCCCCCCACTCGTAGACTCCCCCCACTCATCCGTTTGGCCGTGCATAGACACGACAAACAGACAAACGGAGTTTCATTCTTATAAAATAGTATAGATATACAGGGTGATTCCCTCGTAGATGCAAAAAAATTTTTGGGTGAAACTACATCAAAAATGGAGTAAAATGCCGCCAACCGCATATTTTTATCTCAATCCGTACTCGAGATATGATTTTTTAAAGGTTTTTTCAGGAAAACCGTGTTTTTTCATTTAAAACTCGGATTTCTCCACTTTGCCTCATTTAATTTTAACTTTCAACATCATTTTCGGTATCAGCATTAAATTTCCTATAGGAATAGTGTACTTGGGTTCTTAAAAAGTACCATCCAAAGACCCTCACACCAGCTCAAACATTGACGATTTTGAAAAAACAATATTTCTGAAAATCTTTGAAACTTTACTACTCTCTTAAAAAGAATCCTGGAAACTGGCAAATCTCATGAAAACTGCTTCATCTAATATGCTTTCCAACGGTATTATCAATTTAACTTTTATTTTGTTATTTAGGGGAGAAAATAATGTTTTAATGTTAAAAAATGTGGGTTTTTCAATGAAATTGTTGGTTTTTTCGAAAGATGACCCTCCATGAACCAACGAGTATGGTGTCGGTTTCTATGTATTTTTTCTCGCTGGATCGAATGGAAACTCTTGCAGATCTCTCAACTACGTTATAATCGAGTTTTACACTTTAATTAACTAGTTTTACCCTATAACACACATACATTTAATCTTAAAACTCGGCGCTCCGCGCCTCGCCAGGGGGCAAGCCCCCTGGACCCCCGGTTACCTCTATTTACATACTTCGGACGAAATTATTGAAACACAGAATGTGTTTGCGTTGTCGCGCAACCAAGTGACAACCAAACAAGCGTCATTGTTTACTATTCATTTATAACATCAATTTATATAGTTATAGTATGAAACTACGAAAAAAAATACGAAATAAATTCGTGATAAATCAAGAGCGATTTATCAAGTAAATGTCCTAAAGAGGCTACATACGAAATTACAGCTTCCTAGAGTGTAAAGTATAGAAATTAGCTTTAAAAGCCACTCATCTGATCCGGACCCTGGACATCGTCAAGTAAATGTCCTAAAGAGGCTACATACGAAATTACAGCTTCCTAGAGTGTAAAGCATAGAAATTAGCTTTAAGAGCCACACATCTGATCCGGACCCTGAGCATCGTCAAGTAAATGTCCTAAAGAGGGTACATACGAAATTACAGCTTCCTAGAGTGTAAAGCATAGAAATTAGCTTTAAGAGCCACACATCTGATCCGGACCCTGACCATCGTCAAGTAAATGTCCTAAAGAGGCTACAAACGAAATTACAGCTTCCTAGAGTGTAAAGTATAGAAATTACCTATTCAAATTATTTAACCTCCGCTTCACAAATCAAACCGTTTTCGTAATACTCAGATCACCTGCTATGAATCAAATCATCGAAACACAAGCTCAATGAAATCATCAGAAATTAACAAGCGGTTGCAATCATGTTCACAATATCAATTATTGAGAATGATCACCTGTGTGTAAACAATTATTTATATAACCATGCTCATAACTCAGTTTGTTGGACACGCACTTCGCAGTAGTTAACATAATATTGTTGGATAAATCGAGAGCTTTCGAACGAATGGTCAACGAATTTTGTGGGATGAAAAACGACGAAGTACCATTTCCCTAGCAACGACTCGGTTGTACGTGAAAATCATCCGTCACACATTTCGTTACCATCCCGCGTTCCATTTTCGGCTAGTTAGTCCATGGCTAAAACACATTCTGTGTTAAAACAAACTTAACATTTGTGATTTTAAGTGTAAAACTCGGTTATAACGGAGTTGGAGAGATCTACAAATGTTACCATTCGATACAGCGTGAAAAAATGCAAAGAAACCGACCCCATACTCGTAGGTTCATGGAGAGTCATCTTTCGAGAAAACCAACAATTTCATTGAAAAACCCACATTTTTTAACATTAAAACATAATTTTTTCCACTAAATAACAAAATAAAAGTAAACTTGATTATACCGTTGGAAAGAGTATTAAACGAAGCAGTTTTCATGAGATTTGCCAGTTTCCAGGATTCGTTTTGGAAGAGTAGTAAAGTTTTAAAGATTTTCAGAAATATTCTTTTTTCAAAATCGTCAATGTTTGAGCTGATGTGAGGGCCTTTGAATGGTACTTTTTAAGAACCCAAGTACACTATTCTTATACTAAATTTAATGCTGATTTCGAAAATGTGGTCAAAAGTTAAAATCGAATGAAGTAAAGTGGAGAAATCTGAGTTTAGAAGGAAAAAAACACGGTTTTCCTGAAAAAACCTTCAAAAAATCATATCTCGAGAACGGATTGAGATAAAAATATGCAGTTGGCGGCATTTTACTCCATTTTTCATGCAATTTCACCCAAATTTTTTTTTTGCATCCGCGAGGGAATCACCCTGTATATATATATATATATATATATATATATCGTACAATCTGGGAACCTTCTGGGTGAACTGGAGGTGGCGGAATGACCCACTGGCATTAAGGGGGGAGGCTCGTGTCAACGGGTCTCCTGACCCCTAAATATGTGCTTTCTTGCATTGAATTCTAACAATAGTGAGCCTCATAATCCCCACCAGCCCATTGGCACATGGGGTCCAAGGGGAGGCATTCTGGGGTGCCCCACGGCTTTCCTTTCCTTCTTTGTTCTCATCTTCCTATCCTTTTTCCTCTTCCAATGCCCAGCAGTGTGCCCACAGTGAAAGAGCCTTCAGTTCCAAGTGAGGCCTCAGCGCAATGTCTGGCAGAAGCATCCTGTAGAGGCGAACACTGCAATTGATTGAGAGCGAGAGTGGCCCAGACATGCTTCATATAATTTGCAGTGAATGGCAGCAGAGGAGGCAAAGGCTGTGCATACGGGGTACGATATATTAGGGCGGAATTCATAGTCATCACTTCAGTAGAGGGCCCACCTATTCTTTATAAAGTTAAGGGTTACTCGGCATGCAGTATTCATATTCCGGATTCAGGCTCCCCTTTTACTCAAGTGGAGCGTAAAGTGGTAAGTTAAGCTAAATGGTAAGTACGAATGCTCCCTTTACTTTTCCGCAGGCAGTTGGCAGCCGTGGCAACATATTTGTGGGAAGTTTACCTGCTAAATTGGAGGAGAAATTCCCCTCTTCCAGCCCTCACTGAAGGAAACCATTCCAAAAGGTTACAATGTTTTGGAAAATGTCAGATGTCAGCATTGTTTATAATTTTGGAGTCGTGCCTTATAACTGGTTGTGAATACAATGGAAAAGGATCGCGCCGTCGGAGGATGAGACAGCGAAGGTGAGAGTTGATTTTGGCAAGAAGGGGATTAGTGGAGAGTAAAAGCAACCAACACATATTTATCAGAGTTTAACAGAGTTTCTTTTGACGAGTTCTAATCAACTGCTGATGGTTGAACACAAAAGAATAATAAGGTGAACCACACACCATACATAACAAGTTTCATGAACACAGAAGAGCTTTTCTTGCATTGGCTGTCACGTGTAGTCATTATTTGTGTTAGAAGTTGTAAGTATTTGTTGCTCAAGATAATACATGTAAATATCTGCAAGCAGAGGAGATAACGGAGAACCCATAGCAACCCCTGTGGCTGTGAATAACATTTCCCCTCAAATAAAGAGTAATTTTTATCCATACAAATTGACACCAAATTAAACAATTCGTCCTTTTCGAAAATATTAAGTTTAGAGGCGTGAATCAGCCTGCACACCACATCTTTGCATCTAGCTACATCGATATTGGTGAAGAGACTAACCACGTCAAAAGATGCAAGTTTAGCATTCGGAGGAATCCGAATGTCCTTAATTTTAGAGACCAAATCATAGGAATTTAGAACAGTATGTTGAGGTCGAAAGTTGATTTTGTTTCTAAATAAAATATTCAGTTTTTCAGTCAATTTGTAAGCGGGAGCTCCGATACACCACCGGTCTCATTGGCACTCTTCCTTATGAATTTAGGGGGACAAGATAACCTAGGCGTGTGAGGGTTCATGGAGGATATGGAGGAGATTTCGAGTATACCAAATGCAATAAAGTTCTCAGGAAAAAGAGTAGGGAAAGAGTTTCTAATCTGGCTAGGGAAGATGTAAATTTAGAAGAAAAGCAATGGATAAGTATACCTTATTATGGGAAAATTTCGGATAAAATGGGCAAAATTCTATCATCAAGAGGTTACAAAGTAGGTTTTAGAACTAACAATAGTCTTAAGGCATTACTAGGATCTGTTAAGGACAAAATCAATGTTCAGGATAAAAGTGGGGTTTTTAAAGTAAAATGTTCTTGTGGCTACGAATATTGTGGTCAAACTGGTAGGAAATTCAGGGAAAGAATAGACGAGCATCAGGAAGATTTCATGGGAAATAAGGACAAGTCTACATTTGCGAAACATCTTAAGGAATCATAGTAACAATTTTGATTTGACATATTCACAAATTGTAGAATTTCTTCATTTCTGTCCAAAGGGAGGTATGTTGAATGTACTTGAAAAATTCGAAATGATCAAAAGTGACAGATCTGGTAAATGTTTAAATGAGGATATCCCTCAATATATTTCACCACTGATAAATCCGTTTCTGTAGAGCTTGTTACTATCCCTTCACACAGTTGAAACCATATTTAGTTATTTCCCCCTTTCACTTCATCTGATTAGCTATAATCCCCCGTCACTTTGTTCTCAGTTAATTGATTGCACCTCCTGCCCCATTCCTTTCTATTGACCAATGGGATTCAATCTCCTTTCACCTGTGACTATAAAAGCTGTTTCCTTTCTAATGTGTCTTCAGTTATTGTTTGTTACTGATGATGGCCTAACCGTCGAAATCGGTAGTTTTTCACTAACTTCCGTTTTATACATATCCCAGCTAATAATATACCTCCAGCTTTGTAATAAATACTTTGTACCTATTTACCTGATATGCACAGTCAGAGATGAGTAACCCAGGATCCCAAAGTCATCCAGGTACATAATTGACGCAGAGGACACTTCAGGAACGAAGATGTCAAACGATAGGTCTAAATTAAGTGTGCAAAATAGGAGGGGATTGTTTGTTCCTGATGATGGCCCAACACTCGAAATCGATTCAACATTGTAACTCTTTATTTTTCATGGAAATAGAAAACGTTCTTCACTAACTTCCGTTTTGAAATGGGTTTCCCCAACTTCGTCGCGAGTGATTTAGTTTGTAGGAGGGGATATTAATAACTCCATCATCAACCAAGCGAATTCATACAGGTTCCAACCAGAACCATAGGTTACGCATCCGTAATAGTGAATTCAAATATTTCAAATTCCAAACAAAATGACTCCCCGGATGACTCGGTTACCAGAAAAAGTGGGAAAAACGACATGATCTCCCCTGGTGGGACAATGACACCCTAGCTGGACAGATACAAGCTTATTATTGACATTTCGGTTAATGAAAATGGGATCCTGGGAAGGTAGCAACAGATTACAATGGTGAATGTGAACCCCCATCAACCAAGTCAAGATACCTGATATGTAATTCCATGTCAATTTATAATTGGCCGGAAATTAACTGAGGCTATTAACCCGGGTGAGAAGCTGGAGGCGGCGGAATCCGTGGGGTTAGTTCCCAAAGTGGGGTACAAATTGTCATCTGGGGACCACCTTTGGCGAGGTCAAAACCCTCAAATTTGTCGGATTCGCCTGAATCGAAGTCTAGAGATATTTATCAACCCACTTATACGATATGTCCCACTTCGAATTTGAGGGTAGATCGGGTCAAATAAAATAACACCGTCCCATCCACATCCGACTCAGAACACAAATAAAATTCAACCGGAGGGT
Organism: Adelphocoris suturalis; assembly: GCA_030762985.1. Taxonomy (NCBI): domain Eukaryota; kingdom Metazoa; phylum Arthropoda; class Insecta; order Hemiptera; family Miridae; genus Adelphocoris; species Adelphocoris suturalis. Next base: position 7,012,393 of record CM061040.1, on the reverse strand, counting down.
CATCAACTGGGAAATTATCCTGGGCTCGCTTGGGCTGAGCAATATGGGCGATTGATGCCATCCGCCCCAAAACCTGGCCATGCGGACCTCCGAAAAAGTTTCCCGCATTCGTCAGGGTGAAAGATCAAACTCATGTCAGGGTGGTTGCAAAGGAAAACATCTTTACCGGTCCGACGTGTGGGAAATCCGCCTTTCCCAGGGAATGTCATCAAAATCGTCCCGTTTTGAGAATGAACCAAAATCACAGGGGGGGGGGGGGGGGGTTCCCGGAGCACAAAAAAATCTCCGAACACCAATGAAACTGAACACTTAAACTCAAAACAACACAACCCACGAATAATCACTAATCTTTCGTGGTAAATACGGAAAAACAAATGCGAATCATTTTGGGGAAAAGAAAAATATGAACGTTGAAAAGCACAGCTAAACTGTCTCGGCACGAGCTGAAGAACAAGTTATAAGGGCCACGGACAGCGCTGCCAACATGGCCGGGTGAAATGTTGGTGGTAGGTACGACCTCCCTAAGATGCCCCTTCCACGATTTTTTGAATACCCTTGATACCAGATCTGTCCAGCGCGTGGCAAAGGCCACTACAATGGTTAATAAAACACCCTCTAGTGCCCCTTGATATAATTTAATATCTTATACGCCTCTGACTTTGAAAATAACCTATAGGTAAATGTCGTCAAAAATACGAAAAATGAGTTGAAAAATGCACAAAATTATCAACGTAGGTGGATTAGTATGATGTCTCGCCTCAGATGCGTTTTTGTTGTTGTTGCAGTTCTGCTTTTGGTTTATTATTTCCAATAATAAGCCTATGTGATCGTATAGCAAAAAAATTTTATAACCCCCCCTCAAACTTTGTCACTTTACGTTTCAAGGTGCGTAGAATCCAAATTTGAAATGTCCGTCCGCCGTTCGTCGTCCGGGCCATAAAAGGCCTAAGAATTGTCTTAAAAACCCCGTTCTTTCGCACATAGACTCCATTTGGGGTCTAGTTGGTCCTAACGTTTAACCATCCCGATCGCTTTACTCGCATAGATGCTATGGGCCAAAAACGGGCAAAAAAGTGTCTTTTTCGACGCGCGCAAGCCTGGCACGCTTGGCAGGGGGTCACGGTGGGTGGAGAGGGGGGGAGGGGTTAAGCGGGGGTTGGAGTGAGAGGAGTCGCCGGCGCCGCGGCTTGTGGTGGGTACGGCGCCGGCGTTCGTTCGAGGCATCAATTTGTTTTTTTCAAGGTCATATTTGTGTGTTACTACCAAAGCTTTTCCTACGCATATTTAATAACATATCCTCTCGACTTTTCGTACGTACTTAGATAATGATATTATTAAGGCAATAACTATTTGAATAGATAGGAGCTCAAATCGAGATTCAAATTTGGATTCTACGTACCTTGAAACGTAAAGTGACAAAGTTTGAGAGGGGGTTATAAAAATTTTTTGATACACGATCACATAGGCTTATTATTGGAAATAATAAACCAAAAACATATATTCATGCCTCGAAGGAACGCCGTACCCACCACAAGGTGCCGTGGCGCCGGCGCCTCCTCTCACTCCACCCCCCGCTCACCACCCCTCACCACCCACCGTGACCCCCTGCCAAGCGTGCCAAGCGTGCGCGCGTCGAAAAAGACACTTTTTAGCCCGTTTTTGGCCCATAGCATCTATGCGAGTAACGTGATCGGGATGGTTAAACGTTAGGACCAACCAGACCCCAAATGGAGTCTATGTGCGAAAGAACGGGTTTTTTAAGTCAATTCTTAGGCCTTTTATGGCCCGGACGGCGGACGGCGAACGGCGGACGGACATTTCAAATTTGGATTCTACGCACCTTGAAACGTAAAGTGACAAAGTTTGAGGGGGGGTTATAAAAATATTTTTCTACACGATCACATAGGCTTATTATTGGAAATAATAAACCAAAAGCGGATTCAGTTCAGAATGTCTCAAAACGGATTTCGATGAAGAAAATATTGATTTGGAGCAATTGCAAAACCTTCATTTTCTACAAATATTCGTTAAAACCTAAATTTTATCAGTTTTACTAAAAATCTATAAAAATTGCACAAAAAATAAAAATTAAATTCTTTTTTGAATTGCAGATTTTTCTTTACTAGTAGGATACTTGTGAAACTTTACCTTCGTTCAACTAACGATTCTGAACCGGTTCTGCATGGAACTGAATTCTGAAAAGGGAGGGGATGGGACTAGTTCGGAACTATGCTTAGCAGCACGGTCCTCAGGATTGTTAGAAATTGGTTACCTTCACAGTAACCTACTTTCATGAATAACCTTAGTTTCCTTTGATGAAGTCTTGAAGGTCTTATTGACTATTGTGATATTTACATAGTTTTCATGTGATAAAGGCATATTTATTATATGATATTGAGCTCTGTCCTACCCCAAATGTATCCTATGTAACCTTAATGGCACAAAAATATTCTAGAGGAAAAGTTATTTTAAAGACAACCACTTTTGCCAACTATGCCACCGAGGCCGATGTAATCAATTCTCTTTGACTGCAAAAGTTTTCTTTGTACGTAACAAAATCACCTATATAATTTTTCATAAAAATGAGGTTGAATCAATCTAAAACTACTTTCGTGAAAGATTAAATAAATTATGCTAGTACTTTCAAACATATGTCAAACAGGAGAAAGAAACAAAAAAATCAAGTAGGCATTACCCAGTATCTATATCTTAAGATAATCCCCCATAATTCTAGGATAATTTGAATACATACCAAAGATGTTCCGACTAAGAGAAGGCTTCAGAATATTCTTTCTGGCGAGTTCATGAATGCGCTGCCGTTCACTGTCACTCACTCGAACCTGAATTTCACTGGCATTGTTGTTGCGGCCAAGTTCTCTGCTCCTCGTATTACCAGCTATTTGATCAGTTTTCGCAGATTTTCTTTCATGATGATAGACCCGTCCACCACCTAATTAAAGATACACATTTTAATTTTAATTATATCTGTGTTTACTTGAATATTTCTTGTTTACCGTCAAAGTCGGTTGCACAACTAGAGACTAATACATATCAAAACAAAGAAGGTGAATCAGCTCAAGAGGTGTATCAGAATGTTATAAATCGAAAAATAACAACTAACCGGGGTTGGCCGAATCTTTCTTTGAACTTCTGCTTTGACGTGCAATGGAAATTTCTGATTTCCGTTGCTTCTTCAGGTTCTGCTTAGTTTTCACTAGAGGTGCTCCATCAGCTGAAAAAAGTTCAAATCCACCAGTACAAATTACTGTCATGTGCCCTTCTAACACTCAATCTAGCGAGACGCTAGTCTAGCATAGCAAGCATTCAAAAACCTACTAACCGCCAATGTAATGAAGGAGGAAGAGAGGAGAGGAACGAGAGAGACGGGCCAAGATAAGTAACAAAAGTAGAACTTAGGTCTAATATTTGCCCCCTCCCAACATCACCCTGTCGGCTCAAACTTAATTTTCTCTGCATATCCTGGGAGGGCCATGCTCCTTGTAACGATATTTCTAATAATCTTTCAGATGATGATGAGATAAGACCGGGAATATCCCGTGTACCTTCTCAAACCCCGAGCACGGCTAGTATTGAGGGAGTCCCCGCCCATTTTCAGCGCCATCGTGCCGAGTTGGTGCTGCCACCGTCAGAAATGCAAGGTATTAATCCACAAATCGTAGCTCTGCAGGCGAAATTCCGATGTACGGGGCTGCCAATAAATTATTTTAAAACATTGTTGACAAAATATGCACTGATGGAAGCTTTGTGTTACCTGGCTCCCCCAATCCCTGACAAGGGCGTTGCCGATCCGATTTCTAAAATATTTCGGACAAAAGATACATATGACCTTAAAAGTCAACTACTCCAGTCATATGTAATGGTTGCTTCGGCAGCAGCATTGTCAATAGCAGTGGATATTAACCGATCGCTCGGTAGCTATCAGGTTAATGGACGAGAAACTTGGCAGTTTGCTTAAAATAGGGGCTGTTTCACAGTTCCCTTCAGGGGAAAATTGTTTTCTGTCATCAGTATTCTTTGTACCAAAATCAAATGGATCTTTCCGCTTTATCATTAACTTAAAACGACTTAACGAGTGGGTGGATGTTACCCACTTTGCTACACGTCTTACGTGTCTCCTACACAAAGATTAGAAGTAGCGTGTGTGACCTACGGCATCCCTCTTTGCTTACCTACCTGAGATAAGCCATCTCTACACTGCGGCGCTGTTCTACCTTCTGCCTCCGAACTAGGTCCTTCATGATGATCAATTGAATCGTGTCTTTTGATTTGTGCGGAAGTCCGGAAAAATAGTTTGGGTCAACTATACAGAACGGTGTGGTTCAGTGATGAAACGTGCACAGTACTTCCATAACTAACCAGGCTGTGACAAAACTCAAAATCTGAGGAAGTAAATTGCTGGGCAGGTTCATACACACACTCATACCAGTTAATAAGATATTTGATATTCTTACTTACTAAGAAGAAATTTCTTTCAAGTTGCCACACTCTAACGGGTTGAGCTATGAGGCTGATTTTAGATGAGGAACCCAGGATCCCAAAGTCATCTAGGTACATAATTGACACAGAGGACACTTTGGGAAAGAAAATGTCAAACAATAGGTTTCATTAAAATATGAACAATAGAGGGGATATTAATAACCCCATCCTCAAGCATGAATCTAGGAAAATCCGATACTCCGCAGCAATCGGAACCATATAATGCACATCCGGAGCATATAATGCTTGTGCGGAGTGAGCTAAATTCCAAGTCGAGGGGTTCCTTTAACCTTAATGGATTTGACTGCCATGGCTTCAGTGGTGTTTTTTCGGAGGTATTCCAGCTCAGTAGGCTAGGGGATCCAAATGGTGACTTCAGCGACTTTATGGTCAGGGCTCCGCGTTTCTAAGATGAGTTTTTTTTTTAGAGCCGGTGACTGTTGAGGAGGTTTACTCCATGGTCTGTTCATTGTCTTCTTCTCCCTCTACCAACTTTTTTGGAATAAGCTTCGTTATGGTTAGAAATGTAGCCCCCATATCATCGAGCCCATTTCGTATATCTTCAACCTCTGTTTCGCGCTTGGTGGGTTTCCTGATTGTTGGAAGATTTCTTTAGTAGCACCTATTCCAAAGAAAGGTAAATGCACTACTTATGAGGACTTTCGACGAATATCAAAACTCCCTATTTTCGCAAAGGTCTTGGAATCCCTGGTCCTGAAGAAAATTCAATCTTTCAATGAGAAGAGAAATATCATTCATGGCAATCAGTTTGGTTTCATGAAGGGCCGGAGTACCTGTGACGCTGTTGTTCCATTGATAAGGTCGGCACTAGATTTCCTGGAGGGGAGAAATCGTGTGCAACTTGGATTATAAGACCTCTCAAAAGCTTTTGCCCTTATCACGACCTCCTTTTACAAAAGTTGGTCCATTACGGTTTCTATCAAGGAGCTGTTGCTTTTTTTGAGAGCTATCTCAGGTGATGGTGTCAGGTAGTGTCATTCAATGGTCAGCCTTCCGAGCGGTTTTCAATTCCCTGCGGGATAAAACAGAGGGTTCCGTCATAGGTCCTTGTCTATTTATATTATCATTAAATTCTGGTCACTTAGTCCTTTTTGTAGATGACATCTCAGTAATATCAGCTGCACCTGACAATGAATCCCTTGCATGCAACGTATCCCAATCGCATAGTATAGTAAATAAATGGACTGCAAATGCTTTGATTCTAAACCATACCAAAACGCAAAAAATGTCATTCAAGCTAAATGGTCGCCTTGATGATACTGTGAACGTGTTGGGAGTCTCAGTGGAAAAAATAGGTTGTCCTGGCGCAGCCATATTGACACGCTTTCTTCAATGATTGCATCCTGCAATTTCCTTCTTCGCCGACTCGCTTACTCTGTGTCCTCTGAGGTTCAGCTCATGGTGTATCACGCATGTTTCGCAAGCCGTATTTCTTACTGTGTGGTGTTGTGGGGGAATTCCAGTCATGCGGAGGACATTTTTAAACTACAGAGCCATCCGTACTGTCCTCAAGCTTGGATGGGATCGCAGTTGTCGAGGACATTTTAAAGAACTTGGGATTCTGACACTTCCTAGTATCTATGCGCTCATTTGTTTGTCGCTTGTGAAGACAAATTTGGATGTTTTTTCCGAGGGCTCGTCTAATCACAACCATTTCACCAGATCCCGCAAAAACCTCCGTCCCCCGCAAGTTAGACTAAATTCTTCAATGATTTCGAACCCCTACCAAATGGGATGCCGTATGTTCAATCTGCTTAACGAGGAGACTAAAGAGCTTTCTTTCAAACTTTTCAAGCCCACTGTACAACGTGAACTCATTGAGCAAGAGCTGTACCACACTAGCGATTTTTTCAAAATGAAATGTGCCAATTTTAATTAGTAGATAGTCAATTTTTCAAGCAAACAAAAATCAAGCAATATATATTTATTTTTTTGACTAGTGAGACGTTATATTCTACTTATTCACTTTTAAATAGTTTTTATCTTGAAGCCATTGTTAATTTTATGTCAGCAACCGAGGAATTTTATAAAAGTAACTCGAGTTAGCTTTTTAGATATTCATTATGACTGTGATAACTTGTGAACTGTTGAATTTTTTTAGATTTATATAAGTTGTATGAGTTATGGTTTTCAGTGTGATTGTAATTTATTGAGTGTAGGGTTTATAGTGAACAAATTATTTAGGTTCGGGGCTCTCGATCGGCTCGGGGGCGGTCTCGCCTTGTGATTTTCGGTTGCGCGATTTATGAATCTTAGCAAGAGGTGCTTACCTAGAAATAGGTGGGCGCCCCCCGGGAGGCCGCCATGGTGGGTCGGGTCCGGGCTCGGTCGTGGTAGGCGGGTTAGTGACACTCTTTTATTTAATTTTATTATTATTGTTTTAATTAATTTTTTTTCTATCTCCTTTATTGGCTACATGAATGTTAATTTACTTTATACAACAATATTACAATGACAATATTGTCCTACATTACAGCATGTTTTGACAAAATATTCTAATCTGATTCTGATCCCAGGGGTCCACCGTAATAGTAGGATAGCCCTCCAACCTAAACTGTGGGGGCAGATAAAACAATTTTAATTTTCAAAATCCGGAAAATGCTCCTTATTTCCATCCCCATGAGCAAGATGGTGGTGAAGCAGAGACGTCATAGAACTTACCTCCCCTACCGGCCCTCCCCACCCCGATGCATAATTCCGGTCCCGATTGGGCAAAATGTTTCTCTCCCGACCGTATGAAAAACTCGGAACGTCTCTCCCGGTCCTCTGGGTGCAGAAAACGAGTTTCCTGCGATTCTTCTTCCACAGACTCTCGTTGCACTCTTTGAAGTGGAGCGACCAGGGGAAGGATAGCGACAAGAGCAAAACATATTACGCGCAGAGTAAAAAAAAATCGCAACTTGCGATTGCAGAGTAAAAAAAAAAACAAGATGCTATTAAACGGAAAGATATTGGTACCAGGTTCACCTGAAGAATTTGTTGAGAACAATTATTAGATGAGGATGCAAAAAATTCTTCGGCCATCATGACGCACAGCCAAGGGAACTATGAAGCTTTAAGGACCGTGGACAGTGCTGTCAACGAGGCCGGGCTGAATTTCGGTTGCCACGACCTCCTGGAAGGCGCCCGTCCCCCTAATTTTTGAAATTTCCCTTCAAACTAGATCTGCCAGACGCCGTGGCTGGGGCCACTACATTGTTAAACCAACCTAGATAGAATTATTATTGAATCCTGTACATAGTAAATGATGAAAACTTGGCGCAAAAGTGCCCCCCAAAAGGGTTCACACCTTTACACCTCCAGGACGGGAAAAGAACGATATTTCTAGCCCTGAGCAAAACCCCAAATCCCACTGATCAACAGTGGGAGCAAAATACCAATTCTGAGTGACCCGCCTTGGAGTGAAACACAACAAAGTTAAATTCCGGCTGCCCGCCGATTCTTCAGCAAGTCTAGTTGAGTGGGTTGAATATTGGTTTACATCCACCCCTACTTTTTTAAGGAATTCAGTCACCTACGTGGCCAGCGTTGCTGATGACACTGTGCTATTTTCATGGTGAAAATTTATCTGGGTTGGCACCAGTTGTACTTACCTCTGGGGTCAACTGCATTGAAGTCATTTTGAACAGATCTGTTTGAAGGATGAGACGTCAGTACTGTTCCTTCGCCAATCAACAGGTCTGAAAAGAAGCAAAAAGTTGTTAAAATACAGTGAACATACACAACCGAGTTGTTGCTGGGTGTTTTTAAATATGATAAGAATCTCCACATGTAGTGGGTACAAGAAACCGTTAATCGTTCAATGTTGTCTTGAGTCCCTCAAGGCACTGATTCAGTACTATACTGAGTGCCAAAGTTTTTTAGGAAATCTTTTTCTTTTATCAATTACTCTTGGTATACAACCCAGAAAATATTGCAACCTAAAATTGTTGGTTTAGATACCTACGCCTCAAAATAAGTAGATCCCAAAACTTGAAGAAGAGGTCTATTCATCGTACAATTTTCTCCCAAACTACAGGTCCTCATTTCACAAAATGGCTAATGAATTTGTCAAAAATTACTATCTCGAGATTTTATGAAAAGGGGTCATATTTGTTTCACTATTTCAAATAACGAACTTTGTTTTCCTCCAAGGACAATTTTATCCCCCCCCCCCCCCCCCTCTCACCATTTTCCTGTTTCACATTTCAAGACACGCAGATTCCAAACATTGAACAAATGAATGGGGAACTCGCCCGATCTATTACACAACGTTTATAGTGAATCCTGGAAGAAAATCAAGCTACATACTCCATGGCACTTGAATTGTTAGAATGGTTTTTGGAAACCTGCTTAGAGGCATTCTGCAACGATTCCTGGATTTTAACGCTTTTCAATATACAGGGTGTCCCAAAAGTAACCCCCACCCCCCCCCCCCTTTTTTTTTAACAGAATTTTTGGGATATCTTGGAGAGCGTTTTTGGGGTGCCTGATACTAAGATTTAAGCAAATGATAATCAGAAAAAAATCATGAAGTTTTTAGAATACCCAAAGAGGAATTGGGTACACTTGTAAACACCCCCCCCCCCCCCCCCATGACACCACATTTTGAAGATTTTGTTAGTGCTGAACACGATGGTGAAACCAGAATTACGAGATCTTATTCCTTTTGGTTTATTATTTTCAATAATAAGCCTATGTGATCGTGTAGCAAACAATTTGTATAACCCCTCCTCAAACTTTGTCAGTTTACGTTTCAAGGTGCATAGAATCCAAATTTGAAATGTCCGTCTGCCGTCCGCCGTTCGCCGTCCGGGCCATAAAAGGCCTAAGAATTTACTTGAAAAACCCGTTCTTTCGCACATAGACTCCATTTGGGGTCTGGTTGGTCCTAACGTTAAACCATCTAAATCGCTTTACTAGCATAGGTGACGGGCGAAAAAGTGTCTTTTTCGTGGGTTTCAGTGTTAGACTGACAAACGCGGGCACGCCTTGTGGGTGGGAGAGGTTGGGCGGGAGAGAGAGTGTGAGGGAGGACGAGGCGGAGGGAGGGCGAGGGGTATGGGGGAGGCGGAGGGAGTGTGGGGGAGGTGGAGGGAGTGAGAGGGAAGGGAGTGGAGGGGAGAGGGAAGGGAGGGGAGGGAAGGCGAGAAGAGATTGTTTATGAGTATGAAAATACTCATAATTCTATTCTACGCTTTATGATATAAAGTTTCGCTTCCTTCGGGTGTCCCTAGACGGCCCAGTTTATTTATTTTTTCCTCAACTTTACTATAAAGCGTAAAATTAAGGGGTCCTGGAGCTGTAATGCAGTGAACGAGTGCACCAAATATTGGAAGCATGAAGCCCGAGTTTCGATACCTAGTAAATATACTATAAGTGAGGCTAAATAATTACGGTCAGTTATCTACGTAGAAGGTATGTATGAGACAAAAATAATAAATCTTTGTGTAATAATTTGCAGCGTTTTTCAGATTTTAGCTGATGAACCAAGAAGCACGATTGTTTCTAAAAGTAACGATAAACCAGAAAATCCCTCCGCCCCTCCCCACTTCTCAATAGTCAAACTACAAATTGGCCTTTTTTCAAACTCACTTCGATTAACATTTCTTAAAGGCACCTTGCTCGAGCAGCTGTGAGAGTCACATTCGTTGGTGTTCGTATTTGAGTCAGAAGGTGCCCCTGGAAAAATTGTATACATAAAATTAAAATAAATAATAATAAAAATAAAGGGCATTTAAAACAATCTAGGTGGGTAGAAATCGAAATTGCTAAAAATATTTATCAAGGAAAAAATATGGATTTCGCAAATTCATTCAGTTCTCTATTGGATTTTATTTTATAATAAGAAGGGAGGAATGACTTGCGAGAATAACAGAAAAACTACATTGTACTCGTAGATTTACCCAAATATTTAGCAGATCGAACCGTAAAAATATGATGAAAGTACATAGGTAATAAGAACTGAGAATAAATAATGCTGGCATACCTATGCCGGGCCAAATAAAAAATAATTCAAAAAAATTATTATAATAATTTCATCCTAATAGTAAAAAAATCGTGATTCTGTTAGTGTGAGTTAACGGAGTGTCTGAACGGATGAACCGATTTAATGGTCCTGACATGGAAATGTTTTAGCTCTGGGGGTCATTCCAAAGTTTCGACCGACAGAGAAAATGTCACGTTTTTCTATAATAGTTCAACCAATCGTTCCTAGGGATGACATAACTTCCTGATTTCCCACCCCACAAAAATTGTTCACCACTCGTTGGAAAGCTGTGAATTTAATGCACATGACTCCCCAATTCAACGAGCCAACTTCCACCTGTTTAACGTTACTGAGAAGTCCTAAGTAAGTACACGCTTTGTTATGTATAATACAAACTAAGTAGTGGTTTCATCTTCAACACCAACTCATCTAAGGGCAATGTCATACGAGCGCTATTGCCGTCGCGCAGATGCCATCGAGATAGCGCCGGAAAAAGTGCATGTCATACGTGACAGCAAATGCGTCGCGTTGATGCCGTCCCGCCAACGCCAGTTGCCTGTCATACGTAGCGTCTTCCGGGCGCATTTGCATTGACAGGGTCCCGGCGCAACCGTCCGCGTTGGCAGCGCTCAGCGCCCGGCTAACGCGGACTCGCCGACGGCATTAGCGTCCGTATGACATGCTCCATAAGAACCCCATTGCCGGGTTGGAGCGTTTTTAGCGCGACGGCGTCAGCGCGACGGCAATATGGCTCGTATGACATGGCCCTAAGTAACCCGAACGGCAATGAAGTGGAGGGATGTCCGGGTACAACCAGGGGCATCGGTGTAGGTGGGAGGGAGAGGAGAGAGTCTCCCCTCTCAGTTTTCACCCACTTATGAGAAGTTGGGAAAATTTAGGTGGCAATAAAACCCAAAGGTAATCCGAAGAGACTTACTTCGAAATCTAATCAAAATCAAATCCTGATTTTCCCAACTCTATGTAGGCACCAGGTATTTATAAAAGGGAGGGAGATTGAGTTATTTTCATTTTGTGCATGAAAATCACATTTTTCGTTCAACCACAGATCATCGGTGGTTAGAAGACCGGAAGATCTGCCTGTGAGCCGCCATGCCGCCACCCATGATGCAACATTCAATGATTGTTTTGGCATAAAAGTTTTAAAAAAAATGAACCCATAAAAACAAGTTTTTAATGTAACTCTTTCTTTTTCTCATGTTCTCAGTTGATTTTATTGTTGTTTCAATATTTGGTAGTTTCTTGGCAACAGTAAATTGAAACAAAATCATATTGTTTCAAAATCACATTGATAATAACTTAAATTAAATTGACAAGGAAAATCATTTAATATTTTATTGACCCTGGATTCGTTGTCATTTTATGCAGACGTTCAATAGTATCCTTCTCCTCCCTCCTCCTTCTCATCCTCCTCCTCCGTCACTCCTCCTCCTCCTCCTCCCTCACACCTCCTCCCTCCTCCTCCTCCCTCACTCCTCCTCCCTCACTCCTCCTCCTCCTCCACCTCCTCCTCCCTCACTCCTCCTCCCTACAATACACAACACTTGTAAGTTGTCCCATAGTAAAATTTCAAAATTTCGAAAATTTATAGTATAACTAACTTTTTCTTCGCGAAAATTTGATAGATTAAAATGTACGCCAGCATGAACTCGTGTGCAAAATTTCAGATCGATTGGATATCGGGAAGTGGGTTAAAAATCGATCTGAAATTTTGTCTCAAGCAAGCAAGCAAGAAGAGAATCGAAGTTAAAAGAAAGAGTTAAAAAAGAGTTAAAAAAGATGAGGCCAGGGAAAATAAAAGAATGCTTCATCAATCTGAAAAGGCACATTGTAATGTTTTGGGCGCGTACGATCCTCCAGGGTTAAACATCAGGCGTTAGCAGGGTAACCATCTTCTCCATGGCAAACGTCTCTCTGCATAATATCGACGTCGAAATTCCCACAAAAATTTTGTTTGTAGTTCATATTTTGAAAAAGGCAAATAAGCCGAAATATAAAAAATAGTTTGTGATGTGAATTATTCTTTTTTCTAAAATTTGTGCTAATTATAGATATATATATATTTATATGTAAAGAAAACTACCTAGTTACGAGCACTTTTCTTCAGTTCGTATTTGTATCCCAATAGAACTAGCCTACTACGTAATTTAATTCATGGATTATAGCTGGGACTTCAATCACTGTTATCAAAGTTTGACAAATTTATTTTTATAAAATTATAACTAGCTATTTCCAAAGGATTTGAAGAACCCTGAGATAAAGGCTTTAAATGTTGTTTCTTCCGTAAGCCGATAATAATATTGGTTTAAAGTTTCTAATCACGTATTGATAATAAAACTTTAGTTTTTACAGAGAAACGCAATTACGTCTTTATTTCATCGTCCCAGAGCAGAACATTCATTATAAAACAACATTTTCTGCAACTATTTCTCGAATATGGAGAAGCTGAGATTTGACTTTACAGTGCAACAATCGGTAGATGGAAAATCAAACATCATCTGCATAACTTCGATAGCTACAAGGAATGGACAGACTTTTGGAATACCCCCGAATACCAATCAGCAGGTCTACACCAAGAACTTACGAACACTCCAAACTATGCTAAAGTAAGAAATTCGTTATCTAAACGCCATCAAACTAGGAAAATATGGATAACGTTGACGGACACTCTATCAAATACCTAACTAAACAACTCGTAAACGAGTTCCACTATCTGCTTTACAAGCAGATACCATGTTACATGGATATGTCTTTGATTGGGGATTTCATAACCGTTGTCCTCGAGAGTTGTAAACAAATCCTTCAACTTTAAACAAATCACTGGGCCGCATCCCGACATTCCCGACTAATTCCAACAAAACAACGGTTTACTTCTCTAAAGGTTGAAAATAACTGTGGAGAGAAGCCACTACAATGAGTTGTTTTTAACAGTCGACTGTTGTCAAGACGATGAAATGTTTCCTATGGAGTGGAGTAAATGATGCTATTGCTTTACGTTAAGAATATTGTAACCGGCTTATTGAAATTGTTTATAGTCCAGTCAACTTAGTTTAGGAATGTAGCCAGGTACGTAAGGAGGGGGAAATTGGTAGCTTGAGATGTGAATATTTATCACATAAATCAAGCGCTTTCCAACGAGTGGCGAACGATTTCTGTGCGATGAAAACTGCGGAAGTTCCATTCCCCTAGCAACGGCTGGGTTGTACGTGAAAAACACTGAAATTGTGACACAAATTTTGCGTCACGGAAATTTTTGGTTGACCCCCCAGAGCAAAGACATATCCATGTCAAAACATATTTAGACGATGATCAAAACTTACAGTTTAATGATATTTACCTAGAGAAAATTACGGAGAAACTAATCCCTGCTCAACCTAAACCTAGTGGCTCGAGTCAAACTTTGGAAAACTCTTAGAGAGGTCTCTTCTTGTTGGTAGAAGACAAACAAACACAATCAGTAACTCAAAATATAGAGGCGATTGCGAAGGAATTCATGATAGAGAAATTCACAGGCAAAAACTCAAATGCAAACCAGTGGATCGAAGAATTTAATAAAGAATGTGAACGCTTCCAAATCATTGAAGACAAACAAAAAATAAAAATGTTGAAACATTTTCTGGAATGCTCCAGTGTGAATTGGTACAGCAGCATGCTAATTAAACTAACAATGGATTCTGAATGGGACGCTTGGGATGAAAATTTTTGTAATACGTTTGCAAATAAAGGGTGGTCACCCATTATTTAAAGGCTTTAGCCTTTAAATATCAATCAGGCTCATTGCTTGAGTATGCTTTAATAAAAGAAAAACTATTACTGGAAGTGAGGAATTCAATAGATACTGGTACACTAATCGACCTTATAGCATTTGGTTTACCTAAATATGTGGCTGATAAAATCGACAGAGAAATTTTACAAGGAACGGAAAATCTGTACAATGAAATAGGGAAATTGGAACACCTTGTTGGGAAGAATAAGTATGAAAAGTATTCTACATCCTGACTCCAAATCCAAACACATTGAAGAAAAAAAACCATGCCGAATCTGCCTTCACGAGAGAAAAGGCACACGATTCCATCCTGAACAAAATTGTTGGTTTAAACAGAAAAATCAGAAAGTAATTTTGGAAACTGTTAATAGTTCTGAATTGGACATTGAACTTAATAGGAATAATCCAAAAAAAAATGAAGTGCCACCATTAATAAAAGTCAAGTTACTATTAAATGATACATTAAAATTTTCTGGAATTTATGATTCAGGATCAAATGTGTCATTAATTAATGCAAAATTATTGAAAATACAACCAAAAAAGCATATAAACGATGTGCAAATAGTGAACTTGAAGACAATTAATGGTGAGAAGAAAACAAAAGGTATGGTAACACTTGAAATGAAAAAAATTTACAACATAGAAAGATTTATGGATATATTTGTAGTAGATAATGAAAATTTTAATTAAGATTTCTTAATTGGTTTGGATTGTATCAAAAGTTTCAAGTTAATGCAAAATAAAGACTTACAGATCACGCAATGTAACAACTCGGAAGAAAAGAAGGGAATCTCAAATGAAACAGATATTTTACTGTATTCTGAGGAGCGAAAAACGAAACACACTAGCAAATGTGAAATAAATTTCAATGAGCATATTGATACCGATGGATTCGAAATGATAGTAAACCATCTAGATTAATACCAACAATCGGAAATTAACAAGTTGATAGAAAAATATAAACCAGTATTCGCCAAAGATAAATATGACGTCGGTACTGTCAGACACTATGAAGCTCATATTGACTTGATGGTGGATAAATACTGCACCAAACGTCCATACCGATGCACGACAGAAGATAAAAGACAAATAGAAACTCAAATATCCAAACTATTAGAAAAAAATCTGATTGAGGAATCTTATAGCCCATTTGCTGCTCCAGTAACTCTGGCCTATAAGAAAGAAGATGATAAAAAAAAAAAAAAAAAAAAACAAGATTATGTATAGATTTCAGAGACTTGAACAGAATTTTCGTTCCTCAATCACAACCTTTTCCTTTGATTGAGGACTTAATGGTTAAAGCGGTAAACTGTAAATATTTTTCTACATTTGACATAAATTCAGCATTCTGGTCAATTCCTATGAAAATTCAAGATAGATACAAAACTGCATTTGTCACACAAGAGGGTCATTACTAGAGACGAGATTTTACATATTTTGCATATTCAGTTTTTAGGCTCTGAATGATCATAGGAATCCCTTTTGGGGAGTTTTTAGCGATTTGCAACCATTTAAACGCAATTGAATTTCACACATTTTTGCATATTTGGAACCAAAAAGCATATTTTTAGGTTTTCGAATATCTTTCAAATATTTGGATAGTTTCAAGGGAAAAAAATCGCCGGGCAATTATTTTTGTGAAACTGCTGGATGCTTCCTGTAAACTAAGAATACCTGCATTGCATACCTCCCTAATTTACATGAATATCTATCAGACCCCTCGTACCATCTAAATCTCGCCTGCCTCAACCATTATGTGAAAGGTGGCAAGTAGGAATGTCCTGTAAATCCCCTAACAATGCCTGGGCCAAGGCCAAAAATTAATTATTGACACTGACCTGGGAACTCCCCGGTGAACGCTTACTGCTAGAGATGAGGCGGAGGGGTTATCCCTCATTCAGCATTTACCCTCTCCAGCCTACACATATATACGATTGGTACTTGTTTGGTCGCGTGCCAATGCTTCACCTCGCATGACGTTAAGTAGTAGGTAACAGCCCAACTCCGGTCACTAAAGAGACTGCACTAAACAAATGATTAAATCAGGGGAATGAGCTGGAGAAGTGAATTTTTTTAATTATTGCCGTGCACTCTTGCTTCAAGGTTCTGAGTTCAAATTTCATCTGTTTTCTTATATAAATGTAATTTAAAATCGCATAATCGTTCGTTCTTGACCACGCCCCAAGCGGGAACAGTACTTCTTCTCATAGTTCATTCAGTTTCTGAAATTCCGAATTAGCTCTTGTTTTCACTCTCAATTTCTCTATCTTGCTTTCAAACTTCTCGGTATAGCAAAGTTGAAATGTCTACTTAACTATTTAAAAAGTGGATAGGAAGTGATCCTGCTTTCACAACAGACGGAAAAGCCCTCTTCTGCCAACTCTGTGGAAAACAGGTAAGCGCTTTTTCGTTTTCTAACGAATCTATGAATTAGCTAGAATATTGCTATATACAGCAAATTCTGGGTTTCTATAAGTAGTCTAAGCTCCACGTCTCAAGTCGATGTAGATGAAACTTGGCGAGGCGCGAGTTTTGATATTTTACAAAAACTCGGGGAAACTAAGTTCTGACTGTCTGGTTTTGGCGTGGTTTAAGTAAGCAAGTAAGTTATTTTCCAATGAACAAAATTATAACATTTATACACATCGATAGGGTTAAATACAAAATAAATCATGTTGCTACTACTAAGAAGTTAAGTTAGACTTGACCCTTATATAGGTGGAAAATTATTCCCCAATATGGGCTAATGCCCGTGGTAGGGGAAGAGTCAGTCCCGCCTGCAGAAATCAATATGACTGATAACAGAATTGAAGAAGATTGAGCAATACATTAGAAAAAAGAAAGAAAGAGAGAAAAAAAAAATGTACAAAAATAAGAATAAAATAAAAAATAAATAAATAAAAATTCTAAATGATGCTATTTTCGTTCTATATTAAGTTCATTATAATAGTCCTTTAATAATTTGAATTTAAAACTATTATTATTAGAAGAACTTAACAGTTTAGTTCGTAAATCAGAGGAGAAAGTATTAATAATATTTATCGATTGATAAATAAAGAAGTTTTGTGCCAATGTGGTGCGGTACCTCGGAATTGATAAAGTGCTGGTTTGAGAATTACGAGTAAAAACATCATGTTCTGGAACTATGGGCTGGTAATTTAAAAAAAAAAAAGTTTAACTGATCTCATTTTAAACAGGAGACCAAACGGTAGGATACATAATTGATGAGGGTTGATTGATTATATTTATACCCAACGGATGTAGTACTCCTTTTTTCGGAAAGTGGGTTAAAAGACAACTTTCTCATTATTGCAATGGCGCCAAATGTCAATGTTGAGGTTTTTTTCCCTGGGGGTCTGTTTACCCATTCGAAGCGGAAATGTCTCCTCTAAAAGTTACAAGTTAATGGTTAGACTAGTACGTGTAACTGAGGATCTTAATCAAATCCACTCCAACACATTTTCTTGATTGATTTCAGAACAATGCTGAGAAGAAAAGTCAGTTTGAACAACATAAATTGACGAAAGATCACAAAGAAAATGCTGAAAGGGCGCGGAAAAGTAAAACACTTCAACAGCCATTCATCAAATCGAAGTTGAGCTCAACGCCCCATTTTTCTGAAAAGTACCAGATGTCCTTAGATCTCTGCGAAGCTATGCTGAAATCGAACATTCCCCTACACAAGTTGGGAAATGAACATTTTAAAGCCTTTTTGGAGAAGTACACTGGGAAGCAAATGCCTTATGTATCGACCCTGAGAAAAAACTACGTCACTCCCCTTTACGACCAGGCTTTGGAAAAAATCAGGACTGACATAGGCGAAACCCCCATTTGGATTTCGGTAGATGAAACCACGGATCCGTGCGGACGATATTTAGCCCACGTTATTGTCGGAAAACTAACGCGAGACGAAGCTGGACAGGGCCACCTCATTTTGTGTAAGGAATTGGGTCATACCAACCACTCCACAATAGCCAGGACAGTGGCCGAAGCTATAAACATCCTGTGGGGACCTCACGTCCAGGAATATGGAGGAAAACGAATTTTGGGATTCATTACGGATAGCGCAGCTTACATGCTGAAGGCTGGAGAGAGCCTGAAAGTGTTTTACCCCAAAATGGTCCACGTGACCAGCATGGCCCATGGAGTCCATCGCGTGACAGAGGAGCTGAGGAATTGTGTGCCAGATTTGAACAAGTTGATTTCGACTGCTAAAAAAGTATTTGTCAAAGCCCCTAGTAGGGTTGGGACATTCAAAAATGCCTATCCTGATACCCCTCTACCCCCTGAACCAATAATTACACGATGGGACGCTTGGGTATCAGCAGCTAAGTATTATGCAGAGCACCACGAGAAGCTGAAAGAGGTCATCGAGACGTTTGATGAAACTGACAACCAGGCCATCTCAAAAGCAAAAGCTGCGCTCCACGATACCACTGTGATGCAACATCTTACTTACGTGCAATCAAATCTGTCTTCCATACCGGATTTAATTACTTCACTTGAAGGTGGAGGTACTCGGCTCAACGTGTCTATGGCTTAAGTGGAGAAATTCATTGGGGAGAGTGAAAGTTGGGGGGTTATCATTGGAGAACGGCTAAGAAAGAAGCGGCAGGCGGTATTAAAAAGAAACCCAGGTTGGAAGACTGTGCAGGAGGTGGCAAAAATTCTTGTGGTTCCTGGATGCGAACTCACGGATCCTGCCGATATAGCGGCCCTCAAATTCCTGCCTATTGTATCATGTGAAGTGGAAAGATCTTTCTCCATGCTGAAGAACGTTTTAACCGACAAAAGACGGGACTTAACATTGGAAAACCTGGAGAAAATGTTGGTAATTGCATGCAGTGGGACGTAAAAATGTATTATTCCCACGAAGTCGATTGTCTTTTTCCATGTATGTATTAAAACGTATTACATGATTCACACCGTATTTTATGCCATGTATTATTTTCATTGTATATTAAAACTCAAATAAGAAATGAAACAGTGTCTTGCCATGACTTATTTATCCATAGAAACACATTATAAACACACGTTTTCCGGCTCCGAGACAATAAAATCGTAAACTTTTATTGTCATTAGTGTCACCTCACCAACCCACTTAGCCAGAGTTTTGCATGAAGCAGGACCAAACGGATGTCCGACTGTAAGGGGCAATGAGTGATCCCTATCACTACGCCTGGGCCAAATATTCCACTGTCAATGATGCCACACACAGAAGGGGTCGTTCTGGAAAATCTGGCAGAAGAATTGGGGCAGAGAGGGCACTGACGTCTTTAGCCTTCTCGAGACGAAGATTTTTATTCCACACTCCAAGACATGCACAATCTCCTGAAGCTGAACAGAGGCTATAGTTTGGAGCCACTGTCCAGTTACCAATAGGAGTAGGGTCACTAACTTTCTAGATAGTTCCTCCAGAACTCCCAATACCAATTTATTCCCAATATCTCAAGAGCACGGGGGGGTCCAAGTGACGCCACTCCCTACCGTAACCTATTATTCAGGGGTGTGTCCCCAGTGAGGTTGATGAAATTAGGGTCAAAGCCGAACGAAATAAGTTGATTGTGGAATAAGATAAATTTAAAGTGTCAAGTACCTCTTGAAGAAATGTGACAACTGAAATCACTTTAGGGTCTAGGGACCTAGTCCCTGTGTCCCGCAAAACGCCCACCATCTCTTGCAGCAGGAGTAAAATGAGATACTGCTACTAGATGGATTTGAGATATGAAAGGGAGAAAAAGAGGGTCATCAGCATGGCCCAAAAAATATAGGTCCAGTGACTATAAGGTCACAAAATAGAGGGTACTATGCCTGAGTAGGCCAAACCTCCTGAATATTTCTCCAAATTATTCATTACACAGGGACCACTCTGCTACCATACCTTCCGCCAAAGCGATTTGGGAGGCAATAACGAAGTTCCCCTCTTCTCACCATTCTCAGATTTCCCGGGCAAAGGAACATAACCTCGAGAAAATCATGAAGCCCTGCTTATTCACACAAATGATGACCATCGTATTGTCTGATGGAACGAGAATTCTCGAGTCCGTAAACTGGTAACCAAAATGCCTCAGCGCCAAGAGGATTGTTATTCATAATTCCATGGCACTGATACGCCAAGAAGCCTCCTCCCGGGACCACCATCCTCTTATCGTGCGTCCGTCACAGGTATACAGCAAGCGAGGGAGGAAACCAGGGCCCCAAAGTCATCTAAGTAATTGACACGGGGAACATTTCAGGAACATAGATACTGGACTATGAATCTTATTAACTTGATAAAAATTAAAGGGGTAATCGATCGGGGTCATTGGTAGGCATGTCAATTTGTATGGTTTCCCCTGAAAATTGAAGCACAAAAGCAACCAATATTCGGTGGCTACAGGTATCATGATATAATATCCATCCGTTAGGTCTGTTGAGGATATAAGCCAAAAGACGCTCGTGAATATTTTATCTATGGATATATTGGAGTGGATATATTTGAGTGATTGGCTAACCTGTTTCAGTTCTCAAAGTCTTGAACACCTCATAAATCGCAGTCGATTATTGTTCTATTTAAATTCAAATTAATATACCTACCGTTTATCGTGGTACTGCAATCAGTGTCCTTTTTATAATTTTCCCGTTCTTCTTCTAATAAGGTCAACAGTAGTCCCATAACAACAATTGGAAACCAAATCTCGCATGGTGCGGAGGTACTCCAATTTAACATGTGGGGCGAAATGAAAGAATTTAAATATTTCAAACTCAGGATGAACCGTTTCCCCCCTGGACACAATGGCTACCATAAAAATTGGGGAAACTACTTGATCTTCCTGGGGCGAACAGAGACACACCCGGTCAGACACAAATTTCTCAACCAAATTGCTCACCTAGAAGCTGAACAATCTGCAATTAATACCCTGACTTGTACACGTAGCACCTATAACTATAGATGTGCGAGCCGCAAGGGCAGAAAAACCACAGACAAAGTAACTATGATGCGATCCAGATGTGCAGGGCGCAAAAGCGGCTACTAGCACCAAAAAACTGTAGGTAAACATAACTAACCAGACTATGATACGGTGTCAAAAAGCAAAACCAAGGGATGGGAATGTTGGGCAGGTTCAAGACTACACACATATCCCACTAACTAAATCACTCGCGACAAAGTTTTGGAAACCCATTTCAAAACGGAAGTTAGTGAAAAACGTTGTCTATTTCCACAAAAAGATAAAGAGTTACAATGTTGAATCGATTTTGACGGTTAGGCCATCATCAGTAACAAAAAATAACTGAAGACACATTAGAAAGATCACAGCTTTTATAGTCACAGGTGAAGGGAGATTGAATCCCATTGGTCAAGAGAAAGGAACGGGGCAGGAGGTACAACCAATTAAGTGCAAACAAAGTGACGGGGGATTATAGCTAATTATATGAAGTGAAAGGGAAAAAATAACTAAACATGGTTTCAACGATGTGAAGGGATAATTTCAAGCTTTATAGCTTTGGTGAAATATATTGAGGTATATCCTCATTTAAACATTTACCAGATCTGTCACTTTCGATCATTTCGAATTTTTCATGTACATTCAACAAACCTCCCTTTGGACAGAAATGAAGAAATTCTACAATTTGTGAATCTGTCAAATCAAAAATTTTACTAATTCCTGATGCTCGTCTATTCTTTCCACGAATTTCCTACCAGTTTGACCGCAATATTCGTAGCCACAAGAACATTTTAGTTTATAAACCCCACTTTTATCCTGAACATTGATTTTGTCCTTAAGACTATTTTTAGTTCTAAAATCTACTTTGTAACCTCTCGATGATAGAATTTTGCCAATTTTATCCAAAATTTTCCCACAATAAAGCATATTTATCCATTGCTTTTCTTCTAGATTTACATCTTCCCTAACCAGATAGGAAACTTTTCCCCAACTCTTTTTCCTTAGAACCTTATCCCATATATATCAACCGCTATGCTTTTGATAATGGATTTTTCTTTCGATAGATTTTGTTAACACACTGGAATAGATAGTGCTCGGTTGATCATACTATGGAAGGCTGCATGTTTATGGACTAAAGGGTGACTTGAAGTACTATGGACAGTTATATCGCTATATGTATCTTTTCTATAAATTGAAAAATCATGCTTTTCGTTTACCAAAGAAATGGACAGATATAAAAAATTGAATTTATTTCCGCCAAATTCGAGGGTGAATTTGATAAAGGGATCACATTTATTGATTTTTTCGTGAAAAAAATTCAGTTGCCTTTCTGTGCCCTTCCATAGAATGACAATATCATCGACATTTCTATTACCAATATAGAAGATTATTTGTTACAAGTTGTAAATATTTGTTGCTCAAGATAATCCATGTAAATATCTGCAAGCAGAGGAGATAACGGAGAACCCATAGCAACCCCTGGCTGTGATAACATTTCCCCTCAAAAAAAGAGTAATTTTTATCCATACAAATAGACATCAAATTAAACAATTCGTCCTTTTTGAAAATATTAAGTTTAGTGGCCTGAATCAGCCTGCACACCACATCTTTGCATTTAGCTACATCGATATTGGTGAACAGACGAACCAGGTCAAAAGATGCAAGTTTAGCATTTGGAGGCATCCGAATGTCCTTAATTTTAGAGATCAAATCATAGGAATTTAGTACCCTATGTTGAGGTCGAAAGTTGATTTTGTTTCTAAATAAAATATTGAGTTTTTTTGCCAATTTGTAAGCGGGAGCTCCAATATAAGACACCACCGGTCTCTTTGGCACTCTTCCTTATGAATTTTAGGGGGACAAGATAACCCAGGCGCATAAGGGTTCATGGAGGATATGGAGGAGATCTCGTTGATACCATATGGGATAAAGTTCTCAGGAAAAAGAGTAGGGAAAGAGTTTCTAATCTGGCTAGGGGAGATGTAAATTTAGAAGAAAAGCAATGGATAAGTATACCTTATTATGGGAGAATTTAGGATAAAATTGGCAAAATTCTATCATCGAGAGGTTACAAAGTAGGTTTTAGAACTAAAAATAGTCTTACTAGGATCTGTTAAGGACAAAATCAATCAATGTTCTTGTGGCTACGAATATTGTGGTCAAACTGGTAGGAAATTCAGGGAAAGAATAAACGAGCATCAGGAAGATTTCATGGAAAATGAGGGTAAGTCTACATTTGCGAAACATCTTAAGGAATCATAGTAACAATTTTGATTTGACAGATTCACAAATTGTAGAATTTCTTCATTTCTGTCCAAAGGGAGGTATGTTGAATGTACTTGAAAAATTCGAAATGATCAAAAGTGACAGATCTGGTAAATGTTTAAATGAGGATATCCCTCAATATATTTCACCACTGATAAATCCGTTTCTGTAGAGCTTGTTACTATCCCTTCACACTGTTGAAACCATATTTAGTTATTTTTTTCCCTTTCATTTCATTTAATTAGCTATAATCCCCCGTCACTTTGTTCGCACTTAATTGATTGTACCTCCTGCCCCGTTCCTTTCTATTGACCAATGGGATTCAATCTCCTTTCACCTGTGACTATAAAAGCTGTTTCCTTTATAATGTGTCTTCAGTTATTGTTTGTTACTGATGATGGCCTAACCGTCGAAATCGATTCAACATTGTAACTCTTTATTTTTTGTGGAAATAGACAACGTTTTTCACTAACTTCCGTTTTACACATATCCCAGCTAATAATATACCTCCAGCTTTGTAATAAATACTCGTACTTTGTACCTATTGACCTGATATGCACAGTCAGAGATGAGTAACCCAGGATCCCAAAGTCATCCAGGTACATAATTGACGCAGAGGACACTTCAGGAACGAAGATGTCAAACGATAGGTCTAAATTAAGTGTGGAAAATAGGAGGGGATTGTTTGTCCCTGATGGTGGCCTAACAGTCGAAATCGATTCAACATTGTAACTCTTTATTTTTCATGGAAATAGAAAACGTTTTTCACTAACTTCCGTTTTGAAATGGGTTTCCACAACTTCGTTGAGAGTGATTTAGTTCGTAGGAGGGGATTAACTCCATCATCAACCAAGCGAATTCATACAGGTTCCAATCAGAACCATAGGTTACACATCCGTAATAGTGAATTCAAACATTTCAAATTCCAAACAAAACGTTCCCCCCGGATGACTTGGTTACCAGAAAAAGTGGGAAAAACGACATGATCTTCCCTGGTGGGACAATGACACCCTAGCTGGACAGATACAAGCTTATTAATGACATTTCGGTTAATGAAAATGGGATCCTGGGAATGTAGCAACAGATTACGTTGGTGAATGTGAACCCCCATCAACAAAGTCAAGATACCTGATATGTAATTCCATGTCAGGAATTTATAACTAAACTTAAACGGCCCCCCCGGAGGGGGCCGGAAATTACCTCAGGCTATTAACCCGGGTGAGAAGCCGGAGGCGGCAGAATCAGGGGGTTAGTTCCCAAAGTGGGGTACAAATTGTCATCTGGACCACCTTTTGACGACGTCAAAACCCTCAAAACTGTCGGATTCGCCTGAATCGAGGTCTAGAGGTATGTATCACCCAGTGGCGTAGTTTGAGGAGGGGCAGGGTGGGCAGAGCCCCTCCATAAATTATAGAGGATGCAGAATTTTGTTGTATAGATATAACCAAATTAATAATTTTACGCTTATAACTCCAGTATCTACCTAACACCTTCAACTAAAGAACACAATTACTAAAACACAACTACCATAATTATTATACGATTCTGGTTGCCTAGCGACTTGAGACGTTCTTAGAAATGAAGAAATTTTTATTCGTTTCTGTAGGGGCAAAATGGCGTGGATATTGTACAGCCCCACGGAGACCAGTAAAATCACTTAGTCAAGGAAACGGAAATGTGGATACTAGAAACTGAAATCAAATCGTTCCCCACTACCTTCTGGGGCGAGCCCATATGCGATTTTTCCCTAGAAAAATATCCATTGTTCAGTATCCACCAATTCCCCTATGAACTTCCCCTACTTTTCACTGCCTACTTGATCAAGCTTGGTTGTTCGTTTCAAAACAGTTTCCCGCTGTATTATACCTACCATTAATTTACGAATAAAATCCCAGTTAAAATGAAACAAGAATACAATAAATAGAAGCCTGCAGTGGTGATTGAAATAGTTTAATAGAAAAGATTAAAATAATCCAGTGTAGCAGTATTTCTATTCTAACCCAACATATTGCTGGTTTGAGTTTGTTTACATTTTTTCATGTTTCTTGTTCTCGGGTTCATGCCCTGTATTTTATTTCGCGTAGATAGGTACCTACAATATGTGTGATATTGTCCAGAAAAAGTTATTTTCACGCGGAAGTAACAATTTATTGAGGATAAACCTGTAAGATAGCAAGTCCACATAAGTGTATGAATTTGTATGCAGTAAATCTAGAATAATAGCATAATAAACCAAGTGCTCCTCAGTTCATCGGTAGGTACCTATTCGTATTTATCGTAGTTTTTCACATTCTGATTAGTTATTTGGATAATATTTTTTCTAAGTAGTATTATGCTTTAATAATCCATAGGTAGGTTTATGAATATGAAAACATCCATGATTTCACATCATTACAAAAATCCATTGAGCACCTACCTACTTCTATGAATGTTAGACAGTTTATCAACAGTCTTCGTATACTCAGCAACAAGCACTAGAAATGAATACTAAAACTATAAAATAAAATGAAATCCTCGACTGTTGCCCCTCCATAAGAAATGACTCAGCTACGCCACTGGTATCACCCCACTTATACGACATGTCCCACTTCGAATTTGCGAGCAGATCTGGTCAAATAACACCGTCCCATCCACACTAATGAAAGTCAACCGGAGGGTCAACAACTGGGAAACTATCCTGGGCTCGCTTGGGCTGAGCAAGATGGGCGATTGATGCCATCCGCCCCGAAATCTGCTCATGGGGACCTCCGAAAAAGTCTCCCGCATTCTTCCGTGTGACAGATCAAACTCATGTCAGGGTGGATGCGAACGAAAACATCTTTCCCGGTCTGACGTGTGGGAAATCCGCCATCGTCCCGTTTTGAGAATGAACCCAAATCACGGGGGGGGGGGGGGGGGGGGGGGGGAGTGGACGGTTCCCAGAGCACGAAACAATCTCCGACCAATGAAACTGATCACTCAAACTCAAAACAAAACAACACAACCCACGAATAATCGCTAATCTTTCGAGGAAAATACGGAAAAACAAATGCGAATCATGTTGGGAAACGCAAAATATGAATGCTAAACTGTCTTGGCACGAGCTGAAGAATAAGTGATAAGGGCCACAGATAGCGCTGCCAACATGGCCGGGTGAATTGTCGGTGGTAGGTAGGTACGACCTCCCCAAGACGCCCCTTCCACGATTTTTTGAATACCCTTGATACCAGATCTGTCCAGCGCATGGCAAAGGCCACTACAATTTTTAATAAAACACCCTATAGTGCCCCTTGATATAATTTAATATCTAATACGCCCCAGACCTCGAAAATAACCTATAGGTAAATGTCGTCAAAAATACAAAAAATGAGTTGAAAACTGCACAAAATGATCAACGTTGGTGGATTAGTTGATGTCTCGCCTCAGATGCGTTTTTGTTGTTGTTGCAGTTCTGCTTTTTCCCTTGATGTCCTTTGATCTAATGAACGGAAATGGACTAAACCATACCATTCCTAATCCTTTTTGTCTTATTATTATCGTAGTTTATCTAGGTACCAACACGTTAAAAACGAACTTAAAATAATGGTCGGGACAATAGTTTCCCACATCTATTAGCGCTCAACACAGGGTGGGACGTATATATCCCACTCTCATACAATGCAGCCTGACCTGTGGGACCTATGTGTCCTGGGAGAAACTGAGAATAAATGTGATAGGTATTGACGTTCATCAGTTGCCATGGTAGATGATAAACGTTTCATAAGATTGGTTTCGATAGGATCAAGAAGTTTTTTGTAATAAGTAATAATTGCGTGTGGGTGAAGATAATCATTCCCAGTTAAAGAATGTAGTAACTCTTGATTCTCAGCCAGGTTGAAAGGGTTGAAGCACATTGAACGGGTCACATTTCAGAAAAATGTGCCATAAAAATCACTAAAAACGGCCAATAATTGTTGAATTTATAGTTTTAGCAGAATTTTAGTCAAAAGACGGAACCGGAGCCTATTGTATACATACACATATGAAAAAGCGCATTCAGTTCAGAATGTCTCAAAACGGATTTCAATGAAGAGAATATTGATTTGGAGCCATTGCAATAGCTTCATTTTCTACAAAAATTCGTTAAAACCTAAATTTTATCAGTTTTACTGAAAAATCTATAAAAATTGCACAAAAAATAAAAATTTGAACTCATTTTTGAATCGCAGATTTTTATTTACTACGATACTTGTGAAACGTGAAACGTTCAACAAACGATTCTGAACCGGTTCTGCATGGAACCGAATTCTGAAAGGAGAGGGGATGGGACTAGTTCGGAACTATGTGCAGCAGCACGGTCCTCAGGATTGTTCGAAATTAGTAACCTTCACAGTAACCTACTTTCATGAATAACCTTAGTTTCCTTTGATGAAGTCTTGAAAATGTCTTTTTGATTATTGTGATATTTTCATAGTTTTCATGTGATGTAGGCATATTAATTATATGATATTGAGCTCTGTCCTACCCCAAAAATGTATCCTATGTAACTTTAATGGCCCAAAAATATTCTAGTGGAAAAGTTATTTTAAAGGCAACCACGTTTGCCAACTATGCCAACGAGGCCGATGTAATCAATTCTCTTTTACTGCAAAAGTTTTCTTTGTACGTAACAAAATCACCTATATAATTTTTCATCAAAATGAGGTTGAATCAATCTAAAACTACTTTCGTGAAAGATTAAATAAATTATGCTAGTACTTTTAAACATATGTCAAACAGGAGAAAGAAACAAAAAAATCAAGTAGGCATTTCCCAGTATCTATACCTTGAAATAATCCCCCATAATTCTAGGATAATTTGAATACATACCAAAGATGTTCCGACTAAGAGAAGGCTTCAGAATATTCTTTCTGGCGAGTTCATGAATGCGCTGCCGTTCACTGTCACTCACTCGAACCTGAATTTCACTGGCATTGTTGTTGCGGCCAAGTTCTCTGCTCCTCGTATTACCAGCTATTTGATCAGTTTTCGCAGATTTTCTTTCATGATGATAGACCCGTCCACCACCTAATTAAAGATACACATTTTAATTTTAATTATATCTGTGTTTACTTGAATATTTCTTGTTTACCGTCAAAGTCGGTTGCACAACTAGAGACTAATACATATCAAAACAAAGAAGGTGAATCAGCTCAAGAGGTGTATCAGAATGTTATAAATCGAAAAATAACAACTAACTGGGGTTGGCAGAATCTTTCTTCGAACTTCTGGTTTGCCGTGCAATGGAAATTTCTGATTTCTGTTGCTTCTTCACATTCTGCATAGTTTTCACTAGAGGTGCTCCATCAGCTGAAAAAAAGTTCAAATCCACCAGTACAAATTAATGTCATGGGCCCTTCTACCCCCTAATCTAGCAGGACACTAGTCAAGCATAGCAAGCATTCAAAAACCTACTAGCCGCCAATTTAATGAACGAGGGAGAGAGGGGAGGAACGAGAGAGACGCGCCAAGATAAGTAACAAAGTAGAACTTAGGCCTAATAATTGCCCCCTCCCAACGTCACCCTTTTGAGCTCAAACTTAATTTTTTTTGCATATCCTGGGAGGGCCATGCTCCTTGTAATGATATTTCTAATAATCATTCAGATGATGATGAGATAGGACCGGGAATATCCCGTGTACCTTCTCAAACCCCGAGCACGGCTAGTATTGAGGGAGTCCCCGCCCATTTTCAGCGCCATCGTGCCGAGTTGGTGCTGCCACCGTCAGAAATGCAAGGTATTAATCCACAAATCGTAGCTCTGCAGGCGAAATTCCGACGTACGGGGAAGCCAATAAAATATTTTAAAACTTTGTTGACAAAATATGCACTGATGGACGCTTTGTATTACCTGGCTCCCCCAATCCCTGACAAGGGCGTTGCCGATCCGATTTCTAAAATGCTCCGGACAAAAGATTCATATGACCTTAAAAGTAAACTACTCCAGTCAAATGCAATGGTTGCTTCGGCGACAGCATTGTCGATAGCAGTGGATATTAACCCTTTTACTTCTACATCCTAACCTCGCGTGAGTAGCTCGCCAACACTGATTCTTCTCAGGCACGTGTGATTTATTGGTTCTGCATGCTTTGACGCTCAGTCTGCACTGCTGTACTGAATACTTTTTTGCGTTGGTTATTCATTTTTTAATTTTGTATGTCATCTATATATATTATAAACATAAGAACGGGTAAAAAAATGAAAAATGTTGGAGAAAATTTACTTGCCTACCTAAAAATTTCCATCCCTGAATTTTTTTTAGTATCTAACTACCTACCACTTTCTTCACTTTTCTTCACAATTTTGAAATTTTTCTTCACTCAAGTTATATTTAAAACAAATCTAAGCATAAATTTTAAAAGTTTTTCAAATTTCAAAACATGGGACAACACACAATGCCACATCGCAAGCAGATATGGAATTTGAACTCAGAACGTTGATCGTTGAAGCAAGACTCAAAAGCAGACGGCAATAATCCTCAAACGAAAATTCATTTCTCCAGTTCATTCACCTGATTGAATTCATTTGTTTAGTGCAGTCTCTTTAGTGACCGGAGGGGCGCTGTTACCTACTACTTAACATCTTCCGAGGTGAGGCATTGAGAAAAACGTATATGTACGGGGATAGATCCTCAAGAGCGTTACAGAAAACCGTAAATATACGGGCATAGATCCGTGAGACCTTTAAGAGGACCCCGTAAATATACGGGGTTAGATCTGCAAAGACACTCATGGAAACGGCTTAGAATCGAAAGGGTTAATGGACGAGAAACTTGGCAGTTTGCTTAAAATAGGGGCTGTTTCACAGTTCCCTTCAGGGGAAAATTGTTTTCTGTCATCAGTATTCCATGTACCAAAATCAGATGGATCTTTCCGCTTTATTATTAACTTAAAACGACTTAACGAGTGGGTGGATGTTACCCACTTTGGTAAACGTCTTCTGTGTCTCCTACGCAAAGATTGGAAGTAGCGTGTGTGACCTACGGCATCCCTCTTTGCTTACCTACCTGAGATAAGCCATCTCTACACTGCGGCGCTGTTCTACCTTCTGCCCCCGAACTAGGTCCTTCATGATGATCAATTGAATCGTGTCTTTTGTTTTGTGCGGAAGTCCGGAAAAATAGTTTGGGTCGACTATACAGAACGGTGTGGTTCAGTGATGAAACGTGCACAGTACTTCCATAACTAACCAGGCTGTGACAAAACTCAAAACCTGAGGAAGTAAATTGCTGGGCAGGTTCATACACACACTCATACCAGTTAATAAGATATTTGATACATCGACTGAGTTCGAACTCGTGTCCTTACTTACTAAGAAGAAATTTCTTTCAAGTTGCCACACTCTAACGGGTTGAGCTATGAGGCTGATTTTAGATGAGGAACCCAGGATCCCAAAGTCACCTAGGTACATAATTGACACAGAGGACACTTTGGGAAAGAAAATGTCAAACAATAGGTTTCATTAAAATATGAACAATAGAGGGGATATTAATAACCCCATCCTCAAGCATGAATCTAGGAAAATCCGATACTCCGCAGCAATCGGAACCATATAATGCACATCCGGAGCATATAATGCTCGTGCAGAGTGAGCTAAATTCCAAGTCGAAGGGTTCCTTTAACCTTAATGGATTTGACTGCCATGGCTTCAGTGGTGTTTTTTCGGAGGTATTCCAGCTCTGTAGGCTAGGGGATCCAAATGGTGACTTCAGCGACTTTATGGTCAGGGCTCCGCGTTTCTGCGATGAGTTTTTTTTTTTAGAGCCGGTGACTGTTGAGGAGGTTTACTCCTCCATGGTCTGGTCTGTTCATTGTCTTCTTCTCCCTCTACCAACTTTTTTGGAATAAGTTTCGTTATGGTTAGAAACGTAGCCCCCATATCATCGAGCCCATTTCGTATATCTTCAACCTCTGTTTCGCGCTTGGTGGGTTTCCTGATTGTTGGAAGATTTCTTTAGTAACACCTATTCCAAAGAAAGGAAAATGCACTACTTATGAGGACTTTCGACCAATATCAAAACTCCCAATTTTCGCAAAGGTCTTGGAATCCCTGGTCCTGAAGAAAATGCAATCTTTCAATAAGAAGAGAAATATCATTCATGGCAATCAGTTTGGTTTCATGAAGGGCCGGAGTACCTGCGACGCTGTTGTTTCATTGATAAGGTCAGCACTGGATTTCCTGGAGGGGAAAAATCGTGTGCAACTTGGATTATACGACCTCTCAAAAGCTTTCGACCTTATCACGA
Organism: Adelphocoris suturalis; assembly: GCA_030762985.1. Classification (NCBI taxonomy): domain Eukaryota; kingdom Metazoa; phylum Arthropoda; class Insecta; order Hemiptera; family Miridae; genus Adelphocoris; species Adelphocoris suturalis. Next base: position 6,980,690 of record CM061040.1, on the reverse strand, counting down.
CCTCCTTTTACAAAAGTTGGTCCATTACGGTTTCTATCAAGGAGCTGTTGCTTTTTTTGAGAGCTACCTCAGGGGATGGTGTCAGGTAGTGTCATTCAATGGTCAGCCTTCCGAGCGGTTTTCAATTCCCTGCGGGATAAAACAGAGGGTTCCGTCATAGGTCCTTGTCTATTTATATTATCATTAAATTCTGGTCACTTAGTCCTTTTTGTAGATGACATCTCAGTAATATCAGCTGCACCTGACAATGAATCCCTTGCATGCAACGTATCCCAATCGAGTATAGTAAATAAATGGACTGCAAATGCTTTGATTCTAAACAATACCAAAACGCAAAAATTGTCATTCAAGCTAAATGGTCGCCTTGATGACACTGTGAACGTGTTGGGAGTCTCAGTGGACAATAGGTTGTCCTGGCGCAGCCATATTGACATGCTTTCTTCAATGCTTGCATCCTGCAATTTCCTTCTTCGCCGACTCGCTTACTCTGTGTCCTCTGAGGTTCTGCTCATGGTGTATCAAGCATGTTTCGCAAGCCGTATTCCTAACTGTGTGGTGTTGTGGGGGAATTCCAGTCATGCGGAGGACATTTTTAAACTACAGAAAACAGCCATCCGTACTGCCCTCAAGCTTGGATGGAATCGCAGTTGTCGAGGACATTTTAAAGAACTTGGGATTCTGACACTTCCTAGTACCTATGCGCTCATTTGTTTGTTGCTTGTGAAGACAAATTTGGATGTTTTTTCCGAGGGCTCGTCTAATCACAACCATTTCACCAGATCCCGCAAAAACCTCCGTCCCCCGCAAGTTAGACTAAAGTCTTCAATGATTTCGAACCCCTACCAAATGGGATGCCGTATGTTCAATCTGCTTAACGAGGAGACTAAAGAGCTTTCTTTCAAACTTTTCAAGCCCACTGTACAACGTGAACTCATTGAGCAAGAGCTGTACCACACTAGCGATTTTTTCAAAATGAAATGTGCCAATTTTAATTAGTAGATAGTCAATTTTTCAAGCAAACAAAAATCAAGCAATATATATTTATTTTTTTGACTAGTGAGACGTTATATTCTACTTATTCACTTTTAAATAGTTTTTATCTTGAAGCCATTGTTAATTTTATGTCAGCAACCGAGGAATTTTATAAAAGTAACTCGAGTTAGCTTTTTAGATATTCATTATGACTGTGATAACTTGTGAACTGTTGAATTTTTTTAGATTTATATAAGTTGTATGAGTTATGGTTTTCAGTGTGATTGTATTTATTGAGTGTAGGGTTTATAGTGAACAAATTATTTAGGTTCGGGGCTCTCGATCGGCTCGGGGGCGGTCTCGCCTTGTGATTTTCGGTTGCGCGATTTATGAATCTTAGCAAGAGGTGCTTACCTAGAAATAGGTGGGCGCCCCCCGGGAGGCCGCCATGGTGGGTCGGGTCCGGGCTCGGTCGCGGTAGGCGGGTTAATGACACTCTTTTATTTAATTTTATTATTATTGTTTTAATTAATATATTTTTTTCTATCTCCTTTATTGGCTACATGAATGTTAATTTACTTTATACAACAATATTACAATGACAATATTGTCCTACATTACAGCATGTTTTGACAAAATATTCTAATCTGATTCTGATCCCAGGGGTCCACCGTAATAGTAGGATAGCCCTCCAACCTAAACTGTGGGGGCACATAAAACTATTTTAATTTTCAAAATCCGGAAAATGCTCCTGATTTCCATCCCCATGAGCAAGATGGTGGTGATGCAGAGACGTCATAGAACTTACCTCCCCTACCGGCCCTCCCCACCCCGATGCATAATTCCGGTCCCGATTGGGCAAAATGTTTCTCTCCCAACCGTATAAGAAACTCGGAACGTCTCTCCCGGTCCTCTGGGTGCAGAAAACGAGTTTCCTGCGATTCTTATTCCACAAACTCTCGTTGCACTCTTTGAAGTGGCGCGACCAGGGGAAGGATCATGGCGAGAGCACAACATATTACGCGCAATTCACTAAACTTGCGATTGCAGAGTAAAAAAAAACAAGATGCTATTAAACGGAAAGACATTGGTACCAGGTTCACCTGAAGAATTTGTTGAGAACAATTGAGGAGCTGACATGTAAGAGCAGTTAAGTCCAAAACTCGAAAGAACATTTTTTTTCGTCGAAGTGCAAGTAAACAGTCACGCCAACGGCCTTAGGTCCTCTCGTCCTTGCTAGATCGTACCCTGAGTAAACGTGTGACCTTTGCATAGAGAAGAGATTACGTCTAAAAAAATCTGATAAGAGTTCAGAGGGAGTTCCTATGAAATTTGATTTTTGGACTTAACTGCATTTCCATGTCAGCTCCTCAATTATTAGATGGGGAAGCAAAAAATTCTTCTTCCATCATGACGCACAGCCAAGGGAACTATGAAGCTTTAAGGACCGTGGACAGTGCTGTCAACGAGGCCGGGCTGAATATCGGTTGGCACGACATCCTGGAAGGCGCCCGTCCCCCTAATTTTTGAAATTTCCTTTTAAACTAGCTCTGCCAGACGCCGTGGCTGGGGGCCACTACATTGTTAAACCAACCTAGATAGAATTATTATTGAATCCTGTACATAGTAAATGATGAAAACTTGGCGCAAAATTCCCCCCCAAAAGGGTTCACACCTTTACACCTCCAGGACGGGAAAAGAACGATATTTCGAGCCCTGAGCAAAACCCCAAATCCCACTGATCAACAGTGGGAGCAAAATACCAATTCTGAGTGACCCGCCTTGGAGTGAAACACAACAAAGTTAAATTCCGGCTGCCCGCCGATTCTTCAGCAAGTCTAGTTGAGTGGGTTGAATATTGGTTTACATCCACCCCTACTTTCTTAAGGAATACAGTCACCTACGTGGCCAGCGTTGCTGATGACACTGTGCTATTATTATGGAGAAAATTTATATGGGTTGGCACCAGTTGTCTTACCTCAGGGGTCAACTGCATTGAAGTCATTTTGAACAGATCTGTTTGAAGGATGAGACGTCAGTACTGTTCCTTTGCCAATCAACAGGTCTGAAAAGAAGCAAAAAGTTGTTAAAATACAGTGAACATACACAACCGAGTTGTTGAAGGGTGTTTTTAAATATGATAAGAATCTCCACATGTAGTGGGTACAAGAAACCGTTAATCGTTCAATGTTGTCTTGAGTCCCTCAAGGCACTGATTCAGTACTATACTGAGTGCCAAAGTTTTTTAGGAAATCTTTTACTTTTATCAATTACTCTTGGTATACAACCCAGAAAATATTGCAACCTAAAATTGTTGGTTTAGATACCTACGCCTCAAAATAAGTAGATTCCAAAACTTGAAGAAGAGGTCTATTCGTCGAACAATTTTCTACCAAACTACAGGTCCTCATTTCACAAAATGGCTAATGAATTTGTCAAAAATTACTATCTCGAGATTTTATGAAAAGGGGTCATATTTGTTTCACTATTTCAAATAATGAACTTTGTTTTCCTCCAAGGACAATTCCCCCCTCCCCCTCACCATTTTCCTGTTTCACATTTCAAGACACGCAGATTCCAAACATTGAACAAATGAATGGGGAACTCGCCCGATCTATTACACTACGTTTATAGCGAATCCTGGAAGAAAATCAAGCTACATACTCCATGGCACTTGAATTGTTAGAATGGTTTTTGGAAACCTGCTTAGAGGCATTCTGCAACGATTCCTGGATTTTAACGCTTTTCAATATACAGGGTGTCCCAAAAGTAACCCCCACCCCCTCCCCATTTTTTTTAACAGAATTTTTGGGATATCTTGGAGAGCGTTTTTGGGGTGCCTGATACTAAGATTTAAGCAAATGATAATCAGAAAAAAATCATGAAGTTTTTAGAATACCCAAAGAGGAATTGGGTACACTTGTAAACACCCCCCTCCCCCCATCTCATCTTTTGCCAATTGACACCACATTTTGAAGATTTTTTTAGTGCTGAACACGATGGTGAAACCAGAATTACGAGATCTTATTCCTTTTTCAGATTGTTTCTAAAAGTAACGATAAACCAAAAAATCCCCCCCCCCCCCTCCCCACTTCTCCATAGTCAAACTAAAAATTGGCGTTTTTTCAAACTTACTTCGATTCACATTTCTTAAAGGCACCTTGCTCGAGCAGCTGTGAGCGTCACATTCTAAAGTGTTGATGTTCATATTTGAGTCAGGAGGTGCCCCTGGAAAAATTGTATACATAAAATTAAAATAAATGATAATAAAAATAAAGTGTATCTAAAACAATCTAGGTTGGTCCAAATCGAAATTGCTAAAAATATTTATCAAGGAAAAAAATATGGATTTCGCAAATTCATTCAGTTCTCTATTGGATTTTATTTTATAATAAGAAGGGAGGAATGACTTGCGAGAATAACAGAAAAACTACATTGTACTCGTAGATTTACCCAAATATTTAGCAGATCGAACCGTAAAAATATGATAAAAGTACATGGGTAATAAGAACTGAGAATAAATAATGCTGGCCTACCTATGCCGGGCTAGATAAAAAATAATTGAAAAAAATTATAATAATTTCATCCTAATAGTAAAAAAATCGTGATTCTGTTAGTGTGAGTTAACGATGTGTCCGAACGGATGAACCAATTTAATGGTCCTGACATGGAAATGTTTTAGCTCTGGGGTTCATTCCAAAGTTTCGACCGACAGAAAAAATGTCACGTTTTTCTATAATAGTTCAACCAATCGTTCCTAGGGATGACATAACTTCCTGATTTCCCACCCCACAAAAATTGTTCACCACCCGTTGGGAAGCTGTGAATTTAATGCACATGACTCCCCAATTCAACGAGCCAACTTCCACCTGTTTAACGTTACTGAGAAGTCCTAAGTAAGTACACGCTTTGTTATGTATAATACAAACTAAGTTGTGGTTTCATCTTCAACACCAACTCATCTAAGTAACCCGAATGGCAATGAAGTGGAGGGATGTTCGGGTACAACCAGGGGCATCGGTGTAGGTGGGAGGGAGAGGAGAGAGTCTCCCCTCTCAGTTTTCACTGACTTACGAGAAGTTGGGAAAATTTAGGTGGCAATAAAACCCAAAGGTAATTCGAAGAGACTTACTTCGAAATCTAATCAAAATCAAATCCTGATTTTCCCAACTGTATGTAGGCACCAGGTAGGTATTTATAAAAGAGAGAGAGATTGAGTTATTTTCATTTTGTGCATGAAAATCACATTTTTCGTTCAAATTTTTCCAAATTCCCTAAGCACTTTCCAATTATGTTATATGTCGAAAACGTTTTTTACGTCTGTTTTACTGTACGTCTGTTTTACTTTACTTTCGGTCTATTCACCCTAAAACATTTTTCACTCTTCCGAATCCACCCTGCAGTTCAATGGAAACATACTGTAATTTGAAACATGACAAATATTTCAAAGTTTACAATGACTAATGAGTGCCCATGTCCATCGCTCCAATTTCAATCCGAAAAAGATCGTGTTTAGAATCTTGACATGGAAGATGTGGTGTGCTACAAGCATAAATTAATTGTATTTTTTCTATTATTATTTCTTAAATTGTAATTATTGTTTCAATCCAAAAATATATATCTGATTTACTTATGAGCAAATCGCTTTGTCCTTTTAATAATATCCGAAAGATTTATTAGGTCATTTACACGTTCTTCGAGTTTCGAATAATGACAATAATAGGGATGTGTTTTTATTAAAATGGAACATATATCCGAAATTTTGATCAAAAGGGGTCATATCCTAAATGATAATTAGCTGTCACTCCTTTGGCTGCTCATGTTTTGGGATATAATTTCTAGTGCCTCACAAAGCTACACTAAATTAAAAACTAGATTTAGATTCCAATCAATAACTCCCTGGGCGTTTTTTTCACTGTGCAGGTAATTCATATTTTTTCAGGTATGAAAAAAAACCACATGGATTAGGTATGTTTCCAAATTATACAGGGTGATTCCCTCGCAGATGCAAAAAAAAATTTGGGTGAAACTACATCGAAAATGGAGTAAAATGCCGCCAACTCCATATTTTTATCTCAATCCGTTCTCGAGATAAGAATTTTTGAAGGTTTTTTTCAGGAAAACCGTGTTTTTTTCCTTTTAAACTCAAATTTCTCCACTTTACTTCATTTAATTTTAACTTTTGACCACATTTTCGGAATCAGCATTAAATTTACCATAAGAATAGTGTACTTGGTTCTTAAAAAGTACCATCCAAAGGCCCTCACACCAGCTCAAACATTGACGATTTTGAAAAAATAATATTTCTGAAAATCTTTAAAACTTTACTACTCTTTCAAAACGAATCCTGGAAACTGGCAAATCTCATGAAAACTGCTTCGTCTAATACTCTTTCCAACGGTATAATCAAGTTTTACTTTTATTTTGTTATTTAGTGGAGAAAATTATGTTTTAATGTTAAAAAATGTGGGTTTTTCAATGAAATTGTTGGTTTTCTCGAAAGATGACTCTCCATGAACCTACGAGTATGGGGTCGGTTTCTATGTATTTTTTCAAGCTGTATCGAATGGTAACATTTGTAGAGCTCTCCAACTCCGTTATAACCGAGTTTTAACTTAAAATCGCAAATGTTTAGTTTGTTTGTTACGATTAAATGTATGTGTGTTATGGGGTAAAACTAGTTAATCGATTATAACGTAGTTGAGAGATCTGCAAGAGTTTCCATTTGATCTAGCGAGAAAAAATACATAGAAACCGACACCATACTCGTTGGTTCATGGAGGGTCATCTTTCGAAAAAACCAACAATTTCATTGAAAAACCCACATTTTTTAACATTAAAACATTATTTTCTCCCCTAAATAACAAAATAAAAGTAAAATTGATAATACCGTTGGAAAGCATATTAGATGAAGCAGTTTTCATGAGATTTGCCAGTTTCCAGGATTCTTTTTAAAAGAGTAGTAAAGTTTTAAAGATTTTCAGAAATATTATTTTTTCAAAATTGTCAATGTTTGAGCTGATGTGAGGGTCTTCGGATGGTACTTTTTAAGAACCCGAGTACACAATTCTTATAGGAAATTTAATTCTGATACCGAAAATGAGGCCGAAAGTTAAAATTAAATGAGGCAAAGTGGAGAAATCCGAGTTTAAAATGAAAAAACACGGTATTCCAGAAAAAACCTTTAAAAATCATATCGCGAGTACGGATTGAGATAAAAATATGCGGTTGGCGGCATTTTACTCCATTTTTGATGTAGTTTCACTCAAAATTTTTGTTGCATCTGCGAGGGAATCACCCTGTATAATGTACCAATTTTCAGTTTGGCACGAACAAAAAAGCCAATATAGAAAAAAATCTCAAAAAATCTAAAAACTCTGTCCACTTTTCAAACATGAAAATCGGTTTCCTCTTCGTCAAGACAATCACATTTTTCTACATCGCCATCGTCTTGTGAGGGTGCTACTTCATGGGTACCCAAAAGAACGCGATTTTACCACTGAAGATCTGGGTGCGTGGACCAGTCCTCCCCGTAGTGAGTTTTCAAGAGATGTAAAACGTCATTCCTTTTCTTAGCGAACAAAGCACGTTCTGACAGCGGCAATGGAGCTAGTAGGTTGATGTTGCCTTCGCTGATTCCTTTCTTCACAATAGAACGATAGACGCTTTCAACCTCTGTCTCAAATCAGTAGTGAGAAAAGCATTGCACTCGCGTAGACATAATATTACCGCCATTTCTTTCGGTAGGGAATTTGTTATTGTGTATCCGTTTGGATTGGCTTATCCCTTTCATCTTGTTGTAATATTGTCCTAGGTCTTTTATGGGAACTATGTTCCAATCCCTTCCAATTTTCTTCACTGTTCCAACTTGACTGTAAAGCACCTCATACTCTTCAGGGGTTCTGATTTCAGACTTCTTTTTCAAAATGCGTTCAACCCTTCCAAATGAAACCTCTCACACGAAACGTCACCATCACAGTTTTCACATTTGTGGGAGATTCGCTTCTTAGCCAGAATGATAGAAGGTGTACTATATGGGCATTTTTATTTTGACCTGCTCACCCATCACAGAAAATGTGAACAGTCGTAGCGCTGGAGAGATCAAGGCTGCGGAGGTAGTACAGGAGAGCAGAGTCAATCTCAACTGATCCCCGACCACTCTCGATTTTGGTCCAGGTGAAGAAAGTTGGGTCTTTTGAGTCTAGAGGAACACAGCAGAATGCATAAAACGCAATTTGGCGTCTATAAAACGCTTCACCAATCGGCGTTTTTGGTAGCGGATGAACTTGCTTTAAGTCGGGAGCAAAAGCCACAACTGAAGGGTCGGATTTTACCTCCTTCATCAACTTGTAGAATGTGTTGCCTCTGAGTTGATGAACTCTAAGCTGGCACATCAAATCGTTCTTCTTCACACCGTCTGCCTGTTGAATTTCACTTTTCGAACGAGGACACGTCCCACAAGCATCGCTGGTGGGAGAGGAGAAGCCAATGTTGTAATCGTTTACAAAAATTTTGTAAAAAAACGAAAATTTGACTTGCACATGAGGGTCAGCAGAAGCTACATACATCCTGTGGAGCTTTCGAATGGAAACGTGGTATACACGTTTGCTCTTGTTTCTCCCATAATGGGACTCAATGCAAGGCACTCTTTCAATAAACGCCTTGACTGCCATTCTCTTAGCTTCATTTTTGGCTGATTTCCGATCCCCACCACGCTTTTCTTTGGCGAACTCCCCAGCATAAACGGCTTTACCAATGTTGTAAATACCTTTCTTCGAGACGATGAGGGCGTACGCAAGGAAGGCTCGACAAACTGGAAGCGTTTTCTTCTTCACAGCTCTTTCCATAAAAAACTTCATTGAAACGTTTTTTTTTTTTTTTTTTTTTTTTTTTTTTTTTACCGTGAGGGGTGAGATTTTGATCCACGCGTCTTTGTTGAGGATCATAAGCTGATATGAAACCCATCAGACAAGATCTTGCTTTTCCTTGCCAACCTCTTTGTAAATCTTCAGGCGGTTGTGAGCAACATCAGCCCAAGTCAGACGATTGCACCTCAAATTCTTCGTATCATGCAAACAAGGCCGACCAACGCGCTTCAACTGGATCAAATTTGGGTCCGGATCCTTGTATTTTTCGGCACGCTGTCTCCTTCTCAAATCAACGCAGGTCCTTTTCCGCTTTCGAGAGCCTTGGCTCAATTCCTCAACAATACCCTCCATTCTTGGCAACACGAACACGACACATACGACACGACACCTTAGCAACGCAAAACGACGATAATAATCCTAAAGATCTCAAGAGACACGAACTAAAAACAAAAAGAAGAATAGACTAGAGAAATTAGCGAAACAGGAGTGAAAAATGTTATCACAGCACGTCTTGATATCATTGAATATTGGGAAGTACAGGAGCATAGTTGATAACATGGGTGCCGAAGAGTATTGCTACTGCACTCTGTTGGTCGTTCATACCAACCCCTCCAAATCTTACCACCAAACAGCCCACGTATTCTAACAGGTATGTTCAAAACTAGAGTTGGAAAAAGAATCCGGTAGATGGCATTTTGGATATGTTCCTTTTTGAAAAACACCATGGAGCATCAACTTGAAGGAAGATGAGGATATATCCCCTTTTGATCGAAGCGAAAATTACCCATCATATAAGAATGGATGTGATCCCTTTTGATCCAAACATCAAACTTTGGCCTTCTAATACACAAGGATATTTTCCTTTTTGACGCTAACTGCTCATACAAATCGATTTGGGATATCCTACAGATAATTCTCGTGTTTAGTCCATTTTTTTCGCCTAGGTGACCAACTGCATTCCGTTCCAACGACATATCTATTTTCAAGATTACATTGTAAGTTAAGGGAGATACGGCCATTTTAGTGATATAAGGTTGAAAACACTTGAAACACACAAAGAAATCTTAACAATTAAATTACTCGAAAACAAAGCGTTCTTAAAAAAAAAAAAATTGCAAGGAGGAACCCTGATATTTGTAGAATCGATCCCTAGAAGGTTAACCATCTTAAGTGCGAACACCCTGTATTTGCATATGAAAACATAGTTCACTGCAGCCGCCCCTAGCAAGGTGATCATATATCAAGGAGCCACATCAGCTTAGCACTGAATTGAGGAGCTGAATCTGCAGGGGGAATTTGGATAAGTACTTCCATTCATGAATGTCTGTACAGGGTGTCTAAAATTAGGCAGGGAGTAAAAATAAAAAACTACAGGGGGCAAAAATCAAGAGGTCGAATCTAGAGCTCATTTCTGACCGAAAGTTCCTCCTAGAGATTTTTCCTTCCTCACTGCCGAAGGTAGGAAAGCTTTATGCTCGGGATTGAAGTTAAAAAAAATGTTGTCCTCCAGAATAAAAATTTACGCTAGCATTTTGCGTATCAGAGCTTGATGATCAATTTTGGGTCTTTGCCTGTCTCTGTCTGTGGTAAATCCTTGTCACGCCCTAAACTATACCAAGTTTCAGTCAGATTCCGATGAAATTTTCAGGGATTGAGCGGGTTAGCTCCAAGACGGTCCCCTGTGATTCTCAAAGCCGTCGAATGAACAGTAATAAATATTGGTACAGTAATAATCATTGCGCATAGACACAGGCAAAACTCCAAGTCTAATGAAACGATTTTAATGAAACTTTCAGGGATTGTGTTGTTGAGACGGTACCCAATAACTTTCATTGCCACATTGTCACATAAATATTAGTTACCCAATACAAAGTCGATTTCTTATCATCTATTAGTCCAATTTCGTTCACAATCCGAGAGTAGATAGGGATATGTTCTAGGAAAAGTCAGTAGAGTAATAACTATAGAGCATGCCAACACAGACCAAACTCCAAGACTAATGGACAGATTTTTATGAAATTTTCCAGGATTGTAAGATTTAGCTCCTAAACGTTCCTTAATAAAGTTCATTGCCGTTGGAGCAGTAGTAGTCTGTGCGCATGCGCAAACGTTAATATCTTATAACGTCGGCTTATCAATAATTTGTTCTTCAACTAATTCAACACGTCCATGTTACAATGTGTGAGGAAGCTATACTGCCCACCCATCTTGGTAGACGTTTTCTAAACGCTTTGATTTTAGAGTTATTCAATTTGTAAGATTTTTTGCATGTTTGTACCTTATTTATTTAGAATAATAATACGGGTAACTGTCCAATATATACAATATGAAGATGAATTTTTTCCCAGCTGGCCTGATAAACTAAACTTACTCACAAGTTTACAAATAAAATAAACAGCATAGATTTACAAAATGAACATCATTTACAATTCCAAAAAATCTACAGAAAGATTATAAAAATTAACGAGATTGTGATGGGGCTGATTGTACAAAGGATTCCTTGACGTTTTTTGAAAGTACGTGTGGTGTCATGGAAAAAATCCATATTTGGGGAGATGTCAAGAAGGTGGCATGCTAAGCGTGGTAATCTATTTAGAAGCTGGTGGTAGTTATAGTTGGTAGGGGACAACGGAACACAGAATAATGGAGAATGACGATAGTTATACGTGGGTATATTAAAAGAGATTCGAGTTAGAAGGGTGGGACAATCTACACGGTTATTTAGGAGCTTGTAGAAGAATATAATATCTGCTATGTTTCTTCGTTCCTCCCAATATTCTACATGGCATGCTCCCATCATAGGCCTCGAACGGTATTCCTCAACGTTCCCCAATTTGAACGCTGCATACCTTAAAAATGAACCCATAAAAACAAGTTTTTAATGTAACTCTTTCTTTTTCTCGTGTTCTCAGTTAATTTTATTGTTGTTTCAATATTTGGTAGTTTCTTGGCAACAGTAAATTGAAACAAAATCACATTGTTTCAAAATCACATTGATAATAACTTAAATTAAATTGACAAGGAAAATCATTTAATATTTTATTGACCCTGGATTCGTTGTCATTTTATGGAGACGTTCAATAGTATCCTTCTCCTCCCTCCTCCTCCTCATCCCTCCTTCTCCTCCGTCACTCCTCCTCCCTCCTTCTCCTCCTCCTCCTCACTCACTCCTCCTCCCTCCACCTCCTCCTCCTCCCTACAATACACAACACTTATAAGGTGTCCCATATTAAATTTCAAATTTTCGAAAATTTATAGTATAACTAACTTTTTCTTCGCGAAAATTTGATAGATTAAAATGTACGCCAGCATGAACTCGTGTGCAAAATTTCAGATCGATTGGATATCGGGAAGTGGGTTAAAAATCGATCTGAAATTTTGTCTCAAGCAAGCAAGCAAGCAAGAAGAGAATCGAAGTTAAAAGAAAGAGTTAAAAAATGCTTTTGAACAAAGCTCCATGTTGTTTTTATAGACTGCATAGAAGGGGGACCACCATACTATGGTGGAGTATTCCATGATGGGTCGGACTATTGATTTGTATAGTAGAAAGATGGCTCTCGTTGCACGACGAGTGACAGAATCAATATGACCATCAAACAAGAGCTGCTGGTCAAACAGGACTCCCGGTTTACACATTTCGGCCTTTCTGAGAATACGAGTTCCATTTATGCAATATAGCTTACAATGAACTGATTTTGGGCTCGGGGAAAAGAAATTACGTGGTACTTGGAAGGATATAGAGTTAAGCTGTTGTCCCTACACCACGTGGACAAAGCAACAAATTCAGACATTTATTTAATTTGCGGAGATTAATCACCAGACGCAAAGATCCTGATTCTTTAGGAAAGATAGGCGACACGAACCCCATAGGTAGTAGCGTGAAGACGTAAATATTGTACCTACTACATAGGTGCAAAGCTAAATGCTTCCTATGCTCCTGCGCAACTCGGACCAAAAACTAAGCGTCTTTAAGATGTTAACTGGCCCCTAAATCTCCCCTTTATCCAGTAGGTAAATCATTAACCTCGATCTCTACCCATGAGTTGCTCGAAGGAGACGAACCGGGATGAGAGAATTGCTGTAAAACCCTTGAAACGAACAGCACCTGGGACTAAGTTCTAATAAAATATTAAATCTCCTTGATAACCAGATGTTACGCTCATGGAAAATAACTCTCACAGGCGAAGAGGTTTGATAACCCTGGCCTCATGGCTCTGATCGTTAGAGTGTCGCAACTGCGGGAAATTAATATTAATTGCTTAATATTAAGTTGCTTAATAATAGCAGCGTAGTATAGTTCATGGAAATCCGTAAAGGCCGTATTACACTAGCATTTTTTCGGCACTTTTAATGCCTAAACGTGAAGAAGATGAAGTGTTTTTTTCCAAGGTCAGCTTTTTCGACCATTACGCATCCTGGCGGAGCATAATTTTAAACTCAGTTGGGAAAATTAGAACATGTTCTAATTTTTACCTCCATGCAAGAAAAATGCTAAACATAACCCTTGGGGAGGCAACAATTCAATGAAAAATCCCTAGGAGCCCTAACCTGACAGATTTAATAAAAATGCATTCCGCCAGAATGCGCTGTTTTTGCACTTATTCCTCCTCAACATTCACAGCTGACCTTGGAAAAAAGCACTTTGCCTTCTTCACGTTTAGGCATTAAAAATGCGGAAAAAATACTAGTGTGATACGGCCTCAAGAAAGGAAAGGGGGCCGAATAGACTTCAAAATGATGCACCTATTCGGCGTAGACTAGTCCTTTTCTCATGATACTCCGCCCTCGTGGGATGGGGAAAAAAAAAAAAAAAAATCGACAACTGAAGGAGTCGTGGGTGTACTTTATACCTGCCCCCGGTTTTCAAAACGAAATCTCGCCACTTCAAACTATCGTTTTCTAATTTTAAAGATTTGGAATCGTCAAGAGTCATATCTTTCTCATCGTTGAAATTTGAAACATACTAAAATCGATTTACATTACTTAGTTGTGGTTTTAAAAATATGGGGGGGCAGCACTAGTCAAAAACTTTAGTCCTGCCCCCCACGGAATTTGCTAGGAATATGAACAAATAAATCAACCCACATTGCCAAAAACAAATTTTACTTGACGCATAAATATATTATGTATATTCTGTTTTCCATTACATCTATTCACTTGAATTTGGATTATATAGCTTTCCTAGTAGTTGCAAGACATGAATGGGTCGGACTTCGTCATTTTGACGAGCTTATTTCACAGAAACTCACTAAGATGTGTGTGAAGTCGTGGATCCTTTTTCCCAATTAATCTATATTTTATCAAAGGTTTGATTAGGCATGATTTTGTTATTTTTGAGATGCGAGCTTGCGAACATCCAGACCACAATACTATAAGCATTATTCTGATCTATCTTTCCAATTATTTTCAAACTACTATATTTTACCAAAAGGATTGATTTAGGATATTTTATTATGTTTGAGATGTGAGCTTGTAAGCATCCAAACCTTCAAATTAATGCATAGTAAATCCCCCAGACTCTTCTGAAATCGAACATGGTAGAGTTCAACAGTAATTACCCAACTAATTGCTTGACGGGGACAAGTCCAATTACTCCCACAGTGAACTATGTTCATGCATCTAAACGGGCCGTTCTCAAACTAGGGGCAACTTTCGGACACAGAAATTTCAAAAAATAAAAGTCTTCAAAAAAATTTGAAAAAATTCAGGGTGGTTCCTTGGTCAACACTGATTGCAAAAATACATATTACCCAGATCAGCTCTCAAATTTAAGCCTAGTTTTTGGAAAATTTCAAATTCGGTGTCCACGGTAATAACTGTAGTTGCCATGGTAATTGCGCAGTCGAAATAGGACCCAAAATCATACGAAACAATAATTAATTAAATCCCTCTCGAGCCAAAAGACTGTACACATCACATTTCCTGTTGTTATGCCTTTCATTTCCTCATTCACTTGAGTCAAAACACACCGTGACAATGACCTCGCTCGACTGCTGACTTGTTCCAGCGAGCATCTGCTGAGCCAGCGGCCTGCAGTTACACTTCGTCATTCGTCCGACCCCAAACCAGCCGAGACGGCTGGTATTTGACTCCGGGGAAATGTTACGCTCCAGGAAAATAACTCACAGTCGAAGAGGTTTGGTCACCCTGGCCTCTTAGCTCTGGTCGTTAGAGCGTTGCAACTCCGGGAAATTAATAATAATTTCTCGTAGTTGTGACGACGAGAGTTCGAACTCCTGTCGAGGTATCAAATATTTGTGGGCCGTTACATAATTTCATCAGTGTTTTCAACAACAGATAATTATACTAGGAGGTAGGTAATAGCGTAAAAACGGTTTTAATCCAGCAATTTTTTAATTTAAACTCTAATTTAAATAATATAAAAACGATCCAAACTTGAACACAAGATCGTACATATGTAGGTAACATTCGTAAAATAGTCAATTACACCTAATTAGTCTTTTAGTTTTTATTTGTAACCTTAGTCTTTTTTCGTAGGATCACATAGGGGTTCATATTAGCAAAACCTGAACGACAAACCAACAAAATTAAAAAAGTAATTGATTAAAGAGCGCCCAAGTGGCGTTGCACTATACCAGGCAAATCAGACAAAATGTTGCAAAGTGCTAATGAGACGGTATGTTCAGTATACATAGGAAGGTATATAGATACCTATTTAAATAACTTTTTCGAATGAATAAGCTTACCTAGTCAACAAAAACTATTTTTACAATGTAGAACGGTACCTAGGTACGTGCTGTTTAATAGCTAACTATGTAAATAAGGTAGGCAAGTTTAACAAAGTAAGTAGGTATTAACGTACTTTTATGAAGGCTGGAATTGAAATTATAAATTCACCAAATTTAACGACATGTTGTGTCAATGGAAAAAGATGGTGAGTACGGAAAAATCTCCTTTAAAGTAAATCTAACTAGTAATAAGGTATTGTCCACCATCGTTGGACAGGAACCCAACACCGAAACTAAATAATGAGTCTAGCTATGCTTAAATTGTGTAATTATGTACTAGATTTAAAAGAAGTAGGTAGGTACATTTATGACATCACCCAGGGAGACTCTGAAGCAAAAATATTGACTGGGAAACCTGAGAGTAGAACCAAAATTATACTCGTAGAATAAAGCATTGAAAGGCAAACAACAAGGGGATTTTGAAAGATAATTCTCATTAATTTAATCATTATTTGAAAACATATTCAAATAACACTAAATAAAAGTAATAAACTATTATAATAAATATATAAAATTAAGAGGCAATAGTAAGTAAGCTAATACTCTTAACATTCAGTACCTAGTAAAAAAAAAGGTTGGTACTTGAAGAACCAACGTGACTTGAAAATTCGAAAAAAATGAAAAATTCCGAGTCTACCTAAAGGTAGCGAAAGCATTGTTTCACTTTCAGGAGAAAAAAAATTGTTGGTCTCGAAAACCAAAATTTCCACTTGGATTTTACGTTATAGACCATTCTGAACAACTTTGGTTCCGTGTTTATCTTGTGTCCGCAAATCCTTGTAACAACCTTATTTTCCACAGTTTTCATCCAATTTGGATGAAATTGTAAGGGATTATGTGGGCGTAGATAGGGTGTATGCAGGTGGACCCCCTATCAGTTTCACCATTCTTGACTCAATACTTCACTTTTGCGCATGCGCAAATATAAATTCTACCAAGCACCATTTTCTCAAGCCCTAGTCGTTTGATCTCGCTCAAATTTGGATCATAGTTGGGAGACAACGATTTGATCATCCCATATAAATTTCAACATTATGGTATAATTAATAGCTACTCCGCATGCGCCAATGCAAAATCCTTGTAACGACCCTAATTTCCACAGTTTTCATCATCCTATTTTGATGAAATTGTCTGGCGGTGCGGGTTAGGTTGTAGATGGTCCCACATCAGTTTCATTGTTGCCAAACCATTTTTCCTCAGTTTCCTACTTTTGGCCCTCCTATCCCTTTCATTGAAGTCACATAAAAGCTTTATATCCTTTTTCCGTTGCTGGTACCTTGAATGTTCTTTCAGCTAATCTTCCTCCCTCAGTTCGGGTTCATTTCTTCGCCTCTCTCTTCTCTCGCGTTCTGCATCTCTTTCTCTCTCTCTCTCTTTTTTTTTAAGTACCTTTTCACGCTAAATGCCTGACTTCCTTCTACCACAAGCCATGTTTTTCCATTGTAAACAATCTCGAATTAATTTTTTTATTTGCGGTTTAGTCAATACAAAACTACCAACAAGCAAATTGCCACATCTGGAAAGAACCCTCCCATCTGATGGCGAATTAGTATTAAAATGCTTCCCCAAGTTGATGGTCATGCAAAATGTTTTGTTTTACATTTTCCCCTCGTACATATGCACTTGATGGTGTGGATAAAAACACTGAAAGGTATAATTATTGCTGGAAAGTTTGAAAATTCAGTGGAATTATATTACCATGTAGCTAATGCAATTACCGTGGATTTTAATAAACCCATGGTAATGGCTCAATTTCAGACATGGTAATATAAAATCGTTGTTTGAGATCGATTTTCAACCCAATAAATAACTTCAGTAACAAAAACTTAGACGTATTTTGAAAGAGGAGAACGAAAGGAAGAGGATGGAGGGAAAAAAAAAAAAAATGCTAAAAATGTTCCCTAGTCATCAATTTGACACACATGGAAAAGGTACGCTCCTGACTGCACTCCTTTCGACGTGGCGGTCCACCAGCAACAGCGTTGGGTGAGGGGAAAGGGTCCTATCCCCACCCTAACAGATCCCAAGCTTCCCAACAGAATGAGATTCAAACCAAAATTTCGGTTGGTTGGGGTCAGAATTGAAGTTTTCACTTCCAACCATGGTAATATCCAAAAACATTGGGACACTTTTTGGAGATATATTGAAGGGATCGAAAAGTTGATTAGCACATTCTTTCAATCAATTTCATGATGCTCTACAACCCAACTTTGGAAGACGAAGACCTTTTTGCCACACATAAATCAATATTGTGGGTAAAAGTAACATTGTAGAGCAAAAAATTAATTTTGGACACCCACGGTAATTGCATTTTTGGCCTTTTATGCGCAGAAATATTTGTTTAGATGTGCAGGTATGGCACATGAATTACTTTTTTCCAACACACTGGCCTGCAAGGAATCCCTGGGAATCGACGGCTGCAGTGCACGTGACACTCAACTAAGGGCGTTAGGGGAACGTCACACGCACTTGACTTGCTTCTCCGTAGAGCCCACATCGAGGGATCCCCCACTCTTCTTTTCTGCCATCGAATACTCTCGATACTATCGATCCAGCCTCCCAACACATCGATGCAGTCAGAAGTTCTGAAAAGGGAGGGGATAGAATCGGTTCCCTCCTCCGCCGCGCAGCGGCGCTAGTCTCCCAATTTTATCTCCCTCCTACTGAATAGTGAAGTATTGTGATTGTCTCCATGTACGATAGTTGAAGTGTAGCTCAATTGATATGAAAACGGTCTCGTGAGACTAACATCGTGGGTTCAAATCTGGCTAACTGATGTATTTTTTTTTGCTCGTAAAACTCTCGAAATGTACTTCTAAAACGTCATTCTGACCTGCATGTACAACTGATTTGAATATTCACTAAGGGATTGACTACTTGATGTTATGTAGTTTTAAGATGCGAGCTTGTGAGCATCCAGATCACCAAACAATACACATAATTCTGATCTACATGCCCAACTAATCTGCATTTTTACTAAGTGATTGACTACTTGATGTTATGTCTTTTTGAGATGCGAGCTTGCGAGCATCCAGACCACCAAACTATACACATCATTCTGATCTACATGCCCAACTAATCTGCATTTTTACTAAGGGATTGACTACTTGATGTTATGTCTTCTTGAGATGCGAGCTTGCGAGCATCCAGACCACCAAACAATACACATCATTCTGATCTACATGCCCAACTAATCTGCATTTTCACTAAGGGATTGACTACTTGATGTTATGTCTTCTTGAGATGCGAGCTTGCGAGCATCCAGACCACCAAACAATACACATCATTCTGATCTACATGCCCAACTTTTATTTTCTAAAAATGTTAGCAGAGTTTTAGTCAAAACGAAATTGCCAACGATCATCTAGGACAGGGATGCACAGACTTATTAAAACTAGGGGCCACTCGGGCAAATCATGAACTGATGGCGGGCCGCCAGAAGTATAGGTAATTAAAGACAATAAAAAATGCATATAATGTATTAAAATTGAAAAATAATTTATTAATTTGAAGCGTGGCACTGCATAGTGCTTACAATCTTTTTTATATTTGGGTCAAATTTACTTGTAGCAACACGTAAAACTGCTTCCAAACTTTCATTTGCAAGGCGGTTTCGATTTTTTGTTTTATTATTATTCAGTATTGAAAAAGTTTGTTCACATATATAGGTAGAACCAAATAAGCTGGCACATTTCAGAGCGTTTATGCGCAACTCTTTGTACATATTTTTGTCAATGCAGTGGTAAAAGTTCAACAAGTCTCCCTCGTTGAATTTGTTGCGCAAATCTTGGTCGTTTTGCAAATCGATAATTTCTAACTGCATTGACTCTGGCGCATTTTCAACTGAAATCGAGAAAGGATTGCTGAATATGTCCAACAGAGGTTTCACTTTTTTGAAGTCCGAAAATCTGTCTTGAAAAGAGTGAATCAGAATATCCAGCTTTTCTACATAACTGAAATTAATCGCAGTTTTGTTGAATTTTTCGGCCATTTTCTTATAATTCGGAAAATGATTGTAATTTCCAGAAGTCAGTTGCGATCTGAAAAGAGTCAGCTTGCATTGAAAGGATGATACATGAGCGTAGAGCTGGGATATCAGTTGATTTTTGCCTTGAATCCGTGTGTTCAAGACATTCAAATGATTTGTAATGTCAACTAAAAAAGCCAAATCACACAACCAATCAGGATTTTTAAGTTCCGGGACATCCCTTTGCTTCTCCACCAGAAATATTCCAATTTCTTCTATTAAATTTAGAAATCGTTCAAGTGTCAATCCACGACTTAGCCACCTTACTTCTGTATAAAACAGCAAATCTCCATTTTCGCTTTCGATGTCATCAAGGAATTGTTTGAATTGCCTGTGATTGAGTCCTCGTGATTTGATGAAATTTACAGTCGAAACTACCACCTTCATGACATTTTGAAATTCAATTTTTTTAGAACAAAGGGCTTCTTGGTGTATGATGCAATGAAACTGCATGAGATCTTCAGCGTTTATGTTTTTTTCTTGCAGATACTTTTTTAGCAAAGTAACTAGCCCGGAATTGACACCAATCATAGAAGGAGCACCGTCAGTCACAATTCCCGATAATTTTGATAAGTCCAAACCAGTTTTTGAACACTCATCCAAAAGTACATTGAGTATATCAACTCCTTTGGTTTGACCTTTCAATGAACACATTCCTAATAACTCTTCTACGACTTCAAAATCTTGAGTAACACCTCGTATGAATATGAGTAGTTGAGCTGTGGAACTAATATCAGTTGATTCGTCGAGTGCCAATGAAAAAAATTCAATTATCTTAGTCTTTTCAGTTAATTGTTCCGCAATATTAGCTGACAAAGACATAATTCGTCTTTGGATTGTCATACGATTCAGTTGAATTTTCTCAAACTTTTTTGCTGCTTCTGGACACATTTTCTTAGCGGCGATTTCAATGCATTCTTTTACAAAATCCCCATCATTGAAGGGGCGACTTCGCTTAGCTATCATTCGAGAAATTTCAAAACTAACTTCTGTAGCCGTTTCTGAATCTTCAATGAGTTTTGTGAACACAGTTTGCTGACCAATAAGCTCCCGTTTCAAAGACAACACTTTTTGCTTTCTTAATTCGCCTGTAAATTTGGTAAAAGAAGAATGCTGCGTTTCATAGTGCCTTTTTACATTATATTCCTTTGCAATCGCAACAGAATTCTTACAAATTAAACAAACGACTTTGTTATGCAACCATACAAAAAAATATTTCTCAGTCCATATTTCTTGAAACTGCCGATTTTCATCTTTAGCCTTACGTTTTTTACTAGGTCCTGGCTTGTCCATGTTGCGTTATAATCCTGTCTAGGGTTAACACTGCACCTAAAAACAATTACAGTACCTACTTAAATTACCCATCCTTTTTTAAATTACCAAGAATAATTGAATAAATAGGTAGGGAAACATTTATTGATAACAGAGTTTTACTTACGATTTCACAACACAATTATACACTTGACGGGTTAACACTGCAACAGTAGATCTACGTTGAATTTGGATTAAACTATATGCAAGAATGATAAAAAAAACTTTAATAAGACTTCAAAATAAAAAAAGGGTTAACAAACAACAACACAGAAACAAACAGTTACGGCGGTACAGAAGATCAGACAAAACACAGAACACTACTTCGAGAAGTCTGCCACGTCTCGGTCAGGACTGCAGGACTGAAGGGCTGCCCTTTGCCCCTCCACCTTGCACCTCCCACTCCTCTGGGCTAGGCACAGCTCCTAGGTCCTCTCCTACACTATTAAACTGCTTCTTTCTGTTGACACTTCACTCAAATTAACCCGCCAGCGCTCGCGGTGGGAGCGCGGCACTCCCTTTCAACTTATTCTTTGAACCATTATTCCTAGAGACGTATTTGGCATTTCCTCTCTTGGGTACCTTTCTACAAATCCTTTTTCAGTAATATAATTCACTTCCTACTCCAGTCACACGATTTCCGGTACAGTCGGAAGTTAACTTTGACCGCGCGCCGTCTGGTGTCACTTTGCTCCCCCGCGACCGCTCCTGTTTCATTTCCTACCCACCTCCCCGCAATGGAGAAATCGTCGAATCCCGAAGTGTGGCGTCAATGCTTATTGGAAGAAAATAATTCAGAACCCTTAGATGACGAAATTTATTCTTATGAACATTATGACCAATAAATTATACGCAGTAAGGAGCATGATTGTTTGTCGGAGCAGTCTGTTGACTTACTCAGCGATGATGGAGGTGAGCATAATAATTTTACAAGAAAAAAGATGGATACCAGTTTTCAAAGTACTTCTCTTTAAAAAACCGGCTTACCTTGAAAAAAAAAACCTTGTTTCTCAGTTACAAGGTGTGAAGAAGAATGTAAAAAAATGTATTTCACCTTACTAGTGCTGGTTTATATTTTTCGCTGACAATTTTTTACAGTCCATCGTAACATGTATAAATAATTAATAAAATAAAATAAATAAATAATAAACAAAAAATGTACTCTTCATTATATTGGATTACTAGGAACAATTTTGTCAACCTAATTATTATTGGAAATCAAATAACTTTTGTTTTGAATCAGTAAATATCTTTCACAATATAAACATTCATATTCCGTGTTTTTTCATGAAATAATGAGATGAATTGATGAAAGAATAGTGAGTACACTATGAGGAGCGCAGCGCTCCCCCGCGACCGTGGGTTGGTAAGGGGCGGGTTGATACCGAACTGTCAGTCGCTGCCGGTTAGCGTGGCTTTTATACCGCGCGTAGAGTCGAAAAATCTCGTAACCGACTCTGGAAGCTTCGTGTATCTTGGCGAGCAATTGGGTATTCGGGACTATTCGGACTAATTCGACGGCGTCGTTTCATTCATGAACTGGCGCGGTATTTGAATAATTTTCATAAGTTTTATGGACGTCTTTACTTTTGAACAAATTTTTTTTGGTTTTATTCTGATACAGAATTCAATATTTTTCAAATGTACGAGAGTATTATTTTGGTGACGGCGGGCCACCAGAATTTCACCGGCGGGCCGCATGCGGCCCGCGGTCTGTGCATCCCTAATCTAGGACATAAAAAAATGGTTAATGGAATGGTAAAAAATGAAAACGTACTTAAATTTAATTAATGTTTGCTGAAAAATCTATAGAAACTGCAAAAAATATTTTTTGAATTGCCGAATTTTATTCAGTTTGTTGCTGGTTTTAACAATCTCTTTGTACTCAAATTCCGATATAATTTAACATATCACAATACAATAGGTAATTTGAGGAAATTCGTTCATACAATCATGCTGCCTGACTGGAACTTTTTCAATTTTGGCGCTCAGAAGGTCGTTTTATTTCAAAATCAAATCGATGTGTTGGGAGGCTGGATCGATAGTATCGAGAGTATTCGATGGCAGAAAAGAAGAGTGGGGGATCCCTCGATGTGGGCTCTACGGAGAAGCAAGTCACGCACTTGCTAGACGCTCCACTTCCCCTCCAATTACTCTCCAGCCGCCACCCATCGCGTGACTATTGGGACACAACTATTGTGACCAAAGTCCTGGGACAAGGTACTTTTTCTTCTAGCTGCCCTCTACTCTTCAGAATTCTAAAAACCTTGCTAAGTCATTATCTATAGATTAATGTCTGATAGAAATTACTTTTCAGATCTAAAAAAATTTTTCTAGTCAAAAGTTACAAACCTTGGTAACTATCGTAAGTACCACTAGGACATAACTATTTGGGCTTTTTTTAAACCTGTTGATATTAACAAACCTATTAACTGTTAGAAAAACGTCATGTTTGATAGTTGGTTTTACAAAGGATAACCTAAAGAACATTTTGATTCATACCCCATTGCTATAAGTTGAAAATTGGCTCCAGAATCATGTTTCAAATCTTTGGGACACAGTAAATTGAGAAAACGGACATTTTTTTTGTAAACGACCCATCTGTGTCATCAGTCAGACTGTGGATCTGAGTGTATCAGTGTTATAGTTTTTGGTTTTCACCGCCAATTAGATAGTGAGGGGCAGGACTACAGTTTTTGACTAGGCAAAACCTTTAGTTCTGCCTTCCAACTTTTTTAAATTATAATCAATAAATGTACTTACCTACCTAAATCGATTTTAGGATGTTTCAAATGTCAAGGTTGAGAAAGAAGAGACTCCAACGATTCCAAATCATATTTTTAAAATTAGAAAACGATGGATTGAAGTGGAGAAATCTCGTTTTGAAATTAAATTGCAGGACTAAAGTACAGCCGGAGTCTTTTTAAATTATATAACCCAGATTGGAGTACTGGATGCCCGCGGACGGGGGCACGACTGCGAAACCGACAAACGCTGGTTTCATTTTTATGGTTCCCCATAGCTAAATAACCCGGAGTCCGGGTTCCCCACAGCGTTGAAAACTCGGGCTATGAGTAAATGCAAAAATGTAAATAGGTTCCCTGGAAGGGATAAACCTTGGTACTTACAGCTGTTAGTATCTCTCCGCATGGAAATACATTCTACGAGAAGGTTTCCTCGACTTAATAGTCCTTTGTCTGCTTCTAACTTGGCCGGAGTCGGAAAGCCGGACTCGCGGAAATAACCGTAAAAACCGAATTCCTCGCACCGGCAGTACCCACGCCGCGTCGAGATTTCTTATCCATATCTAAAAATGTAGCCGGACGCATTTCGAAACGAAAGTATCGCTCGAACGTCTACTGGACGTAAAAACTCCAAAAACACAGTCCTTACTCACAAATTTTCGCAAGAAAATATTGAAAACGAAGTAAAATCACGGACCGTTGACTACGCGCAACACAGTTGAACAATTCAAGAAGTGAGAGTGGGAGATGGCGGCGCTCAAGAGTAGGGATGGGTATCAATACTCGATATTTCAAAACATCGATATTTTCCACCCCATATCGATATTTTTGTAACGATAATGTGGCCTCCAATATTATTGAGTATCAATACTTGCATTCCGATATTTTGAAATATCGGGAATTTTTTCCTCAACAACTTCAACAAACTTAATTCAATTTTTCTTTGGTTGACTTTGTCAACGACTCGCAAATCAGCGATTAGCCACTTATGAAGCCACAGTTACTCCGGCAAGGAATCGACTCGGAGGAAAGTTGGTTTCCAAACTCATATTTTTGAAAAGTGTAGATGATGAGTTGTGGTAATTTCAAGTAGGTATATTAAATAGGTATATTAAATAGGTACGTTGTTCTGAATGGAACAATGTGTAAAGTTATGTTATTTCATAAGGGTGACTACATGCATAGGTACATGTCCAAAATGTGTAAGTAATAAAAGAATTATTGAAAGAAGTAACAATTCCAAATACTGGAAATAGAAAAGGAAACCATTTGATGAGGAGAGTTCATTTCAGACTGAATTTATGTTTCACATATGAAAAGGCCATAAATAATTATGTGATTGCGAGTGTGAACTAGGGATGGGAATCAATTTATCGAAATAATCAACAGATTTATTATAAATAGTTTCATGTTACGGAAAGTGGAAATTCTTGTGAATCCCCTCCCATCGGTGGTGTGTTGGGTTCCCCTCCGCAGCCCCCTCCCCATTCATTTCATTCATTAATGTGGAAGGGAAGAAGAGGAAAGGAAGAAAAAAAAGTAAACAACCCGCGCACGGTCGTCGCGTCGTGACGCTCCCCTCGTCAGTCACACCGACTGAAGTGAACATTGAATATTACCAACCCCGAAAAGTGAAGCAAAAAAATACACCGAGGTCAACTCGGAACTCGCCCTCCAGCCGCACGAAAAGGTTGTGTAGTGGGGAGGGGGGGAGGCAGATCTCCACCATGTCGAAAATTCCTTATTTCGTAGATATAAATTAATGTCATCATGAGAGTATTGTGTAAACTTTATGTACTTACATGTGAGAAGCGAAAAACTGGCCTTTCCATATTCACAACCATTTTGATAGAGTATTGTTATACCTACTTTAAATATTTGGATTATTGGGTCGATCCAATATCATATTTGTATGAATATTAGTCCTTTCATGACACCCTCCTCATCAACCCCTTTCCTAGGTGTCCGCAACCTCCAGTCTAAGGCCACGGTCAATATAAGTACTTGTGAGTAGGTGGTTCGTTCCACCGCAAAATATGTATTACACATACGTGGTTCGCTCCACGGTAAAAGATGTTTTATACGTGGTTCGTTCCACGGTAAAATATGTATTATACGTGGTTCGTTCCACGGTAAAATATGTTTATAAATACCAACGTGGCTCGCTCCACGCTGAAATAATGTATGAACAAGTGGTTCGTTCCACAATGAAACATATTTACGATATGTGGTTCGCTACACACTCAAAATATGTATAAATAAAGGTATGTAGGGTCCATGGTTCGATCCATGGTCTATTATGTATGGTAGGTACTTACCAGTGCCTTTGAAAGTATAAAAAGTGGGTAATAAATACTTCAATGTTAAACTACTCGTAAAGCCACTGTCACGTCACCACGTTACCGCACTTGAGTCGACTGACTTCTGCCCTCTGGCGTCGTACTGGGTGCCCCCCACCATCCCTTACCTTCCCCTATTTGTCTCCACTTTTTGAGGGTCTCCCTTTGGAGCCCCCACCTAGTGATGGCAAAAGAAAATCGATGTTTTCGAAAAATCGATTTTTTTAGTTTCAAACATCGATGTTTAGACATCGATTTTTGCTGTACGATATGTATCTAACATCGATGTTTTCATCCCAAACCATCGATTTTTTAACTCGCCGGAATAAAGCTTTTGCTTCTGTAGCTTTACCGACAATCTCGAACCGGAAATTCAGATATACAAGCTCTATATTTTGTTTTGAAAGAAATTGTCTATTAAAATATCCACCTGACTGCATCAAGATACAAATGGGAACGGTCTGCACCATCTCCTCCCCACCCCCTCACCATAGATTATTCCTTTCATCTCATCCTCATACCCCTTCCATTTCCACTCTCACATGAGTCACTCTTAAAGAGGACTCTTAAATCAAAATTTTGTCTCGAGAATATTTAAGTATCGTAAATTTGAATATTATTTTTTTTTTTTTTTTTTTTTTTTTTACTATACTAAATTATTGGTTTTTATTTTTATTATTACATTTTAGGTTTATTATATTACTTTAAACACATAACATAGTGTGTTGGGTCTAAAATAAGTTATTGTACTTATTATCATTATTATATAACTTTGATTAATTTATTACTTTAGTATTTTCAATGCTAACAAATACAGCAACAAAATGAAATGATTGTTTTATTTAAACCCTTAAATGTTCGTTTTCAGAAACTACTATTTTGTAGCCTAAGTATTACCTTACTTTCTTTATATTAAATTCAAGTACTTTATATTTCTTTTAACAAAATTTGTCTTCTTCGATGTTAAAACATCGATGTTTTCAAAAATCGATATTTTGGGCTCGATTTTTGTATCCCATCGATTTAATAAGCTCGATACATCGATGTTTCCAAAAATCGATTTTTCATGAAATATTGCCATCACTATATTGCCTGGCCTTGGCTATTTTTCAAGTCCATAACTCGCTTCGCGACAGGCCTTTTCACAATAAATGATTATAAATAAATAAATAAAATTAAGGTCTCTTTCCATTAACCATCACTTACAGCGTCCGACATAATCTTCCAACGTCTCCGAAAGGTTGGACAATACATCAACAGTAACTACGTAATTCAAATACTCCTCCAATAAGTGACATAATAGCGCTGATAAAAGGGAATTGGAAGAAACTGAGAAACAAGAGGAACAGCTTAGGGTTAAGAGATATCGGTTAAAAAATGAATTGCACCATTATGAATTGAAATTATAATCCCTGACACACCCGTGTTCACCATTTATACGTACTAGTTTATTATTTATTTTCAACGTTTTCTTCGCTTCAATTGAATAATAAATTTTAATAAATGAATGATGATTATTTGTAACCATGACTGTATGAATAATATGTTAAGCGGGACAAAGTCCGCCGGTTCAGCTAGTGAATGTATGAAAAGACAGAATTATTCCATTAGCCAGTCATTTAAATTTTTTAAATTCATATAGGCAGGTAAAGAATGACAAGGTAACTACCTATTCCAACCTATTCAATTAAATAAACTCTCAAGCTAACTTCTATCTGAATAACAACCTTTGAAATGGAGCCTCTTTGGGACTGCTTGGTTACAATTACAAGGTACATAGCCACCATGATCAGCTGATTAGGCTCAGACCACATACCTTCCTTATTCTACGAAGATGAAATTTTAAACCTGCCCGTTGTATTTTAAACAACGGGCTTTCCTGCTAGTTTATTATAAACGTGATTGAATAACTGTTTGGGAAAATTTTATAATCAGCTGCACTTCAAAAGTTTCTCTTAAATTACCCAATCAAATTTGTTACATTTTATTTGTTTTAGTAAGTAATCACTATAAATACATATATATTGATGATGAAGTCATCATTTCTCCCAACCACCACAAAATTGTTATGCAAATCGGTTACGAAATCGCGTTACACGGTATTTTTCTAATACTTTTCACCCACGAAACACCACATATTTGCACATCTAGCTGCCAAATTCCCACTCCTTCAACGTTCCTCTGAGATCAACATCTACATACATACCTAATATCTGCAAAAAACAAACGTAGCTTCAAACCAATACCTATACCGTCTATGCAATGCAACCAATCTAAATGGTGTAGAAATAATTTCGTGATAAAACTTTTTTTCCTTTTAGCGAATTTTTGAAGAAAATTATTAACGAATTTTTGAAAAAAATTAAGCTATTGCTCTTGCCTCAAAATTTGTAGAGTGTGAATTTTTGAAAAAATTTTATGCAGAAATCCGTTTCAGGCTATTCTGAATCATATTCTGAAGTTTAACGCATTTTTTTATGTATGTATGTATATATGTAGGTATGTATGTGTCATTCCAGACGATAACTGTCCGTAGAAGTGTGCTAGAAACTTCAAACAAATTTTAAAATGTTAAGGACACGAAAGTTCAAGTTCGTTGGCCAGCATGATCGGATTACATCTTCGGGTTGAAATTTTCAAAAATGTAGTCAACAATTTCAAAATTGCCTGTTTTTTGCGATTTTTTGTGCGAAATAATTTTTTCGGCATACTAACATGTGGTATATTCGGAATCAGCGTAAAATTTCTTATAAGAATATTTGTATCAAGTTTTCAAACATTTCAAAGTTGAAAAATCAGTCAAAAATCGAAATAATGCCGTTCGCTAGTTGTAAAAATCGGTAATATTTGCATGAAACATTGTCCAAATTCAGATTGAACTACTCTTATGGGAGTATCCCTGTATAACCAATCCTAGAACCATGCTGTTTAAAAAGTAGGTAGTAGTTGCTTGTTAAAAAAAAAAAAACTAATCACAACTGATGAGTTTACTCAGTGAAATATTTGTATATCAAAATCATAAACTAAAATTTCTCTACACGATCAATAGCGACTGAAATGTCGAAGATTTCTTCAAAAATTCCCTCATGGGGTCATGCTGCATGACTGGACTTTTTTTTAATTATTATTTTCGACAATGAACTGTTATAAATCGCTGTTATCCTTTCCTCACAATTTATTGGTTTACGTTCAAGATGAGTTGAATCGAAAAATAAAATGCGGCAAATTGTAACAAAGATTTAGTATTTCCATAGCTGATAGCTGATAGAACTGAGCCAATGGTAGGTATATACCTACCTATATGGTAGATAATAATATAATTACCTACCTATAATTCATAGACGTAGGCATCTACCAGAAGAAAATTAAATAAGACACATACATACCCTACAAGCTCGCCTATATGAAGCATAAGTAATAATAAATTAGATTTCTTTGAAGAGGGAATTCCGATGAAATTATATCACCTGTTGTATAAATCACATCAGCCGGATTTTTTCAGTGTTTATGTTGACACAAGGTCTCAGGTTTACTAAATATACCTTTGACAGTCCTTTTGAGCATCGGATAGGCACTAGTTTTTAAATAGGTACCTAAATAAACTACGGAGCCCATACCTAAGCTCTATGGAGGTCCATGATGCCCAAAGGTTTCCTAAGGAGTCGACGGACATAATGTATGTCTGAGATGGTAGGAACCAACCTAATAATTATCAAGGCATAGCAGATGTTGCTATGTATAGGAAGCTACTGAAAAAATGCAACAAGACGCCAACCAACACTTTAACTATTTCGTGTTCATGCGAGAAGTCGAAAAATTTGTTGTATTCCAAAATAAAAATGTCCACTAGCTCTTCGTTTATTATTTTCAATAATGAACCTTTGTAAAATACCAAGAAAACAAATGTATTAACCCCAATCAAAATTTATTGGTTTACGTTTCAAGATAACGCACTATGGACTCAGTTTGATAGGTAGTTTTATATGGATCAGTGTTCTGCGTGGAAGGGCTATCTAATACAGAAGTAATAAAACTTTTTGTGATAATTTGTAGCGTTTTGTAGTTTCAGAGCTTACAGATGAATTTGGGTTCCGTGTTTGTGTATCTATAGCAAATCTCGTCACTCCCAAAACTATACCAATTTTTAGTCCGATTTTAACGAAATTTTATATGTGGATTAGCTTCTCTATCTCGTTCATTATCGTCTTATCAATATTAGTCGGTGTACATACGCGATCGTGAATTTCTCATAACGTCGATTTATCAATATCTACTGGTTCCATTACGTTCAAGCTCGGGACGTAGCTGGATACCTGTATGTTCCAGGAAGTTGCCCTATGAATTCTAAAGTGATTGGTTGAGTAATAACTATTGCATCAAAATGAATCTCGATAAAATTCACGGGGCTTCATCCAGAAACATGGGGTGATTCCCTACACATTACATTGCTGTCCTATCAATGAGCAGGTTTATATGTGCGAACGTAAATTTTTTATAACGTCGATTTCTCGTGATCTATCGATCCGAAGCTGTTCTACCTCGGTGACGGTGGGGGGGAGGGGGGGGGGGGGGGAGGTTGGTGGTTATTTTTCTGGAAAAGCCCCGTGAATTTTATCGCGATTGGTTGAGTAATAACTTTGGCTCATGCGGAAACCTAAAAGATGTTGACACAGGCGAAACTCCAAGACTAATTAATCAATTCTTTATTTTAATTTTTTTTTTTTTTTTTTTTGAAGTATTACGCAGGTTAGCTTCAATTTGACTCCCTACAAACTGTATCGCCGTCGGATGAATGCGCTCGTGTGCATGCACAAACGCTAATTTTTTAAAACGACGATTTATCATAATCTATCAGTCCTCATCCGCTCCAGCTCGGGGCGTTATACTTCAGGGTATGCCCTATGAATTATATCGCGATCGGTTGAGTGCTTAAGCGCAGAACCAACGGTGTTGTCACAACCAAAATTCCGAGACTATTCGATTGATGTGGACAGTGGACAATTTAGAATCTGAAGAATATGTCATACCTATTTTATGAGAATATTCTGCAGATTTAGAGGATTCGAACCCTGGGAAAGAGAAGGAGAGTTTCGGAACAATTTTTGCAAGATTTTGCGGAATTTCTTGCAATATTGAGTCCTCTCCACAGCCACGCAAAATGCTAGTCTGTTTACGGTCCCGATGTGGGACGAACTACGTCCATCAATCGCATATCACGAGGACGGCCAACAGACTTGATGTGAATTTGGTTTGTGGATAGTGTGGGGGTGCTAATCCTAGCAGTTTATGAACTGGAGCCATAGTGATTCGCAGTTTCTGGTCTTTAATGATATTGTAACAGTGTTACTTATTTATACAAACATCACTATACAGGAATATTTACCTATTATTAAGTTATTTATAGTAAGTTGTAGAAAGTCATTACACCGTAACCGCAATCTCGATGTTAACATTATTATCTATTAATTTTGTAATTGGGCTTCACCCGAAAATAAAATAAATTAATAATCTATATATTCCATCTTCATCGGATGATGGAATCGCGTGTGCGATTGAGTAAATGTAAATTTCCCGAAACATCGTTTTTAGCGAATTATCGTAGAGAATTTTAGCGTATTTCTAAATCCGTTTTGAGACATTCCTAGTTTGAGACGAATCCTGGAGTTCAAATTTTTTTTTCATATATATATATATATATATATATATATATATATATTTGAACCGTATAAAACTGAATAAAGGGGTTTGAAGATAAAACTCAATAATGGGGTTTGAACTGTATAAAACTGAATAATGGGCCGCGGAACTCCCTGCTCATTCAACAACTAAAACTCATACTGTCGCCCTCTTGCGAACACTTTCTGATATTGCTCGAGGTAAGTACCGCCCGAGTCAAAATGTAAAAACATTTCTTAGTAAAGGGTGAACCGCTAGAAGACCAATCATGGTAGGCCCAATATAAAAGATGCATATTTCTCACACGGCCTTCCTGACAATGATCGCGCCTCTGCGATCACTGTGTCCCTAGAAAACAAAGGGAGTATAAAGCATTAGGTTTTACAGCAAACGCTAATGCATCAGGCCAAAGCCATTAAAAGGCCAATAACATCAAGGTATATAGTGCAATAGAACCTCAAAAAGGTATGCAAAGCAAATCAAAATTCTCAATACAAAATAGTCAAATGCTCATAAAAAATAGCAGTCAAAATAAAAGCAACGCAATCAAAATAAGAACAGGGAGAAGGTCAGTAAGAACCTTTGAAATAAAATCAATATGTATGATGATGGCTTCAAAAACGAAAATACCAAGTCATTAGAGATGAGTGCAAAGGTTCAAAACTCTTAGATTTAAAATAGTGGCAATATCCTTTAAACCACGTTTGCATAGGTACAGCAGTACAAACTCGAAGAAATATCTTCCTCATCATTGCCATCAAACATTGTCAACAGTCATCTTACAACATGACATGTCTCACACAAAGTGCAGATAGTTCAATAATAAATGTCAGGCCACTACCACAGTGAAGCCTCAAACTAATATCCGATGGAAACATGAGTCTTGATAATAAAAACAATGTCAGCCACTCATTCTAAAGGAAACACCAAGTGCACCGAAAAGAACCCCTCCCATGGCATCCACATCGGCAAGCGAAAAGTGAGAAACCATGTGAGCAGCCACAGCGCAAAGCGACACGTGACTATAATGAGGAGTTGAGAGTGAGTAACATCGCAAGCGAAAAGTTATCTCTACCCTCAATCCCGGAAATCCACCCAGTACACAAAGCATCACCTCCAGAACTTATTGCCACAAATCAGTTACAAGTAAAAAAATATTTTACTCATAACTACAAACAAATTTTACAAGTAAAAGAATATTAGTATTCTTGATCGAACGTATCTCCTTGATCAGTAACTAGAGCGCTTATCTCGTTTGCATCAGGAATTTTTCGAAGCCGATCATGAGCATATTTGTATGTTCTTCGTCCATCAATGGAACGCAATTCATACCGATCATTGGGTAACACTTTAGTGACCTTAACAGGGCCTCTATATTTGGGAGTGAGAAATAGCAAAACAAATTTAGTAAAACCATCAATAAACACAATAAGATAATCTCGGGTATCTTTTTTTCCACTAAGTTTTCCAGTTATGTCTAAATGAACTGTGTGCCATGGCTCTGGTACTTTGTCAATTGGATGAAGTGAAATCTGGCGAGCACCTCCAGAATCTCTTTTAGCCATTTTACATGTCACACAATGCTCAACAAATTTTTTGACAAATTTGGTCATATGATCGAACCAATAAAAGTTGTATAAAGTTTCTAGAGTTTTTTCAAACCCTAGATGAAAAATGGAATTGTGGATATTGTCTACTATTGACCATCGTAACGAATGTGGGACTATGGGAAGGCAGAGTGTGCGGGAGTTACGTTGAATTTTCCTATGTAAAATACCAGACCTCATTTCATAGGTATCCTTGATTTCTTCATCTACTTCATTAGAATTTAATTTTAAAATTATCTCTGAAATAAAAGAGTCTTTTTGCTGTTCTGCTTGCAACCACTCAGAGTTAACAGCAATAGACAGTACTTTTTTATGTGTAAAAGGTTCTAATGGACATTTTGTTATGCCAGTCTGCTTACGACCATGAGGGCGAACCTTGGATTTTGTTGATATGGTGATTGAAAAGAAGTTAAATCGTTAAGAGCAACAGAGATAGGTTCATCTTTAGTGAGCTGCACATTTAAATCCTCATAATTATCAACAGGATTTCGAGAAAGAAAGTCTACATGCAACATTTTCTGTCCAGGTCTATATTCAATTTTAAAATCATAATTTTGAAGAAATGCCCACCACCTTTGAACACAAGGCACCAATTGCAATTTATTTTGGGTGGCTTTCAGAGATTGACAATCAGTTACTACAGTGAAGGGGTAGTCTCTCAAATAGTTATGGAAATGTTTTATTGATTTGGCCAAAGCAATTGTCTCCAGTTCATAAGAGTGTAGCTTGGCCTCACCAGGAGTAGTTCTCTTACTATAGTAGGCAACTGGTCGAGGTACATTATCAACCATATTCAAAAGAATTGCACCATAACCACTAGCTGAGGCGTCAGTGTGGAGCTGTATTGGAAACTTTGGGTCGAATATCATGAGCCCAGGGGACCTTGTGAGTAACGAAATAATGGTCTGTCGTGCAGTCTCATGTTCGTCTGTCCAGTGAATTAATTTTCCATCAATTGAAGTTTTGGTAGTTAGCCTATACAAAGGTGCCATTATAGAGGAAAAGTTTTTGATGAATTTTCTAAAATAAGTTGCTAGTCCTATAAATGATCTTAAAGTTTTGATTGATGTTGGGGTGGTACTTTGGTAAGTGCTTCAACTTTTTGAGGATTGGGACGAATTTCCCCATTTTCTACCTCATAGCCTAAATAAGTAACTTTTGTAGTGAGGAAAGAGCACTTGGCGAGATTGAAGGAAAATCCTGCAGCTGTCAGAACAGCAAGTACTTCATCCAAATGTTGCATGGCCTCGTCACAACTCTCACCTATCACCAAAATATCATCTGTGTACACTATAGCATAGGTATTAGCTATATCACCCAGAGCTGTCATTACAGAATCCTGGAATGCACTAGGTGCATTCCTCAACCCAAATGGTACGGTCAAAAATTCAAAATGGCCATCAGGTGTTATGAAGGCAGATTTTTCAACCGAATCAGGGTGCAGGGGAAGTTGGTAAAATCCTGAGAGCATGTCAAGTTGGGAAAAGAAGCGTGCACCTCGTAATCGTGCAATTTGATCCTCAATGAGTGGTAGGGGAAATCTTAGAGGGATTGTCAAAGCATTCAATCGTCGAAAATCTACTGCCATCCTCCAGTCACCAGTTTTCTTTGGTACAATTAAGACAGGGCTTGCAAAAGGCGACTTACTAGGACGAACAATTCCTGCACTTATCAACTCGGCCACTCTGACTCTAACCATTTCTCTTTCTTTTGGACTCATACGATAAGGTTTTTGAAAAACAACTTTATTTGGATCAGTGAGCTTAATTTCCAACATACCAGTTGAAATGCGAGTTTGTGGAATACCCGACATGAAAAAATTACTGTATTTTTGTAAAATAGTGATCAAATCATATTTGCGATTGGGAGGTATATCAGTTTTTACATTATCAAACTGTGACTGATGTTCAACCAGCCCAATTGCGAGACAACTGGCAGTCTCAACAGGCATTTCAAAATCAGAAAGAAAGTCATAAAAATCGATAGATTTATCTTGAGGCATGGGACTGCGTACATGATCAATATCATTATGAACTTTGGTCTCATTCAAAGGATTTTCAACAGGACAATTAGTCACATCAGCTAGCTTTGATCTCAAAAAGCAATTCTCTCTAGAAACCACCATTTCAGTATCTGAAGTAAGTATTTCATGACCAAAGATTATATCAAAGGGTAAAAGATCATCATTCACTAGATAAAATAAAACATTGAGATTAATATTGTTTATAATAACCTGTACATCCAGCTGGGAAGTACAGTTGAGAGTGGAAGTTCCTAATCCATGAAGAATAACCAAATTTGATGACATAACTCCCTCAAATTTCGAGCTAAATTTTAATCCAAGTAAAGAACATTCACTACCAGAGTCAAAATGATAAACAAATTGCTCACCCTTATGAAGTAAAGTGCCAGTAGGATTAAGTTTGCACAAACCAACTCGTTTTTCCATTGGTCTGGAAACAGCTTGCGAACTTGGGGTCTCAGCCTCCTTTCGACGAGGCTCACTTTTCTTGGGACAACTGGATGCGAAATGTCCTTTTGAAAAGCAGGAGTAGCAGGTGACATCGCCTTTAGGTTTCTTCAAAAACGGATGATGTGGGGGGTTGCGGTACGTGGAGGAAGAGGAAGAGCGCTTGTTAAAGGAAGGATGGTGAAAGTAACTCTCCCGACCTTGACTTTGAGATGACCCACTTCTCATTGATGGGGGAGACGAGGAAAAACGCGCCCTTTTTTGAAATTCGTGTACTTCTGTTGTATCTGAAGGTCGTTAATAGGTAAGAACCCTCAACTCTTTTAACAACTGCTCACGACTAGTGATATTTTCCGTGTATGCCAACCGGCGAACTCTGGAGTCTGTTTGACTTAACCTTAGAACGGTAATGATGAAATTCATGCATTGTTTGGTAATTATACGTCTCTGAGACATACTTAACATGAAACTAGATATTATTGAGTTCTTTATCAAAAACTAACAGTCAATTGTCATAGGAGTTAAATGAGAATTAGGTAAGAATGAATTGGGCACATCTATAATTTTTAAATTTTCATAAATTCAAAAAACGTGAAAAATAGAACATCAAAAATGTTGAATCAGTCTTCTAAAGGCTTTTAGATTACTCAGAACTAGACTTAGAAATAATAAATTCTCCACTCTCATGAAAATATTGATAAAAAGATAAAAAAAGATAAAATTCCACAATTTTTCCATGATAAATATAATTTATTGTTTGTCCTTGATTTCCCCAAATTGGAACAAGACGGGATCAGAACAGAATGTTATTGGAGCATATAAAGGTCACACCCAAATCACTGAAATTCATGTAGTAGTGAATAACCAAAAATGTTACCTACTCATTTCTGTAAAAGATGCTGAGGAGTGTGTTCCATTTGTTGGAAAAATGTTGAACAAGAGTCCTATTATTGGTAATTACACGTCTGAGAGGCTTCAGAAAATTCACCCATTGATGGTAATAATACGTCTAAGGGGCTTAGGAAAAGACCCCCTTTTTCCCCCGTTAATGGTAATGATACGTTCAAGTGACGTACAAAAATTTACATTAGATGGTAATGTACGTTTGAGAGTCTCCCCAAGTTTTGAAGAAGAAGAATTACTCACCTCTTCCTAAGGTCGACGGCGTCTGGGCCACGACTGGCTTGTTCTAGAGATGGTGCTAGAGGAATACATGGAGGGGGGAGACCGCAGAGCAGACCGCACGAAGCCTAGCAGCGGTTTGAAAAATATTATCCGCTTCTCAGGCGTATAATTACCATTTTAAGGTTAATGATTGACCAAGCACAACAACATGAGCTCCACCGCTTTTGTTTTCTTCATTGAGACAACATTCAACAGTAGCGCACCAAGACTTGGCATCAACGTCGTTTTTAGGATTGAATTCTGGCAGTTTAACATTGGTCGAAGAATTTCCTGAATGTGAAGAAGATGATAAAGCTTGAAATAACAAACCTTCTAAACGACGGTTTTGGCTCTCGAGTAACGAAATAATTCGGTCTTTGGACTGATCAACAAGTGGAGTTCCCGGCCGAGAGTCATCCCTTTGGAGAACAGCGTCGTCATCCACCAAGTCCTGATTCATATTGATCTCTGGATCTTCTGGATTCATGATCCCACTTCTGATTTGAACCGTATAAAACTGAATAAAGGGGTTTGAAGATAAAACTCAATAATGGGGTTTGAACTGTATAAAACTGAATAATGGGCCGCGGAACTCCCTGCTCATTCAACAACTAAAACTCATACTGTCGCCCTCTTGCGAACACTTTCTGATATTGCTCGAGGTAAGTACCGCCCGAGTCAAAATGTAAAAACATTTCTTAGTAAAGGGTGAACCGCTAGAAGACCAATCATGGTAGGCCCAATATAAAAGATGCATATTTCTCACATATATATATACGAGTATATATATATATATATATACGTGTGTGTGTGTGTGTGTCCTTCCGAACTTCCGAACGATAACTCTCCTTAGGATTGAAATAAAAATTCCGATCTTGCGCTACAAAAATCAAACTTTCTAACCAAAAGGATGAGTTCGTTGGCCAGTACTTTTTGAGCACATTAAATTGGTCAAATTTCAAAAAATGTGCTAAAAAAAATCACTAAAATGGCTAAAAAAAAAATCTGTTTATTATATTCTACGAATATGTACTGATTTTATATACCTACATATTTTTTACTTATGTGCTAAGCACATTTTTGAACTATGAGCGACTTAATGTGATCAAATAGAGCTGGCCAATTAACTCAATCGCTCATTATGAAAAGCTTGATTTTTTGGTATTAAAAGCAGGAACGGAATTTTAATCTCAATCGTCTTAAATTACACATACATATATAGGTATATATTAAGGTATATACAGGGTGTCCCCAGAAATGTCCGCCCCACCCTCGCTCCCTCCCACCACTGCCAAAATCGTTAATAACGGGTAAAATTTTTTTTTTTTTTTTTTTTTTTTTTTTTTTTTTTTTTTTCAATCTCAACGTTTTTTAAGGATCTCAAAAATTATAAAATTGACGACAAAACGGGTAAAAATCGTTAAATTTATACTTTCAGCAGACTTTTAACAAAAAAAAAAAAAAAAAAAGAAAAAAGTTTGTTAATAATGATCTAGAACATTAAAAAAACATACGCTGAAAAATGTACTTAAATGTGATTAAAATTTGCCAAAAAAAAGATAAAATTGAAAAAAAAAAGCTAAAAATCCAAATTCTTTTGTTGATTGCCAAAAATGATTTATATAAGAGTTTTATTTCCATAAAATTGGTAAGTAGTTAACAATTTCTTTTCACTTGAAGTTCTAAAATTGCAAAACAATTTAACATGATATAGTACGATAATTTACGAAAATTCGCTCATACGATCATGCTGCATGACTGGAACTTTTTTCAATTCGGTACAAGTCTTGGAATGATATCCCATAATATTTTGTTGCAATATGGAACTTTCATGGCTTGGAATTTCACACATTTGACCTCAGGTTAGGATTTAGCGCACTTGAAAACAACTCCTAAATACCAATTTTCAGCCTAAAATACCGTTCAGTTTGGCCAATAAACGAGTAGGAAGATCCCGCCCGACATCATGCAAATGAATATAAACTGTCAAACTACTGGTCAAATTCCCATTATGTAGCACCTTTTTGCAAAGCCCTCGTTCAGATCTAGTGAGCAAATAAAAAATAACCACGAAAATACCCCATAGGATGTACATGGACATTCATAGGATTTAAGTGAAATGGCCAGAGATTGTGCTAGTATGCGCTTAGTTGGTCCCCTTTATACCTAAGATAATGAATGACGGTTTAGTTATTGCAAGTGCGCATGCGCAAACTTGATTGGTAGCATAATACTAAAACCGTAATAGTTGAATGTACGAGTATATATATGTCCCTACTATATTTATTACTGTTCTATTTTTCGTAAAATAATTTTGACTCGTGCTTTGTCCGTCAACTAGATAATTCTATATGTCTATGTTACAATAAGTGAGGATGCTATACATCCCATCCAACGTGGCAGACTTTTGTTTTGTCAGATGAGAATTTCATAGAATCGAATGAGATCACATTGATCGCTGCACGTTCATATGCCCCATCCCCCAATCGGCTAAGCGACGTTTGGCAGAAAATAAAAGTCTACCAAGTTGGGTGGGCAGTATAGCTTCCACACATTGTAATAATGAACTAATAGAATTACTTGAAGAAGAAATTGCGTATCTAAACGGCTGAAAACAAATTAGAACTGTAGGTATCTACCTAATATATTTGAATAGATACATGCTAATATTGCTAATATACAAAATAGGGCTATAATTCATGTTTGCGCATGCGCATACCGTACCAAACCTGAAGATTTTATAAAAATTGGCCTTGGAGTTCTGTGTCAATAAATTTTAAATTTGCGTATGCGTAATAGTTATTTTATTACTCAACCAATCGCGATATAATCCCTAGGGCCTTTCTGAAACACATACCCCCCCCCCCCCCCCCCCCCCCCCCCCCCCCCCCCCCCCCCCCGAGTTCGAACTGATAAATCATGAGATATCGACGATTTATAGGAAATTCATGTCTGCGCATGCACATAGACTATTATACGTGTTATGTCTATGTCTATGCGCATAGACATGTCTTGTTACCAACAAAATTCCCGAAATTTGAATTTGAAAAAATTGACAATTTTCATTATTGAGATCACAACATACATACATACATATGTCATACATACATACATACAAAAATGCGTTAAACTTCAGAATATGATTCAGAATAGCCTGAAACGGATTTCTGCATAAAATTTTTTCAAAAATTCACATTCTACAAATTTTGAGGCGAGAGCAATAGCTTAATTTTCTTCAAAAATTCGCTAAAATTCAAACTACATACCTAAGCAAGGCGGAAATACGAATAAAAGTCCAGTCATGCAGCATGACGCCATGAGCGAATTTTTGAAGAAATCTTCGACATTTCAGTCGCTATTGATCGTGTAGAGAAATTTTAGTTTATGATTTTGATAGACAAACATGGAATCAAATTATTAAAAATAATTTGGAGGTACCTACTCATACTTTTTTCTAAGCCACAGTCAGTATTAAAGCTACATCAAGTCCTAAAACAGTTGAGCGTAAAACATTAAAGAGAGCGACCGAGAGAATCGGAGGACGGAATATTTCACAGAGTAAACTCATCAGTTGTGATTACATTTTATTTATTTATTTTTTTATTTTTTTAACAAGCACCTACTACTTACGTTTTAAACAGCATGGTTCTAGGATTGTTTATACAGGGATACTTCCATAAGAGTAGTTCAATCTGAATTTGGACAATGTTTCATGCAAATATTAGATACCGATTTTTACAACTAGCGAACGGCATTATTTCGATTTTTGACTGATTTTTCTACTTTGAAATTTTTGAAAACTTAATACGTATTCTTATAGGAAATTTTACGCTGATTCCGAATATACCACATGTTAGTAAATATGCTGAAAAAATTATTTCGCACAACAAATCGCAAAAAACAGGCTATTTTGAAATTTTTGACTACATTTTTGAAAATTTCTACCCAAAGATGTAATCCGATCATGCTGGCCAACGAACTTGAACTTTCGTGTCCTTAACATTTTAAAATTTGTTTGAAGTTTCTAGCACAATTCTACGGACAGTTATCGTCTGGAATGACACATACATATATACATAGTACATACATTAAAAAAATGCGTTAAACTTCAGAATATGATTCAGAATAGCCTGAAACGGATTTCTGCATACAATTTTTTCAAAAATTCACATTCTACAAATTTTGAGGCAAGCTTAAAAAATTCGCTAAAAATTGTGGCCATAAAATCACATACTTGCATAACCTTATTCACTGATTATTTTACGTATATTTGCAGAATATTTGCTAAGGACGTTCCTCCGCGTTGTATATCGGCCACCAATACCAAATTCATAATTCACCGGTCCAGACGGTGAACGGAAATTTAAGTTACAATACACACTCATTGCCAATTTCGCAGCGCTATTCGGCGCCGTATTGGCTTATTTCTGCAAATATGCATAGCATAATACGTCAAATTGCTCTACGAAACGAGTAATAGAAAGTCTTTACCTTAATTTTCCGGATTGATTGCGGTATTGCGGTACTTGAACTTGAATAGCAGAACTTCTTATGTTGAATAATCTCGAGAGCGATACAAATCCAAGAATCCAAGATGATGATGAAGCAGCGTCAGCAGCGAACCGAGTGTATTAGTATTTTCAAAAACAAAGGCAGAGAGCAACAGTTCTACAAACATATGGGAAGAACGGAAGAAACAATGAAACCAATCGAGATGGTGCGTACATTTGGCCAGAATTCTAAGTTACGCACCAGAGCATTAAAGTCACTAATTATAAAGCAACAGATTTATATGAACGAACTTCCCTGGATGGACAATAAACCTAACCAACGATGATCTATGTTGAGAAGAGAGTGAGACTTAGACCGGATCGGGAGGAAAAATAATTTCGAAGCTTCAATGTGAAATTGAAGGGACGCTCTCCGACGCCATCTTTAAAGAATTCCTAACCTGGGGCAAAACGACGCCTACCAGAAACGTATCTCTTATAAAACATGTCATGTTTATTCCGTGCAACGCAAAACCTATAAAGCGATCGTAATACTTCAGGCGGTAGTCTTGGGGCACATTAGTTTAGTAGCAAACAAGTCTAATATAAAAAGGGACAACAACGATATCGTGTTAAAGCAAAGGATTATCCGTTAATAATCTGGCTTTCAACTCACCTGGGTTATCTTGGGGAATAGCTGGTGTAACCGTGCGTGAACAATGTACGCGTTAATGTAATACTAGTGAAATAATAATACTGTACACAAATGATGAGTTGGACTATATTCACAGAGAAGTTGAATAGGAGCTTGTAAAGCAATAAGCAAGAACGAATAGCACGGCAGTCTTTACGGACGTCAGAGCAGAAGTGAAGTACAATGTACACCCGGTTCCGCTAGGTGCAGTGGCGGCGGATAAACAAAGGAGCATCAGCAAACATGGATCCACATGGATCCATATGTACATAAGAGATAGTATGGAGCAGTGTGAACATACATCGATTACCTATTCCCGTGAGATGGGGGCGTGGTCTTTAGGTAAAGAAACAGAGAGCCAACAACATTTCGTCATACCGATTACCAATACAGTAATTGGAATTGTAATCGCGAATACCTTTCTTCATAAGTAATTGGAATTAGTAATCGAATTACTTTTTTAACAACTCTGCCTGAGATCTACGTAAAAATTATGAACAAACAATTATGAAACAATGGCGATGGTCTCAATTTTTTACGCTCTATGCAAGGGGTATGCAACCTTTCCGTGGGACACCCTGTATACGAGTACATACACAAGCTTTCCAAACGAAAGATTCGTTGGCCAAAACTTTTTGAATAAATTAAATTGGTCAAATTCCAAAAAAATTTTGAATGCATAACATCAAGTAGTCAATTCCTTAGTAAAAATTCAGATTAGTTGGACATTTAGATCAGAACGATATGAGCGTCCACTAGAGCGAACTGGCGTCGTTTCGAAAGAGTTGAAAAGAGTGTAAACTCTACACACAAGACTGTGTTTCATCTCTCATTCCCACGCCAAGTGTCCGACGTGTATTAGGTATGTCGAGTGTCTCCTATAAGGGTGGGGGGGTGGGGGGGTGGGGGCACACACAAAACAACTGATCACACACAAAACAAGTGATACCACCTTCTCCGAACCTCCACTAGAGCGAACTGGCGTCGTTTCAAAAGAGTTGAAAAGAGTGTAACTCTACACACAAAACTGTGTTTCATCTCTCATTCCCACGCCAAGAGTCCGATCTGGAGGTAGCGCTGGAGGTTGACGGGCCTTGGGTTTACGGGCTGAAGCAAGGGAGTGATTGCTGATATTTTTATGTATTGCGACGAGGCCGGGCCACACTGCTGCCAACAATAGAAAGAGAACGCAGGTCTGGTTCCGAAATCCATTCCGACGAGTGGGCAGCCAACAGGTGGCTTCGTCCATAAAACAGTGAACCACCAAGAAGCATACGTCGACCATTCATCAGGAGCTCATACTCAGGGTCTCGAGCGATCTTGGCTAGATGCAAAAATTAAAATTTTGAACAAAATGCGAGAGGTTCCAATTCACCATTTTCAGTCCCACCTGGACTGCTGGAGGCTGTACAGAAAGGAGAAACTCCACCTGTTCCTAGCTTTCCTGGAGGACATAAGGAGCACGTATTGTACTTAAGGTAATGGGTCATTTTCCCGAAAAGGGCAAATCGCTGTCCGAAGGGATTTACGTCTTCCCATTATTACGTAGATTAAAAAAAAAAAGTCTCCGTTCTCTACAAGTTACTCTTAATATAGGTACATAGGTTTCAAATAAATTAATATATTATTTAACTCTGAAAAATCAATTTGAACAGCGAAATGTCTCCTCCCCCGCCGCGTCCAGACCTGACTATTCCAACTTTGCATCCATCTTTGGAGTAAATGTGACTGGATTTCGAAGCTGAAACTTTCTTGGTTATTATAAATACTTCCATAGAGTGAGAAAATAGGGTCGCCATAATTTTTGGAAATTTAGATAAAGAGGGGGGAGAGGAAAAATGTTTGTCCAGAGTCAGGTGTCTTTCCCCTGCTCAAAAAGTGTTTTCGAATTTTCGCACTCTTGGGTTGGTTTGCGTGCGTTTGGCTTCCCCGCCAAGTGTAGGTTACATCCTTGGCTATCAAACCATGTTGGGTCCAGAATGATCTCAGTTCGTGTTATGCGGTTCAGGAAGAAAGAAGTTTCGTTGGAGCAGCCCGTCACACAGTACCCGTCTTCCCCACGCTCCCAATTTTCATAATAAGTAACTGAGAATAAATTTTTCCGTCGCAAACTGCTTGTCGAGCTCGAGTAACTCTTTCGATTGGTATACTGCTTTTGCTGAAAATCAATGACGGAACACTCAAATAATTGAAAAAACAAGTTGTTCATTTGCACACTGTGGTGAAATCCACCCCCTCTTGTCAACAGCCCTTTTCAGGGCTACCAAAAAGAGGTAGGCACACCACAAAAATATTTATAAGACGTCGAATTATAACTCCGTCAAACAAAATATTTCACCAGAGAGAAAATACTAAATTCTCTCCCAAAAGTGAAATATTAAAGAATAACACGCAAGGCGACCCCCCCAAACATTTACTGGGCGAGAGAGATGCGACAAACAGCTC
Source organism: Adelphocoris suturalis (assembly GCA_030762985.1). Lineage (NCBI taxonomy): Eukaryota > Metazoa > Arthropoda > Insecta > Hemiptera > Miridae > Adelphocoris > Adelphocoris suturalis. Next base: position 6,936,134 of record CM061040.1, on the reverse strand, counting down.
GAAACAAGTCGCCTTGAATGAGAACACGCAAGGCGACCTCCCCAAACATTTACTGGGCGAGAGAGATGCGACAAACATCTCGAAACAGGTCGTAAAACTCAAGGCCGTTCAGCCACCCCCGGGGACCCCGTCAAAGCAACGGACGCAGGGAAACCACCTCGAAAAACCAACTCAGCTATCATATGCACAGATACTGAGAAAACACTGTGCGAGCCAATGAGATTGCACAGTCGAATTTGTGAAATTAAGCGGACCAACCAGGAGGCGGCGGGAGGCGGCCACCTCCCTATAAATACCCCGCTAGGAGCCCTCCGAAATTGATTCCACTCTCCGCTCTCGACGACGACACCTCCGAAGTACGAAGAATTCTACACGCTCTACGCTGACGAACCTTCTGCATTGCGAGTTCATCTCAAGAACGGCTTCCTACTGCTTTCTACAAGCCAGACCTTCTCTCCTCACAGATTTCGCATTGGCATCTACGAGTCCAGTGATTATTCATCCTGCTCATTGCCCAACGTAGATCTCCTGTTAGGACGCCACCCGGTACTTCTATCGATATTCTCTTTAGACAGTACGCCCGAGGGACGTTCCGAGCCGTGTCACCCGGACTACATAGCCTTCAGCTCGTAGTCGACCGCTGGGGCGCGCCGGTAAATTACTCAGCTCCTACGCTCTAATTTACCGTCTACGGAAGTCTTTTTCAAGACTGCGAGGTAGGACCCTGCCGTCTGAGCATTGGAAAGACGCTCCGGCAAGCGAGTCCACTTCCAAAACCCTCTATTTTTCACACGTAGAGGCATCGAAACGAGCCAAAAACTCGATCATCTCGATGGAACGTCAGCCTTCTTACTTCCCCTTGCGGGGGAAGGAGGAAGGCGGCAAGACCGGGCCGAGTGACCAACGTAGTGCGCCCTACCGGCCACACGGTGAGTCCGCTGAACCAACCATCAGCGCAAGGCGCGACCCGCACGTCCGGATCGCCTTCTCGCCCGACGTATTCGTTCGAGAAACTTTCGAACAAGACTCACCTACACAAAAGATCGAGCAAACCTTTCAGACTCGCTCTGAAGCCGATCTTTTTGATTCGACCAAGCTGTCCGATTACCCACGATATCCGACGCAGGCTTACACGGTCGATCCGAGTGTCAAATACACTCCAAATGCACAAAAAGCAGAGGATACTTTTCAGTACCTCAACCAAGCTCAGTATATTCCCCTTTCAGATGTAAATCTAAGGCCGGAATATTACAAAACGGCTCAGTACGAAACTGATCGAACCCAGCACTTGGTACACGAGCCTAGCGCTCCACGCGGCTGCGACACGGACTATCCACCCTTCCGGCCCGCGAAATCAGTTGACCTTGGCGGCTCCGCCCGCATTCCTCGCGGGGGTGGCCTAGAAACCAACCCGCATAACCGGGATCTAAATGTCCGACTTGGTCTACCAACGTCAAGTCAAACCTATATAAATCCACTACAAATGGTGACCCCGCCTTTGAACAGGCTCAACACGGAGCATTTCGTTCCCTCTTATGAAGCTAGTGGATTTCAGGGAACCACTGCGGGCGTGCGACCCCCGCCGGGCCTCTACGCCCCACATCTCACGCAACATCCCTCTACAAACAGTGGCTTTCAAGCACTTTTAGAGGAGATGGGAGATTATCAAAAACCAGTCTTCCAAAAGAAGAATATTGATCGTGCACTCGCCGAGTTCGATCAATACTGCGTGAGAAAACACATGAGAACGCAAAACGAATGCTTCTCAGCTATATACAAGTGGGTACCAGAAGAAATGAGGGAAGCTATCGACTCAGCTTACCTCACGGCGCCTCACGCACCCTACGAAGAGGCCAAACAACGCCTCCTACGAGAATATGGGTTGTCTTTACAGGACAGGCTCCTCGCACTCGAGGACCCCGCATCTCTCGCCAAAAAACCCAGCACCAAGTACCACGAGATGTACTCGAAAGCTGTTGGGTACTTTTCGGAAGCTCTAATCACTCAAAAGTGGATTGAGACTCTTCCCATCGAAGCACGAGGTATGGTCGCAGCTCAGCCTACCACGACCTCCCGGCTCGACCTAGCTGATACGCTACACGCGTACAGAGCAGAGAATACTTCTCTGAACATACGAGGAGTTGAATCTACTCCGAAACCCATAAATACTGGTTTCAAAAAGGCCCTCTCGAAACAAGCTGAGTTCAAACCCCAACCAGTGGAGAGTAAACCTCACAAACCGATGGCCTACGTCTGTCGAAACCACGTACGTTTCGGTAACGAAACTCGCAAATGTGCAGACCCAGAACACTGCACTTGGAAGACAAACACTGCTTCCAAAACTAGCAAAAAGGCTGCGACTATAAGCCAGCCTAAAACCCGGGTTTCTACCGAAAATACTCAGCAGTCGGTACAAGAAAGTACCATTCCAACCTCCGACACAGAGAGTTCGGAAAACGAATAACTGCCAGCGTATCTGAGCCTATACGCCGGCAGTCTACTGAGTATAAAAGGCTTTTTTTCAAGTGCAAACTAAATGGCACTGAATTTCTCATTGACACGGGAGCAGAAGTGAACATTCTGCCCCACAATGTCACAAAAAAATTGGGCTTGAAAATTCTCAAGTCCAACGTTAAGCTCACAGCAGCTAACGGAGCCCCTATAGATACACTAGGGCGAGCTGACACAACAATTAACATCGGCCTCGGGGACATGACCACCGAGTTTATGATCACGAAAGTTGATCTAGCGATCCTAGGTATCCCATTCCTCGAATCTTGGGATATCGGAATACGGGTCAAACACAAGTACATTTATAAAGATAAAATGAAGTGCTATGCCGATCAAAAAATAGCTGCAGTCATGAACAAAAAGTTCACTGACGAACAAATTGCAGCTACTATCCCTCACCGTGACAATACACCTCAACCAGAGGACGTGCAAATCACGGAGGACGAAAACATTCGCTCTATCATTAACAAATACAATGATAAAATGAGCAAAATTCATGGTAAATGGAAGAACAACGGGGTTTACCACCGTATAACCACGGAAGGAACTCCAGTACACTTCCGAGCGAGACCCATGGCAGGAGAAAAACGGGCTCAAGTCAAAAAGACTTTTGACGAAATGCTTTCAGAAGGCATAATTGCACCATCGGATTCCGAATGGGCATCTCCGTTACACTGTGTGCCAAAAAAAGACGGGTCATGGAGAATCACCGGCGATTACCGTTTCCTCAACGCGAAAACGAAGAAAGACGCCTACCCTCCTCCTCACATTCGCTCGTTCCAAGCGAATTTACATGATACGCAAATCTATTCAACAATAGATTTAAAATCAGCGTATTATCATATCCCGATGCACCCAGATGACGCTCATAAAACTGCGATTATTACACCTTTCGGTCTTTATGAGTTTAAGAAAATGAGCATGGGTTTGGCCGGAGCGGCTCAAACATGGCAAAGATACATGGACAGCATCATGCGAAAATTTGATTTCGCATTTGTATACCTAGATGACATCCTGGTGGCTTCGAAGAATTATAACGAACACATGAACCACCTCAGACAAATTTTTGACAAACTAGGGGAACACGGACTTCGAGTAGGTTTTGATAAATGCATTTTTTCGAAACCTACCGTCGATTTCCTAGGTTTCACTATCTCGAAGGAAGGAATAATTCCTAAACGAGACAAAATAGAAGCCATAGAACAATTTCCTAGGCCAGTAGACGTACGAAGTCTACGCAGATTCCTGGGTATGTGTGGTTTCTACCGAGCATGCTCAAGCAAATTCGCTCACACGGCACAACCTCTGTATGACTCCATTCAGTCAAACAAAAAAAATGACAGAACACCTATCGAATGGACATCAGAAAGAGAAAAAGCTTTTAACAGCTTAAAGCAAGCAATGATCAAAGCAACATTGCATAACATTGCTCACCCACACCCTACAGCGGAGTGGAGATTAGTCTGTGACGCGTCCGACACACACATCGGAGCGGCGCTAGAACAAGAAATTACAGACAAACATGGCTCGAAATCGTACCAACCATTGGGATTTTTCAGCAAAGAGATTCCAGAACAATGGAAGAACAAAGCATCTTTCGACAAGGAAATGTTCGCCGTTTACCAAGCGTGCATTCACTGGCACAACGACTTGGACGGCAGATCCTTCCATATTTGTTCGGATCACAAGCCTCTGCTAGGCACGATGCTTAAAAAGAATGCTCATTTTTCTAAAATGAGATTAAGATGGCTAACATACATCTCTCAAATGACGAGTGACATTCGTCATATTTCCGGAGAGAGCAACGTCGTCGCCGACGCACTCTCCAGACCCTTCGATCCGGTTGAAATTCAAACGAAATCGATTTCAACCCAGACGAACGAGGGTCCACCCATAGCTGAAATTTCGAAAATTACGGCTGCAATAGAATGCAATCTTCTACTGCACATTTCAAATTCACAAATTCGCTCTCCCCCTACCGCGGAGGACAAATTGAAACTCACACGAGTTGAATTCTCTCAAGGAGAAATTTGGTGTAACCTAGACCTAGGACACCCTAGACCTTATATTCCAAACGAAATAAGGGAAGAAATAATAAGCCAAATTCACAATTTGGGACACCCAGGTATACACTCTACAGTGTATAAAGTTAAACAACGATATTTTTGGCACGGACTACGTGCAGATGTCTCAAACTGGGTCCGAGCATGCGAAACTTGCCAACGAGCAAAAATCACGCGCTCCGTGAAGCTCCCTTACTCCGAATTTGAAACGGCAATCAAATTTTCACACGTACACGTGGATATTACCGGACCCTTACCTTTAGCAAAAGGAGGGAAACGTTACATTTTGATGATGGTTGATAGAGCAACGGGTTGGCTAGAGGCAGTCCCTCTTAACAACATCGAAACAACCACAATCACAAATGCCTTTATCAATATTTGGGTAGCTTCAAAGGGCGTACCTAAATACATCACAAGTGATCAGGGCACCCAATTTGAATCAGATCTGTTCAATTCCATTATGGAACGTCTCGGAGTAAAACATACTCACACGTTACCATACAAACCATCAACAAACGGTATGGTAGAACGCAGAAACAGATCTTTGAAAGAAGCTCTCAAAGCTCAAAACGAAAATTGGCTCGATGCACTTCCCAAAGTTCTACTCGCCATGCGTACGGCAGTAGACCCGGCGACTGAAACTACGCCTTTCCAAAAGGTTTACGGGATTGACGTACCACTCCCAGGAGACATTTTCGTAACTTCTACGAACCTTTCGGAACCTCTTTTCTTCCGACCTACGCATATTAAACATAACAACACGAAATATGCCGTGAACATGCCCAAAAATTTGGATACATGTACTCATGTCTATATCAGAGTGCCCACACAGCTCACCTCTCTCCAATGTCCTTACACGGGACCGTTCAAAGTAGTTAAAAGAGATAAGTTTTCGGTTACAGTGCAAATTGGCGAACATACTAAAAAAGTTCCCAAACAGCAAATCAAGCCAGCTTATACTCTACACTCGGAAGAAGCTGTATCGCAAGGACAAGCTGTGTCACAAAATCAGACAGAAAGTAAGGAAAAAACTCCCCGAAAATCTGCCAGAAGGCACGTTCCCTCTACCAAATTCGACGAGAGGTGGGTAACGGCGCTCGAAACACCCCAACCGGCGTCGTCGTTATTAACACGACGTCTTGGGAGGGCCCCTGTGGTGAAATCCACCCCCTCTTGTCAACAGCCCTTTTCAGGGCTACCAAAAAGAGGTAGGCACACCACAAAAATATTTATAAGACGTCGAATTATAACTCCGTCAAACAAAATATTTCACCAGAGAGAAAATACTAAATTCTCTCCCAAAAGTGAAATATTAAAGAATAACACGCAAGGCGACCCCCCCAAACATTTACTGGGCGAGAGAGATGCGACAAACAGTTCGAAACAAGTCGCCTTGAATGAGAACACGCAAGGCGACCTCCCCAAACATTTACTGGGCGAGAGAGATGCGACAAACATCTCGAAACAGGTCGTAAAACTCAAGGCCGTTCAGCCACCCCCGGGGACCCCGTCAAAGCAACGGACGCAGGGAAACCACCTCGAAAAACCAACTCAGCTATCATATGCACAGATACTGAGAAAACACTGTGCGAGCCAATGAGATTGCACAGTCGAATTTGTGAAATTAAGCGGACCAACCAGGAGGCGGCGGGAGGCGGCCACCTCCCTATAAATACCCCGCTGGGAGCCCTCCGAAATTGATTCCACTCTCCGCTCTCGACGACGACACCTCCGAAGTACGAAGAATTCTACACGCTCTACGCTGACGAACCTTCTGCATTGCGAGTTCATCTCAAGAACGGCTTCCTACTGCTTTCTACAAGCCAGACCTTCTCTCCTCACAGATTTCGCATTGGCATCTACGAGTCCAGTGATTATTCATCCTGCTCATTGCCCAACGTAGATCTCCTGTTAGGACGCCACCCGGTACTTCTATCGATATTCTCTTTAGACAGTACGCCCGAGGGACGTTCCGAGCCGTGTCACCCGGACTACATAGCCTTCAGCTCGTAGTCGACCGCTGGGGCGCGCCGGTAAATTACTCAGCTCCTACGCTCTAATTTACCGTCTACGGAAGTCTTTTTCAAGACTGCGAGGTAGGACCCTGCCGTCTGAGCATTGGAAAGACGCTCCGGCAAGCGAGTCCACTTCCAAAACCCTCTATTTTTCACACGTAGAGGCATCGAAACGAGCCAAAAACTCGATCATCTCGATGGAACGTCAGCCTTCTTACTTCCCCTTGCGGGGGAAGGAGGAAGGCGGCAAGACCGGGCCGAGTGACCAACGTAGTGCGCCCTACCGGCCACACGGTGAGTCCGCTGAACCAACCATCAGCGCAAGGCGCGACCCGCACGTCCGGATCGCCTTCTCGCCCGACGTATTCGTTCGAGAAACTTTCGAACAAGACTCACCTACACAAAAGATCGAGCAAACCTTTCAGACTCGCTCTGAAGCCGATCTTTTTGATTCGACCAAGCTGTCCGATTACCCACGATATCCGACGCAGGCTTACACGGTCGATCCGAGTGTCAAATACACTCCAAATGCACAAAAAGCAGAGGATACTTTTCAGTACCTCAACCAAGCTCAGTATATTCCCCTTTCAGATGTAAATCTAAGGCCGGAATATTACAAAACGGCTCAGTACGAAACTGATCGAACCCAGCACTTGGTACACGAGCCTAGCGCTCCACGCGGCTGCGACACGGACTATCCACCCTTCCGGCCCGCGAAATCAGTTGACCTTGGCGGCTCCGCCCGCATTCCTCGCGGGGGTGGCCTAGAAACCAACCCGCATAACCGGGATCTAAATGTCCGACTTGGTCTACCAACGTCAAGTCAAACCTATATAAATCCACTACACACACCTATGTCTTCCCCCCGCCATTCACCTCCGCGGGGGAAAGACAAGGAAGACTCTTGTACCTTGAATTTACATTGTTTTTATTTGATTCAGTTGAATTTAAACTTACCTTAGTCGGACTCGGTGTTTGCTTATGTTGCTGATTGAAAAAATTAAATTAAAGTTCCAGTCATGCAGCATGACCATGTGAGCAAATTTGTGAGTTTTTAGAGATTTTAGTGATTTTTTAACCGCATTTTTTGAACTTTGAGCACTTTCTGTGCGCGCTAAAATTTTCCAACGTTTAAAGTTAAGACATTTAAACGTTTTTAAAAAATAATTTCCAGTAAGTGGGATGAATTTTTAGTTTTTTTTTTCGCCCTTTCAGCGAATTTTTGAAGAAAATTATTAGCGAATTTTTGAAGAAAATTAAGCTTTTGCTCACGCCTCAAAATTTGTAGAATGTGAATTTTTGAAAAAATTTTATGCAGAAATCCGTTTCAGGCTATTCTGAATCATATTCTGAAGTTTAACGCATTTTTTAATGTATGTATGTATGTATGTATGTATATATGTATGTGTCATTCCAGACGATAACTGTCCGTAGAGTTGTGCTAGAAACTTCAAACAAATTTTAAAATGTTAAGCATACAAAACGAAAGTTCAAGTTCGTTGGCCAGCATGATCGGATTACATCTTCGGGTTGAAATTTTCAAAAATGTAGTCAAAAATTTCAAAATAGCCTGTTTTTTGCGATTTGTTGTGCGAAATAATTTTTTCAGCATACTAACATGTGGTATATTCGGAATCAGTGTAAAATTTCCTATAAGAATACGTATCAAGTTTTCGAAAATTTCAAAGTTGAAAAATCAGTCAAAAATCGAAATAATGCCGTTCGCTATTTGTAAAAATCGGTAATATTTGCATGAAACATTGTCCGAAGATTTCTTCAAAAATTCGCTCATGGGGTCATGCTGCATGACTGGACTTTTTAGCTGTTTGTAGCGATTTTTTTAGCACATTTTTCAAAATTTGAGCACTTTTTGCCCGCACCAAAATTTCTAACGTTCAAATTTATGGCATATAAACTTTTTAAAATCATTTTCAGCAAATGAGATGAACTGTTAGATTTTTGCCATTTTTAGCAGTTTTTTGCGATTTTTTAGAACATTTTTTGAAACTTTAGAACTTTTGTGTGCACAAAAAGTGCTGTTCTTCGAACTCGTCTTTTCATTTGTAGTTATTGACTTTTTGGCAAAAGAACGAATTTTTTATGTTGAGTTTTCGACCACTTTTTCTTAAAACAAGGTGTTAAGGTTCTTGAGGGTTGGTCAATTTATATATGTATATATATATATATATATATATATATATATATATATATATATATATATATATATATATATATATATAAGTGTTAATTCAGGATTCGATTCAGGATGGGTCAACTTAACTTAACTTGAGGGTTGGTCAATTTATATATATATATATATAAGTGTTAATTCAGGATTCGATTCAGGATGGGTCAACACGGATTTCCATGAAACAAATTTTCAAAACAGTCCGATCCACAATTTTTGGAGCCACTGCAATAGCTTCATTTTTCTACAAAATTCGCTAAAAACCATGGAAACCCCTGATTTTTGACAATAATTTTGAGGCTTTTGGAGGATTTCTTACCGCACTTGAGATTGCGTATTTTATAAGCTTTGTACAGTTCTCCAGTCCACAAATTCGCGTTCTTTGCAAAGAAAGTTTGAGGGTTAACTCCAATTAGCTCCTACTTCTCGTCGAAATCCAGTTGTCCCAGTTGTCGGCAGAAGTAACGCGTAGCACATCTATCCTCAGGTGCACGTCAGGGACTGGTGGTATTCGAAGTTAGGCATCCAGCGCAGTAGGTAATGATATTCAGGGACAACCGGTCAAATAATAGGTAGTAAATGTTTATTGGTATATTTATGTTTTCTTGACAGATTGTCGAACGAACATGGGCAAACCAAGGGCTGGCAAATCTATGAATATGAAGTTACCTAGTAAGATCCAGGATTTAGTGGACTGTTATTTTCTTAGAAAGAATGTTATTTTCTTTGTCAGCATGTTAACACCAACAACAACTTATTGGGAAAGTGCAACATAAGATTTACTATGTGGCTTGAAAAATTAAAATGCTTTTTCAAAAACCGAGTTTGTTGCTCTGTCTCACCTAGGCCATTGTGGCGACCAAACAACAGGAATATTTAAAACTTCTCAGGTTTATTTGGAACACGTTGTCAGATGTTTGAGAAATTGAAGAAACTGACGTTCATTTGAACAATTTAGACCATCTAGAGTACTCGTTTGATCGTCGATGTCTTTCCCCCGCTGAGGGCGTCTTTCCCCCGCTTTTCAGTGTTTCTTTTATTTATTTTTATTGGATAAATAAGGACTGTATTGCGTGACCGAGGGTAGGAATGTGATCAGCACACTGTAGTGATCACCCATGAATTTTTGGGAAGAGTTTTAAGCACTTTTGGTTTTCTGAAAACTGGAAGTTGAGATTTGCCCTTTTCAGGAAAATGACCCTAATGCACTTTTCATCTTTTAACATGTGAAGGTGGTGGAGCGCACACTGAACCAGATTGAGACCGCCCGTCGTCGGTAGAGCGCACACTGAACTAGATGGCGACTCCGTAGAGCATGAACCGGCACCCTTTGTTTTGAATCATAGAATATGTTTTAGAATGACTTTATTTGCCATAAACGTGGCAGTTAACAATGAGGAACTTGCACACTTTTTTTTTACTGCAGAAATTGAAAGTAGATGGATTTTTAAGGTAAATAGTGAAAGAATGGTTTTTGTAAAAAGCCTCAATGATTTTATAAAAATAATTGAAGTTTGAATTTTCTGAGAGCCCGCCAAAACGCCTTTGGCAGCTAGCTCCGCCCACTTTCTCGTCCTACGTCATCGTGATGTAAATCTTATCTGATAAGCTAATTCAATTCAGTTCTGTTCCTTTGTGTTCGTTTCGTTAGCTTTTCGGTATTTGTTGTTCCTCTAAAAACCTACCTACCTACCTCTAAATACCTACTTCATATCCTTCGAGAGATGGAGAAGATAAATAAGTTGAAGGAGGGATATGAAAAGGGCACGTCTTTTAATTTACCGTCCCTAACAGTTCTCGGCCTGTGTAAGTTCCTCTCGTCGATTAAACTGGAGACTTTTGAAACAAAAGGAGTGAAGATGACAAAGTAAGTAAACTATAACCACTTATTTAAACCAGAACCTAGATAATGTATAATTAAAAAAGTAGGTAACTGTACCTTAGTAGGTAAGTGGGTAGGTAGTACCTAAATAACTACCTACGTGTCTTGCCGAATGTGGACGCAAAAGGCATAAACACAGCGTAAATAAGAAATTAACGAAACAACCTATTAAGTAATTTTTATCAATTCAAAATCAACTCGATTCAACTAAACTTGATGGTGAAGGATTTCTGCCCTTTAAAATAAAAATTCTACTCGTTTGTTACGTTACAGTGGTTCCGTTTCTGATAACTTCCCCGCGCGTCCTCTAACTCCAAAAGGATCGTTAGAACAGCAAAACGACATGATAATCGTTAGAACAGCAAAAATCATAAAGTTTTAGTGAGATAGTTTTGGCGAAATTTATACCTACAAGTTACTATTAACATATGGATGTTAATAAAAATAAAATGCTCCCTTGCCCATAAAATCATTCTGTGGGCTCTAAACGCTCGCAAAATATTAAAACAGCCATTCTTACGGTTACATTTTACTTGTTGACTAATTTCATCCACAGAGACAATATCCTTTGATAGTGTTAATGCCTACTTATCAATCTATACATACCTACCTAACTATAGTTATGTACTATTAATTTAATTAGTTAAGTACTACCTACGTACTTAACAATGTTACACAATATACCATCCGATAAGTATAATGATTTCTGCTTTACTACTCTTTGTTATATTCTTTATTTGCCTTGCAGGTCCACTAGGCAAAGTTATGGAGACAATGCCATTGGCTATGTACAGTTAAAAAAAGTCAGCACATCTGAAACCTCCGTTATAGCGCGTATCACTCCTGAACACAAAGTGAGGACTAAGCCTTATACTGTATATAGTATAGATGGGCAATCATTGACACTGAAGACGATGTCGTTAAGAATGCTTCTTGTGACGACTGTGCCGCATCCAGAGGTAATTAATTACTAGAATGTTTAGTATATAATATTATCCATGAAGTTGTATCAGATCTTCCTAGGGAGATACATATTACATATTTTATTTCTTTATGCATTATATTCTACGAACCGAATTTGTAAATTTTGCAAATTTTCTTGTGATGTTTAGGTCAAATGGTTTTGAAATATGAGCACTTCATGTGCTCATAAAGTTCAAATTATTGTAAAAAGACTTTTTCTAAATAATATTCTGGTATGAAAACCAATTTTAGCATTTTCTGCAGTTCTACCGATATTTTAAGGACCTTTTAATCAAATTTGAGTACTTGTTTCTGCATAATTTCCGAATGTAAACAGCATGGTAATGTATGTATTTCATGGTTAGTGAACTGCTTCCAAACACTATTCTACTGAACAAAAACAAAATAATAATAATAACGTTATCAGTGTTTAGATGTTTTTAGCCATTTTTAATGATTTTTACCCATTGTTTTAAAGTTAAAATAGTGCTGTCCAACGAACTCCTCCTTTCTTACTTCTTCTTTTGGAATGCTTGATTGTTTTGAAGGAACGGATTTTTTAAATCTCAATTCTAAGGAGATTTAACGTCTGGAATAACACAGACACACTCATACACACACTTATTTAGGATTGTGATAAAAACTTCGATCTTTCGCCAAAAAAATCAAGTGACAGAAGAAAGGCCACAGTCTGGTCTCATTTCAAAACATACTAAAAAAGCACTAAAAATGGCAAAATATTGTGAAATTCATATTTTCTTAGCAGAATAATACTAAAAAAACGCTGCAAATTATTTCACAAAGGTTTATTATTTTTTCAATTGAGTATGATCATAGTTTTAGTTGGCTAGCGTACGTCATAAGGCCCGTCCAGACTCCTCGGCGTATCCTATTTCGAGTTGCCACAACCTATACTTCTATAATTATATACGCATGTTTATATTTCTCGATTTGAGCTCCAATCTATTCAAATAGTTATTGCCTTAATAATATCATTATCTAAGCGCGTACGAAAAGTCGAGAGTGTTATTAAATATGCGTAGGAAAAGCTTTGGTATTAACACACAAATATGACCTTGAAAAAAAAACATATATTCATGCCTCGAAGGAACGCCGGCGCCGTACCCACCACAAGGTGCCGCGGCGCCGGCGCCTCCTCTCACTCCACCGCCCGCTCACCCCCCCTCACCACCCACCGTGACCCCCTGCCAAGCGTGCCAGGCGTGCGCGCGTAGAAAAACACACTTTTTCGTCCGTTTTTGGCCCATAGCATCTATGCGAGTAAAGCGATCGGGATGGTTAAACGTTAGGACCAACTAGACCCCAAATGGAGTCTATGTGCGAAAGAACGGGTTTTTTAAGTCAATTCTTAGGCCTTTTATGGCCCGGACGGCGGACGGACATTTCAAATTTGGATTCTACGCACCTTGAAACGTAAAGTGACAAAGTTTGAGGGGGGGTTATAAAGATTTTTTGCTACACGATCACATAGGCTTATTATTGGAAATAATAAACCAAAATTTAATCAAGTAAGAACTAGAACATTCACAAATTAAAGCTCAAACGTATGCTAAAAATGTTCTTGATTTCATTAAGAGGTGCTATTAAGTCGATAAAAATGGAAAACATCCAAAATCTTTGTTTGAATTCCATAATGTAATTCAGAACAACCTTTTTGTCTTAAAGTTGATAGTAAACAATTTCTTTCTCCACAAACCGCTTCAACACAATTTAACAGAAATTGCTGATTGATAAATTAAGAAAATTCACTCATATTTTCCTTCCAACGAAGGAGGTAAAAGGAAATTTTTACGAGGTTCTTGAGTTACTCGCGAGTCTGTGTATCAATAGATAGAAAAAATATAACTTCATTAATTGTTATCAACTCTTTATCAATTGAAAAAATAAATGAGTAGGTACCGAATGGTAACAGCTCAGAGTGTTGTTTGTATTTTGTGTATCAGTTGCAACATATTTTCTGGTCTTGTCTCCATTTTTTCCTGCATGGTTTTTTGATTTTTTTTTTTTGTTGTTGATATTTGCTTCTAGGTGGCTGTAAACACGTAGTGGCTTTTCTATCATGGTTACACCGTCGAAGTGAAGAGCCTTCACCCACGTCTGTAACATCCTATTGGAAGAAAAGCGCCTTAGCATCAGTGGGAGATCGTAAACACGTCACTTTGCAAGATCTGTGCGGGGAAGGGTACGTTGATGTGACTGATTCATCTTCAAATTTTATGGAAGACGTTCGTACATGTTGTTTGAATTTAAAAGTCAACAACATGTTGACTTCTATGTCACGAACTCATCTGCAACCTTGGGAGAAGGCCTCGCTTCACACTGTGAAAGTCATGTACTGTGAAGAAGTAGCACCAACAACACCCGAAGGATTTGTTGAATTTTGTTCAAGCTATGTGGCTCAAGTGGATTTGAAATATATTTCAGATATGACATCCAGTCAATCTGAAAATAAAATTTGGTTTGAGCTGCGATATGGGAGAGTTACTGCTTCGACGATTCACGAAGCCGCCCATTGCCGAACCGATGATGGTTCCCTTGTCAACAGAATTTTGGGTAGCCAAGGTTTTGAAACTGCAGCAATGGCAAGAGGAAAACAGCTAGAGAAAAAAATCTCCAAAGCGGTTGCTCGGAAATTGGAATGTGACATTAAACCGTGTGGGCTACAATGCTAAATACCCATGTTTTGGCTCGTCTCCAGACGGTATAGGTACCGATTTTGTGGTCGAGATAAAATGTCCAACGAGTGAAAGAGCCATTGAGTCCTATCTAAACAGTAATGGCCAAATAACTCCAAAATATATGGCACAAATACAATTACAGATGCTCTTCAAGGGATTCTACAAAGGACTGTTCGTCGTTGCAGATCCAAATTTTGAAGAAAATGGCATGTTTCGTTTGTGTTGGGTTACAAGAGACGACCCTTTACTACAAGTGCTAATGAAAAACGCTCAGGATTTTTGGCTTTCCAAAATCTATAAGTTTTTATGATTATTATTTACTTTATGCTTTTTGATTTAAATATAAGTACCTATTTCTATTTTGAATTTAACACTCTGTACTTCTACGATTGCCCTGAAAGTTTCTATTTAAACTAATAAACTAAATAATAATGATTCATGCTGAGAAAATTTTGTAATGATGCAGGTGTTAATCTATTGTCACACTTGGCTGTGGAGGATGGAAGGGTCAAAATCTATTCTGGTCTGGACTCAGGATAGATTTGTCATGCTGGATTAAAATAGAAAAGTTTTCTCTTATAATGCTAATTATGATAAACTGAAGTCAATTACGGAATCTATCTATTGGTCGTATGTTTATAACCAGAGTGACAAAAATACTGCTTATGAATGTTTCCTTAATGCTCAAAGGCACTCTATTGGTCTTTCTTCTTCACTTTGTGCGATGAACAATCACAAATTAAGAAAGGGTGTTCTCCCCCTCTGTACTCCCCCCCCCCCCCCCACTATCTAATCGGCGGTAACAACCTGAATCTATGACACATTTGGGTGGTTAAGATGCGATAGTATCCCTGTAAGTAATTACTGCTCATGATATTTTCTGGTTCAACTACTTAAAAATCTCACTTTTCAACTTTCGGTAGAAGACGAATACTATTCAAACACTTATTGTATCACAGGTTCTGATCTATTCGTCCAACTAAACAACAGTTAGATTTAGGATGTTTTTGAGATGGTACCATAGCATCATCACTTGGTCAACCTAGAATCAATGTTTTATTTGAAAAGTTTAGTATTCTTCCACCAAGATTGGTTTTGGCTACCGTTCCCTGGTTAAATTCCACAACATCAAAAAATATCTCTCCTATTTCATTATTCACCGAATCACACGAGCAACCTGACATCTTGCAAACATGCGATCTTTAATATTAACCTGTTATATTGTATTGAATCTATTCATAATTAGATTCAATACAATATAACAGGTTATGTTTTTCTCATCCTAATTTCTATTTACTTTTCACACATATACAATTTCATGTTAGGTAGTTTGTAATTTTTTGAATTTTCACCTAGACATGTACTTGATGGACAAATATCCCATTGTTTCTAAGAAAAATGGTAACATCAATAAAGTAAAGATAAATAAATTAGTTCTGTGACGACCATCCTCTGGAAGTATCGTCAAGAACTTTGGGGGCCATTCACGAACTTGGTTTTTTCTCATTGTTTGCTACATAAATATTGTAATAAAAATTGAAATTGAAGTAGATTCATGCACTTTTAACACTAAGTACCTACTATCTTGTGCCAAAAGTGCATAGATGTACATATTAGGTATCTGTCATGACTGTGACATTAAGTGAGATTAGCGGAGGAGCAAAGATTGCATCAAGATTTTCAAGCAAGCAAGAAAAGTTTGCTAGAATTAAAAGTAAAAAATAAAAACTAATTAGCTAGAAAAAAATTGAGATTCAGATGTAGTAAATCATGGGATATGAAAATGAACAAAAACAACTTCATCATAAGAAATTTTTAATCACAGGAGTTTCACAGGCTTCTTCACTTGATTCAGATAAATACACGCTAAATTATCTCTGATTGAAGATTCAAGAGTCCGCCAATTGTTTTTACAACTGCATCTAAATATGGTAACATTTTTGTATCTACTGTTGCATGAGGCAAGATGAAATGAAATTCCCTCATTCTTCCTATCACCCTTTCAACGTGCACTCTGACGCTGGCAATTTTCTTACCTAGGTCAACCTTTTCTTTGGTAAGCATTTCATCGGCTCCTACTGAGGGTGGTCTAACAAGTGTGGCCCCTTTTTCTTCCAATAGGGAATATATACCTTTAAAGCCTCTGTCAGCCATAATTTCGTTTCCTTTTTTTACGTGGTTTAAGAAACCACTACACTTTACTAGTTCTGTGTCACTAGCCCTTCCACCAAATCCTTTGGAAACGAATGAAAGGAAACCGTTGGGAGTACATGCAACCAAATACTTGATTGTGTTACATTTATAGTAATCAGACCATGTTAGAGCCTGATTGAGGGGATTCGATGGCTTCTCAATTTGAATTTCGAAGCAATCAATTATTGCAACTATTTTATTGAAGTTTTTTCTGAAGGCTATTGGTAACTTCACCTTAATGTCGATATCATGTGGCCAATATATCATATTTCCCAATTCACGTGAAATGAAAGGCATAGTCTTCCTGAAAATTCTGGATGCAGTTGATTCATGAACTCCAAAATCGTCTGCCAACATGGCGAGTGGTTGATTGGTTCTCAGCTTTTTCAAACATAAAAGAATATCTCTTGGAGAACAGTTGGTAACATCACTCAACTTTTTTAGCAAGAAAGAACAGGGCTGAGGAACCCCTGTGTACAGTTTCGGTTTTCTCTCTATACGCCTCAGTGTACACTTCAAAGATTGGACTTTAAGATCCAAATCTTGTGCTGTTATTAAATCAGATGAAGATAATGAAGATTGGGAAGATACACTAGGAGCCAATTGAGTTGTTGTTGAGCAAATGCTCCATAACGAACCATTAGATGATGCAAGAGACTCAACATCTTCCGGATCTCTACACAGCCTTTTAGGTGGTTGAGACTTGTCTGTAGAGTTGGAGAGTCGTTTTAGAGGCGAAGTTCCTCTTGTAACAGAAATAGGCTGAGAGGTTTGGACCAATTGGCTTCTGAAGTTTTTTATCATTTTCACCTGAACACCCTTGTCACAGAACGCTGGAACAAAAGAAAAATAATCTTGTTAAATTCTTTTGAAATTTGAGCACTATGAGTGCAACGTAATGGTTAACTATAACTTTTATGGCGAAAAAACTAGTCTAAATAATATTCTGCTATTCAAACTAAGATTATGGATTTGAAGAACTTTTTTAAACCATTATTGAAGATTTTATAGCACATTTTAATGAAATATAAGTACATTTTCCAGCATAACTTTGAGCTCAAAATTTTCAATATTCTAGAGTTTATAGTTGATAAACTTCTTTTTTATAGTAATATACTGCTACAAATATAAATTTGACGATTTTTAGTCGTTTTTTGGTATTATCTAAGCGTTGAAATCCTGGAATCTTTCAAGAATGCCTTAAAACGGATATCCATTAACAAAATTTTCAACTAACAAAAAGTAATACCCAGTGGCTGGTCATGTTAGTGGTTATGCGTACCTACAATTTATCATAAAAATATACATATTATTTAACTGCATAGGAAAAATACTTACCAGTACCTCTATGTTTTTTCGTATGTAAGACAGAGGTTCGAGTCCTTCCACTGCATGGTAGTACATTTGTACTCTTCCTTGGAGTCCCAACCAGCTGATTAGTCGCTTCTATCGATGAATCCTCAATTTGTTCAAGATTGTCCTTAGCAATGTTAGATGAATCCAACAGATCTTTCAACATTTTTTTTCTTGAAAGTTTAACTGTCACTGAAGCGGCTTTCCTCTTCTTGCCTGTCGAGAATAAAAATCAATCACATAAATCATCAAATGACTGAAATACAACACAAATATCAATAACAATTTGAATCTAATTTCAAAATGAAAAACTTTCATATGTATTCGAAATTGTGTTGCGGTCTTTCATTTAATCAATAATGTTCATCTAGTCCTACATTTTTTAACCCCTGCTTCAAGGATGACGCTGAATAAATAAATGCTGATAATGAAATATATATAAATATAGGGTGTCTCCAATCGCTTCTGCCACACTTCCAGATCTTATAGAAAATTTTAAGCCAAGCAAAGAAATTCCTATGAACTTGTGTTCGCAAACCCTTCAGTTTTGAGCTACACACAAAAAAACATGAAAAATTAAAAACCACGTTTTTTATCATTAGCCTGACCGCAAAACAGCTCGAAATAACATCTTTTGAGGACTACTTTCTGCGTAGAATGAAATTAAAATTAGCCTGATCCGCCAAAAATCAAATTTTATTTTTGGCAATTTTTCAAAATAAGGAGCTGAGGGAGTAGTTACGCAAAATTTACCAATGCTCACATTTTTACCAAAAATTCACAACTTCATTAGGCACTCAATCAAAAAATTATCCGTAACATCGTTTGTTGGTGATCAGTTTCTTCGTCCCATCAGACCAACCCCAGTCCGATTCACAAAACAGTTGAAACTTGGCTAATTTACTGCTTTTCACCCACGAGAAAATGTTACTGTTTTTTGACGTGTACCTACCCCCTACTGAGAAAAATGATGTACGAAAAATCTGAACGGCTTATTAAGTGTACACAACTTTTAATGAACGTTACATTTTAATTATTGTAAAAAAAAACTATTATAATAATTGTATCATACAATAAATTACCTTTTAATGAGGGAGGGAGGTTTCAATATACCTTCCTCGAGAAGTTCTAATTTTCGGAATCGATTACCAACACATCGGTCACAGGTTCAAAGGACCTTTTTTACTCAGCGTATATACGAATCGATTGACAGTATATTAATGTTAAGTCGACATAGAACCATACAAAGCCATTACTAGTAAAAATATGACATACACTCACTAACTTAAATTTATTCTTTATCTTTATATGAAAAATCATTAATTTCGTTAACAAAGTTCCAGCAAATTAAAAGGTAGACGAAAAAAAAAAGTAATAATAAATAAATAAATCAGCTAAGTCTTGGATCTTCACTAAGTTAAGTTTAGATTATTGAAGGATTGCTATAGGTAGTTTCCATAGTGTACCTATCCTTCAGAGCGTGAAATATTCATTAATTCACGCTCCATATTTATTATTTCATGCTCCGAAGGGTAGACTAATCATTTAGACTAATTTTTGCAACCAACTTGATTCATAATTTATCACACCAACTTTGCGAAAAATGTCAGTGAGGTCAGTCTAACTTATGCGTTCATTTCTATTTTTGACCGTTGAGTACAACGTAACATCATTTCAACATCACTGTCTACCCTCCGATTTAGAAGGGTAGGGAGGAGGAGTAGCTACAATATTTGATGAATAAGTTGGGATATTGCATTAAAAAAAATAGTCACAACTTACTTGTGAGACATCTTGTTTCATTTTGGCATTCAAATTTGGAAGGAAAAACACCTTTCTTCAATCGAATCGGGGGTAACAGAATCTCCTTGATTTCTCATTAATTTTACGTACATATAATTGTCCAAGTCTTCTTCTAGCTGTAAAGAAGCGATGTAAATATTAAGTAATTCAACGAGACGAATTTCCTTAATTTATTTCTCTAAGACCCTTATTCAAATCACATAGGTACAGGTCAAACTGAAGGAGAGAGATGCTTTGTTTGTAACATTTTGATTGGTAATTTTGGAGAATAATAATTGTTGACTTCGTGCATAAACAAGAAAGCTGTACAACTAATATACAGCTAGGTAAACATCTACTTGACTGTATATGATATTTCATATGTATACATGTTGTATATACATCCTGTAGGTATATATTCAAAAAGTAGGAAAGCTTTTTTACTGTCGGTAGTAGGTACGTGAATCTTACACCAGATGACTAAATTTAATTTTCTCTAGTTATCTTAAATATGTAGTTTGTTCACAGATGAATGACTAATTAAGTTTGTCGTTAAGTAGGTATTTTGGAAGTGAAGTAGAGTACTTACATTGAAATGGTCTTCGCAAGTGTACATTGATGGTTGATTGAAGGACAAACTGTCTTTTCTCCTGATGAGCTCGAACCATTTCTTTCGAATTTTTTCGCCACGAGGTACATGAATAAACCATTTTTCTGGTGTTTTGATGGTAGTACTCGTGCAGTAGGGAACGATACAGTATTTGTACGACATTTTCACCAAAAAGTAAGAAAAAATGACAATGAAACTATTTACTTTTGAACACGTTGTATTACCTTCAGCTCGGTTTCTTTCTTCATCTTCTTCACTATTATACATTTTGGTACCTAATGGGATGTGCCTAGATACTTCTGTTGTGTAAATAGATGTTGCAACATCATAGAAAGTAATAAGAAACGCATGTTTTACGTTAGTTTAGTTTATTGCAGGTCTGTATAGCCCCTTCTGGGACGGTCACAGTGACGTCACACAGTTGTCAGCCAATCACGGAGCGTTCTCAGCGCCTTCCCCTTCTCTCGATTTTTAAACTCGAATTTAATTATTACAACAATTTTCGTTGTTGTGTTTCATTATATATTTGTGAATCGGAAGTGGTCCAGTTTATACTGGAAAAGGTTTCAGGGCGAATTTCAGATGGGTGCAAGTTCCTCATTACTTTCCACTCAAATTTCAAAACAAAGTAACATAATATGATAGCTAATCTACGAAAATTCGCTCATACGATCATGCTGAATGACTGGAACTTTTTCTTCGAAAACTCGCTAAAAGACCAATTTCATTTGCAAAAAGCCCAACTCTAACTGCAAATGCTATAAATTACTAAGCTGCATTTACACACTGACTTTTAGGAAGAGCAAAAATTACCGCAGTAATTCTCTTACCTTTGCACATTGGAGGCATGATGGAGAGGATTATTTTAAATCCTTCTCGGGAAGAGTCGACATTCAAACTAAATAAGTAGGTACCTACCTACATACCTACCTAGTTCATCACTAATGTTGAGTCTGGAACGTTTTGTTTATAGCTCTAACCTTTGCAATGCAGTTGTACGGATAAGGCTCGTTCAAACTAGAAACCTTTTCAATCAACCCCATGAACTAACTTAGTACTGGGTTAATGTTTTTTTAAATATTTATATTTTATATATATATATATATATAATGGGAAACCAATAATATATTTGATTAAATAACACATAATCATACACAAACCGCTCCCCTCCCATTCTCGTAAGAATAAGAACTGAAGACCAGAAAAGTTACCACAGACCTGTGGGTTGGTAGTCTGTGTCTGTGGAGCAACCCGAAAGACGGGCAGATCACTTTGTTGTTGGTTAAAGTTGTTTCTCTGTATCATGTTTTACCGCTGGGTCTTTTTCTAGAAAATTGAACAAAATTCAGCGCGAGCCGAAGTATTTTCTATTGATTTTTACGTACACCAATTCGTTGCTAGGGTATTTAATAAAGAAGAAGTGACTATGAAACGTATTTCTACAGCACATGATGGCTTTGAAGATATTTGTGCATTTGAAACCACATTTGTGCATTGATGGTAAACAGACCCTCATTGTACCTTTCTATATCACACCAGGTAGGTATATACACTCGTGGCATTAGAAACTTCTTTGCAATGAATTTGATGGCATACAGTCCGAAAGCAGCAGTTTTTGAAGTTTTAATAGACGAGGCTCATTTGAATTGATCATCTACAGGCCTACTGTGTACGATTGACAAAGTGAGGACTACGCAGATCAGCCAAGTGAGCTCGGGAGCTTATTTCTCTTCTAATAGACCTACGAGGCTAAAATTTGGTATTGAACCTCGATAGTTATGCTGTATACGATTGTCGAAATGAGACCATCCTGATCAGCTGTGTGAGCTCGTGAGATCATTTCTCTCCTAATAGACCTAGTAGATTGAAACGTTGTATGAAGCATCTACAGGTAGGTATGCTGTGTACGAGTGACAAAGAGGGGAACCACCCAGAGCAGCTGTGTGAGCTTGGTAGCTCATTTTTCTCCTATTAGACCTCGGAGGCTGAAATTTGGTATTGAGACTCTATAGGCTTGCTGTATGCGATTGAGGATTGACCAAGTGAGGACCCACACTGATCAGCTGAGTGAGCTCGAGAGCTCATTTCTCTCCTAATATACGGAGGAAGCTGAAATTTGGTATTCAGCAATATTACTACGAGAGAAAACATGATAGATGATTTTAATTTAATAGTTCCAACGTTTCTCGAATACCTTCCTACTCAAAGCACTGTGTGGTGGTCAGATGAGCATAATTTACCTCAGATAAGGGGAAATGCCAGCCAGAGGAGCGGATATTATTCTACTTGTGTGGTGTAACCACATCATCATGCGCCAAATTTAGGAGCGTCTCCAGCCTGTGCCGGGCGGCGGCACAAACTAGCAATAAGAGCGGACGCTAAGGGAATCACAGTCTAATTTTACTTACATAATTAGCAGTATCTTATTCATAATTTTCAAATCACTTTTTCATAGTGAGAAGGTAGTTTAGTTGTGTTTTTGGGTATTTTTTGGCCATTTTGAGGATGATTAGGGACTTCTTAGATTAGTAATATAGGGAGGTTTGGGTTTATGGAGGATTAGTTGGATAAATAGATCAGAAATATGTGTATAGTTCGGTGATCTAGATGCTTTCAAGCTCGCATCTAGAAAATAAAAAAAATATTCTAAATCAATCTCTTCAGTAAAATGTAGATTAGTTGGACAAATAGAATCACGTTTCAAAATTTGCTTCAAAGGATGTGTACAAATAAAGCAAAATAAAAATGTAATTCTGAGAAATGTGTGGATCAGCTTAGATTTTTCTCATATCGCAATATATTGTTCTGTCGGTTATTAGTAACAGGAAAACACGAGAAATTTTTTGTCTCTAAATCCCCCCCAAACATCCCCACAGCTATTTTTAGACCAGATAGAAATAAAAGGATCTAATCGACCTAAACACATCCCAGGTGCAACGGGCCCTTAAGAAAAGGTGTCTCAGTTCACCACCTGGGTATCGAAGTACCTGCGCCATCCCCTCCTGATTATCGACTCAAGTTGACTGTCATGATTTCTGTTCTAGATAAGCCTTCTATTTCATGTCAGTAGTTGAGAGATTTAGGTAGTATTTTCGGTAAATCCTAACTTACCTGATATTTACTCACATTTTTATACTCATCTCTGATTTTAGGATTTACCTGATTAAAAGTTGGGCTGCCACACCATTTACTTAGTTGGGTGAATCATGTAAAATGTCATAGCAGTCTAAATTTACTTTTTTTGAAACATTTTAGGCATAAATCCCAATCTCAATCTTGCAAAAAAATACATCACAATTCCATGATTGTGCGATTGCCCAGACATGTAGGTACCTAGTAGATAATATAAACAGAAACATTAGGTAAGAAAATTCCAGTATCTAGATACTTATAAAATCAGGAGTCGATGAAAAGGAAACCTTCAAAACGTCGAAAGGCTGTCTTCATCGTGAACACAGCTGCGGCTATCTATGCCTACAATATACCTAATCTAAATTGCTGATATCACATTAACTATGGACAAAAAGCCTACAACTGATTATGAAAGAAACGATGTGTGTCCTAAACAATTCAGTAATGATCGTATTTTGGATTTAAGCGATTCAGCTCTGAAACCGCCGCTCTAAATTACCATATATTTATGTATTATAATACGTGAGCAGCTCATATAAGTAACCTATCTACACCAGGCGACATACACATACCTATAAATCTGTAAGGCTTGATGTCGCAATGATCCAAACAGATTATAATTCGATGAAATATGTACAGAGTTACCTATTGGAGTGTGACTGAATATTTCCTATCAAAATTGAAGAGGGTGTATGATGAGTTAAATGTGACCAACGCCGAACTTCGCGAAGTCTTGGACGAAATTAGAACAAAAGATTCGAGAGTTGGTTGTCTCAAATCGAAGCTGGGTGCCCTGCTAAGAGAAGTATTACCATTAAATTCAATCCCCTATACCTATATATATATATATATATATATATATATATATATATATATATATATATTTATATCCATAAGTATTGAAACACGTGGTGTGAAACTGACAATATCACTTTCAACAACCAAATCCTACGGTCACCCCTATTTTGAACAGAAATCCAGTCCTAAACATTAAAACCGACCAACTATCAAATCAAAAAATAACTTTGCGAAACTTGGAATTGAAACAATTTAACACTCAAATACCTTCCTCCGCTATAACACACAATCTTCTACCAGTTAAACCGAGCATATGGACAATTCTCCTATATATGTTAGTAATAACTTGTGCAATATACATTCTAATACAATACCGAAAGTACCATAAAACCCTTAAGATTAACCGAACTCAACAAAGCGATCAAAATATCGCAACAAATGCCTCTGTATAAATAAACCTTGTAAGTTTAATTAATTAAATGTGTACATAACTATGTCACTATTCCACTGATGTTTGATGAAATGTTTATTATTAGGTTTCATTGTAATATTTTATACTTTGTTAAATTTTATCCTACCTGTCCAATACCTAATATTGTAAGTTAGAATCATTTCAATCCTTATAATTTTCTTCCGACTCTTGTACTTGACGATTTCACTTTGTTATCTTTTACAACGATAATCAAATTTCCTATGGGTGTCAGCGTGTTGACCTCTCAACTTTATAAATTCCCAACACGATACTTCAGTATTCGTTGTACCTTTGACTTAGAAGTCAACATCATATTTTTGCTTCATTTTTTTCTCAAATGAAATTAACGATTGTGCCAACCCCGAATTTCATGCTTGGGGGGAAGATGTTTTGTACGTAAATATGCTGATGGGTAATTAATACACTGACAAAGCACACTCAAACAACCTGTGATTAAAGAAGCACATTGTGTCGCTCAGAAATTCGGCCAAAAGTCGTGTCAATCTTTACTGAATAATAAAAATTACCATGTTTGTCCTATTTTGACGAGTCAGTCGTATTTATTCACTTTTGAATTAATTAGTACGTAATTAATCACATAGGTATATATGATGCAATTTCGTACAATTAATTTATAACCCTATCATTTACATTTATAAATTTTTGTAAAATCCAGTTTCTGTAAATAAAATTTTGATTTAATTAATTGAACTTGATAACTCTGCCCTCAAGATTCAATCGTATGATCCCTTAATAGTTTGACATGCTATTGAAGATGATGTAGGGCAAAATGTAGGCAATGATTTGCACAAAGACGCTTTATTTAGAATATTTTGTGAGAGTGAACATATGTACCAGCCAGAAAATATAGAGATCATCTACCCCTGGGGGAAGTGAGGAAGTCTCTATATAACTTCAGGGTTTTCTTTTTATTCGTCAACGAGCTGATGGTGTTCCTACTGAGAGTGGCGAGAAAATCTATGAAGTCCTTCACATTAGCTTTCTCAACGTTTGACGATGGTTTGGAGTCCGCAGTGACAAGACGCTGACGATAGTTGGTAACTACGTGAGGGACTTTCTTTTTCAGCTTTACTCGTTTGGCAGCCAAAAGGGAATTCGTGATTTTCACGTGACGAGTAGTTTGATTATTTCTAACGTGGTGTCTATCATGGTGTGGGTGGTGAGAGTTGTGTTTTCTTCTAATTATAATTGTGCTAGATGATGAATTCGTACTCGTAGTACTTTCACTATCTGACGACAGGTCACTAGAAACGCTCTTCAAATCTATCTTTTTCATTGCACTTTTTTGGGGTTGTTCGTGTCTATGATTAGGGCGATCGACTCTGGCATGCTTAATATGGTTATGTGTATTTTTATGTTTTTTACTACCACGATTATATTCATCTTTCGAATGCCTGTGATGGCCACGTCTACCATGATCATGAGCAAACTTGATGGATCTATCGTCTCTTCGGAAATGCCTCACATTATGAACATGTCGTCCGATGTGTTCATAGTCACTACTAGATGATGTACTACTTATAGACACCGTTCGACTTGGCACTTGAACGTCTTTGTGTTGCCTTTCGAGTGTCTCGCGTTTCTTTGGCTCTCTAACAATTCCTTTCCTCTCTGTACTGTCTTGCTTATAATTTACGGAGTCATCGCTGCTCAAACTTCTTTGTTTCGGGAGGAGGGAATGGTGATGGTGACCACTGACAGCAGTACGCTTAGAAGGCTTATGTTCACTTTCTTCTGGCTTGATATCATACCTACTGTTTCGTTTTACTATCTTTGTATATCCATTAAGATCTCGAAACCAAAGAGGAGGCTTTTTTGGCAAATGGTTAGAAAATCCGTGCTTGCATTTATGTTTAAACAATCGCCCGCCTTCATTCATATACACGACAAACTTCTGTTCTTCCCTTTTATTATCCATAGGTTCTGGAAGTGCGTAACTTGTTGAGGCACTTGAGCAGGATTGTGCTGCCGGAACTCGAACATTGTAACTTTTGTAAAGGTCCGCTTTTGAAAGGGCGAACCCCTTTTTAGCCCTCCTTGATTTTGAGTTCTTTCGCCTATAACTATTCTTTTTCCGATTTTGCTTCGCTTGAGCTTTGACACTGACACGATCTTCCTTATTTGCCGACTTTATATTTATTTTTTCAATCCACTTGCGAGTTTTTTCTTCTCGGGGATTCACTTGCTTGCTTTGTCCAGGATATATCTCTAAAAGATCCATGATTTCCGATGCCTTTTGAAGACCTAGTTTTGACTTTCTATGAAAGAATTTTCGACCAGTTCTTATTCCATTTTCAATACGAAGGGCCATAACTAATTGACTCTCAACTGTGGGCTCAAACACAACTGCGTCTGACTCGGGAGCTTCACTGGGAATGAAGTTCGAATTCCAGATACTTTGTTTCAAATCTTCATTTGCAGTATTGTGATGACCCTGGTGAACATCAGTTGGCGCTTCCCATTCGACGTCAGGGTTATTAAAATTGAGATATTCAGTCGGTAAGGTAGCCATAGGATTTCCTGAAGTCATGATTGAGCGTTTGGTATCCTGGTGGGAATTCACGCATGTAGTATCGTTCCGAAAACCTGGAACAATAATTTGGTATTCCTTATTAAAAGGCTATACGATAAAATCAACTAAATATCCCTGAAAGACATTGATCGTTATAGTAATAAGGCATTCAGAAATTGTTAACATCAACGTCGACAAGAACAGTTCAAGTCCATCCAATCAAATCAAACGCGTAATATGCTTGTCAAAAAAAAAAAAAAAAAAAAAACTACCTATTAATGAAAATTTAATTATAGATGCGATTAAAAAATGTACCAACCGATGAATACCGTGGGTCGACATTTGATACTTCCAGAACATCATTTACCTATATCAAGAACTTTCGCGCCATTGAATGGAAATTTCTGTATAAAACGTCCAATTCTCAAAGAATTTGATGTATCACTTAGGTATACAAAAAACGCCTGCCAAGTTGAGTGGGCAGTATAGCTTCCTCACAAATTGTAACATGGATGTATAGAATTAGTTGAAGAACAAAGTACGAGTCGAAATGATTGATAAGTCGAAGTTATAAGAAATTAACGTTTGCGCACACACTTTTTTTTCCAGAAAACTCCCCTCAGAGACAGAGTACCCCACGCCATTAAGAAAAAGAAACGAAAAAACTAAATTAAAAAGTGGGGAGGACGCCCAGGTTTACCCAACGCCGGCCCTAGGGATTAGGGAAGATGGAGGAGAGAGAGAGAGGGATGAAAGGAAGTGCCCCTATAAAATGACAACCAGTTTAAGTAAGACCCCCCCCCCCCCCCCAGGACGCGGGTGGTGATACCACGGAGCACTCCTGCCGAGATGCCCAACTCGAGAAGCTCCGTGGCACTTTTCCCGCACCACACCCCGCGCCAGGACACGGTCGCGGCCATGACCTTGATGTTACTAGGCGCCACTCTTTTTAGCTCAGATATCGCTTGCCGCAGGTCATCCCTATAATATTTTTCTTATTTTAGCCCTCCAGGTCTGCTCCATGTCCACGCTGCCACTGACAACTTGGATATCCAGGATTATGGCAGACCTATCGGGCTTGAATGCAACGATATCTGGCTTCTTGCCCCGGTCACTCGGCATATGGTACAGTATCTCTCTCCCCACATCCCAGCCGCTGGATGACAAAGCACATGCTATCTGCTTGGCAACCACATCATGACGCAGAATGCGGCCACCATGAGTCCGTGGACACACACACACACACACACACACACACACACACACACACACACACACACACACACACACACACACACACACACACACACACACACACTACTATTACTCCAACGGCAATGCAATTTATAGGAGGACGACTAGGAGCTAAACTGCACAACCCTTGAAAATTTCAAGAAAATCGGTCCATTAGAGGTTTCTGTCTGTGTCGATCAATTTTAGCTTTGCTCATGCGCTATAGTTACTTCACCAATCGCGATATAATTCATAGGGAATTTTCCTTGGACACATATCTATCTGCTCCCCGAGTTTGAACAAAATTGGACTATAAGATGTTAAGAAATCTACGTTATAGTAAATAAATGTTTGCGCATGCACACAGACGTTATTTGACGGCAATGCAAGTTACAGAAGACCTTCTAGAAGCTGTCCCGCACAATCCCTGAAAATTTCACCAAAATCGTTCCATTAGACTCGGAGTTTTGCCTGTGTCAATCGATATTAGTTTCGCGCATGCGGAACGATTATTACTCTACCAATCGCGATATAATCTATAGGACATTTTTCTAGAACATACATCTAATCACCTACCGAGTTTGAACGAAATCGGACCAACAAATGATAAGAAATCGACGATATAAGAAACTTACATTTGCGCATGCGCATAGGCTACTGTTGATTCGACGGCTTTGAAAATGATAGGGAACTGTCTAGGAGCTAGCCCGCACATTCACTGAAAATTTCATCGGAATCTGACTGAGACTTGGTATAGTTTTGGGCGTGACAAGGATTTACCACAGACAGACGGAAATGAAACCAAAATTGATCAGCAAGCTCTGAAACTCAAAAAGCAAGTGGAAATTTTGATTTTGGAGGACACCAATTTTTTTTTACTTCAATCACGAACACAAAGCTTCCCTACCTACGGTAGCGAGGAAGCAATATTAACTTTTTGATCTCCATTTCATATTCATTTTCGTTTTAGATTTCCAGGACAAGTTTGGTTTCCTATTTGTCTGTGCGTCCTCTAATTCTTGTAAGTGGAGAAAACATACCTACTCACTTCCATTTCGATTTCCATGAAATGTGCGGATGCTCCATGAATTTTATCTTTGCCGGAAATTGTAGCCTCTGTGCAGGCGAAATATACCTAGATGCCTTGTACCTACCACCGATCCTACCACCATACCTTCAAAAAGTTTCTTTAGACTGACGAAATTGTGAGAGGTTCAGCGGGATTCCAAGCATGCCGGATCAGTGAATGGAGGCGCATAAATCAAAACATAAATAAAATTGTATAGTTCTCATCTCGTTTCAATGAAATTGTGCGTTCACATTGGTTTATTATTTTCAGTAATGAACCTCTGTAATAGACCATGAATAAAAGTGTACCCCCCCCCCCCCCCCCCCCACCATTCCACCTCAAATTTTGTTGGTTTACATTTAAAAATATATAGATTCCAAAAACTAATCAAAAATGTATGAAGGTAAATAAAATGGAAAATCTGTCCGCTTGCTGTACGGAGCTTTTCCCTCAAACTACTGGACCAAGGTAAGTACATGAAACTTTCATGAAGTAATCCTTGGCATTACTTCCAGTCAACCCCAAAGGAAAAAACTGAAAGATTAAAAAATACTGATTAGAAAATCAGGATCTCAAAATTTTCAAAATAAAGTTTTTTTAAATATTTTTTTAACGGATTTTATTTGAATTCAGAATGAGACCTTCCGAAGGTAAAATCGTATGTATGTTATCCCCAAGTGCTAGAACATAGGTAGGAAAATAGAAAGTTTCAGTCATGCAGCATAATCGTTTGAGCGAATTTTTGTAAATTATCGTATTGTATAATGTTAAATTGTTTTGAAATTTGAGCTTTCTGGATGCAAAGAAAATTTCAAGTATTAATTTTATGGCAAATAACGTATTTTAAATAATTATCTGCTTTTCTAAAAGTGATTTTGGATTTTTAGCATTTTTTATCCATTTTTAGGCAAATTTTGATGAAAATTCAAGTACAGTTTTCAGCAAAACTTTGTACATAGATTTTTGAATGTTCAATTTTATAGTTGATAAACTTTATTAGAGTAATATTCTGCTAAGATTAAAAATTTAATGATTTTAAGCCGATTTTGCCTCATTTTTTGAAATTTGAATAATTTAATGTGATCAAAAAGTTCTGTCCGACGAACTCATCCTTGCTTGATTTTTTGGAGCTAGAACGGAATTTTTATCTCAACCTAAAGGAGAGTTATCGTCATGAATAATATATATATATAATTGGTATAATATATATATTATGGGTGTCCCCAAAAAATGTTCCCCACCCCCTGCTAAAATCGTTGATAAATGGTTCTAATTTTTTTTTTCAATTATGTTTCTTTGTAATGATCTCAAAAATTAAAAAAAATTTCCCATTGCGCACTTGTGTAAACGTGCGCAATTGACAAACTTCGCTATTTTATATGCGAACCCCATTTTTTATTGCAGATTTGAATTTTACGAGAAATTTCATGAAGACAACTCACGATCACTCGATTTTTTATGTGGGCGCAAACGGGCGCAATTCCGCTACAAAGTGCGAAAATTGTGAAATACTGAGTTTATGAAGACATTCAATTGTCACATTTAATACAAGATTTTGGGGTATTATTTCGTGCTGAACCTAGAAATAGCGTTCATTTATTGATATTTGCACCACCAACTTGGGAAAACACCAAAAAATCGATCAGAATTGCACTTTTCTTACACCTTTCCACAAAGCGTACTAAAATGTAGTTTTCTTTTTGTGTTTTCCTAAGTTGGTGTTGCGAATATCAATAAATGAACATCATAACGAGGTTCAGCACAAAAAATACTCCAAGATCATGTATTACATGAGGCAATTGAATATCTTCAAAAACTTGTTGAAGATGATGTCAATTGCGCAAGTACGCAATGCGCTATTTGGTAATATTTGAGATCCTTACAAAGAAACATTCAATGAAAAGAACGACATCACGGGAATGAATGAAAATCTGCATTGTCTTATACACAGCATGACAGCATTGTCTTCTACACTATGACGATCGTGGCCTACAGCCTGAACTGCCCTCACTCATCTCTAGTTGTCCTGAAACATATTTTCCCCACTATCAATCCAAAAGTTCTAGTCATGAGCGAATTTTCTTAAACTACCTATTGTTTTATGATATGTATGATATGATATATATGATACGATACCTATGTATGATATGATATTGCATTGAAATTGGAGCAATTACAGGAGAGAAATTGTAAAAAAAAAGTTTTATGGCAAAAAACTCATATTAAATAAACTTTGGCGATACAAATAAGATTTTAGATTTTTTGCAGTTTTTATTCACTTTTTTTAGCAAATAATAATGAAATTTAAGTACGTTTTAGCAAATTCCCAAAGAAAAATTGAGGTATTAGATGGCTTCGAAATTTTAAAAGTGGGTAGGAAGGGTCGGGGACCCCCAACAAATCCGTTTTATACCTACATCAAAGAACACTATCCTAGATTTTAACGTTTTATATATATATATATATATATATATATATATATATATATATATATATATATATATATATACATATTTATTTAGAGCGAATTTTCATAAATTGTAGTACTATGTTTTGAAAATTGAGCACTTTGAGTGAAAAGAAATTGTTAATTACCTACTTTATGGCAATAAAATCATTCTAAATATTAATCTGCAATTAAAAAGTCCAGTCATGCAGCATGACCCCATGAGCGAATTTTTGAAGAAATCTTCGATTATTTCGATTTTTGACTGATTTTTCAACTTTGAAAATTTTGAAAACTTGATACACATTCTTATAGGAAGTTTTCCGCTGATTCCGAATATACCACATGTTAGTATGCTGAAAAAATTATTTCGCACAACAAATCGCAAAAAACAGGCTATTTTGAAATTTTTGACTAAATTTTTGAAAGTTTCAACCCGAAGATGTAATCCGATCATGCTGGCCAACGAACTTGAACCTTCGTTTTGTGTCCTTAACATTTTAAAATTTGTTTGAAGTTTCTAGCACAATTCTACGGACAGTTATCGTCTGGAATGACACATACACATATACATAAAAAAATGCGTTAAACTTCAGAATATGATTCAGAATAGCCTGAAACGGATTTCTGTATAAAATTTTATCAAAAAATCACATTCTACAAATTTTGAGGCGAGAGCAATAGCTTAATTTTCTTCAAAAATTCGCTAAAATGAGATTGTGGATTTTTAACTTTTTTAGCGAGTTTTAGGTACAGATTTTCTTAGCACATTTCAATGAAATTCAAGTACATTTCCACCATAATTTTATACATTTTTTGAGGAATATTCTGCTTAAAAATATAAATTTAACGATTTTTTTAGCTGTTTTTGCTATGTTTAGTGATTTTTTCAGCACTATTTTTGAATTTTGACCAATTTAATGTGCTCAAAAAATGCTGGCTAACGAACTCTTTTGGAAAGCTTGATTTTTTGAGC
Source organism: Adelphocoris suturalis (assembly GCA_030762985.1). NCBI lineage: Eukaryota > Metazoa > Arthropoda > Insecta > Hemiptera > Miridae > Adelphocoris > Adelphocoris suturalis. Next base: position 6,903,216 of record CM061040.1, on the reverse strand, counting down.
AAGAACGGAATTTTTATCTCAATTCTAAGGAGAGTTATCGTCTGTTTTGTCTCAAAACGGATTTCAGCGAAGAAGATTTTCCAAAACTTTGGTTTTTAACATTTTTGGAGCCATTGTAATAGTTTCCTTTTCTACGAAAATTAGCTGAAGGCGTAAAAAATTCGTTCCAACGCAGAAAAATCCGTCTTGGCAAAAGACAGGTCAAGTTAGTTGGCCAAATCGCTCCAAAATTTCAGGCTCAAATTTACAATTTAAGGGCCAACAAAATGCTAAAAAATAAGCTTTTTGATAAAAAGGCATGTGGGCATGTCAGGGTCGAAGAATTTTTCAGGGCTGAGTTGATTGCGACCACTCCTCAGATCTCTAAGATTCATAAATAGGTAAGTGAGAAAAATCGATTTTTAGGTGAAAAATGCCCAGAATTGACCAAATTTTCGAGTTCGGTTGCGTGTTCTAAAATTTTCTTTGCGATCTCGTCACACAGCTGTCCCCTCAGTTTTATTCAGGACATGGTTGGCCACAATGATCAGAATTTAGGTTGCTAATTTAATGTTATCCACAACTTTTCTTCGAAAACTCGCTCTATTATTCATGCTGCATGACTGAGTAATTCAGCATAACTTGTGCAAAAATATTTTGATGTCTTAGTTCATTGCTGATAATTTTATTCTCACTGAAATTCTGCTAACAATTATAAATTTAACGATTTTTGGCTGTTTTTAGTGATTTTTTGCCACGTTTTTGAGATTTGCCCAATTTAATGTGCTCAAAAAGTGCTGGGATGTGAAATTGTAATTGACGACACGAATTTCACATTCCCAAACACCACTCACTAATATAGATGCCAAGGCGAAGCAGACTGTCGATCCCGAATGTGTGTCTACCAATTGACCTGCAAGAAATCCAAAGAGGAATAGTCCAGGGGGCTTCTATGTAGGAAAAGAAACGCAACTGAACTTGCTGATGAACAATCATAGCACGTCAGTGAACCATTTCTAACCACGGCCAATAAGGCTCCACACAAGATCACATCGACCCTCGGTCATTTTTAATGAATGCTTCGGTGTTAAAGTTTTAAAGAAGATGACGAAGCCAACTAACGATAGACTATTACAACAGTCGGAAAGGGCGCATATGTTAGTACTGGGATCAAATCGTTCTCCTGGACTCAACATGAATGATTGAGTAACTCCATCATGGTGACACGATAATCAAGACAACAAGATATATACAAACATTCCCTGTACTAAATTCTCTTTTCTTCTAATTTTGACAAAAAATCAATCGACATATCAAGCCATTCTTTCATCTTTATATTTGTGAAATGTCTTAAATTTAATTGATTAAATAATTATATATATATATATATATATATATATATATATATATATATATATATATATATAATGATTTCTTGGAAACCCAGCGACAGTTAAATTTAAACTTCCAAGGCTGCATAACTGGAATAAAATCTGGATCGAACAAACAATAAAAACTGCCACGTAAATCACATGAATATAGAAAAAATGTCATGATTTATCGCTATTACCCCCTTTTGATACATTATCCAAAAGTAGACCAAAGTGAATATTTAGAACATCATGATTCATCAGCATTACCCTCTCCGGATGAAATTTGAAAATCCTGAAATACTCTCCAAAACCACATCAAAATCATAATAGAACAAAATAAGAATGGCAAAAATCGGTCGAGATTTGTAGCTTGGGCAGCGTTTGAAAAAATCGGTTATTACCCCCCCACCACAACCACAATCACGAAAATCGGTCAAGAATAGTGGCCTGGGTGGCGTCGACAAAATTTGTTGAACAAATCACGATTTCTCGGTTTTACCCCCTCCATTCCCCCATTTGCATCTTGAAATTCAAATTGTCTAAGATTTGTCTCACAAATAGACTGAAATTGGGATCGAACAAAGAAGGATTCCTCGGTTGAGAATTGTGACCTGGGATGATCTTAGAATGGTCTGAAATGGTTTGTATGTGGTTATTTTTTTTCCTCGTGCTTGGGCTGTCCCCATCCCCACCCCCCTGGATCAATTCCAATAGGTCGTCCCTCTATTGACAATGCCTAGCTTCAGAGGGACGTCCTAAAAAGCTGATGGATTTAGATCCAAATTTGAATATTGCTTTGAGATTATATCTCTGCACTTCTGTTTCATACTGCTCTGCAGTGAGATCGTTCCCTACTCTCGCAAGGCCCTATAACATCTTACGTCACCAACTGACGCGATTTTGTTTTAGAATCTACAAGGGATTCTACCAGTCAGCTTGCCCAAGCATGGACAGCTAGTGTTGAATAAAGACTAGACTTTCATGTTACAGATGAAGTGAGTGTGGATATCCCCCTTTGCGTGTGAAGTGACACCACTCGTCCCATCTATCCCTGAGTCACTTATTGGTTTTCTTTTGAAAACCACAAAACCAATAAAATAATGTATTTCTACTTGGATTGACCCGATAATGTTGACAACTTTGAGATGCTCAAACATGAGAACAATATTTAGATGCCTTCTTTTTTTTATTAACCAGCATTAAATATGCAAGAATGCAACAGCTCACTCACTATCACTTGAGTTTTGTGTCGAGAGTCGTGCCACAGAGTCCTTCAGCAATGTTTCCATTCTTTCATCTATTCTGGAGTGTACATAATTGGCTTGTTCAGCATCTGCAACTGTGGATATCATCAAATTCAACTTGCACTTTCAAACTTACTAACTTAACATTTAAATGTATTGGTATTTATTGAATTTTACTCAGAAATGGAGCTAGTTAGGAGGATGTTACTCACAAATGTCTTCAAAAATATCACATGGTTGGTCTTCAGCATCATCATAAGTTGAGATCTTATAAAAAAGATGGTCTCTAAGGTTCCTCTTATTTTTGTCTTTCTCGAGTAGTTCTGGCCCATAAAGTCGCAAGAAAGTTTCTCTAAGCAGGGCATTAACCCGATCAGAGCTAACTGCCCAGGGCCCATCCTGAGTTGGAGAATCTGAAAACAAAATACAAACCATGAAGTGTTGTACACTAGTGACTTTGAACCAGATGTGTGTAGATAACTGACACCAAAAAAATAGCATGCTGCTTTTTTTATGAGGATAACATCATTTTTTCAATGGAATAATAATTTATTTTTTAAGGACATTTGTTGTGAATTTATGAACTGTGTTCGCACTGACTAGCTTGCTACTGGCTATCCTAACTTAAAGTTTATATTAGGTGAGGCAGGTATGTGAAGGAACTTGATAAGGATCAGCCCCGCAAAGCTCACTACTGAGATGGGTAAGTACCCACTTCAATTTCGGTGGAAAGATACCACCATGCACTCTAAGTATAGGAACAAAAGGTTCTCAACCAATTTTCGTGATTCTTGTTGGGTTCGATTCCAATTTCAGTCTAGTTTTTATTTTATTTCTTATAATGTTTGAACATGCAAGGATGTTATGAACATGGGCCTCGAATAGCAATGTGTAAAACACATACAGCAAATGAACAGCCTTCAATACAAAAGTAAATCCCAAAAGATCCAACAATAAATGATCAGTAAATAACTACACAAAAGTGTGCAAAACAAAATGACACTACGAACATAAATGGCGTTGATGAAAACGCATTATTTAATTAGATCTTACTACCAACCTGAGACACAAAGAAAAAATGAATACATATGCGTACCTACATCATAAATATATTATATTCGTTTACATAATTTTAATCATATATTCATTTATTACTCATTAAATTTGCTTGATTCAATTAACATATACAAACATAATTCAATTGTCAAACAGGCATCGGCGCCTCAGCCGGCAAACTTCAATGAGGAAGTAATGTATTCTATCTAAGAGGTCGCCATCCGATCTAGGGCTTAGCAAATACAAGAAAATATTATTTCGGGCAAGATTTACGCTCATAGGTAACCACTTGGTCCTGCAATAATAGTATAGACGACAAACGACGAGGATGTGGTAAATGTCCTCAAGGTCGCCAGTATTGCAGTACGAGCAGGGAATTTTGGGTGATTAGATGTATTTAAAATCCTTAATCCTTACACTAGGCTAGTAAGAGCCCCCCAACCTAAGTTGAGCAAAGAGCCTCCTAAACACAAATGGAGCTCTCCCACGGAGATAAGCCTGGGGGGGACGCAAGCGTGTCCACAATGAATTTGTAAAAGGGACTAAAACACGAATCCTGAACCATCTCCAGATCTCTCTGCTTGAGCCAATTATTGATAGACACCAGCGAATTCCTCACCCATTCCCCTGAAACTCCGCCACAAAGCTCCTCCGTCGAGATCCCACATCTTTCCAGCTGCCATTTCAGTTGGCCAAACCAATTCATCTGCAATCCCCTTGAGAACCTTGGTTTAACGTAATTAGTTCATCCATACAAATCTTCGGAAGCCTAGACATTCCCAGACCTTCCACCCTCCTATACCAATTCAAAGCATTTTTAAGGATAATATACAGTAAGTAGGTGACACCAGCTTCCATCCTATCCTAACATAGCACCTAGGGGTTGATGGGGAAAGCTTTAGCAGCCTTTTAAAGAACCGAGCTTGAACCCTTTACGAAGATTCAGCGTACCTCAGGCGCCAGATGGGTGAGGCATGAAGAAGTGAGTTGACCACCAAGGTGTTAAATAAAGTACTAGCTGCCTCCCAGGATTAGTGTTTTGCTGCCGCGGCGAGTGTTTTAATATTTCCCCCCTCAACCGACCCTGACCTAGAAACTACAGCATCCACATTACCACTAAGCGTTCGAAGCGCTCTCCTTCGAGGCATCATCATCACAGCACTGACGATAGGCCAAAATAAGGACTTTGTAAGTCCCGATTCAGGTCTTCCTCTTCCTAAAAATAATACATTATCACGACGTCGTCATCAGGGTCCACTTCCCCCACGGCCACGGTTTCTCCCTCTGGGGATTTTAATGGCTTTGATGCCGAGCCAGCGCCACTGGAAGGGAAGATCTGCTAATTGTCTGTGGGACTTTATGGCCCACCCACCGGCCGCTATGTCGATTTTTATTCATCCTACTATGATCAAGAAATGGCAATGGGTTATGCGGACCGATGTGGATCGTGATACTTACATGCATATTTACATCATGCCGATCTACATAACATGTTTGATTCTGAGGAACATGCTCCGGTCCTGCTACTCCCAATACTTGAACCTACCTAGAGCCGAGAATATAACTTCGTCCACATTCATACCCGAGCCCGAACAGAAGGTACCTACTTTATGAAGCTCACTGTTATGCTCATCAATTAAATTTGAGTATGCTACAGGCTGCCTCTAGTATCCCTGTAGTTCACAGGTTTTTTCTAAATTTGACAGGGTTCTCTTGTTTTTTCTCTCGCTCCCTACAAAGGAATAAAGTTTTAGACTCAATAGTTAACAGTCATAGAATACCACGCGCATCTGGTACAAGGTGGAATTTCAAATCCATTTTGTATAGCCAATTGATAAAAGCTTGCTAAGAACTGCTTTTCAGAACGAAACGTTAGCGATCTGGTTTGTAATTACAGTTTACTCACTCCGATGTACCTACCTACTAATCTTGAGTATTGGTGTTTTGAATACTAGGATGTGTAGATCAGCTTGCTTTATAGATCAGCGGTCTGTGTAGTTAATTTATTAATCTGAACATTATACTTACTAGCTTGCATCTCAAAATTTAAATTGTAACGAAAACTTCTCAAATCAATATTTTCAGTAGAATATTGATCATTCTGGAAATGTTGCATTAAAGAAAAAGGTTATACATAAGTGAGTGGTGGTTGTGGGGTTAGACAACATTTCTATAGCCTTTTGAAATATCCGATTTTTAATTGATGTCTGACGTCACATTCTATCATTTCATCATAATTTAATTTGAGTTCCTTAATATTCCTTCAGAATTATTTCTACTAAGTAGTTCACTAGTGCAATACAATTGAAGCCTTGATAATGTTTAGTACTTTTAATAATAATATAGTCCATTCTAAAATGTTTAGATACTCGTACTTAGTAAGTAGGTGCCTATAAGATAGTATTTTTAATTTAATTTATTTATATAATTAATTTATATTTAATTTATCAATAATATTTAATGATCATGATTGATTATTATTTAGTAGCCATATTCTTTCATAATAGTTGCCCAAGGCATTTGACATGACCCAAGTGGGATTTATGTTTCATGTGTTTACATCAAAATTAATTTACACTGAAAACAAAACAAATCGAAGAAAAACCTCAATGCCCTTCTTGACTGTCAAATAGGTAAATATTTTTGTGCCACACTCCTTTTGCAGACCACCGGCCGCCACTGGAACCAGGTGACACAGTCTTGGGCGGATTTCGTAACGCAAATATGAGCAAAAAGGTGTCAGATGACCCCTTGATGCGACAACCCCTGAAGAGGGATGACTTCAATGACTGAATCCTCTTTGAGACTCTCGAGGATCTCGTCAGAAGAGCACGATCGAAGGTATTGGCAACGGCTCGTGCCCTGTGAAATATTGAGTTTCTGGTTAAGAGTGACTGTGACTTCAGTCTCTCCCAACTTTACTATTTTTCCGAGTCTGAATCCCTGTTCCTCCGAGGCTACTTTAGCGTGAAGCTTGGAGTTGGAAATGATTTTCATTTCAGTTGGTTTGCCTATCTTGTACACCAACGCATTTCCGATTTTTAGGGGACTGGAGGTTTTAAAACCATCCCCCTAATCTCGACGGTATAAAAACGTGGGAATCCATTCTTCTTGAAAAGATCAAAGAAGTTTCGAGTCACTTTAGGTATTTGGCCTTGATCATGCTGTTTCTTTGGTGAGCTCAGAGGCATCACAACAGCATCTGAGTGTTCAGTGGGGGTTACACTATTGGGGACTGAACAATATGCGATTACTTTTCCAGTTTTTAAAGGAATTTCATTGTTTGCACCTCCCAATTGTATGTCATGTTTCAACTAACTCACTCTCTATTATCTAATAAATTATTCAACTTTTTGTAATTGGCTCTAGCCGTAAATCTATACTATTTATAAGAATGAAACTCCGTTTGTCTGTCGTGTCTATGCTCGGCCAAACGGCTGAGTGGGGGGAGTATACGAGTGGGGGGATCTTCTTGGGATTTTCCGAAAGGGGGAACGAGCGAATTTCACATTTTCTAATCCCATCCGAACCATGGGCCGTAGGGCGGGAGGGGGGTGGAAGTAAGAATTAATGTGCGCTTTTTCCACTTCCCCGCTTCCTCTACCCCTCTAAACGGCCGTTGAAAATTCCGGAAAAATACCGGTTTCGTAGGTTTTTGAACGAGAAAGACGACGGCGCGATCGGATCGCTAAAAAAGTATCGGGAAATGCGTCAAAAAAATGCGAGAGTACGGACCCGTTTTCTCGAAAAGTCCGACGAAAAACGACGTTTTTCCCCATTAAAATATACCCCGTAAAGGTACGTTTTTCGGAACGGTTTTTCGCGGGCGAAATAAAGGTTTGATCCCGCCGAATCTGAATCCGAAATCGGATATCGAAAAAAGTGACGGGAAGTAAGTCAAATTGTGAGCGGAAGCGAGGCGAAGCGATTAATATGAGAAATTAATTGTGCTCCGGACGCGAGAAGGCTCTACGAAGACGTCAAGGGGTTCGATGACACAGGTGTTTCACAATGTTGTGTTCAAAATGCGAGGCGAACAGGTACACATAGGTACCTTGCGAGCGAAGCGAGAGCCATTTCAACAGAATAAATACGGGTTTTCCCCTACACATATACAGGTATACCTTGCGAGCGAAGCGAGCAACATCCCCGAATAAACTTTTCGTGGTTCCACGTAGTTTTATAAGATTTAATTTGTTTGTAAGAATTCCCAACTGAAAAAAAAAAAACGTCTGCCAAGTTGGGTGGGCAGTATAACTTCCTCAAGCGAGCGAAGCGAGCAGTATTCCCTACAGAAGTTAAACCTACCCTTAGAGATCTACCGTTTACGAGCGAAGCGAGCAACAGCCCCTGCACACGTTAAACCTACCCTTAGGGATCTACCGTTTGCGAGCAAAGTGAGCAACATTCCCTACATGCCACACTTTGCGAGCGAAGCGAGCAAAATTCCCTACATGCCACATTTTGCGAGCGAAGCGAGCAATTTAATGGGGGGTCCGGGGGGCTTGCCCCTCGGCTGGACGTGGAGGCGAGCCTAGCGAGCCGGAGCGGCTAGTATATAAATAAATAAAAGACTAAGGTGTGCCGTGCCGACCATGTTCTCTGATTCGATGGTGATGACACGAAGCAGCTCCTACCCCATGCCCAAATGGTTAAAGAAAAAAAGGGAGACCTAGGTTGAGATGGAGCTATATTTAGAAATTTATAGAAAGGCTCGGGTGCTACAGACTCTCGGTGACGTCACAAGATCGTTCAAGCTGAAAAGATAAACTTAAGGAGGTTAGGGGTGCTGGGATGTAGCGCCATCTGATTAGTTTTTAGTTATGTACTAAAATTTGTTAGAACATATATGTATCCAAATTGTTTTGTTTTTGACATATATATATATACCCTTCAAAATACGTCAAAAACAAAACAATTCAGATCGTATATATTTTTTAACGGAAAAAGTTGCGCAAATACCTGTTGACCTGGCATGCTGTACCGTGGAGAACGATTCTGCAGAAATTTCGGGTTTACTTCCAATAAAAGGTTCCAATGAAGTAGCAAGATGATCTGAGGCATCAGAAACATGTTCTTCAGCATTATCATAGCCCTGAGTGATGTCTGTAAAATTACAATGGCGAGGGTATTTTTTTATTCATACATTTAAAACCTAGACTTTATACTATATACTCTTTAAAAACATTTTTACATAAACACAAAAACTATATACTAACATATATACAAACATAAAAACTATATACTCTTTAAAAACATTTTTAACTAAACAAAAGATTTACTTTTAGTTTGTTCATTTCATTTTCCTATGTTTTCTGATGATTTCCTTTTATAATAATAATAATATGACATACACAAAGGTTGCAATGACTTCATTAATAATTATTCAGCTTTCCAGTTTATTGAGTCAATAATATATCCTGGTGGTTAATAGAGAGGAAACAAATAATTACAAAAAATTCCAGTCGTGCAGGGCATCTGACGAGCAAATTTTCATCAGATTATTATTTTCAATAGATTTAAAATACGATTTTCTTCGAGCTTCTAGGTAGAATTACTGTTGAAATAAATGTATTCCCACTTTTAAATGCTAATAAGAAACACGGAAAATCGGGATTATAAATGCAGTCGAAAATTGGCCATTTTCTCTATTATTGTTAATCAGAACATATTGGTAATGATTCCAATGAGTTCATTCAACGAAGAACTAAATCCACAATTTCAACAATTTCTCAAAACATTTATTTATTAGGTAATTAATTATTTTTATTCATTCATTTATTTCAAAATTAAACTTTGGGTACCTAGACCGGATCAATTTTGCTGGTTAATAAGCCGCGGTCACACTAGGCTGTATAGCAGCTGCTATTAACCAGCCGCTGGTAAATATCGCCATCATCCAGCGGATCTGAAGGGTTCACATTATGCTACTAACTAGCCGCTAGTACAGTTTTAACAGCAGTTGATGACTTGAAAACATTGTGAGCGTGTTGTGTGCAACATGTCATCTATTGGTGTGAGTCGTGAACTCCTGAGACGTGTGTTGAATATTGGAGTTAAAGAGTTGTGTGAATATAGTCTGCAGACGAAGCGTCCCACAGGCAAGGATAATTTTGAAATATATTTAGGAAAGTAATTATGTCTTTACCCTACAACTTGTTACTTCGCAATATTCACTGTTAATTAACAGAAACAAATTAATAGAAAATACAGTTAACGAAACCAACACTGCTTGCATAAAACAAACTAGACACGAGGTGTAACTCACCAGCCGCTTGTGAGCTACTAGGGGTTCACATTGGCTGGCTAGCGCCAGCAAGGAGGTCACGTGACTGCCAGCGGAGGGTAGGCAGCGCTAAAAAGTTAAACATGTTCAACTTCCGATTTTGGCTAGTAAACACCAGCCCGCTGGCATTCAACGGCCGTTGGTTCTGGGTCAGACTAGGCTGCTTGCTGGCAATATTACAATCGGCTGGTTAATAGCGGCTACCAAACAGCCTAGTGTGACCGCGGCTTAACGAACCTGGAAAATCAGAAGGGCTATTTTTGAGCTAAATTTAAATTTTCTACCTCGATGATAGTTCGAAAGTTAGAGCGCCTATGACGAATACCTACATAATTTAGGTACATGAACCAACTAAAATGTTATAATCTAGAAACCGTTTTAGAATGCCATGAAACTGATTTTCAAGTGAAATTTCTTTGAATTCCAAACTTTTTGGTACCGTTGCAAGAACAACCATTGCACTTTCTATGAAAATTCGCTGAATTTTTAATCATGTAAAATCTGGAAGTTAAGAGTGAGTGAATCAAAAATACCATTGGGATCTAGCCCTTAGTTACATTAGATAGGTTACTCAAGATTACTCCTTTGAGGGAAAGCTGGTCAAATGAATATGAAAAATTGATCGATTTTTTAAAAACTGAATAGAGGGTGTAAAAATATCAAGAATGTTTAAACAGTTTATTTCCAAGACAGTATGTTACGTGCAGGGGAACTCCCAACATCGAAGAGGTTTGATAAATTGAGTGGCCGAGTGGAGAAATTGAGCGACCTGTCCCTGGAGATTCCCCTTTGGTGTTGAAAAGTAAATGAGCTCCGATCCCGCTGAGGCATATTTTAATTTTTGAGCCAGCGTGACTGGTTATATTGGTACTGACTCAATATGTCCCTCTCGAGTCTAAACTGTAAACACCATATTCCCTGACGTGGGTAGCAGATCTTCTCCAGGCTATGACTTAAACCGCGACAATGACCCCACTCGATTTTATGTAGTGAGCAACTGGAGCCAGCTGTCTCACCCCGTAATTTGACTCTGGGCAAATGCAGAGAAACTCTCGCAGTTGAAGAGGTTTGATAAATTGGCATCAGTAGCCGAGTGATCAAGGTGATATCTCCCTGGATCTGCCAAGTATAAGGTTATATCTATCTGTCTGCCAAGTTAGGTGTGGCACATATCTTCCTCGTTTAAGGATCATCGGTTTTAAATGATCTTGAAAAATTGAAAAATTCCATAGTGGAAAAGAATAAATCAAGAGGTGGCGTGAATCGTCATAATTGGTCAATTAGGAAACACAAAATGATACTCAATGCAATTTACGTTTGCGCAGAATGAACTGATGAGTTGAGAACAATGAAATAGGTAGGTACCGAACCATCTACAACCTAACCCGCGCATTCACTGAAAATTTCATCAAAATCGGATGAAAACAGTGGAAATTAAAGTCAAATCGTCTTCTCACAACTATCATCCAAATGTAAACGAAACCAAACGACTAGGGTGTGAAAAAATGGAGCATTACGGAATTTATGTTTGCGCATGCGTAGAGTAAAGTATTGATTTGACAACAATGAAACTGATAGGGGACCATCTACAACCTAACTCGCTCATTCCCGAACAAATTCATCAAAATCGGATGAAAACTGTGAAAATTAAGGTCGTTACAAGGATTTCACATAGGCGCATGAGCAGTAGCTATTAATGATATAATCATGTAGAAGATGATATGGGATGATAAAACCGTCATCCCTCCCAACTATCATCCAAATCTAGGGCGTGAGAAAATGATGGTTGGTAGAATTTACGTTTGCGCATGCGTAGAGTGAAATAATGAGTCGGGAACGATGAAACTGATAGGGGACCGTCAACACCCTAGCCCGCACAGTACCTGAAAATTTCATCCAAATTGGATGAAAATTGTGGAAAATAAGCTTGTTACAAGGATTTGCGGAAAATTGTTCAGAATTATCTAAAACGTAAAATGCGAGTGGAAATTTTGATTTTGGAGACCAAACATTTTTTTCACCCGAAATTGAAAACTATTGTAAATTCCGTGACTTTGGATTCCGTTTCATCGTCTTATATAATGTTGAGGCCTGGAGGATCACATGCACCCGAAACAAGTATTGAAAAAAGGGGTAGCTAATGTAATAGAGGTAGTTGGTACTTACCTGTAACCTTTGCCAATTCCTCCATCTGTCGTGTATGACGGTTGAAGTGAATTACTCTTTCAACTATGAACTTTTGTAAACTTTTCTGATTGACTGAGTGTTTTTGTTCTGGACGATTATTTCCTGGAATAAAGGTAAGTTCCTTTTTAGTTGTAATGAGGATTATACTTTCAAGTCAACTAAGTTTGCTAAAAATTGTGTTTTGTGTTCTAAGGAGAATATTTACTCCCGCAAAAGCCGAATTAAAGAGAATAATCTTCAGAAAGAAAATTTAGGTTGTCGACTTTTCCAGTTGAGTGCCAAAGTAAAGACACGAAAATGCGGTCTGTTTAATATATCCTTTCCTTTGATGGGAAATATCAATACGTTTGAGAGATGTGGCAAAATGCAGGTCGTTACTATCAAAGCAATACACAGGTGTTGAGACAAGTAAGATAGTAGGGATGTGAAAGATCTGTTCAATTCAGGGAGTTAACAGGTATACATGAATTGGGGGGGAGGGGCGTGTTCAACTCCACGTTTGTTCAAAATCTCCTTTCCAGGGTGGCCCCCAAGTGGAAATAATAAATTTCCCTGAGTTTTCCCAGACCGAATTTCAGATTTACTTAAAAAAATATCAAAGTTAAAAAAATTTTTTTTTTTAAACAAAAAAGGTTCAATTAAAAAAATAAAAAACAGCCTACTCCAGCATACTGGTGGTAGTAGTGAAGGTGAATCATGGGGAAAAATATACAATTTTTAGAAAGTAATTGCAAATTGTGAAAGAATGTATTAATTTTACAAAAATCACAGTTAGACATTGACTTTCAAGAAGGGAATGGTTTTGGGTCCAAGGCCCACGGTACTTGAGGTAATATATACCTAATTAAAAATCTTAGTAAAATGCACAAAAAATGGTTGAAAACAATTGATGAATTTATATTTTTCAGCGGAATATTACTCAAAGTTTTTAACTATAAATTAAAACATTAAAAAAAGTATGCACAAAATTGTACTGAAAAATGTCTTTGATTTCATTAATATGTGCAAAAAATTAATAAAAATTGCAGATAAAGCTACAAATACAAAATCATTTTTCCAATAGTAGACCAATATTTAGAATAAGTTTTTTGCCATAAAATTTATATTTGAAAATTTCATTTCCCTCAAAGTTCTCAAATTTCAAAACAATTTAATCTAAATATAATACGATGCTGCATGACTATTAAATATTTCATTGTCTCTCAATTTGCGTATTTTTTTTTTTTTGCATGGTTTACTTCCTAGCTCACTGCTCAGTTGATTTTTCTACATATATAGTTTATTCTAGGTAATGTAGCAACCAGAAGAGCCAAAGACATATCCATGTCACAATGTACCTGCGGGTAGCGTTGTTACTCTTTGAACAGTTTAACCACCATTCTTGATAATTAATTTTGTCATTCGTATAACCTATGAAATAATAAGTGCAGTATGATAAAGTACGTTGTTGAAGTCGGATCGCTTATGACTTAGGATATACCTAAAAAACGCTGCAAATTATTACACAGTTTTCATTCAAAAAAAAAAAAAAAAAAAAAAAAAAAAAAAGCTCAGGCATTCGGTGGTTTTGCAAAATTTGCTGACATTTCCCTGTCTTTTCCCGACGCGAAGAATTCCTTCACGATTCCAAGTTTTCCCTGACTTTTCCGGTTGGGGGCCACCCTGCTTTCGGATTGGAAAGATTGAGAGGGGGCTGAGTAGAAAGATAAGGGTAAAGGGACATACGCAGACGCATAGTTAGTAAGGGGAAGGAGAGGGTTTGGTACAAAGGGGTTAATATTGTGAAAATCATAAGAATGAAAATATTAAAGTTTGCAATTGCAATAGACATACCTTATCACTTTAGTCAACACATAATGAAAATTCCTCGCCCTTACTGGTGTTAGAATTTATATCGGAAAGTGCTAAGTATAATTCGCCTCTTGTCTGTGGAAATGAATCAGTAGGTACTTACATAGATAGGATCTTGAAAAAAAGTCATAGGGGGGAGTCCGTACAAAATGCAAAGTTTGTGAGTGTCCGTAATACAAACTGGAAGCAGAAGAAGACTTATTTAGACAGATAGTTGTGACATGAGAAGTGCAACAAATTTAGGATAGCACCTACATAACAAATGCATGATAGTCATCAGTACTGTAAGCCACTGGTGATAAGGGGAAATGAATGAACTGGTTGAGGGGGAATTCAAACAAAAGCAAAGGGGTTAGTTCCGACAATCCCAAGATCCTTGGTAAATGTGCCTACCGGAATGGTAACGTCTAGGGCAGTGATATATTGGTTTTTGAGAGACTGATTGTTAGGGAACTATCGCTAACGGTACATTCGGAACGTATATATGCAATATTGGGTGTGCTTGGAAAGGATTTCCGGGGAAATGGGCTATCCCTTCCAACAATATTGCTGTATCAATAGAGAAGTAAGGAGTGGTTGTTCAAGTCGTTGCCTATCTCTAGCAAACTAGAAATAAGTTCGGGTTAAGGGACGATATTTTAGGGGATTGAAAAGTATGAGTGAACAAAAGTAACACAGGAAATGCTAGAACTGATAGGAAGGAACGGGTAGCACTTACCGTGAGGAGTGGCCAGGAAATGGTAGAGCTCACTGTGTTTACGGAGACCTGAAATGTTTCTAATCAAAGTACCTACTACTCCAAATGAGTAGTGAGTTGATGACTCTTACTTTTGCTCTACGTGTCTGACAACCACAGAAGGTGATTGCAGAACTAATGGAAATCCAGAAGTTCAATGAATCAATATCCAGCAACACCTATATGGCTTTTCGTGTCTGATGGTGAATTGTGGCTCTTTGCAAGAGGGGAGCCTGACTACCCAGTAAAAGACATGTGCATAATTATAATGACTAGATGAGCCTTACAAATACATAAATACTATTGATGAATATATAATGATAAATACTAAACATCTTAGTTAAACAAAGATATGACTGGATGTACATAAATAAATAAATATATCACGGATACATTTAACAGAGCATCACAGTTTGCTGTAAAGCTCAGTGGCTTTCAGGTACATCAAATGGAACTGGACCTTGTCTGGTCTTGACAGAACATCCACCAACTGAGGGGATGAATGCTGGACCCTGAAGTCCATGAGGAGAGAGAGCAAGAGAGAGAGAGAGAGAGAGAGAGAGAGAGAGAGAGAGAGAGAGAGAGAGAGAGAGAGAGAGAGAGAGAGAGAGAGAGAGAGAGAGAGATGATATATTTCATAAATAAACAAAAATTTACGTCAGCCAGCAATTGGTTTATCATTCAGGGTTTAGTAGATAGGGACATTTTGAGGTACCCTCCCTCCTTCCATCCCGGTCTGTACCTTGCAACTTGTGCATTATCAGACCACCACGTTCTCAGCTTATGGACTCTT
This sequence comes from Adelphocoris suturalis, assembly GCA_030762985.1. Taxonomy (NCBI): domain Eukaryota; kingdom Metazoa; phylum Arthropoda; class Insecta; order Hemiptera; family Miridae; genus Adelphocoris; species Adelphocoris suturalis. The sequence goes on along the minus strand of CM061040.1, from coordinate 6,887,711 downwards.
CATTTATCTACTTCAGTCAGGGTTTCTAATATTTGTTTATGATTTGTGATATCTTATTCTTTGTTATGTATGCCATAGCTGGTCAGTTTTTATGTTTGATTGTGTGTTCTGCCTTGTTATTGATTCATTTGATTATATATTCACTTATATAAACATTTATGAACAATCTTGCTTAGAATTCTTTATTTTTATCAGCTTGTATTATTATTTGTTCATAAATTGCCATTTCTATATAAATATTATTGCTTGCTTTGAATTATTTTAATATCAGCTTTTCATTTTAGCATGTCATCTGAAAAGAAAATTATTGATTAACGAAAATTAAATAAAATAAATAAATAATGATATCTTATTAAACCAGTCTGAGGAGAATCAACATAATTTCTAATAAAATAAAATAACAACTTAAATCCCTACACAAATGTTATATTTAATCTTTCTAAATTTCTGTCTTGTAGTTCCTTTTCTTTCATTATTTTTAATATCATTTCTTTATAATATTTCAACCTTTTCTTGTTTCTGTGTTTTGTTTCTGATAATTTTGGAGATATACGTAATTTCTTCTTTCTTGATAATATCTTTCGCAATATCAAATCACATGTTCAACAGTTTCGATTTCACCACATTCACAATTTCCATTTTCTACAAGATTAAAACTTTGAAGTTAGTATTTTAAGTTACCGTGTCATGTTAAGACTTGTACCGTGTATTTATTATAATTTATATCTTTTTGTTTTAATCTTTCTGACATGTTTGGCTAATAGTCATATGTTAATCTTCCTTTTGTTGAATTTTCCCATGTTTCTTGCCAATTATGTGTTATATATGTTTTTGTGAATGTTGTTTGTTCTTGTATTTCGTTTCCTTGTATTCTTGTATTTAATTAATTAGATGCAACTTCCTTATTACCTTTTTTTAAGTGATACATGACATTTCTTTGTTATATTAGTGAATATATAGGTATATCACCAGATATTACATGTAATAAATCGTTAGAAACTGTGTTATAACCACGTAATTGATAGTAATGCTGTTCTCTGACCACTTATTAATTTTCTTCTATTATGATTATTTGATATTACATGTCCCCAGACTGGACAAGCGTAAGTTAGAAGACTTTCAAACAATCCTTTATATGTTTAATAATTTTATTGTAGCATTGTTTTGTAATCCTAAATTTCTTTTTACTTCTTTCAAGTATTTATTCGCTTTTTCAATTATGTAAGTTATATGATTATTAAATTTCAATTTATTGTCAATGTATACTCCTAAAATTTTTGTTTTTTCTAAGAACCTGACTCTATGGAATCTACATTTAACAATGGATAACGGTGTACATTTAGTTTACCATGTATAATAATTGCGTTTGTCTTTTTAACAGATAATTTTAACTTATAATCATTGCACCAAATACTTACCAATTTTAAAGCCAAATTCCCTTTGTTTTCTAAATCTAATCCTGAATTTCCATTTATTACGAAAGTTCCGTCATCTGCATACATTATAATTTTAAAATTCAATAATTCCATTCGCTTTATAAGTGTATCAACAACAACGTTCCAGTAGAATGGTCCAAGAACAGATCCCTGTGGACATCCTTTTGTATTCAACTGTTTGGTTCTTCCATTTGGTTGTGTTATGTACGTGTATCTGTTTTTCAGGTAATTCTTAGTCATTCTAAATAAGTTTTCAGGTATGTTATGGTTCTTGAGTTCCGTTAGTAATGCTGGCCACCATAGATTATCAAAAGCTCCCTTTATGTCGATGTTTATAAGCATTGTGTATTTATAATCTGTATTCTTCTTTATTATTTCTAGTAGAGCATCTGTAGTGTTTCTATTTTTCCTAAATCCAAATTGATTATTGTGCAGTGTGATGTATTTTAGGTATGATTTGTACATTAGTTTTTCTAGTATTTTCCCTTCAACATCTAACAGTTGTATTATTCTGTACGAGCTAGTGTCTTCTTTGGGTTTACTATCACCTTTGTAAACTATTATTGCCTTACCTAATTTATATTGTTTTGGAAAATAACCGTATTTAAAACAATTTGAATAAATTTTATGTAACAGTTGTAACGAAGTTTCTTCTAAATTTTTGAATATTTCATTATGATGTTTGTTAGGTCCTGGGGATTTCTTATTTTTGAGTGTGTCAATAGAAATCTTGATGTCCATAATGTCTGGTTCTGCTTCAGTTTGTATGACCATGTTGTGTGTCGCTCTTCTACAGTGTAGTCTTGTTAGTTTTTGTTCCTGTGTGTCTTCATCTTCTTTGTCTTGTGGTAGTAAATCTTGTAGACATTTTTTGTTAGTGTCATCCCAGTTTTTTGTATATCCATTTGTAGTTTTTATTGTTCGGTGTTCATTGTTCAAATTTAATTTGTTTGTGGTGTATTTGTAAAGAAATCCCCATGGATCTGATGATATTTCTGAATTTATAAAGTCAATCCAAACCTGTTTTCTTTTGAATTTTAAAGTGTTTAAATATGTTGTTTTATGTTGCTTCATTATGATCTTCTTCGCAGTTCTTCTTTCTTCGTTCTTCTCATATTGGAATATTCTTCTGTGTCTTCTGTATTCTTGTTTTAGTTTTTCCAATTCACTATCCCAGAAAGGTGCTTGTAGAATGTTTTTGTATGTTTTTATTTTTGTTGAAGTTTTTTCACATGTATCATCTAGTAATTTATTCCAGTGTGTAATCAATCCATCTATATTTTGAATGTTTTCTATGTTTAAATTTCTGTAGTTTGTGGATAGTTCATTTAGAGTTTTATTGAATTGTTTCCAATTAGCAGTAGTATAGCAGTACTGTGTGAGTAGATTGTTATTATCTTCGTTCATATTATTATTGTTTTTTGGATTTATAATTATCTCAATTGGTCGATGGTCATTCATTAAATCATACTCTAGATTCCATTTTGTTTCAAAGTTCTTCTTTATATCTTCGCTTATTAATGTAATGTCAATATTTGTATTGTTACCGCTGTGGGATGTGAAAGTCGTATATGTTAATTTTTTGTTCATTATTTCCAAATTTTCCGAGTTTATGAAGTTTTCCAGTTCAAGTCCTCTTGAATTAGTTCTGTTTGAATACCATAATGTAGAGTGTGAGTTAGTGTCAATTCCAAATATTATGTTTTTGTAATTTCGCGTGATCAGCTCTAGTTTCCTTATGTCTTCTCGTATGTCTGTATGTTTTTGGCAGTAAAGTGAAACAATTAAAATTTCGATCTTCTCGTAGTTTATTAGTATTGATGTGAGGTATTGCGTATTGTATTGCGTTAGTGTTATAAATTTTATATTTTTATTTGCTATAAATATCGAGGCCCATGGATCTTTAGTTTCTATTATTGTCCCTCTCATTCCGAGACCTTTCGTTCTCCCTTGTAAAGTATATGGTTCTTGGATTAGAATGATGTCAAATTTGTCCTTATTAATTTTGTTCCTCAAATTAAATGTTTCATTTTTGCTTCTTCCTAAATTAATCTGTAATATTTTAATTTTTACCAAAATCTATTTGTTGAAGTAGTATGTTGAATGCTTTTTTATATTCGGGACATGTATTGCTCCTTACATCGTGTTCGTGGTTCAATTTAGATTTTTTACAATTTATGCATATCTGTATATTTTTTGTACATGTTTTGTTATTATGTCCTTCTTCTCCGCATTTTCCGCATGTATCTACTTTTGCTCTACAATATTTCGTAGTGTGCCCGAATTTTTGACATTTAAAACATCTTGTACATAGTATAAAATCTTTAATTTTGATTGATTGCCATCCTATATATATTCTATTATCTTTAATAATTTTTGCCCTTAAATTTGGATCGATAGTAAAACATATGTTTTTTGTTTGGTGTTTTATATTTTCGAATACTTGTTTAGTTTTTGATAATGTTTCTTCCGAGTCAGTGTAGTATTTTAGAGCTTCTTTAATTTCTTCAATTGTAGTTTCCTTAGGTACATCATAAGCTATTATTTTCGGTAGTTTCCTAATTGGAAACTCAAGAACTCAAGAACTCGAAAACGAACACAGACCAAGTTATTTTTTCTATCTTCAAATTTTGCGTGGTCAGCCAAAGCTGATTATTACTAAAGGGCTCGAAAACATAAACGCGAATAGCGTGGTCAGCCAAAAGCTGATTATCTCAAGATGCTCCATAACATAACTATGATTTAAATGAACTGAAGGTGACCCGCTGTACTGCTCCAACTAAAAGTATCCGCTCTAGGGGAAGGAAAACCCCGAAGATAAACCAATTGCCGGCTGGTGGGTGTGAACTGCACAGGATGTGAATTCGTTCTGCCTGTGTGGGGAGCACTCACCGGTCAGGGGACCACCTCTTCGGAGCCCGGCAGGCGATTCCCACGTGGTGTGCCGGGGTCGGAACTGGCACATGCTGCGGGGGGGGGGCCGCATCTTCAGACTCTGGATGCGGGAAAATCTATTGGCTGGGCCTCAGGGAACTGGGGTAGTTGAACCGCATCTCACCAAAATGGGATGCGGGGATACGAGGGTATACCCGTTCCCAGCCAGGACCCCCCCCCCCCCCCACGTGGGATAGGCGTGGTTTTAAACAATACATGGATCAAACATCTCAAACAAGGAAGATCATCGAGGACGAAGAGGACTCTGAAGAAAGAAGAATTCAGAAAGAAGAAAGAAGAATGAAGATACAAGATCAAAACAGCAGCTTAGAAAAGATAGAAGAAATATCAAGGAATTTTCAGGACTACATTTATAATTCATCCAACAAAATTAATAGTAATAATAGGCAAAATCTGGAAAAAATTTTTAACGATCTTTACAATATAACTTTATACGAAATTTCAAAATCAAATACATTAGAAAAAGTTCAAGAAGATATAACAAATAAAATTGAAACAACTGTTAAAGATTCGGTAAATAACTTATTAAATATTAAATTTAAATCATTGGAAGAAAACAATAAAAATCTTGAGAATAAACCTAAAGAAGATCACAAAATTCAGAAATCATATGCAAACGTAGTCACACAAAACACAAACATAACAAAGGATAAATTCATAACTACAATTCAATCAAAAGATAACAGTAACACGCCAGAAGAAATCAAACAAATTCTACAAAATTCTATTAAAAATCCTATGACCAAGGGCATTAAAATAAAATATATAAGAAAAATTCAAAAGGGACTAATAGTTGAGGTAGAGAATGAAGATTCACTAACAAAATTAAATAATGAAATTAGAATCAATGAAAATTTAGAATCAAAAATGCCAATTAGGAAATTACCGAAAATAATAGCCTATGATGTACCAAAGGAAACTACAATCGAAGAAATTAAAGAAGCCCTAAAATACTACACTGACTCAGAAGAAATATTATCAAAAACTAAACAAGTATTCGAAAACATAAAACATCAAACAAAAAACATATGTTTTACTATTGATCCAAATTTAAGAACAAAAATTATCAAAGAAAATAGAATATACATAGGATGGCATTCAATCAAAATTAAAGATTTTATACTATGTACAAGATGTTTTAAATGCCAAAAATTCGGACACACCACGAAATACTGTAAAGCAAAAGTAGACACATGCGGTAAATGCGGAGAAGAAGGACACAACAACAAAACATGTACAAAAAACATACAGATATGTATAAATTGTAAAAAATCTAAATTGAACTATGAACACGATGTGAGAAGCAATACATGTCCTGAATATAGAAAAGCATTTAATATACTACTTCAACAAATAGACTTTGGTAAAAATTAAAATATTACAGATTAATTTAGGAAGAAGCAAAAATGAAACATTTAATTTGAGGAACAAAATTAACAAGGAGAAATTTGACATTATTCTAATTCAAGAACCATACACTTTACAAGGAAGAACGAAAGGTCTTGGAATGAGAGGAACAATAATTGAAAATAAAGATCCATGGGCCTCGATATTCATAGCTAATAAGTATATAAAATTTATAACACTAACGCAATATAATACACAATACCTCACATCAATACTAATAAACTATGAAAAGATTGAAATTTTAATTGTTTCACTTTATTGCCAAAAACATACAGACATACGAGAAGACATAAGGAAATTAGAGCTGATCACGCGAAATTACAAAAACATAATATTTGGAATTGACACTAACTCACACTCTACATTATGGTATTCAAACAGAACTAATTCAAGAGGACTTGAACTGGAAAACTTCATAAACTCGGAAAATTTAGAAATAATAAACAAAAAATTAACATATACGACTTTCACTTCCCACAGTGGTAACAACACAAATATTGACATTACACTAATAAGTGAAGATATAAAGAAGAACTTTGAAATAAAATGGAATTTAGAGTATGATTTAATGAATGACCATCGACCAATAGAGATAACCATAAATCCAAAAAACAATAACAATATGAATGAACATAATAACAATCTACACACACAATACTGCTATACTACTGCTAACTGGAAACAATTCAATAAAACTTTAAATGAACTATCCATAAACTACAGAAATTTAAATATAGAAAACATTCAAAATATAGATGGATTAATTACACACTGGAATAAACTACTAGATGATACATGTGAGAAAACTTTAACAAAAATAAAAACATACAAAAACGTTCTACAAGCACCTTTCTGGGATAGTGAATTGGAAAAACTAAAACAAGAGTACAGAAGACACAGAAGAATTTTCCAATATGAGAAGAATGAAGAAAGAAGATCTGCGAAGAAGATTGTAATGAAACAACATAAAACAACATATTTAAACACTTTAAAATTTAAAAGAAAACAGGCTTGGATTGACTTTATAAATTCAGAAATATCATCAGATCCATGGGGATTTCTTTACAAATACACAACAAATAAATTAAATTTGAACAATGAGCACCGAACAATAAAAACTACAAATGGATATACAAAAAACTGGGATGACACTAACAAAAAATTTCTACACGATTTACTACCACAGGACAAAGAAGATGAAGACACACAGGAACAGAAATTAACAAGACTACACTGCAGAAGAGCGACATACAACATGGTCATACAAACTGAACCAGAACCAGACATTATGGACATCAAGATTTCTATTGACACACTCAAAAATAAGAAATCCCCAGGACCTAACAAACACCATAATGAAATATTCAAAAATTTAGAAGAAACATCGTTACAACTGTTGCACAAAATTTATTCGAATTGTTATAAATATGGTTACTTTCCAAAAAAATACAAATTAGGAAAAGCAATAATTGTTTACAAAGGTGACAGTAAACCTGAAGAAGACACTAGTTCATACAGAATTATACAACTTTTGGATGTTGAAGGTAAAATATTAGAGAAATTAATGTACAAATCATACTTAAAATACATTACACTACATAACAATCAATTCGGATTTAGGAAAAACAGAAACACTACAGATGCTCTATTGGAAATAATAAAGAAGAACACAGACTATAAATACACAATGCTAATTAACATCGACATAAAGGGAGCTTTCGACAATCTATGGTGGCCAGCATTATTAACAGAATTCAAGAAACATAACATACCTGAAAATTTATTTAGAATGACTAAGAATTACCTAAAAAACAGATACACGTACATAACACAACCAAACGGAAGAACAAAACAATTAAACACAAAAGGATGTCCACAGGGATCTGTTCTAGGACCATTTTACTGGAACGTTGTTGTTGATACATTAATACAACGAATGGAATTATTGAACTTTAAAATTATAATGTATGCAGATGATGAAACTTTTGTAATAAATGGAAATTCAAGAATAGATTTAGAAAATAAAGGGAATTTGGCATTAAAATTGGTAAGTACTTGGTGCAATGATTATAAGCTAAAATTATCTGTTAAAAAGACAAATGCAATTATTATACATGGTAAACTAAATATAAATCGTTATCCATTGTTAACTGTAGATAGGGAAAGAGTCAGAGTCTTAAACAAAACAAAAATTCTAGGAGTATACATTGATAACAACTTGAAATTTAAACATCATTTAACCTACATTATTGAAAAAGCAAATAAATATTTTAGGGAAGTTAAAAGAAATTTAAGATTACAGAACAATGCAAAATTAAATATACTAAACATAACATATAGAGGACTGTTTGAAAGTTTATTAACTTATGCTTGTCCAGTTTGGGGGCATATAATATCGAATTCGCATAATAGAAGGAAGCTAATAAGCGGACAACGGACTGCGTTGATTTCCATTACAAGATGCTATAATACGGTATCAAATGATGCACTACATGTGATATCCGGAAATATACCCATACACTTATTAATACTACAGAGAACAATAATATATCACTTAAGAAAAGGACATGAAGAAATTGCATCAAATATATTAAATACAAGAATACAAGGAAACAGTATACAGGAGCAGATAACATTCACAAAAACACACATAATTCACAACTGGCAAGAAACATGGGAAAACTCAACTAAAGGAAGATTAACATATGAATACTGGCCAAACATTTCAGAAAGATTGAAACAAAAACATATTGACTACAATAAATATTCAGTACAAGCATTAACTGGACATGGTAATTTCAAACATAAACTACAAAGCTTTAATCTAGTAGAGGGTGGATTGTGTGAATGTGGAGAGGCTGAAACAGTAGAGCACGTGATTTGGTATTGTGAAAGATACAATGAAGAGCGAAATTGTATATATCTACGTAACTACCGAAAAGACGAAATAGTCAGTAGTAGAAAGAAGCTAAAGGATTTTAACGAAATGATTGCAAGGATTATGAAGGAAAAAGAACTACAAGAACGGAACCTAGAAAGAATAAATATTACATTTGTGTAGGGATTGAGTTATTATTTTATTATAAATTTTATTAATTTATTTATTTAAGAAATTTTGTTCCAAGAATAGTTTATTAGGATACATAATTTATTTTATTTTATTTTTATTTCATTAACCAATTGATTTCTCTTCCAGGTAAAAGCTAAACTCTATCAAATTAAAAAGAATTTAAAGCAAGTCATATTCAAATTGTATAAATGGCAAAATGAACAAATGAAAATGAGCTGACCTAAGATACCACAAATAAGATACCACACAATAAAATTTGGCATTTCATGTTTAACATGAACAAAAACAATATCAAAGAGTGAATATATAATCAAAAATCATAAAAGTATCGATAAAAAGGTAAAAAGTCCCAATTAAAAACTGACCAGCTATGGCATACATAATATATAATACATAAAACGATACATGATGAACAAGTAACAAATAAGACTCTGACAAAAGTAGATATACAAAGAAAAGTCCATAAGCTGAGAACGTGGTGGTCTGGTTATGCACACGTTGCAAGGTACAGACCGGGATGGAAGGAGGGTACCACAACACTGTCCCTATACCGTACTGGGGGTGTCTAAGGGCACTACACGTGTGGCATACGTGCGGACCCAGGCCAACCCACTCCTGCCGGAGTAGCAGTTTGAGTGGGGGTGCCCTCAGCATTATGCTTGGAGGAAGACCTCTTCTGCAAATATTTTTGCTGCCATTTTGAGGGGTGGGGGGTGATTCCCTACACCACCAAAATACTTGGCAGCCTTTATCAATTAATATTTATTAGTTGTTATTTTGATATTTTTGAGTTTTTAATTTTGTTGGACTTAGGTTTATTTTTGATATTTATTTATTTATTTCTGCTGCCAAGTGGCGGTGGGTGGGATGACTCCCCCCACCCCCAAAATACTTGGCAGACTTTTCTCTTTTAATTTTACTTATCGATTTTTTTTTTTCATAGAATACTTATACTAACGAATGATGTATTACCACATTATTATGTTGGTGTTTTACTCGTCGATTGAATCAAATATTAGGAAAATTGTGCGATTTTTCCCTCATTAACATCTTGGTATTTACTGTTGACTACCGGATTGAGATTCTGAACCTTGATACTTCAGTGTTTTTCCATATATACTGGTGTTTGCCACCCTAAAAAACATCGGCGGCACCCCGGATTTACCGAATAACCTGGATACGAAATTTAGTCAACTCATGATCAAGCAAATTTTTGATGTATTTGCCTGGTTACATTAAAAAATGTCTGAAAAAGAAGACTGTCATTCCTGTCCAATTCATGACAATTCTTCCAGAACCCCCTCACCCACCATGCAGTTTCAAAAGCTCATGGATGAAACCAATAGCTTAAGGAATGAGTTAATCACTGCCCTCAATAAAAACAAAGACCTGCAGAAAACGATTGACCAACTGAAAGCTGCCTTTGGTACAGTACGGAACGCTCCAACAGCGACACCTGCTTACTATCCCATCCAATTTACCTCTCTGCAAAATGAACTGGACCATGAAAAAGCCAAAAACAAGGCATTGGAGCTCAGAACTTCTGAACTAGAAGCAAAATGGAATTCCAGGCAGGAAGAACTGGTTTCTACAATAGGTGCGATGAATAAAAAGTTGGAGACATGTGAAAGGTCAAAAAAAATGTATAGAGAAAGAAGTTAGTAAAATTGCACACCAGAAGAGAGGATTAGAAAAGAAACTTCTCTCTTTACAGGGTCCCGAATCAGCATTGGTCTGTCATTGTATTGATTGGAACATGGACGCAGACCTCTGGACGCAAACTAATCGATTCTTGGAAACTTCTGCTCCTACGCTGACTCTTTGTGCTGAAGAAAATATGGCCTCACTGTCTAGCCAACTGAAGATGGAGAAGCAGCATTTAGCCAGGGCAAAGGAGCTCCTGGGACAGCATCAAGACCGATTAACCTACCGTACTGGGGGTGTCTAAGGCCTACCGTACCGTACTGGGGGTGTCTAAGGACACTACACGTGTGGCATACGTGCGGACCCAGGCCCCCCCCCCCCCCTCCTGCTGGGGGTAGCAGTTTGAGTGGGGGTGCCCTCAGCCTTGTGCTTGGAGGTAGACTTCTCCTGGAAATATTTTTGCTGCCTTGTTGAGGGGTGGGGGGTGATTCCCACCACCACCAAAATACTTGGCAGTCTTTACTAATTAATATGTATGAGTTGTTATTTTGAAATTTTTGAGTTTTTAATTTTGTGGACTTAGGTTCATTTTTGGTATTTATTTATTTATTTTTGCTGCCAAGTGAGGGTGGGTGGGATGACTCCCCCCACCCCCAAAATACTTGGCAGATTTTTCTCTTTTAATTTTTCTTATCGATTTTTTTTTTCCAGGAGAGGTAGGAAGCGCCATTTGCCCAAAATAATATTGGCGCACCCTGGGGGAGTGAGGGCTTAGGTCTGCTACACCGCGCCACTCCTCCCCCCCTTGAGGTAACCCACTCCCTACGGGGAGGTTAGGGGATCCCGGGGAGGTGGACCTCGTTACCCTCTGTTGAGGGGAATCCACCTAGGGGACCTCACCCTACACAAAGGAATTGCTGCCGCCTGGGCGGGTAACGGGCGAGGGATAGCATCCTCGGTCGCCAACCGTCCCAGGGGTCCCGGCGATGGCAAGCACCCGTGTGTGGTACCCAGGTCGTCGGAGGCCTGGGCCCGTGAAGACCACCGTCTGGTCTGGCGAGGCGATGGGAGGTGCCATTAGCGCCCATCTAACCTGTTGCCGCAGACGAGTCTTGGTTAGTAGCGGGATAGACCTCGGGCGGTTGAGGATTAGCAGTATGCTGCCTCTTCCGGCCGGGGTGGCTGGGATGACCCCAGGTGAGTCCACCGGGGCCGGCAGGGACATCTTCCCTGTCGCGGGGGCACGCCCTTCATCCATGGCGCCCACACGGGCAAGGGAGAAACCCTTTATTATGTCTGATCCTAATAAAAAACCCCCGACCGATAATTTGATGACGACCCCCCCGCATGTTTTTGGTACTCCATCTGATGGCTCTCGCCCTGGCGCTAAACGCAAGGTCGCTGAGAGCGGTTTAGATTCGATCGTGGCCCTTATCCAGGACCACGAGTCGGTGAGCAAGGCAATTGAGGTGGCCCATAAGGAGAGCGAGATGTTTCTCAATTTCCTTAGGGGCAAAAAGTATGGAGCCGACCTTATTTCCCGAGCTGAGCGCCTGGCAGAGAAATCCGATTCTGCGTACAGATCGGTTCTCGAGTCCAGGCGCCCGATGAATCAGCTGTTGAGCACACTCCTGGACGCAATGGACAGCATCCGCCAGGAGTTAGCCACGACACAGCAAAAGATGTCTGCCATGGAGGCAATGATGGGCAGCCCCGAGCCCCTTGCTCCCCAAGTGATAGAGCAGAGGGATGTGGGCGAGGCTGTCCAAGCTGCCGTCCGCAGAGAGCTCTCGGGCCTCCGGAGTCATCTTGACTCGGCCCTCGAGAGCAAGGACGATGACTACAGCGGGGTCCTCAAGGCTCTCGAGGAGGTCAAGAGGTCCATAGCGGAGCGGACCAAGCCCCAATCTGTCAGCCCTATCCGCCGCGAAGTGGCCGGGATAGGGGACAGATTGGGGAAGAGAATTGATGGCCTGTCCATGGACTGGACAGCGGCCATCATTGAAGGGGTGGAGGCGAAGTGCCGTGAGGCTCCCACATGGTGTGTCGGGGTCGGAACGGCACATGCTACCGAGGGGGGGGGGGGGGGCATCTTCAGACTCTGGATGCGGGAAAATCTGTTGGCTGGGCCTCAGGGAACTGGGGTAGTTGAACCGCATCTCAACACAATGGGATGCGGGGATACGAGGGTATACCCGTTCCCGGCCAGGACCCCCCCCCCCCCCCACGTGGGATAGGCGTGGTTTAACACATCACATGGAAAATCAAAATCAAACATCAACAAGCAACAAGAAGACAACTATCATCTTCTCAGATTCCGAAGACGGAAACTCTGAAAAGTCATCGGGATCAAGAATCAAGAAACTAGAAGAATCAACAGGAAGAAAGAAGAAGACGAAAACTCAGGACGAAGAAAGAAGAATCACCAAGAAGATACCAGAAGATCAAGAGACGACGACGAAATTTTAATAGAAACACGAACAGATAATATACAATAAATCGATATCACAAATATTCCAAGATTATATTTACAACACTTCTAACAGAATCAATAGTCATAATAGGCAAAATTTAGAATTTTTTTTAAAATGATTTATATAATATAGCACTTTATGAATGTTCAAGATCTAATACATTGGAAAAAGTACAAGAACAATCAATGAATAAAATTGAAAACACTGTCAAAAATTCCGCGTCCGTCGTTAGTCGTAATCAAATGGCAGACAGACACACTAACGAGTTGTTGCATGCTTGAAATGTGTCCATGGTTTCCGACCATGTTTTTAAAGTTTCCCACTACACTCCCGCTGAACAATAAACGGAGGAAATTTTCCTAAAATTTCTTTTTCCTGAGCCTCATCAGGAACATTGAGGTAGCTCTCCCGTTTTTCCTAGTCAAAACTTCTTTGGGCGGCTCCCGCAACATTGCCCTCCGCAGACTTTACTGTTTACAAAGTGAACTAAAAGCTGGCAAGCCAAATAGGCAAATTTTATGATCTCATTTCCGACCATCTTATGTTTGAGTGAGGAAGTTGTTCGGATCATTGGACCTGCCCCAACTTCCTAGGATCCCATGCCACATTCCCTGCTCGGATGTTCCACAGTGGATCGTAGGATTCGCTGATCCCTCTGAGAAGGCTCACGCTCCCGTGGTATGTGGTCGTTTGACCGTAATCGGTCAAGTTGACCCCGATTAATTATAGCAAAGGCAAGATTAGCCCCATGAATCCCGCGACTTGTGTCACTCACAGCTGAACTGCTAGGAAACCTATTTATAGTTTTCGCCTCAGTTTCCCTTCAGAAACAGATGAGCACATAGTCATATGTTCCGAAAGTATTTCCCGCGCGAACCATGGTTTCATGTGTGCTGTCACAATAATACCGCTGACGTAATGTCTCGTGGATCCCTATCATCGCACCATGGAATTCTCTTCCATGCATTATAGTGGTCCCACTTGGCTGTGTTCACCGAGGTCGGATTGTCCCATTAGAAAAGTACGCCCCGACCTAGCGTCCCCAGATGTAAGCTCGGAAATCAGAGCTTCACACGCTATAAACGTAATCACCAAAACGGAGAATGTACCCCTTGATATAGAATCCCGCTATAGTTTATAGTATACAAAGAGTTCTAGGTTGGGTATTGAGTTTTTGCGCACAATTGCCGGACGTTTAAGAAACACACAGGTCCCCTAACTACAGCTGAACTCAGTTCAGTGGAGAGGCGGTTAATTCGCTGAGCACAACAGAGGCACTTTCCGCAAGTATTCAAATCCCTGAGGTCCCGCGAAAAAGGGGAGAATTAGCCAAAATTTGTTTCGCAACTTTCAGTGTTCCTTGCTCCCAATAATTTGCTCAGAGTGGGGGGCAGATTGGCTCTGAGTGCCCTGGAGTATCAAACTCAACGTCCCACCTTGTTACCTTCCGAAGATAAATTGACTAAACTAGTAATTAGGCAGGCATATGAGGCCTGCCTACATGTAGGTCCCCGCGCCACGCTGGCATACCTCCGTTCCCGCTGATGGATCATCAATGGTCGTTCTGTAGTATCCCTTTGTCTGAAAGGTTTATGGCACGTAGTGGTGTACCTACCACCATCTGGTCAGATAATGGCACCAATTTCGCCGGTGCTGCCCGCCTATTCTCGGAAAGCCGAAAGGCATTATAGTTGAATTGATCCCTGGCATAGGTGAAGTTTCCCGTGTCGCTAACATGTGCACTAGTTCGAGTATTCTCGAAAGACCCGTTAGGAAATTGTGCCCCTTGCCACTTGATAGTTGAGATCCCGTGCCAGAATTCCGCTGGAATGGGGGGAGTATGTTTGGCCCTACCAAAATTCGAATTCTCCCGCCAGTGCTTGAAATGGGGTTGGCATGCTGTCTTCCCAAACTTCCGACAGAGTGCATAAGTCGTTCAATGTTTTGATCCCGCTTTTTATATATATTTAATGATGGAACTCTGATAATACCTATTTTCCCGATCATCCCGTAATAATATACGATTTGAGCTCCCGAAGGTGCAGTGAAATTGTGAAGTATTAATAATTGTAAATTGTACAAGAACTTTATATTTTGTAAGCACTGCATTGCTCACTAGCGCCCTTCGCGTCCTACGGACGACGAAGGCAAATGAATATTAATCTAATTCCGCCTCCCGTACGAGCCAAATGGCTCTCCCGCTATTATGTTTCCTATCCCGCCTTACAGTCATTAAAGTGAACCAGGATTCCGTTATTTTGTGTATTTTCTCTTCCCGGATTATTCAGGGAAGTTGAAAAGAACTTTGAAGATAGAATACAAGAGTATGTTGAACTGCTCAAGCGGTAAATGGAAAAGATCCAAAATTTCCGAAAAGGAAGATTCCTGTCTTCTCGCTGGTCAGACATCTCCCTCCTCGTGGACGGCCATACGAAGTGAGAATTTAGTTGCATTGAAATGCTTTGTCCCCATTTGATACTAAAAGGAAAATTTTGGAGTAAGGTGTATCAACAGTTGCTCATGGGTAGCTGGAATAAGCAACCACGAAGGAAAATTGTAATGGAATATTGATTATAAATAAAAATGATAAAAACTAATTCACCTATCATCTTAGAAATCAGTCATAACCACTTGTAAAAGGTTTCAATCATGCAGCACGATCGTATGAGCGATTTTTCTCAAGTTAGTTACCTTATTATATTGTTGAATTGTTTTGAAATTTAAGCTTTTTGAGTGCAAAGAAAATATTAACTATTATTTTTGTGACAAAAAAGAATGATTTTTAGATTTTATAGTAGTTTATACCGATTTTATAGCAAATTTTAATGAAATTTAAGTACATTTTCAGCTTAATTTTGCACATAAATTTTTTTAATGTTCTATTTTAAGTTGATAAACCTCATTTGAGCAAAAGTCTGCTAAAAATGATACATTTAACTTTTAGAGATTTTTTCAGCATATTTTTTGAAATTTGATCAAGTTAATGTAGTCAAAAAGTGCTGGCCAACGATTTCATCCTTTCGTTTGGAAAGCTTGATTTTTTGGCGCAAGAACGAAATTTTTTCAATTCTAAAGAGAGTTATCGTCTGGAATGACACACACACACACACACAAACATTCATACTGCTTAGAGGTCTTTACGGCCATGGAAGAGACCTATTCATACCAGTTCATCTTAAAGGATAGTCACGAGTATAAGCGAGGATGTGTTTCAGGCAGGAGTGTATCTATGGAGTAGTTACACCACTGTGGGCAAAACTTGAGGACTAGTGGGATGTGCCGTGTTTCTGGTAAGAACATTTCCATAGATACAGCCATTCCTACCGTTTGGACATTGTGTTCAGGGATTGATGTGTTTCTGGTAGGAGCGCATCTCTATGGAGTAGTTATTAGGGAAAATTTGACAACTACTGGGGTGTGCCGTGTTTCAGGTAAGAACATTTCCATAGATACAGCCATTCCAACCTTTTTGGCATTGTGTTCAGGGATTGACGATGAATTACTGATAGGAGCGAATCTATGGAGTAGTTGTACCAATTTATGCAAAATTGAGGACCAGAGGGAGGTGTCGTGGTTCCATATGAACATTTCCTTAGATACATCCATTCTTACCATTTGGGAATTGTGCTCAGGGATTGGCGTGTTTCTGGTAGGAGCGCAACTATGGAGTAGTTATACCATTTTGGGCAGAATTAAGGACTAGTGGCAGGTGTCGTGGTTGCATAAGAACATTTCCATACATTGACGTGTTTCCGGTAGGAGCGCATCTATGGATTAGTTATACCATTTTGGGCCAAATCGGGAACTAGTGGGACGTGGATTACATAAGAACTTTCCATAGATACATTCTTACCGAACATTTTGGACGTTTGGGCTTCTGTTGTTTTTTCAATCAGCTTCATTTTAGCGAATTATTGAAGAAAATCTAAGCTATTGCTCTCGCCTCAAAATTTGTAGAATGTGAATTTTTGGAAAAATTTTATGCAGAAATCCGTTTCATGCTATTCTGAATCATATTCTGAAGTTTAACGCACTTTTTTATGTATGTATGTATGTATGTATGTATATATGTATGTATGTGTCATTCCAGACGATAACTGTCCGTGGAATTGTGCTAGAAACTTCAAACAAATTTTAAAATGTTAAGGACACAAAACGAAAGTTCAAGTTCGTCGGCCAGCATGATCGAATTACATCTTTGGGTTGAAATTTTCAAAAATGTAGTCAAAAATTTCAAAATAGCCTGTTTTTTGCGATTTGTTGTGCGAAATAATTTTTTCAGCATACTAACATGTGGTATATTCGGAATCAGCGTAAAATTTCCTATAAGAATATGAATCAAGTTCTCAAAAATTTCAAAGTTGAAAAATCAGTCAAAAATCGAAATAATGCCGTTTGCTAGTTGTAAAAATCGGTAATATTTGCATGAAACATTGTCCAAATTCAGATTGAACTACTCTTATGGAAGTATCCCTGTATAACCAATACTAGAACCATGCTGTTTAAAACGTAGGTAGTAGGTGCTTGAAGTAATCACAACTGATGAGTTTACTCTGTGGAATATTCCTCTGATTTTCTCGGTCGCTCTCTTTAATGTTTTACGCTCAACTGTATGAGGACTTGATGTAGCTTTAATACTGACTGTGGCTTAGAAAATATCAGCCATGAAATTATGAAGAAGTTCTATTTATGTACGTACTAGCACACAGACCCAAGGCCTCGCTCCGCTCGGCCATCAGTAACGTTAATCTCAAGGCCTCCCTCCACTCGGCCGTCAGCAACGTTAAGCCTAAGGCCTCAAAAGGTAGTTCAAGAATTCACCTAATCGAATCGTTGATAAATCAACAATAATTGGGATTTAACGCTAGTATTAAATATTTTCTATTTCTTTCTTGTAGCTACGGAAAAGCCAAGTGACACTTCCCCATAATTTAGGCTGTCAATAGATGCACAGAGACTACAGTTTGTCTGTCAATTTCTCGCTGTAGGATACTACGAGTAGATTCGAATGCAACTGACTTTATATCACTCGTAATATAAAGCCTCATCATCGATTGGCTGTGGAAATACGTTTCTTTCATATGACGTCGGTATATTATTTTATTTTATGTCAAGATTTGATGATGTTATGATAGGATACTGTTAAGATTTCAACTGCCTTCAATACTGACCACATTGGACATCGAAATCTATGAATATTTACCTGCATTTGTCTTTAAATCTACAAGATTAGTTTAATAATAATAAAGTAAGAGTACCTCCTAATTTTTTTTAATAATTCGATTCCATGTTTGTCTATCAAAATCATAAACTAAAATTTCTCTACACGATCAATAGCGACTAAAATGTCGAAGATTTCTTCAAAAATTCGCTCATGGGGTCATGCTGCATGACTGGACTTTTTCAAATGGTAGCCTCACAGTCTCTTTTCAATTTTAGTCATTGTTATTTATCACTCAAACGCCTATATTTATTCATTTATTTTATTGTTACTAGTATTATTATTTTATTTATTTATTTCAATTGTATACATTTTTTTTTCAATTGGAGGATCTTGTGGATTATTGTAACAAAATCATTTTAGACCAAATCATTGTATCAAGAGAGAATATTGAGGGGTGCGTAGAACATTAGGATCCATTATTTCATTATTCTAATAAAAAAGATTAAAAAATTACGTGGGTTAGGCTCATTCCAAGTCAAATACTCGCCTCGCATTGAACAACACTTGTACACAACTCCATTACCATACCTATTGCTCGTCCCTATAATCCTCATGTTACGTACCTACCAGATAATGAATTTATACTCACTTTGCTAAATATATATATATTTTTTTAAATCAAGGGAAACCATTATGTTGTATAATATCAAGGAATCAGGTCTGGGTCAGGTATCTGCTCAGGTTAAATATGAACATTGGTAACCCTCTCTGTTAATTGGGGGAACGCATCTCCAACGTAACCTCACCAAGGTGGCGCCAAATCGATAGGGTTTTACCTATTTTTTTTTTCACAATCAACATCATACAAATTCAAATAGCAATTTGAATGGTAATTTTCTCTCATGATCGATGTTTTTCTGATATAATCAATCTCTCACAATTTTGTTTCATTTCTCCTTCACATCGTCTCAATATAAATTCAAACTAATAATCAAACAGTAATTTAATCTTATAATGAATTCTTCGTAATATATTCCAAATATAAGTCAAATAGTAAATCGAATAACGTTTCTACCTCAAGAAAAAAAATTCATAACTTTAAAACTTTTTAGCATGGAACATAAACTAGAGCCTTTGACTAACTAGCGAAAAACGTTACGCGGATGTGTCACGAAATTTTTGACATTTTCATGTCTTTGCCCTGGCACATTGCACAAAAAACTGTCACGTAACGTAACGTAAATATTTTGACGATTTCCGCTTACAACCGAGTCGTTGCTAGGGAAATGGTACTTCGTCGTTTTTCATCCCAAAAAATTCGTTGACCATTCGTTCGAAAGCTCTCGATTTATCCAACCATATTATGTTTACTACTGCGAAGTGCGTGGCCAACAAGCTGAGTTATGAGCAAGGTTATTTGAATAATTGTGTACACTCAGGTGATCATTCTCAACAATTGATATTGTGAACATGATTGCCACCGCTTGTTAATTTCTGATGATTTCATTGAGCTGGTGTTTCGATGATTTGATTCATAGCAGGTGATCCAAATATTGCGAGAACGGTTTGATTTGTGAAGCGGTGGTTAAATCATTTTAATAGGTAATTTCTATGCTTTACACTCTAGGAAGCTGTAATTTCTTATGAAGCCTCTTTAGGACATTGACTTGACGATGCCCAGGGTCCGGATCAGATGAGTGGCTTTTGAAGCTAATTTCTATGTTTTACACTCTAGGAAGCTGTAATTTCGTATGTAGTCTCTTTAGCACATTTACGCGACGATGCCCAGGGTCCGGATCAGCTGAGTGGCTCTTAGAGCTTGCATACGAGTCTGCAGGGGGGTAGGTGATGTAGCCTGGCTCGAATTCAATGAAGTACCCACGGGTGTCGGAACAATGAGTCAACACGATCGCGAATTCAATTAAGTACCCACGGGTGGGCGGTTTCTCTTATGGCCCATTTAATTGATTTGTACGCCCCGCCGTGCGATGCACGGGTGAGATCTGCCTAGTAATAAATACAATAAGAAAACACACATGAAAATGTCCCAATGTGTTGCAGACTCGTATGCAAGCATTTCAAGCTGCTTTGTCTTTCTTATGATTTTTTTTCATAAATTCTTTCGACCAAACTTCAATGAGGGTTACCCAAGGTCTCAAGAAACTTGCGTTTATAATTTTATATTAAAATGGATTCTCATCAGAGAATTTTCACACTTTTTTGTCATGATTTTAAATCAAGTTAACTGGTTCAATCAAATCAATTAACTAATCCAAACGTTGAAAAATCGAATAAATACAAATAGGTAGCGTTGAACTGAGGAGCACTAGGTCTATTTTTATCGTGTTGAACTAGTCTTTAGCCTGCAAAATCATCATGAAAGTGGAAATTTCTCCCTCACTGGTTTATCCTCAGTCCTGCGCAAAACAACACTTATTCTGGACAATATCACGTAATCGAATTATATAGGTACGCGAAATGGAATACCAGGCATGAAACCGAGAGCGAGAAACAAATATGTAAACAAACTGAAACCAGCAATATGCAAGGTTAGAATATAAGTAATGCTACGATAGTTTATTTTGATTTTCACTTACAACCAAGCCATTGCTGGGGAAATGGAACTTCTTCAGTTTTCACCGGACAAAAATTGTTCTCCACTTGTTGGAAAGCTCTCGATTTATCACGCATTTTTTTCATACTTGTTCTCCTATTCATGTCGTAGTTTTATATTTATTTATGTTATAAAAGGATATAGTAAACAATGCCGTTTATTTTGTTATCACTTGGTTGAGAAGTTAATCTTGGTTATAGTAGTAATTGTAGACACGCACCATAAAAGAAAATTACCTAACTAGGTACTCTGTTCTCATTTCTTCTATTTCTAGGTACTCTATGTTCTAATTTCGATTAGTTTTTTTTTTTTTTTTTTTTTTCAAAATTGCAGTCCATTTCCATAAATGTTTTTCCTTTGTTTCTATTCCTAATCAGTCATAATATTATGGGCTTTTGTCACATTGGCCTCCTCCAAATCCCAATAGCCAACCTATTCCTCACACGAACAGATTTAGAAAAAAGAGGTCCCTAATAGCTCAACTGACAATGACTTTCTCAGGAGCAATCAACTTAACCTCATCTGCATTATTTTCAAAAGATTTTCCTCTAATCAGTCACAATATGGGCTTTTACCCAATCGACCTCCAAATCCCCTAATCGCCGACCCTTTTCTCACATAGCAGATGTAGAAAAAGAGGTTCAAGGATAATAAAATGTCCCTAATGGCTCAACTGACAAAGTCTTTCTAGATGGACCTCACTACTTGTGCGTTTACGGCTTACCGTTCGGATGCTTGGTCCAGACACTCAGGAGTTTCATAAATTCTTTCGACCAAACTTCAATGAGGGTTACCCAAGGTCTCAAGAAACTTGCGTTTATAATTTTATATTAAAATGGATTCTCATCAGAGAATTTTCACACTTTTTTGTCATGATTTTAAATCAAGTTAACTGGTTCAATCAAATCAATTAACTAATCCAAACGTTGAAAAATCGAATAAATACAAATAGGTAGCGTTGAACTGAGGAGCACTAGGTCTATTTTTATCGTGTTGAACTAGTCTTTAGCCTGCAAAATCATCATGAAAGTGGAAATTTCTCCCTCACTGGTTTATCCTCAGTCCTGCGCAAAACAACACTTATTCTGGACAATATCACGTAATCGAATTATATAGGTACGCGAAATGGAATACCGGGCATGAAACCGAGAGCGAGAAACAAATATGTAAACAAACTGAAACCAGCAATATGCAAGGTTAGAATATAAGTAATGCTACGATAGTTTATTTTGATTTTCACTTACAACCAAGCCATTGCTGGGGAAATGGAACTTCTTCAGTTTTCACCGGACAAAAATTGTTCTCCACTTGTTGGAAAGCTCTCGATTTATCACGCATTTTTTTCATACTTGTTCTCCTATTCATGTCGTAGTTTTATATTTATTTATGTTATAAAAGGATATAGTAAACAATGCCGGTTATTTTGTAATCACTTGGTTGAGAAGTTAATCTTGGTTATAGTAGTAATTGTAGACACGCACCATAAAAGAAAATTACCTAACTAGGTACTCTGTTCTCATTTCTTCTATTTCTAGGTACTCTATGTTCTAATTTCGATTAGTTTTTTTTTTTTTTTTTTTCAAAATTGCAGTCCATTTCCATAAATGTTTTTCCTTTGTTTCTATTCCTAATCAGTCATAATATTATGGGCTTTTGTCACATTGGCCTCCTCCAAATCCCAATAGCCAACCTATTCCTCACACGAACAGATTTAGAAAAAAGAGGTCCCTAATAGCTCAACTGACAATGACTTTCTCAGGAGCAATCAACTTAACCTCATCTGCATTATTTTCAAAAGATTTTCCTCTAATCAGTCACAATATGGGCTTTTACCCAATCGACCTCCAAATCCCCTAATCGCCGACCCTTTTCTCACATAGCAGATGTAGAAAAAGAGGTTCAAGGATAATAAAATGTCCCTAATGGCTCAACTGACAAAGTCTTTCTAGATGGACCTCACTACTTGTGCGTTTACGGCTTACCGTTCGGATGCTTGGTCCAGACACTCAGGAGTTTCATAAATTCTTTCGACCAAACTTCAATGAGGGTTACCCAAGGTCTCAAGAAACTTGCGTTTATAATTTATATTAAAATGGATTCTCATCAGAGAATTTTCACACTTTTTTGTCATGATTTTAAATCACGTTAACTGGTTCAATCAAATCAATTAACTAATCCAAACGTTGAAAAATCGAATAAATACAAATAGGTAGCGTTGAACTGAGGAGCACTAGGTCTATTTTTATCGTGTTGAACTAGTCTTTAGCCTGCAAAATCATCATGAAAGTGGAAATTTCTCCCTCACTGGTTTATCCTCAGTCCTGCGCAAAACAACACTTATTCTGGACAATATCACGTAATCGAATTATATAGGTACGCGAAATGGAATACCGGGCATGAAACCGAGAGCGAGAAACAAATATGTAAACAAACTGAAACCAGCAATATGCAAGGTTAGAATATAAGTAATGCTACGATAGTTTCTTTTGATTTTCACTTACAACCAAGCCATTGCTGGGGAAATGGAACTTCTTCAGTTTTCACCGGACAAAAATTGTTCTCCACTTGTTGGAAAGCTCTCGATTTATCACGCATTTTTTTCATACTTGTTCTCCTATTCATGTCGTAGTTTTATATTTATTTATGTTATAAAAGGATATAGTAAACAATGCCGTTTATTTTGTAATCACTTGGTTGAGAAGTTAATCTTGGTTATAGTAGTAATTGTAGACACGCACCATAAAAGAAAATTACCTAACTAGGTACTCTGTTCTCATTTCTTCTATTTCTAGGTACTCTATGTTCTAATTTCGATTAGTTTTTTTTTTTTTTTTTTTCAAAATTGCAGTCCATTTCCATAAATGTTTTTCCTTTGTTTCTATTCCTAATCAGTCATAATATTATGGGCTTTTGTCACATTGGCCTCCTCCAAATCCCAATAGCCAACCTATTCCTCACACGAACAGATTTAGAAAAAAGAGGTCCCTAATAGCTCAACTGACAATGACTTTCTCAGGAGCAATCAACTTAACCTCATCTGCATTATTTTCAAAAGATTTTCCTCTAATCAGTCACAATATGGGCTTTTACCCAATCGACCTCCAAATCCCCTAATCGCCGACCCTTTT
The DNA here is from genome assembly GCA_030762985.1 of Adelphocoris suturalis. Classification (NCBI taxonomy): domain Eukaryota; kingdom Metazoa; phylum Arthropoda; class Insecta; order Hemiptera; family Miridae; genus Adelphocoris; species Adelphocoris suturalis. The sequence continues at coordinate 6,863,819 of CM061040.1, read as the reverse complement.
CTCACATAGCAGATGTAGAAAAAGAGGTTCAAGGATAATAAAATGTCCCTGATGGCTCAACTGACAAAGTCTTTCTAGATGGACCTCACTACTTGTGCGTTTACGGCTTACCGTTCGGATGCTTGGTCCAGACACTCAGGAGCAATCAACTTGACCTCATCTGCATTATTTTATAAATTTTATTTTTGTTTTTCCACCTAATCAGTCATATTATGGGGCAATACCCCATCGGCCTCCTCCAAATCCCCTTATAGCCGACCAATTCGTCACACAAGCAGGTATAGAAAAAGAGGTTCAAGGATAATAAAATGTCCCTAATGGCTCAACTGACAATGTCTTTCTCAAGAGCAATCAACTTAACCTCATCTGCTGTTCGGGTTTTTACAATTAAACAATATCGGATGTACCAAATATATTTCAAAATGAATACTAAACGGAAAAAGCTAAACTTTGCAATAAGTTTGTAATTAAAATCTACCATCTCGTAGTATAAAATAACCTGCCCCCGTGTTGTTCTTGTTGGCCTTCTTCTGCCCATGATTAGACACAACTCCCCTCCCCTCATCATATGGTTAAAGATTGAGGCATTGAGGTGGCTTTCGTGTCCTCTTCGGTCAACCGAGGGGCCTGCTGAGTGAGCCTGTGGTGGTGGCAGCAGTGAAGGTACCTCGAGCATAATTTTATTGTCAGCAGCATTCTGACTTGGGTCTGGCAACAGTGTAGCCTAGGGGTGGTAAGGTGAGTGTCCTCGAAGTAGGTGATGAAACATTTGCTGCTGGGATGATGATATCTATAGATGCATCAACCATTTTCGATGATGAATTTGGAGTTTTACTCTTGGGTGGAGACATGTGGGTGGGTGGAGATCTAGTGCTGTAGGGTTTTGTCCAACATGTAGTAGGTGCTGTACGTGTCGAAGTTGCTGTGGGTTGAAAAGTGAAAGGTAAATCACCACAGTGATCTTCACAAACAGGGATGCAGTTGAGCCCAATTCCTTACATTTGATCAACATGCCGTCGCACCATCATACCATCAACTAAGATTGTGTAGTGCAGATCACCATCTTCAGCATTTGTATCTTGTATTCCATTTCTCATTTGATGATTATTGGTATTGGTGATTATAAACTCAGAGTACAACTGGTTCACCAGCCAAGAATGGACGAGAAGTTGGATGTGATTTTCTATATCTCGAGAATGTTTCTTGACAGTATCCTCTAGGCTAGAGCATAAGTGGTCGAGATGGATACTCCCAGGGATGAGATGTCTTAGCCGGAGCTTTCATGGATTGTAATCATCTGGAGAAGTCGTGGGTTAACATTTCAATTGAAGAGTCAATTCTTGGCCAGTAAACAAAGAAACGAGCAAGCCCAGTAAACAAAGGAACGAGCAAGCCCTTTAATCTTGTGTACCCCTGTATGGCCTCGGCGGAGTTCTGTCAGGACTTGTTCTTGGTACTATGGTGGTATGTAAGCCCTTGGTCCTTTCATTATACACCGTGACTGTATTGTGAACTGTCCATTTCCTTCCTTGGTGCTGGTGGTGCCGGTTCAGAGTTGTTCATAAAGTTGACACATGTCAGGATTATCTGCAGTGGCTTTCCAGATATCGCTGCAACTTATTGATTTATCTGGCACAGCTGGAAAACTTCTATATCATCAATTTCAAACATGTTAGCCAAAGTGAGAGGTTGCTGGGAGAGTGTGTCAGCGTTTCCATGATCCCCTGATTTCGTGTATACTATATCAAAATCTGGAGAAAGAGGGCGTAGTGTAAGAGATGAGTGGCAGACAACACACAGGAAGTTTATTCTTCTTCCCACAAATTTGTACGAGGGGTCGGTGAACAAAGTAAACCTTTGGCCAAAAAGGTAGAGGTAGAAATATCGCACATCCCACTTAATCCCAAGGCTTTGTCGGACAAGACATGAGTAGTTACGTTCGTAATTTGATAGTGTGCGTGAGGTGAACTCAATTGGTTGTTCTGACCCATCTGCTATCCGATGGACTAACACAGCTGCAATACCAACTAGAGATGCATCAGCTCCGATTACGACTGGCTTCATTGGGTCATAGTGGATGAGAAACGTCTCTTTACTATTCCCATTTTTATGATGTTGAACGCATCCTCACAACTGTCCAACCAAACAAAAGGTACTCCCTTGCATGTCAGTGCATGGAGTAGTTCACTCATCGTTTATAGATGAGGGAAAAACTGGCTGTAAAAGAAAACTATCCCAAGGAAGGATTTTGTTTGCTTCATATCTTTGGGTGTTTTGAAGTTTTAACACTACATCAATCTTTTGACATAGTTTTGTGTATATTGTTGTGGAAACTTTGGTTGGTTGTTGTTCATCTAAAAAGATCGTTGTGTACATTCTGTTTTCTTGAATTGTTTCTGTGAGTGTCATTTCTCAACATTTGGTTTACCTTGAAGTTTTAACACTAATGGGCTGAGGAACCAACGCCTGCGAGAATTGGTTATTGCAGGAGATCCAACCAACCTCAAGGATGCCGTGACAATAGCGTTGAGGTTGGAAGCTGGGCTAGCTTTGTGTCCTATTACTATTCGTGCATTAGATAGTGAGGAGACAAGGTGCGCGCAAGAAGAATATGGTAAAGAAGAAACAATATGCCGGGTGATGAAGACTAGGACAATGAACATCAATCTTGTGAGTGGGGAGGTTATTCCTGTTTTGGGTCACGTGAAAGTTGAACAGGACCACCATCATTCATTCAAAGCTGACACTCATAAGCAGCTGCATCTGAAAGAATTGTTCGATGTATCAATTGATACATTAGTTTGCATGATCAATGTATATCTGTGGTGATGGTCCGGAAGAAGGATGGCACATGGCGGTTCTGCGTTGATTATCGCAAGCTGCCTCACATTCAAGAGACATTACGATCATTGGAAGGGCAGATCAAACTGATGTAGCCAAGGTACCTCGTCCACAACAGAGTCCTGTAGAAATCTGTTGCAGAATGGAAGCGAAAAGGTAATTGCATATTACAGTCGATGTCTGTCACATAGTGAACGCAATTATTGCACAACGCGCAAAGAGTTGTTGAGTGTAGTGGAAGCAGTAAAAACATTTGCTATGGCTTAGACAATGGGAAGCCATTGATGGTCCGCACAGACCACTCGTCACTCCAATGGTTGATGAATTTCAAAGCAGTTGGACAGCTAGCCAGATGGCTTGAGCAGTTAGCACCCTACAAACTGGAACTACGTTACAAAGGAGTTTTGCAATGCTGATGCCCTCTCCAGACGACCATGTGCAGAGCAAGGATGCAGATACTGTGAAAAGCGAGAGCAGAATGCACGAAATTCACAGACTTACGCCATAAAATTACAACAAGATGATTCCATAGAGTGCATTGAAAGAACAGTGCAACTGAATCTCTCCAGAAGATTAGAATGTGGCTTGAAAGTCCAACGAAGTGGCATGAAATTTCGGGACTCAATGCTACAATGAAGGCTTACTGGGCAATGTTCGACTCCCTTATCATACAGAATGGGAAAGTGTGGATGGCCGGAAGATATTGATGCAAGCTGTGATACCCAAGAAATTGCAGAGGCAGCTTTTGATACCGTTCATGGCTTAGTACACTTTGGAGAGAAAAGGACAGCGTCACAGCTCCGGAAAAATTACTATTGGATTGGGATTCACAAGGATGTTCGGGAGTGGTGCCGAAGTTGTGAAAATTGTGCCAAGAGAAGAGGAGGTAGAAGATTAGGAAAAGCACCGCTGCAACTGAGTCAGACTGGCGTCCCATTTCAGCGTATTGTCGTTTTTGGTCCATTGCCTGTGGGTCGATATGACTGTTGTAGATTTCTTCACAAAGTGGCCAGAGGCAATACCAATTCATCAACGAGCTGAGACGGTTGCTGCAGCTTTGGTACAACACGTGATTTCCCGATTCGGAATCCCGGGCGAAGTCCACTCTGATCAAGGTACCAATTTCGAATCGGAGTTGTTCAAAATCCTCATGAAGCAACTTGGGATCAAGAAGACTCGTAGTACACCACTACACCCACAAAGTGAGGGGCAGGTTGAAAGACTCCATCGACCTTATACGATTGGTTGGCAGATTAAAAATCATCAGAGAGATTGGGACCTTCAGCTGCCAGTAGCGTTGCTAGCTTATCGGAGCACACAGCCACAGGTTATTCGCCAGCGTTCCTCATGTATGGAAGAGAATTGCAACTGCCGGTGCACCTACTTTTTGGAAAACCCCCGGAGACGAACGTCTCCCACAGTACGTAGAGGAACTCCGAACGAGACTGGAAGAGGCACACACAAAAGCAAGGGAGCAATTGGCCATACGGGCGGAAGATATGAAGAGAAGGTACGACATGGGGTCAAAGGTCCCACCGTTCCAGGTAGGCGACCAAGTATGGGTGCACAATCCTCGGAGAGTCAAGGGGAGGAACCCGAAGTTACAATGTCCATGGGAGGGTCCGTGTACAATTGTGAGCAGACTGAACGATGTGGTCTTCCGAATACGTAACTCTAGAGGAAAGCTGAAGGTGCTCCATGCGGACAGAATAAGCGCGTACTGTGGAGCTTGAAAGGAAAGGTGGGAGGAGTGTTGTGGAAACCAATCGTTATGTTACAAGAAAATCATGTGTTGGTTGTTGTTCATCTAAAAAGATCGTTGTCGTGTTTATTTAGACAAAAAGGAGGTTCTATATTTTCAAAGTACGAAACAATACATTCTGTTTTCTTGAATTGTTTCTGTGAGTGTCATTTCTCAACAATATCTTGCTGGTCAAACTTGTAGCCAAGGTACACAACAGAGTCCTGTAGAAATCTGCATTTCTGCTTGTTCAAATGCAGTCTTTTCTCCTCCAAAATAGAAAACAGTTGAGAAAGTCGGGTGACATAATCTTGGAAGGTGGGGCTGTCAAGATGATGTCATCTTATACTACAGCTAGTCCAAGAACAGGAGACAGAAGGGTGTGAATGAACTTCTCCCAAGTTGCAGGTTCCCCCGTGACACCAAACATCATTCAGCCACATTTATATAGTCCATTTTGGGTATTGATTGTAAGAATTTCAGCAGTGTGCTCTGGGTTAGCACATGTTGGTACGCTCCATAGATATCGAGTGTGGAGAAATGAGTTCCATCGCTTAAGGAAGCAACCACTTCCTCTATTGGGAATTGAGGTATTTTACAGAATCTGTTTACTGTCCAGCTGTAGTCTGCACAAATTCTCATTTCTTTATTGGTCTTTACAACAGATACGACCCACTGACTGAAGTCAGTTTTTCTATTATACCTTCAAGCTCAAAACGATCAAGCTTATCTGCAACCTTCTTTTGTATAGAAAACGGGACAGCGAATGCAGGTCACTGAGTGCGCATCTGGCTTCAATTTTACTTCACATGAGTAATTTGTTACAACGCCAACCCGTTTTTTAAAAAAATTCAAGGTATTTTCCAAACAAATCACTTAGCAATTTCTCGCAGTTTGGTGGCTTGTCATTACTTTGTAGGGCATTGACGTATAATGATTGGAGGTACAGCTAACGCTGTGACAACCAATCACGTCCAAGCAAGGTAGCGAGATCCTATTCAACAACAAAAATATTTAGTCTTCTTATTTGGTTACAGTATTCCAAATCGTCCATACATCAACATTCTCACATTCCTGAACACTTTAAATGAGACGCTGGTAGGTGAAACTTGTTTCTCTATAATTCTGCTGAGAAGTTGAAAACTCATCACTGTTACAGCACTCCTAGTGTCCAACTCTATCTGTACTGGCTTCCCTTCAATGTGAATTTGGATGAAAATAGGTTCACTTGATCTTCAATTTCATGTTTACTGTTGTGATCAATGTTTACTGTAATATTACGAACCATCTGTTTAGCTTTACTTTGGCTTTGTGATTAGTTCCTGTCGCGAAGTTTGTTGGTTAGACACACATCCCATACATGTCCACACTTTTGACATATTGAACAGACCAGGTTCGTAGCCTTGCATTGAGGAGCAGTATATCTGGTTTCAGCACAACAGTAGCAACGTATAATATGTGAACCCTCCTGGCTTTGCATTTTAGAGAAGTATCCTGTTAACTAATTTTATGAATACCTGGTTCCAGTAACTCATTTGCCCCAAACGACGCTTTCTCTATGTCTAGGGCTATCTTCACAGTCTTCGCATATGAAGGATTATCTTCCAGAAAAAATTCGTCAAGCATAGCTTTACTTTTTAGCCGACTGACGAACACGTCCCTTAGCATAATTTTCAGCATATCAGAGGGATACTGACAAGGAATAGCCGTTTTCTGAAGCTCAAGAAGAAAATCATCAACAGTTTCTCTCTCTCTCTCTCTCTGTTTCCTGTTGAGGAAAGCGTGACTGCTAGGTATCAGACTCGTAGGCTTTAGGGCTCAAATGGCCTGTTAAAAACTCCTTTGTTCAGATGTAGGTCTCTATTTGTACATCATCAGGGTATGACAGACTTTTTAGAAAGGCAAACAAGTTTGCAGGTAAACAAGCAAGCAATGAATTTAATTAATCCTCATCAGGAGTACAGTCGCTAGTAACAGCATACTTGAAATAAGACCAGACATACATTTATACCTTATATACCTTACTAGATATACATCTTTCGAACCTCATTTAAGACCACACCTCTGCTAATGTTATAGTACTCATTTGCTGATGCATTCGCGCTAGAATTTGTGACATAGTATTGTTTATCTGCTGGTTAGATTGTAGTAGTTGAGTTAGACCCACTGTCACACTGACCTCTGCGCCTTCTGCTTATGCCACGGAGAATGTAAAATAAATTAGTCACTTCGTATGAAAACGTATGTATAAGATGTAGGTGTGAACTTAGACTGCACCAAAGTTCGGGTTTTTCCAATTAAACAATATCTAAATGTATCACATATATTTCAAAATTAATAGTAAACCGAAAAAGCGGCTTTCTAAAAAGTTTGAAAATTTCATTGTCCATCTCGAGGTATAAAATAACCTGCCCCTGTGTTGTTATTGTCGGCCTTCTGCCCATGATGAGACACAACATCTGCACTATTTTCAAAAGATTTTTTCAAAAGACATTTTTTCAAAAGATATTAAAAAAGATATTTTTCAAAAGAAAAGAAGGTATCAACAATTCGTAGAGCGTGGATGCATTTGAAGGGCTGAGGGGAAAAACGATCAGGGTCCATTTTTGGTCGAAATGGCGCCTTTGGCGGCTTTAGTTAGGTGGTGGGGTGTAGTTTTAACATGTGTATTGAAACGGGGAAAAATGATCATCCTTTCGGAGAAAAACAAGGGCGTAGAATTTGGCTCTCATGAAAAAACGATCAGAGTCCACGCGTTCACGTGGAAAAGCGATCAGGGTCCAAACCCCTCCACCTTCCAGCGTTCTCTACCCCACTAAGATCCATCATTTTGCTTTCAATGTGCTCTTGTTCGCGTGCGTCTTCGCGCTTATTTTGCGTTTTATTGACTCGTTTTTTTAATAACAATGATTAGTGACGGCAGTGATTCTAATAGTGATCGTCAGGACCACGTCATTTTGCCAAAAAAGAGGCAAAAAACTGGTCGACTTCGTGATGTGATGAAGAAGATGAGAGCGACGACCTACGAAACTGGTGAGGACTGTAAGTGCACTAGATTCCGGTGTTTTTATTCTGTAAACGAGGAAGAAAGGCAACGTATAATTCGTGAGTTTAATGGTATGTTGGATTTTAATACTCAGAATAAGTATTTGGGTGGGTTGATCAGTGTCATACCGGTACAACGTCGCCGTTGCCGAAAGGCTGAGGAAGAGGCAAACTTCAACCTCAGTAGCTACGGTTATAGGGTCAGGGTTCGTGTGAACGATGGTAGTGGGGGTTTTAAAATGCAAGACACTGCAGTTTGTTTAAAGCGTTTCTCTCTCTACACGGAATCACCCCTCGGCGTGTCCAAACATTGAAAAAACACCTAACAGATTATAGTGTCGCGAGACCAGATCGACGTGGCACCCACTCCAATCGACCTCATAAATTGAGTGACAAGACTCTTGCTGCCGTCAAGGAATTTATTAGATCACTAAAAGGAAGAAAGTCTCATTACTCCCTTAAGGACACTTCGAAAATCTATCTACCCGAAGAGCTTAACATCAGTAAACTTCATAAAATGTACAGCGATGCAAACCCGGACAATAAAGTTTCCTACAACACATTTAAGGACATTTTCGACAGGAATTTCAACATTGGTTTCGGTTATCCTCGAAAGGACACCTGTAGCACCTGCGATACATTCAAGTCGAAAATAGCCACTGCTGAGAAAACGTTGTTAGCCTGTTCAAACGAGAAAGAAAAAGAAAACCTCCGTAAATTGATCAAAAATGTGCAAGTAGAGCAGGATTTACACCTCAAGAAAAGTGGCAAATTCTATGCCCTTAAGAAGAAATATCGTAAAAAGGCAAGACAAACTAAAGACCTCGAAGCCGTCACAATGGACTATCAAAAAAATCTTCAGACTCCTAACATAACGACGAACGATGTATATTATCGTCGTCAATTAAACTTCATCTCGTTCAACATCCATGTTTTGTCGTCTGCCCGCTCAATTTTCTACACCTACGACGAAAGTGTGGCTCGAAAAGGGGCTGATGACGTCGTCTCTATGCTCGACCAATTTTTCTCCACCCTCCACCCAGACGTGCGTAACCTTGTCGTATTTTGCGACTCATGCGCGGGACAAAACAAAAATTATCCGCTATTTTCACTAAATGGTCACAAAATTTAGTATAGCTGAAGACAAGTTTGGGGAAACCAATTGCCCATTAGTTATTTCAACTGATTCCAAAGTAGCTTGTTCTATATTATCCCACATCCACAGAGATGTTAAAAACTACCTATATGATATACGATATAGCTAGACCTCTTCTGAGCATCTCCAAGAACAAGACAATTTTCATTCAATGGATCTCACCCCATCTTGATTTCTCTGGAAACGAGAAGGCCGATGAGGTAGCTAGAATAGGAACACATTGTATCAATTCCACCATATCCTTGAAATCATTCATCCTTTATCTGATGCTTTGTATGGAAAGGGTGGTAGGAATGATATAATCATCAGTCCTCTTAAAAGGAAAGTATCATTTCCATGTTGAAAAGAGTTACAAGTACACCACACATCCTCCAATAGCGCCTTCTCAGAAAACAAATGGTGCCGTTGAAAGGTGTACAATGGTGCACAAATAGCGCAAATGGCGCACAAATGGTGCACAGGATACGGACATGTCAAACGGAGTCGGTTTCTCACTCAGCTTGCTGATTCACCAAACTGTGAATATTGCGAAAATTTGGTGGAAGATATGGAGTATACAATTATGATTTGTCCTCTCTATGCTGAACAACGACAAACTTTCGGTAAACTAAATGAAAATCAAGACATGTGCTACAAACCGCAACTCTTCGAGAAGTCAAGGATCTGTTAAAATGAATGGCAAGTGATTCGCTTGTGACAAAAAACTCGGCGCTTTGCGCCTCGGCGGGGGGCTCCGCCCCCCTGCACCCCCCGGTTTATTTCTTTTTCCATACTCTGTATGAAATCATAGGAACACAGAATGTGTTCCTATTTCCTTACCAACGGCTTGGTTGCACGTGGCATAACACGTGGCATAACACGTGGCATAACACGTGGCATAACACGTGGCATAACACGTGGCGTAACACGTGGCGTAACGGTTTTAACGTAACGGTTTTTTCTGTCGGTTTTTTTTCGGTAGGTCATCGCAAAAACACATTCTGTGTTAAAAGGACATATTCGACAGTGTGGGAATGATATTCCCGATTCGTGGTCACAGTTACTTGGAATGTGACAAGAACATGAGCCTTGTCAATCCCAAGAGCTACACAGAAACCCCTGATGACTGGAGAGAAGTGTTGAAAAACAGTCGTGTTAAACCTGCTCCATTTGAAGTTATTGATTGCGCAAAAGAAGTTAACTTTCAGACTTGGACGAACTTCCTGACTCCACTTTATACAAGGAAATGCCCAATTCCAACGAGACCAATCAGAATTTTGAAGTTGGTTAAAGAACATCCACGCTTCGTTTACCATAAGTCATCATATAGTGGAGAATTCGAAACCGCAGTCATTGATGCACCAAAAAGTCGTCGAAATTCTCGCAACAGCACGCAGTTGGAAAAATTGTACCCTGGGCCTCTCGCAATAAAGGCGGCCAAATATAAAGATTTGATCCACCTCTCCAAGTTCCTGATGAACCCAGACGCCCAAGAATTCTACAAAAAACTTCACCCAGAACACCCCGTAAATGCAGGGGAACAATCTGAAGACGAAGAAGAGCCAGAATACGCCGATGATCCGCCCCTCGACATGGAATAACGATCAGAGTCCATCACCTTTCTGACAATTCATCCCCTCTCTACGAAGCATTTTGTTTAATATTGGTATCGTTTTCATAATGTTCTTACAATAAAGTTTCAGAAGTTGATGTTTTTTTCCTCTTTTTTTAGTTGTACTCCTAAGCCATGATATTAGAATGTAAACTTTCAAACTGCTCTCCTGAAAATTTTGTCATATGTGACCCTGATCATTTTTCCCCTCGGCCCTTCATTTGTAAAGCGAGAAGCCCGGGACGGCCGCGTGTTACTGAAGACAAAGTGAGATGCATACAGAGCACTTATCTTCGTAGTCCTCGTAAGTCAGTTCGTCGTACTAGCCGTGAGTTACAAATGCCATACACTACCATCTGGAAAGTTGTTAGACGTCGTTTGTTGTGGCGGCCATACAAATTGCAGTTGGTTCAGGCTCTCAGACAAAAGTGCTGCGGATTGAGTTTTGTGATTCTTTTATGCGTTCGATGGAGGATGATCAGAATTTTCCTTTTAACATCGTGTTTAGTGATGATATGACACCATGTGATTATTTTTTATGGGGGTACATCAAAGAAACGGTGTTTGTACCGCCTCTACCCACAAAGTTGGACGACCTTCGCACGCGAATTCAAGCTGCAGTACAAAGTGTGACACCCGACATGCTAATGCGGGTCTGGGACGAGCTTAATTACCAAATTGACGTCGTTCGTGTTGCTGGAGGGGGACATATCGAACATTAGTAGGAATGGGAAAAAATTATGGATTACAACCTTCCATTTAAGACCTATCTCATTTCTGTAACTTCAATATTGCCAGAAATATAGATGTTTGAAACTGGGGCATTCTTTTACAAACACCCTGTATTATGGGCATTTGCCCCATTGGCCTCCTCCAAATCCCCATGTAGCCGACCTTTTCCTCACACGAGCAGAAATAGACAAAGAGGTTCAAGGAGAATAAAATGTCCCTAATGGCTCAACTGACAATATCTTTCTAGGTGGACCTCACTACTTATGCGTTTACGGCTTACCGTTCGGATGCTTGGTCCAGACACTCAGGAGCAATCAACTTGACCTCATCTGCATTATTTTATAAATTTTATTTTCGTTTTTCCCCCTAATCAGTCATATTATGGGCTATTGCCCCATCGGCCTCCTCCAAATCCCCTTATAGCCAACCAATTCCTCACACAAGCAGGTATAGAAAAAGTGGTTCAAGGATAATAAAATGTCCCTAATGGCTCAACTGACAATGTCTTTCTCAGGAGCAATCAACTGGACCTCATCTGCATCATTTACAAAAGATTTTATTCCCTAATTTTTTCTTTCTAAACCGTCATATGGTTGGCTCTTTACCCATTTGGCCTCCTCCAAATCCCAATAGCCGACCTATTCCTCACACAGGCAGATATAGAAAAGGAGGTTCAAGGATAATAGAATGTCTCTAATGGCAACTGACAATGTCTTTCTTGATGGACCCCACTACTAGTACGATTTGACTCAGCCAGACAGGCTGAGCAGACAGGTTTATTAGGTTCATTATAATCAGTGGAATCGGTCAATCTCAACAGTTATCAGCTGAATGACACCAATTTCAATAATCTAGAGTGTCCCATTTTCTTATTTTTTGGATTTGAAATTGAATTTTCAACATTTGGATAAGTGTCAACAATTGATCCTTTTACCCTAATGCAGTAAAGTCCCCCTAGTCTCAGTTCGGATGGAAATTTTTTAAACATTTACTGTGAAGCATAAAATAGCACGGGGGAGGGGTAAAATATGCATTTTTCATGTGAGGGCTCAAATGAAAGCTTATGACGAGGAGGTTTCAAATATGGCGCTGTTGATATAAATACATTTAAAAAAACTTGACATAGAAGTGATAAGATACACTGCAAAATCTCAGTCATTCTTATACGCGGGTTTGGTACTTAGCTAATTTTTTTTGGACCAGTGTTCTGCGGTGAAGGGCTATCTAATACAGGTTTGCTATATACGGGGTTTAGTAATATTTATATACCAATGTGTGAAGAAGAAGTGGCAGGTTCCTCTACGAGGCCTTAACTACCAGGACCCGAGGGATCTTCAACGTGGACAATCTCGGATTATATTCAACAAGTGAAATTATGGACATTCAAAATTCTAAATTTAATTTCACAAGAACTTTATACGTGCATTATTATGACCGATGCACTCTTATTTTAATTAACTTATGACCGCTGGTTTTGTCTCTTACTTGAACTTTGATAGAAAATGCGAGTATTTTCGGAGTAAGCCTTTTTCTAGTATTTTCAGTATTTCTGAAGTTTATAATCTTCCATTGGAAAAGAGATTCAAGAGTAGTATTGGTTTGAGTTCATGAATAAAGGTGAACAAATTTTTATCCTTTGTAATTATCACGATATCGTAATCCGAGGGATAGAGTTTTTAGATACGGCCGCTAAAGAGTTGGGAGCTTCCGTTTTGCGTTGGAAGCAACTAGGAGGCTGTAAGTGGTTTTTGAAGCTCTTTATTGGAAATAGGCTTTGACAAATAGATTTAGAATGAAGAAGTAGAGTAAGGTATCCGCGATCGTACTTATAGTTCTATAGTTTCAAATAAGTCTACTGTTATGAGTACTTCCTTTCAATTTTAAGTGAGCAGTTACAACTGAAATTGGGAAGTTGCGTCGAACCCTTTTTCCTTCTCATCCCGGCATCTACGATGTCCGATCCCGTAGCGTTCCAGAAACTTAGCGGCTCCCCCGCAAACTTCATGGTTATTGATGATGAAATCGTAGTCATAGAAAAAGTTCTAGTTAAGTAAGTAGGTACATATCCTAACAATGAATACACAACTTAGATTTGTACACTATAAAGGTGAAATGAGTAGATGCCTGTTAAGTTCTAGTACATAATCCTCTGGCACTGTAGGAGAGTTGAGAAATAAGTGCCGTTTGAGTGAGCAGCCCGAACTCACTTCAAACAACCGATGCGCGAAAGCGGAATGAGTTGCTGTTCGTTTGTACCTCCAGACTGAATTGCTTTGATTACCATGCACGGTGCTAAATTTAAACACACTAAAGAAGTAGGATTAGGTGTATCCCGGCTTTGGAATATCAGCCTTAAAATGGGGCCTTAAAAAGATGAACAGCATGTCTTCGGGCCAAGAGTGCTGTAGTTGAGGATAAATATTAGATAGAAATACTAGACGTTAGACTTGAGAAAAGAGCTTCACAATCCTAGGAAGGGTCAGCCAAATGAACTTCGGGCTAGCATCTAAACTAATTGATCATCATAATGATTCATTGCTTATGAGTTGTTTGGAAAGCAACATGATGGTGAATCCACTGGTGACATTACCTGCTGGATGTTCTCTGTTAATATCTGCTTGACAGTTTTCACAGGGTAGTCCATAGTTGGCGACTATTGTCACCCAGACAAAAATACAGTACATTAGTCGATAGTCCTCAGGTAATTTCAATAAGATTTCAATGTAGGAAATGATGAATAAAAATTAAGTTTTAAATCAGACAACTTACTGCTGTTTTAAATTAACTATGAATTGACACTAACAGATGAACCTAGACTAGGTATGATTTAATCTTAATGGAATCACAATGAAAAGAATAATCTACGAAGTTTAGAATGTTGAGTTGCTTAAATCCCGAAGATACGCTAGATTTTTGTAAGTGCTATATTAGTGTGTGTATAGCAACGACTGATCTTGGTGAAGTGGTGGGGAAACTGATTCGTTTACGCCTAATGATAGTAAAAGAAAGGCCAAACGCTTGAAATGAGGGTACTGAATTGGGTAAAATTCAATAGTGGGTAGATGAGAGCAATTGAAACACATATGAGATTTGTTGGTGACATTAATAATCCATGCAACAATTTGCGAGAATGAATTTTGAGATTCAGCTAGAGACACCTATACAATTCATTAACCGTTTTAACGAACTGGTGAGGAAAATTGGGCAAATTAACCCTGAGATTATGAGCGAACCGTATGTGAAGCAGACGTTTATGGGTGCCATCCGTGACACTCACACCTGTCAGAAAGACCTGGACAATGTGGCAGGGTATAGTTTGAAAGAGCTAATGGGCGTGTTGGTGGACGAGTTCAATCAAATTGATCAAATGTATACTTTAGACAAGAGCTTGAGATCTGGTTCAATGCTTACCAAGCCAAACGAGTAGAGGCGGGTTGCATCAGGTGATAAAGTCAGAGGAAGAGGGGGTAGAGGTGGCAAAGTGCAGGGAAGGGGGATCCGTAATGAAAATCAAGTAGGAGCCTCTTCCACTGCTAATGAACAGTTTTATCAGGGCCCTAAAAATGGTGATATAAACCGAAAGGTAATTTGTTACAATTGTTACTGATTGCCCTCAGTCAAAACGAATTCCTGGGCCATCCAATACCCCTTCTAAGAAAGAGTTGGCCAGAAAAACACATAAAGCCCCGAAAGTAGTTCAGATGAAGTTGGGTGATGCCAAAATAGTGAAAAAGCATCAAACGAAAACTGGCCTCCATTCCACGTTCTTCATAGCCGGGGATACCAATCTCCCTGATTCAGCCAACACCTGGGTGCTGCTGGGTGATGATGAGTACCTAACAGGAAGTGGCCATGCTGAATTACTCTAGGGAGAGAAATAGTCAAACAGCCATGACTGTTTCAGAAGGTAATACCGATCCTACTTATTTTCGTGCAATAATAGATACCGGTGCGACAGAACATTTGGAAAATAAAAGAGAGTACTTTGAGTGCTTAAAAGCTTTTGACATTCCTAAACGATTTACCCGTGCGAATAAAGATCTAGATGCAGACCTTGTGTGTAAATATCATGGAGATATTGTAATCGTTAATAATGGAAAAGTCTCTCGCTTGAAAAATGTGCTGTATTCGCCAGAACTTATGGTTAACTTGTTTTCCTTATGAAAAACTAAAGGTGCAGGCATGAAAGTACGTTTTTCAAAAGATTATGTAGAGTGTTTGGATCCATCTACTGGTGAGGTAAAGCAATTAAAAGGGGTGATTTTTATGACAATTATTGGTGGATTGAATTTAAACTAGCCTCTAGTCCTTAAGCCAAAAGGAAAAATGAAGAAGACACTTCATGCTTGCACCTGGATAAAAGATTGTGTGTTAAGATGGGTAACTCGTTTACTAATAATCCCTACCAAAATGAAAATGTGGAGAAGATTGGTTTCCTATACTAATGATTTACCGATGGGAGGGAGTGACCATGATAAGAACTCCGAGGGGATTACATAAGAAAAACATGTAAAAGTGGGAGGGAGCTCCAAGGAAAGTGAACAGCAGCTAACTAATTTTGACTTTCAAAAATTGGGAGAAAAATTTGGTGAGAGTCTGAGGGATAATCAGGATCTTCTTTGGCGAGTGAGACTTAATCATGCATCGAAAAAGTATCTAGAACTTGCTGCTAATTCATTCCAGAAATGAAAAATGTGATAATCACAAATAGGATATTGGATTGTGTAAAGTGTGCTGAGGCAAAAACAGTACGAAAATCACACAAGCAAATTAGAAATAGAGTAAATAAACCATTTGCTGTCTTACACCGTGATTTGATGGGTCCAATAAAACCTGCGAACTTTAGGGACCAAGCCAGATACATAGATGGCAATCCACAACATCTTGCGGCTCATGTTTGGAACATCTAACACTTCTATGTAAACACCCCAACACACATTTCATATGAATCTCGACCGCACAGATTAATCTTGCCTTCGTAGCATTTGAAGTCATCACCTGATAATAACTTGATGTGATTTGCATAAAATTTATTACCTTGCATATTACAAATAATGAAAATATTTACTAGGAACTGTGTAAGACTCTATGCAGTATGTCCAGCCGTGTCTACAAACGGCGCATTTTTGCATAGTTTACTGGTCACCATGACAACATGGTGGAATAACTTTGACTTCGCCTTTCCTCAATGTAAGGATGCGCTAGTGTCAAAGTCTCGAGAATATCACCCATATACTCGTATATATATATATATATATATATATATATATATATATATATATATATATATATATATATATATATATATATTCTGTTACATTTCAAAAAATAATTTTCCAGAAGATACCTACTTAAGCAGAATTTTTATAATAAATTCAAAATTTTTCAAGAAAATGAAGATAGAAAATACGAAGAAAAATTCCAATAAAGGAAAAAGATTCTCCTACCGGCGCGGGGTGACGATTTGTCAGAGAAAATGGA
The DNA here is from genome assembly GCA_030762985.1 of Adelphocoris suturalis. Lineage (NCBI taxonomy): Eukaryota > Metazoa > Arthropoda > Insecta > Hemiptera > Miridae > Adelphocoris > Adelphocoris suturalis. Next base: position 6,847,232 of record CM061040.1, on the reverse strand, counting down.
AACGAACATCGATTTATCCTATATTTAACTTTTTAAGAAGGTACCGGAAGACGATCCCAATTGACACACCGCCAACGGTGATGTACCGGAAAGGGCGGGAAAAATGGGCCAAGCTGTTGAGGAAAGAAAAGAAACAATATATAGAGCAAGCAAAACGAGCCAAACGCAAAGGATACAAATATATATATATATATATATATATATATATATATATATATATATATACATACCACAACCCTTTGTATTGCACATATCCTAGTCAGTGGAAAAAGGCCTTGGTTCTGCCTTTGCATAAAAAAGATAATCCTACTTGTGTAAAAGATTATAGAGACATAAATGACCTGTGTGTGCTAGGAAAAATTTTTGATCTTTGCATTCATGATGAGCTATCACAATTCGTGCATGGTAACAATGTTTTGGATGGTTTTCAAGCCGGGTTTCGTCCTAATAGTATTACAGAAATGGCATTGATTAAGGTTTTAGATGATGCAAGGTTAGCAATGGATAATCGTAAAGTTTTGATATTATGTACTATCGATTTTTCTCGTGCGTTCAATTCAGTGAACCATGAATTATTATTGTCAGTTTTAAGATCTGTAAATGTATCAGAGTCTTTAATCGCCTGGTTTTCCTCTATGTTAGAAAATAGAACTCAAAAAGTTAAAACAAAAGATGGAAATGAATCAACGTGGAGTTCGGTAGAGGTGGGTGTGCCGCAAGGTTCAGTGAACTCTGCTTTACTTTTTATTTTATTTATCAACAAGATCAGCACTTGTTTTCTGAACTGTAAATATATATTGTATGCTGACGATTTGCAAATTTACCGTGAGTCGAATATAGAAGATATTGATCAGACCGTATTTCTAATTAACGACGATCTACAACGATTAGTACTCTGGTGTAAGGATCATTTAATGTGCATAAATTCCCAAAAATGTAATGCAATTATATTAGGCTACTCTAAAATTTTAAACCAAATTAATATTAAATCTTTGTCTAGAATTGTCATTGGTAATGATAGTTTAGAGTACGTGCATAATATCAGAAATTTAGGGATTGACATCGATGATACGCTAAATTGGGATACTCAAGTAGCAAATGTAAGCGCTAAAGTTTATAAAGGACTTTATCAATTTCGACGGCTAGCTCATAAGTTTCCTCGAGATATCAAGCAAAAGCTTGTACAATCGATGTTGATGCCCATAATGGATTATGCTTCAGTGGCGTACTGTAACTTGAACTCCGGGAAATGCGATAGCCTTCAAAAAGTTCAAAATGCCTGCATTCGATTTATTTTTTCAGTTCCAAAATGGGAACATATAACTCCATTTTATAAAAGGTTAGGCTGGCTCAAAATTCGAGAATGGAGAGAGTATAGGATAGGGACATTGTTATTTAAAATTCTGAAATTAAATGAACCTCAATATTTAAGAACAAAATTTAAATTTTTAATGGATGTCCATCAGAAAGCCACTAGAAACGCAACAAGCACACTGGTGTGTCCGCAACACAGAACTGTATTATATGGTGGTTCATTTGAAGTGAGAGCCATTAGAATATACAATGAATTCCCTAATCTGTATAATTTTAACAATTCTATTGCAACATTTAAGAAAAATTTAAAAGAAAAACTGTTGAGCCGATACAACTAACAAGTCAATTTTGTGAGCAACTCCATATATTACAATGATCAAGCAATGATAAATTTACGTTGAGATATACACCTATTTATATTCAAATTCCTTCTGCTAGTGATATTTTGTTTTAAATATTAATTTTTGTGAAGACTGACAGCGATTTGTGAATGTATTTTATTCTATAATTCTGTATAATTGTAAGAGAGGGCCTTTTGGCCCTAAATTGTACAGATAAATAATAAAAACAGTCAAACTCTCTCTCCCTCTCCCTCTCTCTCTCTCTCTCTCTCTCTCTCTCCCACCCTCTCCCTCTCCCTCTCTCCCTCTCTCTCTCTCTCTCTCTCTCTCTCTCTCTCTCTCTCTCTCTCTCTCTCTCTCTCTCTCTCTCTCTCTCTCTCTCTCTCTCTCTCTCTCTCTCTCTCTCTCTCTCTCTCTCTCTCTCTCTCTCTCTCTCTCTCTCTCTCTCTCTCTCTCTCTCTCTCTCTCTCTCTCTCTCTCTCTCTCTCTCTCTCTCTCTCTCTCTCTCTCTCTCTCTCTCTCTCTCTCTCTCTCTCTCTCTCTCTCTCTCTCTCTCTCTCTCTCTCTCTCTCTCTCTCTCTCTCTCTCTCTCTCTCTCTCTCTCTCTCTCTCTCTCTCTCTCTCTCTCTCTCTCTCTCTCTCTCTCTCTCTCTCTCTCTCTCTCTCTCTCTCTCTCTCTCTCTCTCTCTCTCTCTCTCTCTCTCTCTCTCTCTCTCTCTCTCTCTCTCTCTCTCTCTCTCTCTCTCTCTCTCTCTCTCTCTCTCTCTCTCTCTCTCTCTCTCTCTCTCTCTCTCTCTCTCTCTCTCTCTCTCTCTCTCTCTCTCTCTCTCTCTCTCTCTCTCTCTCTCTCTCTCTCTCTCTCTCTCTCTCTCTCTCTCTCTCTCTCTCTCTCTCTCTCTCTCTCTCTCTCTCTCTCTCTCTCTCTCTCTCTCTCTCTCTCTCTCTCTCTCTCTCTCTCTCTCTCTCTCTCTCTCTCTCTCTCTCTCTCTCTCTCTCTCTCTCTCTCTCTCTCTCTCTCTCTCTCTCTCTCTCTCTCTCTCTCTCTCTCTCTCTCTCTCTCTCTCTCTCTCTCTCTCTCTCTCTCTCTCTCTCTCTCTCTCTCTCTCTCTCTCTCTCTCTCTCTCTCTCTCTCTCTCTCTCTCTCTCTCTCTCTCTCTCTCTCTCTCTCTCTCTCTCTCTCTCTCTCTCTCTCTCTCTCTCTCTCTCTCTCTCTCTCTCTCTCTCTCTCTCTCTCGGGGCCTGTTACCTTCAGGTCTTGGGGGTTGGTGAGATAGGTCTCCTGCTGCTACGTGGCTTGGGACTGTCTTGCTGGCTCAAAAAGGTACTGGAGTAAATGGTCTCTCCCTGCAGAAGCAGACTATTTTTATAGTTTGCACATTACGCTGTAACCCTCGCTCAGGTCTAGAAGGAGCTGGCTGGTCAAGGAGGTAGATGGCGTCTTGTCCTTTGGCTAGGGAAAGTTGGTGAGCAGCGAAGCGGGAGACTGCTGGTCAGGCATGCCTTCCAGGCAGGCTCCTAGCTTAGTACTGGTATTCAGTGCTGGCTATCTCATTTGTGATTCTTGCCCTTTTGAAACCAAGGGGTCTGTAAAGGATCTCATTTAGGGGGCTCTCCTTCTATGCCTCGAGACCGATATGTCTTTGACAACTAGGGGCAGTTCATGGCCTTCTGGACCCGTGAGGAGAGGCACGGTTCATGGGGGGTTATGTGCGGTCCCTGGCAGTAAGGCAGCACTGTGGCGTGCAGTGTTAGGGGTGACATCCCTACTGTTGCCTAGTCCAGTACACCACGCCCAACATTTTCAAACATACAACACTTCACACGCACTGCTAGCTCTTGGAGTTTCTGCCTCTGATTTGGCTGGTTTTCATCTCCTCCGAACGGGACCCTCGGAATGCGGAGGAAGGAAAGCAGGGGTAACACACCTGTGGCGCCAGATAGTACAGGGACCTGTCGTGCATAGCCAGCAAACGAGAGCTGCCCTTTCATCTGGTGTATAATCTCGTCCCACCTAGTAGTGCCGGTTGGCGACCGGATGTGGCCATGCTGGGTGGGGCGGGGGTTCCTCTTTGTCCCGCATCCCCCCCTCCCATTTTGTCCTCTTTGTCGGGTTGTCTAGCTGTTGCCAGACTCAAACACAGGTTTCCTTCGGGGATATCTGGGGTTTGGGAGTAGACACAGCGAAGTAGATATAATCAATATCTGGAAGGGGGTGTCCTGGACTGGCTGGGACGGTGGTGGGGCTCCTCAGTCATACACACACAACACGATACACACACATTTACACAAGTAGCTGGGAAGGAGGGAAAATTTTAATAACCAAAATGAGCACCACAACCAAAACAAATAAATCCAACGTGTTAAGTGCATCCGAGGTCTCCAACGCCCCAAAAGCAGTTAAAGGGGAGCGTAAAGGGGAGAGTGGAGTAGAGAAGGTGGTGGAGGACGTGGGGAGTGGAGGTTTTTCCACCCCAGTAGGTACGGCGGGAGCTAGGAAGGCGAGACCAAGGTTGAACTCCTTGGGGTGCCCAGACCTCAAGGGAATTGATTTGGAACTGTGGTCTAGGGAGGAAGAGAGGATTGTGAGGGCGTTGAAGGAAATGGAGGGATAGGTCGCTACAAATTTTTCAAAGGAGAAGCATGGTGCGTACTTTGAGAAACGTTTTTCGTTAATTAAGGATAGCATAGGGGTGGCCAAGGCAGAATTTGAGAGGTCGGCGAGATTGGCGGGGAGAGTGGCAAGCTTAGAGGAGAGATTGAGTATGGCAGTGAGGAAGATGGAAGGAACAGAGTCCTCGTTGTTAGAGAAATTGGATGAAAGGCTAGGAATGAATGTGGGGAGCAGGATAGAGGAGGCGATTGGGAAGATGGTGGAGAAAATGGAGAGGAAGAGAAGGGACGATGTTGCCAGGCCCGGGTTTGCTCGGTGTCGTAGGCGGAGGTCCAACCCGTGCGCCTACTCTATCCTACCTAGGTGCTCTTCACTGAGTGTCGAGGTAGGCCGGTACGTTTACTTTGAACAAATTCACGTGCTCAAAGCAGTCTGAAATCTCTGCCTGAATAGTAGTGCATGGAATAATAAAATAGGACCTTGGTTCTATTTTGTCGGTTCTTAGGAACACAAGGTAATGATCAATACTGACAGGCGGGGGCATTCGTATTGCGACGTTAGAGGTGAAATTCTTGGATCGTCGCAAGACGCACAAGAGGGAAAGCATTTGCCAAGTATGTCTTGATTGTCAAGAACGAAAGTTAGAGGTTCGAAGGCGATCAGATACCGCCCTAGTTCTAACCATAAATGATGGCAGCCAGTGATCCGCCGATGTTCCTCCGATGACTCGGCGGGGAGCTTCTTCCTGGGAAACCAAAGCTTTTGGGTTCCAGGGGAAGTATGGTTGCAAAGCTGAAACTTGAAAGAATTGACGGAAGAGCACCACCAGGAGTGGAGCCTGTGGCTTAATTTGACTCAACACGTTGTTCGTCAGTTGTGTTCTAGTTCTCAGAGAGTGAAGACCTATTCAGAAGTGCTCTCTAGTTTTTGATCGATTTAAGTGGTGAAAAGTGCGTGGATTTGGACAGTTTTTGGAATATTTATTGGTATTGACATAAGGAACAAGTGTGTGAATTTTGGTGACGATCTGGACAGTGCAAGGACCTTTTTTTTGGACATTTTAAAGTGAAGTCTTTCCAAGCTTGTGGGATAGGAGGCCTGGTTCAGGAAGCTGGTGGGAGAAGGCTAGAAGGTGTGGAACAGTGGAAGAGGAGGGCTTCAGCAACAAGTAAGGAGGCAAAGATCTCGGGGACAAAGGCTAGAGAGGCGATGCATCCCTTCAGGGAGGTTGTAAAGAATATAGCTCTGAGGGCTATTGGAATGGAGCAGCGGATGAGAATTATGGAGGAGAAAATCGTGGTATTCGAGACTGGCCAGGAAAATGCTGAACTCACAACATGACTGAAGAAGGTATTGGAGACTACGGCGGAAAGAATACTGGCCCTTGAGAGGAAGGTAGATTTGGTTATGTTGAAATCGGCGGGGTTAGAAGCAGCGCCAGGAGAAACTAACACGTACGCTAACATTTTAAGGGGAAGGAGTAGAAGTGGGAGTAGTGCCCGACAGTTGCCTGCTCAGGAGATTCCTAAGAAATCCCTTGTCATTTTGAGGTCTAAGAGCGATGACCCCTCCAATGCTAATTTTGCTGCTGTGAGAGAGGCATTGAAAAATGCGGTTGATCCACAAGAAAAGGGATGGAGAATAGTTGGCTTGAGGAATCGGAGAGGTAATGAGATTGTTCTGGAGGCAGCAGACGACAATGAAGCACGTAAGATCATTGCAGATACATCTGTGGGCGCTGCTGGACTTGAGGCGGAGTTCCTTCCTAAAAGGCGACCCGATGTTCTCATTCGTGGTGTGCCTGACAGGGTTAATAATGAGGAATTGGATAATGCGAAGCTAGTTGCTACTATCCGCACTCAGAACTTTCCGGAAATCGAATCTGCTGTGTTTATTCAGAAATGTGTGGTTGCCCGTCGCATTCCATGGACTAGCAGAGCTTCCCCTGCCGATGGTGATCGTCGTATGTGCAATGTTATATTGGAGGTGGCACCCGACATAAGGACGAAACTGCTTGGACAGCAGGCTATTTACCTGTCATGGTTTCGGTGTCGGACGGAGGATTACGTCGATGTTCTTCGCTGCTATCGATGTGGAGTTATAGGCCATGTTGGTAGATCGTGCAAAACATGTGCTGAAGGTGAGAAGTGCTGCCGCATATGTATGGAACGTACACATATTCAGAAGGATTGCCGTTTGGCTGCTGGTGACGATCCTGGTTGTGGCTGTCATAAGTACTGGAGTGCGGAGGAGATGGAGGTCATGGCTCGGTTTGAGCGGCAATTTGCTGGTCAATGTTCGAGTGGCATTGAGCTTGCCCGAATGCTTGCTGGGGTGATGCCCGGTAGAACTGTGGAGATGATCACACGCCAGAGAAGGAGACAGGTTTACCTTGATGCAAGGAATAGGACCCTTCAGGGCGATGTTGAACGTGATGTGTTGGCTAATACAGTTGGAATTGAAGACGCCCATTATGAATGTGCAGTCGCTGCGATTATGTGCAATGTCCAGGATGAACTGGAAAGTGAGTGGTTGGCTGGAGCTGATTCGAGATACAAGTCCTTGTTTGAGATTTCACGGACTGTTCTGGACACTGGGGGAGGATCGAGGGAGCTTGAGGAGTGGATGGTGCTGGAATGTGGTGCTAACGCGCGGCCGCCTTCTAGAAGGCCTGCTCGCGTCCCTTTTACCTAGGAGGATACGGTCGTGGATGAGGAACGCCCACTCGATCTATGGCATGCTGACAGGCGCGCTGCCGTACAGGATATTGTGGAAGCTGATGCACGCAGGAATGCTGTTGTTGATCGAACAGAAGAAATGTGCAGTTTCTGGGAACGACAATTTGCTGAGGAACCAACTCAGTTTTCTGCGGTAGTGCGACATCCGGTGGACTACGACTTGAGATCTGTATGGGACCCTATTACTCAGGGGGAGGTGAATGGATCTAGGGTTGGATTGACGGCACCAGGTCTGGACGGAGTTGCTGCGGCCAATTGGAATGATCTTCACTGGCGAGCAAAGAGGGTGATCTTTCACATGATCATGCTTTGGGGTTCTCCCCCAATGTGGATGTCCAGAGGCAGAACCACTCTGATTCTGAAGGTACCGAATCCTGTGGGGCCCGAGCATGTTCGTCCTATAACGGTTCCTTCAGTGATTTTACGGCAGTTCCATCGTATCCTATCTAAGAGGATGGATAGTGTGGTGCGCCATGTGGAGGAGCAGCGGGGTCTGATTAGGGGTTTGGATGGAATTGCGCTGAACGCTATCCTATTGCAGTCCCTGATGGCTAATGCCAGGGTCAACAGGCGAGAGATCCATGTTCTGGTGGCGGATGTGTCAAAGGCATTTGACTCCGTGAGCCACAATACACTGACAGCTATTATGAGAGCCAGAGGCTGGCCGCTCGTCCTTACTGGCTACATTGAGGCACTTTATGCGACTTCCGTTACGTCCATAGCGGGTCGACCGTTGGTTCAGTGTAGGAGTGGGGTTTGACAGGGTGACCCCCTTTCGTCCAACCTGTTTAATATTGTTATGGATCACATATTGATGTCCCTGCTGAATCGCATTGGATACATACATAGAGGAAAGTGGTGGTCAAGGATGGCTTTTGCGGATGATGTGGTGCTCATCAGTTCATCTCATGCTGGGCTGAGGGCTCTGTTGGTGCAGTTTATTGCTGGCCTGCGAGAGTGTGGCCTTAAATTGAATGGCGCCAAGTCAGTCTACATACCGCTGGTCCCCAGAGTCGGTAGATGTGTCGTTGCTCGGGACTCTGACCTGTGTGAGTTTGATATCCCTATATCGACCTCCCAGACTCGGTGGTTGTATCTGGGCCTGCAGTTCGGCCCATATGGCCCTCTTTCTCCGGACGTCGGTGTCCTGTCGGCAATTGTTTTGCGTGTCATTTCGTCCAGACTAACACCCTTGCAGAAGTTGGAGGCTCTGAGAACACATATTGTTCCTTCATTCCTTCATAGGCTTGTGTTGCTGCCGTGTTCCGTCAAGTTGCTGAGGAGATTTGATGTGGCTTTGCGCAAGGGATTGAGGTCGCTTCTTGGGTTGCCGGGCGACACGCCGAATTCTTTCATTTATGCCCCTATCGCTGATGGAGGTTTGGGCATGATGTGTATGGCGGAGACGGTTCCTGAATTGAGGGCAAAACGTGTGGGAATCGCCAATCAAATATTGTTTGGCGATGAGATTGTCGAGCCTTTTGTGACCTCTATTGAGAGAAGGCGCCGTAGAGCGGCGAGGTGGCATTCCACTGCTGATGGCTGTATGCTGAGGAATGCTAGGAAGGTTCCAGAATCCACGAGTTGGGTGAAGGCGGATGACGGCCGGGTGCCGGCGTGGAGAACCATTAACGCCGTTCGGCTTTTGTGTGGTACTTTCCCTACTCGGGCGCGCTCTTCCCGCGGGAGAGTTGGGGACACCCGTTGCCGGAATGGATGCCAGGAGGTTGAAACCCTTGGACACGTGCTCCAGATGTGCCCCATTCTTAGAGAGGCGCGATGTCGGAGGCATAACGCTCTTTGTGACTTGTTCACGGTTTATGCCGAGAAGAAAGGCTGGGCTGTTTGGCGTGAGACGCGGATGGTGCTTGACGGAGGTGCCCTGCAGCCAGATATTATTGTCAAGAAAGATGGCAGTGTATATGTCATAGATTGCGCTATCACGTCTGACAGCGAAGCATTTCCTATGGCCAGCCTATATAGGTAGAAGGAAATGAAGTATGGTGGCGATCAGGTGAAACTGGCTATAGCGGAAATGACTAATTCTCTGGACGTAACCTGTGTTCCTGCCATCTTGAATTGGAGAGGATTATGGCATCCCAAGTCAGCAGAACGTGTGAGGGGCATCTTCCCTGGATGGGCTTTGCGGAGAGTTTTGGATGGCGGTGGCTTCATGTGGGCCTCCTTTATGTCTGCCAGTCGTTCGAGGGCTCCCTCGGAGCCCTCACTAGGTCAGTAAATGCGCTATGTTTTGAATTATGCAATGATGTATTATTTTGTGCTAGATGAAATATTTCATTTCTGTAATTATTGAATAGGTTGAGGCAACTTCTGTTGCTTAGGTTAAATGAATATACACTTGTATATATATGATGTTTGTTAGATGCTAAGATCCCATGTATTGGGATGTTTAGCAATATTGCTAGCATCTAATGCGTGTATCTTGTTTGTTACATGACTGGCTCGGAAGCGGAACGCAACGCCTTCTGGAGGCCTACTCCTCCTGCTTGCTGCTACGGACTATAATCTAATCATTATAGACGATATGTTTGAAGTACCTTGAAGTATCTATAAAAATGACGAACTCTGTATCTTTAATTAATAAATAATGTTATTGACTCAACACCCGTGCGCATGGGGCGCAGCAACCACGTGGAAATACCTGGGGATGCGGTTCGGTCCATACGGAATGATGCCCCCTGTAATCGAGCACATGATAGGTGGCACATCGCGAATCATCGATTCGAGACTGACTGTCTTGCAGAAGTTAGAAGCCATAAGAACACACTATCTGCCGGGCCTATTGAATGAATTGGTGCTATACCCCTGTTCCAAAAAAATTCTTCGTAGATTGGACATTGGAATTAGGAAGCTTTTGCGTCAGTTACTGAAGTTGCCAGCGGATATGCCCAATTCATTTTTTTTACGCACCCATTGCTGATGGTGGTCTAGGGATGATGCCTTTAGAGACAACGGTTCCAGATCTGAGGCACATACGTATTTCTAAAGCGAGAGAAGAACTTTTTGGTGACGCGATGCCTGTTGAGTTTACTACGGCTATGCAGAGAAGGCATCATAGAGCCGATAGATGGCATGCTACCGCCGATGGTAAGATGATGAAAGGCACTCGTGAGGTTAAGGAATCGACAGCATGGATACGGAGTGACGATACCGTCGTGCCTGAATGGAGGACTCTTGCTGCAGTTAAAACATACTGTGGGGCATTAGCTACTAGAGTCAGATCATTGCGTGGGAGGAATGGCAATATCTACTGCAGGATGGGATGCTCGACCCCTGAGTCTGCGGGACATGTTCTTCAAGTTTGTCCAATCACGCGAGAAGCCCGATGTAAAAGACACAATGCTGTTTGTGACTTGTTTGCAACATATGCTTCAAAGAAGAACTGGAACTCATGGCGGGAGAATCGAATGGTCTTTGGACAGACTGTGCTTCAACCGGATTTAATTGTCAATAGAGCAAATGTGGCGTATCTGATTGATGTTGGGATTACCTGTGGGAGTGATAACTTTCCTATGAATACCTTATTTCATCAGAAGATGCTCAAGTATTCCACCGACGACATCAAGACTGCCATCATGGAGATTGCTACTGTCGACGAGGTGATCTGCATACCTGCTATTCTGACTTGGAGAGGGAAATGGTCCAAGAAATTGGCGGAGCAGCTGCGCAGAGTATACCCCTCGTTCATCCTGGAATGGGCTGCTAAGCGGACTCTGGATGGAAGTGGATTTGTCTGGGCCTCCTTTTTGCGTGCAGATCGAAGGAGGGCTCGTTTGGAGCCCTCACAAGGTCAGTGAATGCGCTTCATTTATCCAAGCAATTACTTTTTTTTTAGACGTTTTTCTTTTTACATCTTTTGGATTACATTTTTTTTTCGTTGGTGTTTTCTTTAATATCATGAGCATACTGTGGAGTATAACACATATTTTCTGTTTCTTTGCCTTAAAATGCCTATTTGGATAAGTTTATCCATTTAGATTGGGCATTTAGGTATGCTTTACATACAAGAATGTAATATTCGTTGTTTTTTTTTTTTTTTTTTTTGTTCTGTTTGTTTCATCGTGACTTGGAGCACTGGTAACACAACGTATTTGGGAGGCCCTGTCTCCAGCCCGTTGCATCATGGATTCCATCAGTATAATGGATCAGCGTTGAAATTATGATTTATTCTGTCTGAAGTATATGAAGTATCTTTGAAGTAGAAATATTGTATACAAATAAAATCTGTTATTGACTCAACACGTGACACCCTCTTACAACAGGGAAATGTTTATGTATCATGGTACAGGTGTGGAGTTGAAGATTACGCCAAAGTAACGAGGTGTTATTGTCCGAGATTTTCGGAAATGTGCTGTCGGTAAGAAGTCATGCAGGATCTGCCTAGACAAGACTCACTTGGCAAGGGACTGCCCTAACAGGGCTTCTCTGGTGTGTGGGTCGTGTAAGGAACTTGGTGTGGAGCACAAGCACATTGCAGGTGGAAGATCATGTGCCTATCGGAGGGCATTAGCTGGCCTTATGGCTACTACTGATTATGGCCAATAGCAAGTACGATTGTGTGGGGTGCGGGAGGGGGTTCGGGCCAAAGTCGGGCTCTCCCAGCATCTACAATAGATGCACCCGGAGTTATACGTACAAATTAGGACGCAGGATACCGAGGGCCCCGGGAGACACAAATACTGGAGTACGGAGGAGATGACTGTCATGGCAAGGCATGAGATAGGCATGACGGGTAACCACGATACCGAGGCAGCGATCGCAAGGGCACTAGAGGGACTAATGCCAGGGCGTTCCTTTGAGATGATAAGGAGACAACATAGGAGGCCAGCATATTTAGCACTGGTAGATGAAATTAGAATGGAGCGTGTGACAAGTGAAATCGATAACTCCGCCATTCAGAAGGAGGACCAACATTTCTATGCAGCTTCCGTAGCTCTAATGATGATGATAGACGAGGATATTCAAGCCTTGACAAACAGCTCGGAAATCATTGGAGGGTGAAGATGGTACCGAATTATTGAAGGAATGGTGTCAGATCCGATTTCAGGTGCAGCTTGAAATGTCAATGAGACGACGACCTCGTACGGGCACAGAGCAATCTCAGCAGACACGGCATCAGAATAGTAGGGAATTGTGGAAGAATGATCGGAGCGCTGCGATTCGTGATACTGTTGATGGGACAGCGGGAAGGAGTGCAATTGTAGAGCCATCAACGCTGATCAGACAATACTGGGAAGCAAAATTCGAAGAACCCTCAGCCCATATATGGCAAACGTAAACCACCCAGTTGATGGTGATATATTACACGTATGGGATTCTATAAACATGGAGGAACTCGAGCCCACTAAAATTGGTGCTACAGCGGCAGGAATGGACCGGATCACTTCGACCCAATGGAATGGGATCCACTGGAGAATTAAGCGCGTGTTTTTTCATGTCATCATACTGTCAGGTAGACCGCCGGTGTGGCTATCCAGAGGAAGGACTACCTTGATACCTAAGGTGCCGAATCTCTCAGGCCCGGAGCAGTTGAGACCTATCATCGTTCCTTCGGTGATATTGCGCCAATTTCACAAGATCTTGGCTGCAAGATTCAACCTATGTGTTGAACTCGTGGAGAAGCAGAGAGGACTTATCCCTGGGAAGGATGGACTGGCTCAGAGTGTTCTATTGGTGGGTGAATTGATGCAAAATGCGAGAGTCAGGGCCCGGGAGATACATGTGCTTGTTGCTGATGTGGCAAAGGCCTTCAATAGAGTAAGCCATAATGCATTGATAGCCATAAAGAGCAAGGGGCTGGCCGAGAGCCATTACGGGCTACATTGAGACCCTATACCTATCCTCCGTTACCTATGTGCCTGGAGGTCGATTAGTACGATGTAGGAGGGGTGTCTGGCAGGGTGACCCACTGTCTTCGGTGCTGTTCAATATAGTGATGGACCACGTACTGATGGCGCTCCCAACAAGAGTCGGGTATATTATGCGGGGCAAGCGATGGTCGAGCCTGGCTTTTGCCGATGATGTTGTGCTGGTGAGCTGATCACAGGCTGGGATGAGAGCTTTGGCAGCATCATTCCGGGAGTCCTTGGAACAGTGTGGTCTTGAATTCAATGAGGCCAAGTCGTTATACATACCCTTGATTCCAAGAATGGGTAGACTGGTGGTATCAGATATGATAGAGCGCATTGAGAAAATCCCTGTCATGACATCGAGGTCGAAATGGATATACTTAGGTGTTGGTTTTTCACCCTATGGGCTGGTAAGGCCAGCTTTGGCTGAATTCTCTCGAAGAATCCAAAGGATGTTTGACTCCGAGCTGGGGCCACTGCAAAAGTTGGAGGCATTAAGGAGTCACATAATACCGGGTTTCTTGCACCAGCTGATACTTGCCGGGGCTTCTAAGAAGGAGTTGAGATCATTGGACCTGACCACAAGGGCTGGCATTCGAAGGCTTATGAAGCTGCTTGGTGACTCCCCTAATACGTATTTTTACTCCCTGATACGTGAAGGTAGATTGGGTCATATGAGACTCCAGGATACCGTGCCTGAGCTTGGGGAACAGAGAAGGGCTAAGGCTATGCAAGAGGTGTTTGGGGATACCATCCCAGAAGATATGCTATGGTTACGGCGGCTCAGAGGAGGAAGCGTCGGGCGGAGGCCTGGCATAGCACAACGGATGGGCGGCTGCTAATTGAATCGGCAAAAGCATTCAAGTCCACCAGATGGATATGAGAAGATGACTCGAGGGTGCCAGCTTGGAGAACAATTGCTGCAGTACGGACGCATGTGGATACGATACCAACCAGAACGAGGCTCACGAGGGGAAGATATGGCGAAGTGAACTGCAGGAGGGGGTGCTCTGTTAGAGAAACCCTGAATCACGTAGTACAGGTGTGCCTGGCAACAAGATTAGCTCGTTGTTCCCACCACAACTCTGTGTGTGAACTGCTGGTGGGTTACGCCCCTGGAGGAAGGGCTGGCAGTGTTGGACCGAGCCCCATTTTGTCCTGGAGGACGAAGCACTTCGCCCTGACATAATAATTTGCAAGGATGGCACGGCATATTTGATTGATGTTGGCATCACATGTGGCACAGAATCCTATCCAATGAGTATGGTGTTTGATGAAAAAATGAGGAAATACGATGGAGTGCAAATGAGTCAAGCAGTAAGGAGACTCACGGATGATAATGAGACGAAGTGTATTCCGGCCATCATGACTTGGAAAGGTGTATGGGAAAAGCGGTCTGTGGGCTCACTCAGGAGGATCTACCCTGCGTTCCTGCATGGATGGGCGGCCAGGAGGACTATCGATGGCAGTGGCTTCATCTGGAGTGCATTTATGCGTTCAACATAGAGGGCTCATAATGAGCACTCACAAGGTCAGTGACAGCTTTCTTTGTCCTTTTTAATGGAGTACATAGAATGGATTACGTTTAGAGCTAGCAATATATACTTTTTCGAGCAACACCATCTCTCCGAAGTGGTGTTGCCTAAACGTATAAAATAAACATTCTAATGCGGTGGTTTTGTCTGTTTGACTTCTGTTGAGAAAGAAACACGGCTCGCCTCAAGGATCTTGAACCACCCCGAAAGGATCTCTCTTCGCAAATAATAATCCAAAAAAGAAGCAGACGAATTAGTGTGTCATATACCTTGAAGTAATATGTATTGACGTAATTGAAGTATTTTATTGAATAAAACATTGTTAATGACTCAATACGGGAAACCTCCCCATTTCGTTCTGGAGGACGGAGCGCTCTGCCCCGACCTGATTGAATGCAAGGAAGGTGTCGCTTATCTAATTGATGTGGGCATCTTATGCAGTTGTGACGCATACCCATTGCAGTTAGTGTATGATGGGAAAGTTAGCAAATATAACACAGAATCTATGAGACTAGCAGTAAAAGGCCTTACAGACGCTGACTCGATGCAATGTGTGCCGGCAGTCCTCACATGGAAGGGTGTTTGGGAGAAGCGATCCGCAGCCTCACTTAGGAAGATCTTCCCTTTGTCCCTGCTTGGATGGGCTATTGATGGCAGTGGATTTGTCTGGAGCTCATTTATGCGTTCAAGATGGACAAGGGCTCGTAATGAGCCCTCACAAGGTCAGTGATAGTTTCGTTTGTATTTTTACATAAGTAGAGACGAGATTTTACATATTTTGCATATTCAGTTTTTAGTCTCTGAATGTTCATAGGAATCCCTTTTAGGGAGTTTTAAGCGGTTTGCAACCATTTTAACTCATTTAAATTTCACATATTTTTGCATATTTGGTACCAAAAAGCATATTTTTAGGTTTTCGAATATTTTGATAGTTTCAAGGGAAAAAAATCGCCGGGAATCAATGTTTGTGAAATATACGATTGGTACCTACTTGTTTGGTCGCGCGCCAATGCTTCACCTCGCATGACGTTAGGTAGTAGGTAACAGCGCCCCTCCGGTCATTAAAGAGACTGCACTAAACAAATGATTTTAAATCAGGTGAATGAACTGGAGAAGTGAATTTTTTGGATTATTGGATTATTGCCAGGCGCTCTTGCTTCAACGTTCTGAGTTCAAATTACTGTTAGAAGGGTGACCACTCCATCTCTCATGACTAAAACACCTTAACTAATATTCATAATCTGGTTCGTACGTATTAACTACGTACATGCCTATCTACCTATTGGCGATTGAATCCGGGTTACCAAAGAAGACCGCAAGACCGCAAGAAAAGGAGGCACTCCAGTCACATATAACCACTGAAGGGTTGCATTGTTTCTTCCGTCCTTCCCATATGTTCTTTTAGAACTGTAGCTCTCTGCTTTTTAAGAATACACTCGTTTTGCTGCTTCGTACTCGTACTGAATTGTCTCTCTCGAGATTTGTACAACTTAAGAAGTTTCGCTATATAAGGACTGTAAACAATCCGGAATACTAAGGTAAAGACTTTCTATCATTTGTTTCGTAGATCAATTTGACGTATTATGCTATGCATATCTGCAGAAATAACCCAATACGGCGCCGAATAGCGGTGCGATTTAGCAATGAGTGCGTATTGTAACCTAAATTTCCGTTCACCGTCTGGTCCGGTGAAATATGATTTGGTATTGGTGGCCGATATACAACCCGAAGGAACGTCCTTAGCGAATATTCTGTAAATATACGAAAAATAATCAGTGAATAAGTTTATGCAAGTATGTGATTTTATGGCCACAACATTTTTTATTCGTATTTCCGCCTTGCTTAGGTATGTAGTTTGAATTGTCTAATGTATAACTTGAACTAGGTAGGTACCTAAGTCTTCGTTGCGGTATGTTTGTAGACCGTGCGTTGCACAGCTCAATTTCTGTTAGTGCCACACATACATCGTTACCCACACGTCAGTGTATTTGTATTTTTGTGTGTTGTGTTTTTGCATGGAAATTGAAGGAATAGTACTCTAAATGAATGAAGGATGTATTTTTCGTAAGGATGGTCAAACGTAGGTGCACGTACGTTGTGACTTCCTAATATTCCAGTTTTACCGTATATACTAGGTGAGAAAATACGAGGGACTAGATTTTGGTTATGGGAGATCGAGTCCTGATCGGTAAGAAAGCTTGGTTCGGTTATCTCTGAGGCCCAAAGAGAATCGAACACTGAACACTGAAGGGAGTATACCCGCTAATGTTGAAAATTTAATATAGCGCGCAGTAGATCTAGACGCTTGTTATGTGATCGGACCAGTTCAGATCTGATAGAGACGGTCGGGGATCTACGTTCAACAAGAGCTTCTCCGTTCCATTAAGTGACGGAGCGGTGTTCACTAGAAACAATTTTGGGCATGAATTGTTTCGAAACTGGTACAGAATATTCGCTAAGTATTTAAGCAGAATTAGTTTAGTATTTCTGTGTTTGTTATAGAATGAAACTCAACAAGGGATAGCTCGCCGCAAGTTGGGTATTGGCCGCACTTGCGTACGTTCCGATTTGGGTCCTGGTGTCAACACTATCATTTACTCAACTATTAGAGGTTTGGGGTAACTAACCTTGAAGCTTAGTGTGAAAGCTTACTCCTTTCCGTGTGCTGACCGGGAAAACCAGACATAAGCTCTGGCCTGGCCCCCAGCAGACGCTGACTGGAAACGGGTCAGTAACACTATGAGCGATCAAGTTCCATCAACTTCTCAGTTAAATAACCCAATATTCTTTGCTCATAGTGTTATACATTTTGTTTACTTACCCTTAGGTACGTCTTATTAGCTGGATAAGAGATCTATAAGCAATAGCTGGCGAATTAAAGCAGTCGCGACGTACCTACCTAAATTCAACTTTCGATAAGTCGAAATGCGATATATCGTATTTAGATGTTGTGCGGGTCCGATAGATGATCTTGTAGCCAATGTCAATTTGCGATGTTTCGTATTTTGACGTATTTCCTAAATTTAGATATTTTATTTGGTCATGTCGTAAAGAGTTTTGTGTGTGTTCAGCCATTTAAAATTTTATTCACATACACTTCTTATCGAGAGTTGATTGATGACAGACATGGTATGTGGAATAAATGGGTATTACACCACATGTCTGAATGTAGTGTTGACATCCGGGGGTTGTATATACAATTCGTTTGCACCACTTATCGCATGCCTACAGTATTGGTTCAAACTAAATGCTATGCTAAATTGTGTGAATAGTTACGATGATCTACGATTCAGTAAGGTTCATGTACCGGATAAGCTTTGCAGAACTTTAAGTGGAATTAGTCCGTTTTTGAGTAGCATGTTTAAATAGCTCTGAGAGTTTGCTAAGTTTTAGAACTTGGATTGAAGCAGGAGGTGAATAAGGGTCAATAAAATATTTTGTACGTAATTTTGAAAGGAGTTTTAAAATTACCGAAAATCGAAATGTGTTTGTTTCAGAACTAACTATAATACAATGGCATCAAAGGATTCCATTTCTGACCCACTGAATTTCCATTCACCTGTCGAAGGGGGTTCTAATCAAACCGGGGGGAATGAGTCCGATCCTCTCGTGTTAGCACTTAAGAGAATGGTTGAGGAGATGGAAGAAAGAGTTCAGGCCCGTTTTGACGCGCAGTTCACTCTTCTTCAGGGGCAGATTTCCGATTCCTGTAATAGTACGAGGAAAGATAAACCCGAGGACGAACCGATGGAAATCGTTGATTCCCCGCGGTATTCAAAAAATTTATATAAACGTCTAGGTGATCGCACTTCAGACAAAAATGGGGCTGCTTCAACCTCCCGTGATTCGAAAGAGATAATCTCGAAAAAGCATCTCCGGGAAAAGTCCGTCGGAAGTTCACGCGAACCCTCCCCTAACAGAGAACACTTAGAGGATAGATTTTCCCGATTCAGGACTGAGGAAAGTCCGAAGTCGGTCGTGCGCCACGTCACGTTTAGCACTCGCCGGGTGGATACCATTAAATTTCGTACCCTGGAGAATAAGCTCGACTCAGTCTCGAACTTTAAGGCATGGAAGCGTAAGGTGATGAGCGCAATTGATGAGCAAGATTGTTCGTTCGTCTTAGACCGTAATGCGCCAGTGCCTGAATGTTTCCAGGCAGACGAGATACCTATTCTCACTAAAAAGATAAGGTACTTCATCGAATCTTGCGTTGATGATTACCACGCAGACCTAATCATGGATATCGAAAGCCCCCGCGAAATTCTTGAAAAACTGTCCACTCTATTTGAACCCACCACTCCACATCATTTAACATCTTTAGTGAATCAGTTTAATTCTATCAAATTTGAACCAAATGCAGAGAAACCTGTGGAATTTATTTCCAGGTTTACTGCAGCATTAAAAGACATAAGTAGGATAAATCCCAAGATGTTATCCGAAGAGTATGTGCGGCAGACCTTTTTGGTAGCTATTCGAGAGACCGCCACTTATGACCGGGTTCGTCTACATCCTACCCAACTGAACCTCAAAGATCTGAAGGAAATGCTCTTGGACGATGGGATTCAAAATGATCAGTTGGAATCGTTGACCTTGAACAGCCGGTTCGGAGCCTTCCTTGCGAAAACTAGGGGGAGATTCGGAAATAAGGGCAGGGGTGTCAACAGAAGGGGGTCTAGTCTAGCTAAGCACAATCCTGCTAGGACTAGAGGCGCGTCATCCTCTTCTATGAGAGCGAATACTTATAGTAGAAATAATTCTCATAAGATTCACCGAGATAGCTCGGGTGTTTCAAAGGAAATTATTGTCTGCTCGTTCTGTAAGAAGGGGGGACACTCGATTCGAAATTGCTTCAAAGCCAACAGAACATGTTATAATTGTGACCAAAAGGGACATTTAGTCGCGAATTGTCCAAAACCGATGTGCGACCGCATTAAAAAGGCTGACGCGAGTACCCCTGCGGAGATGCGATTTGCGCGATCTCAATTCCGACGCGAAACAAAGGGAAATGCAAAGGCTAAACCCGAACTAGTGAAAGTCAACTTAGGACAGGCCAAACTTATTAAAAGCAAATTTGAAATTTCGGGTAACCCCTCCTTCGCCATCCTTGGTAACGAAGATGGGAGCGACGAATCTGAGGTCTGGATAGCCATCCCTGCTGAAGAGCTCAATAAACCAGATGTCGCCTACCTCTTACAAGAAAAAGGTGGCTCTGCCCTGAAAGCATCTGGAGGTAGTAATTTTGATCATTTTATTGCAATTGTGGATAGTGGGGCTACAGAGCACCTCGCAAATAGGATAGAATATTTAACCAATGTAAAAGTACTTGAATCTCCTAAGGTTTTTAAATGCGCCAACGATAGCGAGGACGCAGATTTAGTAGTGCAACAGAAGGGTGAAGTACATTTTAATGAAAAAGGGGTTCAGTCTTGTTTGCGAGATGTTCTATATGCTCCGGGTCTTGGGCATAATTTGTTTTCAGTACGAAAAGTTACTCAACAGGGAATGATTGTTAAATTCAAAGAAAATATAGTAGAATTCATTGATAGCAATACAGGTGAAATAGTAAAGACTGGTTTCTACTTTGACAATCTCTGGTGGGTAGACTTTAAATTGACTGAAACAAATTTCCTAAAAAGAAGTAGTGTTAGCACAAGTCCTGGTCAGTCGGTAAAGAAACTCAGAGGTGCAGGCTGTGTTTCAAAAGAAACCTTCGACATCAGGTTGGAAGGGAGGGGGTGCAGTGGGGAAAACTCCACGACCAGCGATAGCGCAGAATTAAACCCCATTGTAATTGAAAGAAACACGCCAGTTGTAGTGCAAAACCCCACTGATCTTTTGGAAGGGAGTAAAAAACACACCCTGGGTTAGATGAGGGTGTACTTACTAGAAATGACTATAGTCCGGCAAATGAAATAAGAAAGCTTGATCAAAATAAAATTGCGGAAAAATTTAAACCAAGCGTGAAGGATAACCCTGGTGCCATGTGGCACCTAAGGTTAAATCACGCATCCAAACGTTATCTAGAACTAGCTAGTAAATTCACTCCTGAATTGAAAGGCTTAAAATTTGGGAATGAAATTTTAGACTGCGAGGACTGTGCACTTGCCAACACCCATAAAAACCCCCACAAGAAGGTTAGAGATCGTGTTGATAAACCTTTTGTTGTGTTACACTCAGACTTAATGGGACCAATTTCACCATCAAGTTTTAGAACTGGAGCTAAGTATATAGTTACCTTCATTTGTGATTATTCTAGATACGCTTTTGCTTATGCCATTAATGATAAGAAGTCAGTACATCTTGCTTTTCGAGACTGCTTAGACCAAATTTCACTCATTTTAAAAGAGAAAGCTCGTATATATTCAATTCGAACGGATGGAGGCTTAGAGTATATAAGCGAGGAGTTTAAAAGAATCCTTGCTAAAGACAATATCAAATTATAGTAACCACACCCCCTCAAACTCCTGAGGTGAATGGCTGCAGTGAGAGATTAAATAGGGAAATTATAGAAAAAGTTCGAGTAAATTTGGTCTCGGCCAAAATGCCACACTCATTTTAGGGATTTGCCCTAAACCATGTGATCCATGTACATAATCGTATGCCTAACTTCCAATGGGTACATTAGTCCGTACGAGATGATACATGGAAAACCTCCAAGCCTGAAGTATATAAAAAGATTTGGGTGCTTAGCTATGTATGTAAATCACAAATCTAAATCTAAATTTGCCCCAAATGCTAAGAGAGCTTATGTTCTTGAATGCGGTGAAACTGACTTGTTAGTGTTAGATGAACAAAATAAAACAGTTACAAGAACGTGCGATATAAAATGTATAGAGTCTGTAGTGTACGGGGATTATATAAAAGATTTTCCTCATCCGTTTTCTGACATAGTAGAACAGTTAACCTGGGAAAATGAAACTGATGGAGAAAGTATTTCAGAGGAAGATAGTAGAGAGGCTGAAAGCTATGAGGATCAGACAACAGAAATGAAAGCATTACTGTAGGTTGAACCTGCCTCATATCAAGATGCCACCTCTTCTCCAGAATCAGATTTTTGGGAGGAAGCCATTCGTGAAGAGTTGGAGGCCCTTCAAAATAAAGGTACTTGGGAATATGTTCCCAAAACCTCACTACCCCCCAAAACTCGAATAATTAAATCTCGCTGGGTCAACAAAAGAAAGGTTGAAGCGGATGGGACTTATAGATATAAAAGTAGACTAGTTTGCAAAGGATTCTCTGATACGAATGTCTACGACGAAAGTGAGATTTTTGCTCCAGTATCAAGATTAGTGGATGTTAGATTATTGCTGTCTATAGCAAATAAACTTAATCTTGAACTTTTCCAGCTTGATGTTAAAACAGCGTTTTTGAACGGAGAGCTGGAGAAAACCGTTTATATGGAAGTGCCAGAAGGGGTGGTGGAATTACTAGAATTACCCCCTGAATTTAAACAAACCCACGCTTGTAAACTTATCAAATCGTTATACGGACTTAAAGTGTCACCTAAACTATGGTATAAGAGATTTAGCTCGGTTATGAATGATTTGCAGTTCATAAGATACCCACATCAAAAATGTCTTTTTCGATTGGAAGATGAGAATGATTTTGCACTTTTGTTGGTTTATGTTGATGACTGCCTTCTGGCCGCATCCAATGAGATTAAAGCTCTTGACATAATCAACAAATTAAATGCTCAATTTGAAATGAAGAACTTAGGCACTCCTAAAAGGTTCTTAGGGTTAGACATTGTACGTGACCGCACTGCCAAAACAATGTTCGTGAATCAAAGCACTTTCATCAAAGATATGATATGTTGGGCAAATTCCTACCAGAAGGTTCGACAGTTTCTGACATTCCTATGAACCCTAAAATAGCAACATTGTCCTTCCAACACCAAAATGTGGGTGAATCGCCTGATGTACCTTACTGACAGGCGATCGGCTCGTTGCTATATCTCCAAAATGGGACGCGCCCGGATATAGCATACGCAGTCAACTTCCTTAGTAGAAAGCAATTAGGCTTCACTGCACATGACTGGGCTGCAGTTCTGAAAGTACTACAGTACTTGAAGGGTACAATAGACCTTGGACTCCTTTATACTGGGTCATCAGATAGTATCATAGGATTTTCTGATGCTTCTCTAGGCACAAATGCCCTGAATGGGCATTCTACTACCGGCTACGTAATTCAAGTCTTTGGAGACGTCATTATGTGGCGTTCCAAAAAGCAAACTCACGTCGCTCTGTCTACATGTGAGTCTGAATACGTAGCGATGTCAAGCACATGCAGAGAATTAGCCAATGTTCGAAGTATATGCTCATTTATGGGAAAATATGACATAACTCCTGTACTGTATGGTGACTGTAAACCAGCTATATCTGTATCTAAGACAGATGACTCTCGAACACTCAACCACATTGTCAAGCTCTGCTATCATTTTGTGCGAGAGGAGTTTCAAAAAGGGAACCTTGACATACAATGGGTAAAATCAATAGATCAGTTGGCTGACATATTCACTAAGCCACTGATTTCTGACAAGTTTTTAAAATTTAGGGATATGCTCTTAAACTATGTCTAATTTGTGTTTTTGTGCAACGTTTCTAGGTTTGTGGAATTAATAGAATTACCAAACATCCAGTTAAAGAACTCCAAAACCAAGTTAAATAGAACTGCAAACCTATTGGATACCTATTGTGACTATTCCATGACATTGATGAAACGAAGATGTGCTTGCATGAAACTACGTCATTTTCTCTGGTAAGAACGTTCCTATTTGACTCTCGAAAATTTTGTTTGCTAATGATTGTGCATTGCAATGATATTGGATCTGTGAATGTTATGCGTTATAAAGATAGACGCCACGAAAGACGCCACAACTAAGGAAAGCCTTCATGTCTTTCTTGTAGGGTGATGTCGTGGTGAAGGGAGTGTTAGAAGGGTGACCACTCCATCTCTCATGACTAAACCACCTTAGTTAATATTCATAATCTGGTTCGTACGTATTAAATACGTACATGCCTACCTACCTATTGGCGATTGAATCCGGGTTACCAAAGAAGACCGCAAGACCGCAAGAAAAGGAGGCACTCCAGTCACATATAACCACTGAAGGGTTGCATTGTTTCTTCCGTCCTTCCCATATGTTTGTAGAACTGTAGCTCTCTGCTTTTTGAGAATATACTCGTTTTGCTGCTTCGTACTCGTACTGAATTGTCTCTCTCGAGATTTGTACAACTTAAGAAGTTTCGCTATATAAGGACTGTAAACAATCCGGAATACTAAGGTAAAGACTTTCTATCATTTGTTTCGTAGATCAATTTGACGTATTATGCTATGCATATCTGCAGAAATAACCCAATAATTACTTTTCTTTTTTCTTATATAAATATAATTTAAAATCGCATACCTAACCGTTCGTTCTTGACCACGTCCCTAGCGGGAACAGTACTTCTTCTCATAGTTCATTCAGTTTCTGAAATTCCGAATTTGCTCTTGTTTTCACTCTCAATTTCTCTATCTTGCTTTCAAACTTCTCGGTAGAGCAAAGTTGAAATGTCTACTAAACTATTTAAAAAGTGGATAGGAAGTGATCCAGCTTTCACAACAGACGGAAAAGCCCTCTTCTGCCAACTTTGTGGAAAACAGGTAAGCGCTTTTTCGTTTACTAACGAATCTATGAATTAGTTAGGGTACTTTTCTGTTATA
The DNA here is from genome assembly GCA_030762985.1 of Adelphocoris suturalis. Taxonomy (NCBI): domain Eukaryota; kingdom Metazoa; phylum Arthropoda; class Insecta; order Hemiptera; family Miridae; genus Adelphocoris; species Adelphocoris suturalis. The sequence continues at coordinate 6,823,115 of CM061040.1, read as the reverse complement.
CAGCCCCCCCCCCCCCCCCCCAGTCAATTTGTCTTCAACACGCCCGCCCGCCCGATGTTTCTAGGCATTACTTCTTACTTAGATCATGATGTTATGATATGTTATGAATTTTTGAGCTTGCGAGCATCCAGACCACCAACCTATACACAGCATTCTGTTCTATTTGTGCAAATTCATGTGCGTTCTACTTGTGCAAATTCATGTGGAGGCAATCAAACCACAACCACGCCAATTTTTTTCAACAAATCCTCACCGACATCGGCAACTTTTGAAAACACGGTATTTTTTTTTTTTTTTTAATAATATACTTTCTTCTCACAGCTTAAAATTGTCACCAATTCTACGTAAATATGTAATCTAAGTAAGAAGTAATGCCTAGAAACATCGGGCGGGCTTGGGGGGGGGGGGGGGGGTAAAGGAAAAGTAGCTTAGTTAGAATATTGCTATATACAGTAAATTCTGGGTTTCTATAAGTACTCCACGTCTCAAGTCAATGTTGATGAAACTTGGCGAGGCGCGAGTTTTGATATTTTACTAAAACTCGGGGAAACTAAGTTCTGACTGTCTGGTTTTGGCGTGGGCTTACTTTGTCGTAACGAGGATGTTTTTGCATCAAAGAAGACAGAACTGGGCAAATGTACACTGGGAATGCATTCGATCAATGTTCAGAACCATCCCCCAATCAGACAGCACCCAAGGAGGGTTAGTCCTGTACAGCAAGAGACTGTTATAACTTGGTTAAAGAAATGCTTGAAGCAGGGGTGATTGAAGAGTCAAACAGTCCCTGGGTGTGGTGATGGTCTACATGGCGGTTCTGCGTTGATTATCGCAAGCTTAATGCCGTGACGGTCAAAGATTCTCATCCACTGCCTCACATTCAAGAGACATTACGATCATTGGAAGGCAGCCAGTGGTTTACAACCCTTGATGCAGGCTGGGTACTGGCACCATTGGCCAAGGAGCAAGGGAGAAGACAGCATTCTGTACTAGTATGGCCTGTGGCAGTGACTGTTATGCCATTCGGGTTGTGCAATGCACCCAGTACTTTTCAACGCCTGATGCGTCAACTGGCAACCTTTAATAAACAAGGGTGTTTTGGAAACCTATGATATTTTAGTTCATACGCCATCGTTGGATGAACAATTGGTCTCTGCTCGTATTACAGAGTGTTTGTTCCGGATCTTGCCAATGTTCTTAAGCCATTATACCAAAAGCAGAATGAACCCCAGCATTTTCGATGGACAGAGTCTTGTGAGGAGGCATTTAACAGGATGAAAATGTTATTGCAACGTGCACCCATCCTGGCTCATGTGTTGCCGAAGAGTGAGTTCATCATTGACACAGATGCAAGTGATATAGCCATTGGAGCAGTACTCTCACAGTTGCAGAATGGAAGTGAAAAGGTAATTGCATATTACAGTCGATGTCTGTCACATAGTGAACGCAATTATTGCACAACGCGCAAAGAGTTGTTGAGTGTAGTGGAAGCAGTAAAAACATTTGCAACATATGGCTTAGACAATGGGAAGCCATTGACGGTCCGCACAGACCACTCGTCACTCCAATGGTTGATGAATTTCGGTTGATTGATTATATTTATACCCAACGGCCTCCTTTTTTCGAAAAGTGTGTTAAAAGATAACTTTCTTATTTTTGCAAATGTCGCCAAATGTCAATGTTGAGGTTTTTTTCCCTGGGGGTCTGCTTACCCATTCGAAGCGGAAATGTCTCCTCTAAAAGTTACAAGTTAATGGTTAGACTAGTAAGTGTAACTGAGGATCTTAATCAAATCCACTCCTACACGTTTTCTTGATTGATTTCAGATCAATGCTGAGAAGAAAAGTCAGTTTGAACAACATAAATTGACGAAAGATCACAAAGAAAATGCTGAAAAGGCGCGGAAAAGTAAAACACTTCAACAGCCATTCATCAAATCGAAGTTGAGCTCAACGCCCCATTCTTCTGAAAAGGACCAGATGTCCTTAGATCTTTGCAAAGCTATGCTGAAATCGAACATTCCCCTCCACAAGTTGGGAAATGAACATTTTAAAGCCTTTTTGGAGAAGTACACTGGGAAGCAAATGCCGCATGTATCGATTCGAGAAAAAACTACGTCACTCCCCTTTACGAGCAGGCTTTGGAAAAAATCAGGACTGACATAGGCGAAGCCCCCATTTGGATTTCGGTAGATGAAACCACGGATCCGTGCGGACGATATTTAGCCCACGTTATTGTCGGAAAACTAACGCCAGACGAAGCTGGACAGGGCCAACTCATTTTGTGTAAGGAATTGGATCATACCAACCACTCCACAATAGCCAGGACGGTGGCCGAAGCTATAAACATCCTGTGGGGACCTCACGTCCAGGAATATGGAGGAAAACGAATTTTGGGATTCATTACGGATAGCGCAGCTTACATGCTGAAGGCTGGAGAGAGCCTGAAAGTGTTTTACCCCAAAATGATCCACGTGACCTGCATGGCCCATGGAGTCCATCATGTGGCAGAGGAGCTGAGGAATTGTGTGCCAGATTTGAACAAGTTGATTTCGTCTGCTAAAAAAGTGTTTGTCAAAGCCCCTAGTCGGGTTAGGGCATTCAAAAATGCCTATCCTGATACCCCTCTACCCCCTGAACCAATAATTACACGATGGGGCACTTGGATATCAGCAGCTAAGTATTATGCAGAGCACCACGAGAAGCTGAAAGAGGTCATCGAGACGTTTGATGAAACTGACAACCAGGCCATCTCAAAAGCAAAAGCTGAGGTCCACGATACTACTGTGATGCAACATCTTACTTACGTGCAATCAAATCTGTCTTCCATACCGGATTTAATTACTTCACTTGAATGTGGAGGTACTCGGCTCAACGTGTCTGTGGCTAAAGTGGAGAAATTCATTGAGGAGAGTGAAAGTTGGGGGGGTATCATTGGAGAACAGTTAAGAAAGAAGCTGCAGGCGGTATTAAAAAGAAACCCAGGTTGGAAGACTGTGCAGGAGGTGGCAAAAATTCTTGAAGGAGGGGTGGTTCCTGGATGCGAAATCACGGATCCTGCCGACATAGTGGCCCTCAAATTCCTGCCTATTGTATCATGTGAAGTGGAAAGATCTTTCTCCATGCTGAAGAACGTTTTAACTGACAAAATACGGAACTTAACATTGGAAAAACTGGAAAAAATGTTGGTAATTGTATGCAGTGGGACGTAAAAATGAATTATTCTCACGAAGTCATTATTGTCATTTTTCATGTATGTATTAAAACGTATTACATATTTCACGCCGTATTTCATGCCATGTATTATTTTCATTGAATATTAAAACTCAAATAATAAGAAATGAAACAGTCTTGCCTTGACTTATTTATCCATAAACATATTATGAAAACACGTTTTCCGGCGCTGAGACAATAAAATCGTAAACTTTTATTGTCATTATGGTAAAAAAGAGAATATTTTCACCCTTGAAAAAGAATATATTCGCATAGAAAGAATATATTGAAGAATATATTGGCCTTAAAAAACGCATAAATGAATGCATAAACGGGCTCGAATTTTAGCATATCGATCTCGTCTCTATACATAAGTAACATTACTGACCGTTTTGGAGTACAATACTTGAGCACTTGTTTATTTCTCGACACCTCTTCTCGGAGAGGTTGTTGGGTCACGGATCTTGCATTAAGACTAATGCGGTGTTTCTGTATTTTTGACAGTTGGAAACAGAGATGCAGCTCTCCTCATGGGACCTCAACGACCCAGAAAGAATATCTCTCCATATACGTACTCAAGAAAGAAGAAGACGATAATTTGTGTTATACTAAATGGAGTAATGTTTATTGATGTAATGAGGTACTTTATTGAATAAAATATTGTTTATTGACTCGACACGGGAAACCTCACCAGGCCAGGACATTGGAAGGATTGTCAGATTGATAGCTCTTTCTTGATTCAGTGGGTAGTGGTGCATGGCCGTTCTTAGTTGGTGGATCGATTTGTCTGGTGAATTCCGATAACAAACGAGACTCTAGCCTATTAACTAAGCGTTTTCCTGAAGGAATCAGCGTGTGCCTCCCAGACCGAAAGGCTAGGGTAATCCGCTGAACCTCCTGCATGCTAGGAATTGGGACTTGCAATTGTTCCCCATGAACGAGGAATTCCCAGTAAGAGCGAGTCATAAGCTCACGTTGATTACGTCCCTCCCTGCCCTTTGTACACACCGCCCATCGCCACTATCGATTGACTGATTTAGTGAGGTCTTCGGACTGGCGGTAATCCCTATCGACTTGTCGGTATCGATGAACGCTGGAAAGACGACCAAAGTTGATCATTTAGAGGAAGTAAAAGTCAAAACAAGGTTTCCGTAGGTGAACCTGCGGAAGGATCATTAATGAGCAAAACCGTCCAAAGCAGACACAAAGTCTCTGAACACGGAAGAAAAAGATAAGGCCTCCAGATATTGGGAGTCACCGTAATCGCAAAAATGTGTAAGTATGGACGCCTCTTAGGAGTCTCCGACCTGCTTCCAGATGAAACAAGCCCGCCAGCCTTCGTTCCACAATATGCGCCTCTCAATAATAAAGGAGTCAGACCTTCTTTCACGAATCCGTACTACGCCATGCCTCCGTGTACAACTGTACAGTTTGAATGTAAATCGTCATTCGAGTTGGGAGGCTTATACCCGGTCCCCTCGGTTAGCAGAAAGAACGAGAGCTTGCAAGGCGGCAGGGAGAGAGAAAGTTTTTCTCACTTTTTCTCCTGTCCATTCCTCTCCTGTCAATGACGCCGACATGGTCAGAGTGGTTTAAAGCCGACAACTGCTTTGGCAGAGTCACTCTACGCTTTGCCATTCGGGCTAAGTCGAACGAAATAAGTCCATAACCATTTGGTGACGGGGTTCACAGTAGTCGCCTTTCAGGAGTGGTAGGCCGTGAGGTCGGACCCTCGAAATAAAACATGATTACCCTGAGCGGCGGATCACTTGGCTCATGGGTCGGTGAAAGATGCAGCAAAGTGCGTATATATACATACATATCGTCTCGTCTGCCGATGACGCCAGAAGCGAAACGATCAGACGGATTGTGAGTACCTACCTCTTTCTATGTTCCTGTTGTCCCCTTTAAGAATATATTTATATCTACATACATATTTTAAACTATTTGAAAATTTGTAGTAGGGGCTTTCTGAGGAAGTGTGCAAAATCCGAATCCAAGGTCGAAAAAAAAAAAAAAAAAAAAAAAAAAAAATTCCAACACGAAAGTTTCCTTGAATGAGTAGGGTAAGGGAGAGTAAAATAAATCATGGCACCATAAATATTAAACTGTGAACGCTTTTCTGGTACCCATCTACTTATTTCGAAATACTCATCTCAAGTATGTAGCTACACATATAGGTTCAATGGATAATTAATTACAGCAAGTAGGTACTTACCATCAGGAACAAAGGGAATCTCAGGTTCGTTGAGGTATTTTGCATTCAGACAATAAGAATCGCAGTTGGATGATTCTGATTTTGCAGAAAACCACGAAAGCTTAGCTGACAGAACAGTGAGGTCGTTGTTCTTGGTATCGTTGCTGTGAATAGATGGAGAAACAGAAGGCTTTCCTGAAACAAACCAATGAAGATAAATAGGCAATTTACCTAGTTTGCTTCGTTAATTTTTTGGTATTACAGTGGAACCTGGATAATTCGATCTTCTTTAATTCGAAATCTTCTTTAGTTCCAATATTTCTCTTGGTCCCTAGCATTTTTTATTTAAACAATACTAAAAATCGTGGGTAATTCGAATTTTAGTTTGGACAATTCGAATTTTCGGCGTGCTAATTAGGGTATACATTTTAAGCTGCAACTCAAAATAATTGTAAATTTATCGGGAAATACGTTTTAGTAACGATATTCGGCAAAAGGTTTGCGTTAGACCAAATGCATGCAAGTCAGTGCCGAATCAATGCAAGAGATTCATACTTCAACTCTTTGAATGCGTTGGATTCTTTTATAATGGCCGAGAGACTTAATTCAAGGAAACAGGCCAAATTATCATCCTTTATTGAAAAACAATAGATTGTTTTTTATGGTAGCAGTTAAATACAGTACCATCCCAGGTATCTTCATATTTATTGATCAGTATTCTGTTGGTCAATACAGTATTCAATGTTACTGCAGGTATGTACTTTACTCCGCACTGTAGTTTGTTAAAATATAATTTATTAAAAACTTCTTTAATTCGAATTTTTGGTTAATTCAAAGTTTTTGACTGGTCCCTTGAGGTTCGAATTATCCAAGTTTCACTGTATATCCTTTCGATAGTTTTTTAAATTTATTCATAAAGCACGGTCCTCAGGATTGTTCGAAATTGGTAACCTTCACAGTAACCTACCTTCATGAATAACCTTAGTTTTCTTTGATGAAGTCTTGAAGATGTCTTATTGACTATTGTGATATTTTCATAGTTTTCATGTGATATAGGCATATTTATTACATGATATTGAGCTCTGCCCTACCCCAAATGTATCCTATGTAACGTTAATGGCCCAAAAATATTCTAGTGGAAAAGTTATTTTAAAGACAACCACTTTTGCCAACTATTCCACCGAGGCCGATGTAATCAATTCTCTTTGACTGCAAAAGTTGTCTTTGTACGTAACAAAATCACCTATATAATTTTTCATCAAAATGAGGTTGAAACAATCTAAAACTACTTTCGTGAAAGATTAAATGGTACTTGAGTATTAAACGGAGGCCACCTAACCTATAGAAATATTTCGTACCGGATACCAAAAATAACTACATAATTGGAAAGAACACACTTTAATAGATTTACAGGTGAAGTTTAGAATTAATCCGACGCCTGGTTCTGACGTTGTGCAACCCAGAACGCAGCAATGTCGGTCAGGATGGAGTTGAAAGCGTCGCCGCCGCTAGCAGTCACATATACACATCATTCTGATCTACATGCCCAACTAATCTGCATTTTTACTAAGGGATTGACTACTTGATGTTATGTCTTTTTGAGATGCGAGCATCCAGACCACCAAACTATACACATCATTCTGATCTACATGCCCAACTAATCTGCATTTTTACTAAGGGATTGACTACTTGATGTTATGTCTTCTTGAGATGCGAGCTTGCGAGCATCCAGACCACCAAACTATACACATCATTCTGATCTACAAGTGTGTTCTTTCCAATTATGTAGTTATTTTTGGTATCCGGTACGAAATATTTCTATAGGTTAGGTGGCCTCCGTTTAATACTCAAGTACCGATTAAATAAATTATGCTAGTACTTAAAAACATTTGTCAAACAGGAGAAAGAAACAAAAAATATCAAGTAGGCATTACCCAACATCTAGGTATATTTTAAGATAATCCCCCATAATTTTAGGATAATTTGAATACATACCAAAGATATTCCGACTAAGAGAACGCTTCAGAATATTCTTTCTGGCGAGTTCATGAATGCGCTGCCGTTCACTGTCACTCACTCGAACCTGAATTTCACTGGCATTGCCGTTGCGGCCAAGTTCTTTGCTCCTCGTATTACCAGCTATTTGATCAGTTTTCGCAGATTTTCGTTCATGATGATAGACCCGTCCACCACCTAATTAAAGATACACATTTTAATTTTAATTATATCTGTGATTACTTGAATATTTCTTGTTTGCCGTCAGAGATGGTTGCACAACTAGAGATTTATACATATCTAAACAAAGAAGGTGAATCAACTCAAGAGGTGTATCAGAATGTTATAAATCGAAAAATAATAACTAACTGGGGTTGGCAGAATCTTTCTTCGAACTTCTGCTTTGCCGTGCAATGGAAATTTCTGATTTCTGTTGCTTCTTCAGATTCTGCATAGTTTTCACTAGAGGTGCTACTACATCAGCTGGAAAAAAGTTCAAATTCCACAAAATTAATGTCATGGGCCCTTCTACCCCCTAATCTAGCGAGACGCTAGTCTAGCATCGCAAACATTAAAAAAACCTACTAGAAGCCAATGTAATGAACGAGGGAGAGAGGAGAGGAACGAGAGAGACGCGCCAAGATAAGTAACAAAAGTAGAAATTAGGCCTTATATTTGCCCCCTCCCAACATCACCCTGTCGGCTCATACTTAATTTTCTTTGCATATCCTGGGAGGGCCATGCTCCTTGTAATGATATTTCTAATAATCTTTCAGATGATGATGATGATGAGACAGGACCGGGAATATCCCGTGTACCTTTCAAACCCCGAGCACGGCTAGTATTGAGGGAGTCCCACCCAACTTTAGTGCCATCTTGACGAGTTGGGGCTGCCACCATCAGAAATTCAAGGTATTAATCCACAAATCGTAGCTCTGCTGGCGAAATTCCGACGTAAGGGGCTGCCAATAAAATATTTAAAAATTTTATTGACAAAATATGCACTGATGGACGCTTTGTGTTACCTGGCTCCCCCCAACCCCTGGCAAAGGGCGTTGCCGATCCGATTTCTAAAATGCTTCGGACAAATTCATATGACCAGTCAACTACTCCAGTCAAATGCAATGGTTGCTTCGGCGGCAGCATTGTCGATAGCAGTGGATATTAATGTTGACTTGAATTTTTAGAGGCCCGAGATAAGTTGGTGGAATTTCTGTGGCATACCCTTTCCCTACAGAGCGCATCTTTTTTCAAAAAATCTCTGCAGCGCTAACGTTCAGTTTTATCCCCTTCTGCTGTATTTTAAGGAACTGGCGTCAGCCTCGCCTATCGGAAACACTTATTCATTTGTTAATAAAATACCTGAATGGGGCGCTCAGCTACAAGAGGCACGTAAGATGTCTTCACACTTGATAGATAAGGAGGTAAAATTCCCAATCCGCTTGGCGTCAAATCGCCAGCAGTCGACCACTCAAACCCTGCAAACCAGGGAAACTACAAATGCCCTGCGGGCTGAGAACCTCGCTCGTCAACCAACCGCTCAGAGGGGCACCAGGAGGGTACCCACTTACCATAAGGACAATCGCCGGTTCAAGTCGAAGAAACCTCATACTCCCGATCGCAATCACCGGGACTACTACTAGAACATAGGGTAAGCTATGCTGGTCATTAATTTTTTTTTTTTTTCCGCAGCTTGGGAATCCCTTCCAGCCCCTCTACATGTACTGTCTTGGATTAATGGTTAAAAAATCCAGTTCTTGACAGATCCACCCCTATCTTCTGATATTCTACCAGCTCCAAGCATCCCATCTTATCAGATACCCATTATGGACGAGAAACTTAGCAGTTTGTTTAAAATAGGGGCTGTTTCACAGTTCTCTTCAGGGGAAAATTGTTTTCTGTCATCAGTATTCCTTGTACCAAAATCAGATGGATCTTTCCGCTTTATTATTAACTTGAAACGACTTAAGGAGAGGGTGGATGTTACCCACTTTGGTACACGTCTTACGTATCTCCCACGCAAAGATTGGAAGTAGCGTGTGTGACCTACGGCCCTCTTTGCTTGCACCTGAGATAAGCCATCTCTACACTGTGGCACCCTTTTGCCTTCTGCCTCCGAATCGGCCCTTCATGATGATCAATTGAATCGTGTATTTTGATTTGTGTCGAAGTCCGGAGAAATGAGTTTGGGTCGACTATTCAGAACAGTGTGGTTCAGTGATGAAACGTACACGGCTTTTTTGGGAGAAAAGGGCGTTTTACCTATTGATAATAGGCACTGCAAAAAAAAGAACGGAGATTTAGCATGTAGTGGAGAACATGAAGAATGATACAGGAAAACAAAGAGAACAGATGAAAACGGTGATGTGATAAAAATTAAGGTGTTGCAGTGTAAAAAAAGGGTACTGACTGGTACAATTAATGTAGGGACGTGTGTGTTAGAATGTATGTCAAACGTAATCAAATGGGTGGGGTGGGTGTAGAAGTTCAAATCGATGAGTCACTTTACCAGGAAAAGAGAAAATACAATAGGGCGTCTTTTGATCAGCAATCGGCGAGTTGTTCAACCTCAAGATTCTTCTGATTCTGACGATTCTACTGAAAAAGAATCACCTAATGAGCCAACATCTCAAAGAAATTACGGAGATCGTTTTCAAGGAACGTGGGTATTTGGCATAGGCAGTAAGAGAGCCGATGGGTTATTGGAACGCAGATTTTTCATCGTAGGAAAGAGGGATCGTGCCACTCTACTCCCAATTATTCTAAAAGAAATTGCACCGGGTACGACTTGGGTTTCAGACATGTGGAGGGCATATTGCACATTGGGAGATCACGGCTATGATCACGAAACGGTTAACCATTCCAAAAATTTTGTCGATCCCACCACCAGTGCTCACACTCAGACAATAGAATGTCTCTGGAGCCACGTCAAACACAGATACAAAATTAAACGCACAGGAGCACGACAAATTCTTGAGTAACAACTCATCGAAGATTGGTGGAGTCGGATGTGTTTGAAGCCTTTTGATGACATGAAGTCAACGTTTCTTTGACATTCCCTACCCCCACACTGACGAACTTCTCATCAGAAGAGAGATCCTGCATGACTCACATGAACGACTGTCTCCACTTCAGAAGTCATAGAAAGGTAAGCCGCACATTTTCAGTAGGTAACATACAAGACCCAAAAATCGCCAGTGCTAGGTCACCACGAGGCCGTAGGTCACACATAAGATGTGTACCCCCACTTTCGTCTTGATGACTTCCGCACAGTTGTCCAACTCTTGGACAAGGGCATGCATGAATGTGTTGTAGATTTCCAAGATGCCTACTTTCTGGTTCAGATGGACCCGGCATATCATAAATATTTAGTTTTAGTTTGGAGGGATCGGCTATTTTGTATGAACTGTCTTCCCATGGGACTTGCTACCGCACCATTGTTTTTCATAAGCTCATACAACCTGTGGTTGCGAGCTTACGTATGCGGTGGATCCAAATAATGAATTACCTAAATGATTCACTCATCTTGGCTGACTCGGCGCAAGCGTGCAGGGAGGCACTTGCCACAGCTACAGAGTTATTTCATACCTTAGGGTTTATTATTAACTATAACAAGTGCCAATATTGATCCCTTAATCGAAATTCACATTTTTGGGGTTTGAATTTGATACGGGGGATTTATCAATCGGAGTACCTCCTAAGAAATTACCAGGCGTTATAAAAGCACTTAGGGAGGGCATCGGTAGACAAAGTCGGTCGATTTGTGAATGGGGCCAGCTCATTGGGCAACTGGTAGCTACAGCTCTGGCAATACTGTACAGTTTTCTTTATACCAGATCTCTTGAACGTGACACAAAATCAAAGCCTTACAGGAACATCAAGGGGATTTTGATGCCTCTGCCACCATCACAAAGAAGGCTCAGAAGACCTAATGTGGTGGTTGCGAGCTGTAGGTGGCCCACCAGCCCCTATCAGGGAAGATCATTATGATTGTGAACTATTCACAAATACGAGTGATGAGGGTTGGGGAGCACATGTTGCACCTCACTGTGGCTGAGATTGGTGAGTGGGGGAACACAGCCGGGCTCACATTATTGAGAAAGAACTGAGAGCTGTACAACTGGCATTGGAAGCCTTGGCATTTCACTGGTATCAAAAGTCGATTTTACTGCGTATTGACAATACTACGGTTCTTTTGGTTGTAAATCAAATGGGCAGTGTTCGTCACCCCCACTTCCATAATTTGGCACGGAAAATATGGGCATTCTGTGAGGAATGCCAGTTGTGGCTTGTTGCGTCATACATACCCTCAATGGATAACACTAACACACACTCAGAATCTTGTAGGGATAATGTCCACACGGAATGAGGCCTCTGTCCTTTTTTTTCCAGGAGGTGCACCGCCGGTTTAGACAACCCGAGATAGATTTATTTACATCTGTAGATTTACACCTCTGTGATCGATTTTAATCATGGTACCCTAATCCTATGGTAGAAGGGGTCGATGCTTTTTCTCATGATTGAGGCTCTGTGTTTTTCTATTGTTTTGTACCGTTTGTGCTAATGATGAGAGTACTCATGAAAATTCGCCGGGAAAAAGCTACTGGCATTGTAGCTCCCTGCTGGCCTACCCAACCTTGGTTTAAGACCTACATGTCTTTAGTTTCAAGAATTCTATATTTTGAACCTGATGACAGCCTTCTTTTCTCACCTTACAGGTCTGACCCACACCTGGCAGCAGCCTCACTCAGACTGATGGTAGGGACACCAGGCCTTCATCCGCCGAGGCTATCCTCTCAACGTAGCTGTAACACTGGCAAGCTCTATTGCTTCCTCAATGGAATATAATCATATCATTCCACGTACAGGGCATGGTGGGCATTCTGTGACATTTCACAACTAGATCCTCTTAACGTAATGCCTATGCAGGTGATCTTATTTTTTCAATTTTTGCTTGATGCAACCCCTCACTCTTACATTACATTCAACCCTCATAATGCAGCCCTTAACTTTTAGCTGATGGTACTCTTTCACGAAGTATGGGTTTAAAGTGTTTTCTTCGAGCTGTGTTCCGACAGTGGGGCTAAATATCAAACAATTTAGGATCCTGAAGTTGTTTTGAGATATTTTGAATCTCATACAAATGTTACACTCAAATTTACAGTTAAAATACTTTTAGTTTTACTGCTCAGGGCCGGTTTATCAATTATCTACATTAACTGCAGGATAGCTATACCGAGTATAGCACTATACTCCAGATAAAGAATGTGAGTCGTTTATCAATGCCGAAATACCTAGCGGATAAAATTATCCCTCAGATAAATTCTGTCTGGCAGATAGCGCCGTTAGCATCCTCATTGGTGTCCGCAGGCGACAAAATAAGGGCGATTTACACATGGAGCTACCACAGAGTAGAGTAGGAGCAACATTTTCTTCATGGATCGACTATTAGAAATACCGTCTGACGTCCACAAAACAACAGTGTCATCATCGACAGTATTAGCTCGGCAAATAAGATAAGACACCACCACATTCTTGCTATTTGCTTCATTTCTAGAAAGAGAAATGCATGTATGAGTTGCGATCTTGCAACCTGAATTATTATGAATGAATTATTGTGATCAGTAAGTTGTGGACTTCATTTCATTTTCGATCTATGTTATAAAGTAAAGAACGGTATCTTTGTCCAACCGAAACCTCAAAAAAATACGCACTCGTCCCATTTTAGTAGGTGATCTACACGGGGTCTTACTATATAGGTCTTCTTTTCCATTCAACGAATTATACTACGATAGAATCTTCGCCGTTGCTGCTGTTTGAAGACAAATTCCCAAATATATCCATTGGAAGGTACAAAAATAAATACAATCAAACTTGATTCAAATGAGATTTTTGTAAATAAATAAACTTGTTTGAGGTTAGAAAGCTCTAGATATCTCATTAACCTCTAGTTATAATAGTTATCCAGCCGTCCAGGGACCAGATAAATTAAAACGCCAGATAAGGTTTAACTAGGGAATGATAAACACCCCATATCGTGTTTCCTGGGGGATAACACTATACCTTAGATAAATCCCCCTTATCCATTGGATAAATGTGATTGATAAACCGGCCCTTAGTATCCGGCCAGGGCATACAAACACTGGCAGCGATTCGGCGGTCTAATATTTCATTTACTGAAACAGGTGGTATCAAATTTACCCTTGGAATCTGCAGTTTGTGTGCCATCGTGTCTTAATTTATATCTAGACCTAACGTCTCAATGGGCAGAGCATGATTGCCCCTTGTTTCTCACAACTAGGGGGGCACATGGGTCAGCGTCCACAGCTACCCTGGCTCGCTGGGTTAATGATTTTTACGCCAAGCTGGAATAAATGTTGAAAATTTCTCAGCTCACTCAACGAGACATGCAGCAGTTTCCGCTGGCTGGTCATCAAAATCTCGCATATTTCACGCTTCATACAATCGTCCTGTTTATTCAAGAGGGATTTCGCACGGGCAGTACTATCCACCACATAATTGGAAGAATCACTGCTTGGGCTATTAAACTTATCACTACTTTGGCCGTGTTACTTCACTTTTGGGCTATTACACAAACAATTATCTTACGTTTTATCAGACTTCCAGTCGCTTGCGCCTTTTTAGGTCCCTTTAGACAATTGTCTTACGTTTAAGATCATTATGCACAATCTAAATATTTTTACAACAATTTGTTTACCTTATACCTTTATAACCTTGTTATGTTTCCTTGAACCATCTTCACTACTGGAATCTCCCCTCGATATTTAGTCATTATGTACCCCCTTTGTCTGACCCCTTTTCAGAACGGGTTTCATTGGCCCATAGTAAAAAATTACAAGCGATTATTTAAATACGAGGTTTGTTTCCTACCAAGTTAGAGGGACCGTAAGGTCACGCATTCAGATAGCTAAAACATTTGACCCTATAACAAGAAGCTAGGCATCGATTAAGATTTTTGGGGAAAAGATTTGCTCTGGCGAGAGTATTAGGGCTTCTTATAATGGGTGACCTCCGGTACGCGGAATTAACACTGGAGTCATGACTTGGGGGTTGGAGCTCCCGAGTGGCCCGTGAGGAGCGGGGAACCTGGTGGATGGTGCTTCTAACAACTCTGCATAGTGACAAAACAATCATCGGACCTACTGAAATATAATTTGACAATCTACCTAGCTTCCTGAGCGCTAGGTTGATAGTTATTATATTAAATAGGGAAGTGTTTTGGAACAGTCCCACCCAGTTTTACGAATGGGTGACCAGCTAGAGGATATGTACCTCTGGGGTAAAACTTTCCCGAACCTTAGTGATCCACCGGGTTCCTTTTTCTTGGGCTTCAAACTCAATGGCTCACTGGCTGGTAATGACTATGAATACCACCCTAAGAGACAAATGAAATGACGGATTTTATCCAGATCAGCTGAGTTAGCTCAAGTCTCTCCTTTTCACCCTAGGAATGTGAAATTTGGTGGGGAGCCTCTTTATGACATCATTAAGGGTTACATCATTATCTGCTGTATGAGCTAAATTCTCTCCTGTTCGCCCTAGGAATTTGAAATTTGGTAGGAGACCTCTCTGGGACACCAAGACATGAACAAACTAAGGGGCACTTTCCTGATCAGCCGAGTGAATCAAAATTTGTATATGACTGACTCCATCCAGCACAGCCTGTACATTCCAACCTTTTCCTCCTAGACCATCAAAAACAGGGTGACCTCCAAATAGAAAATTCAAAATTCCCTGACATTTCGCTGACCAAACTTCAGATTTCCCTGACAAAAAATATCATAGTCAAATTTTTTTTCTCATCATTTTAGCGAATTTTCAAAGAAAAAATGAGCTATTTCATTAGGAGTATTTCATTAGAAAGGATTAGTTCGTTGGACAGCACATTTTGAGCACTTTAAATTGGTCGTCTAGAAAAAGGAGCTTGATAAACACCAAAAATATCAGAAACGGTTAAAAATCGATATACTTATATTTTTACCGGAATATTACTCAAATAAAGTTCATCAACTATAAATTAGAACATTCAAAAATTTATGCACACAATTATACCAAAAAAGTGTCCTTGAATTTCATTAATACGAGCAAAAAAATCAACAAAAATTGCTGAAAAAGCAAGAAATCTTGAATAATTTTTAGAATAGCAGTCCATTATTTAGAATAAGTTTTTTGCCATAACATTACAACATTGCCATAACAAATTGTAACATTACCTAAGCGCTCCTATTTCAAAACAATCTAACTTGAATGTAATACAATAATTTACGACAACTCGCTCATACGATCAAGCTGCACGACTTTAAATTTAGTATTTTACGGTCTCTCAATTTGTGATCAGAAATGATTTGTTGAAGTTCAAATAGAAATTTAAATAATTTCAGTTGGGGAAAAGAAAAATGTTAACACAGAATATGTTTTAGATCACCAATAAAAACTAAAACGAAATTATGTAACGAAAAAAACTACAGTTGCTATGCGTAGAATTACTAGACTCCATGTCATTTCTTACACAATATTATTATGCGTACGTTAGTTTATGGGTACAAGCTTCCATGAGTTACCTGGTTATTAATTTTAAAAAAGTGGTACCTAAAATTGATATTAAAAACGCAAAAACACATTCTATGTTTTTCTAATTTCATACGGAGTATGGAAAAAGAATCGAACGGGGGGGTGAT
This sequence comes from Adelphocoris suturalis, assembly GCA_030762985.1. NCBI lineage: Eukaryota > Metazoa > Arthropoda > Insecta > Hemiptera > Miridae > Adelphocoris > Adelphocoris suturalis. The sequence continues at coordinate 6,807,015 of CM061040.1, read as the reverse complement.
GAAGGGGGACGGAGCCCCCTCCGAGGCGCAAAGCGCCAAGTTTTTTTATTTTACATGGATATTTCTTAGCTCTGGGGGTAGGTTGTTCCGAACAGCAAAGAATGTCACGTTTTTTTCACCCACAACCAGTCGTTTCTAGAGATAATAAACAACCTGATTTCCCACCCCACAAAATAGTTCGTTGAAAAGCTGTTAATTTATTACTATGTGACTCCACAGTTCAATGGGCCAATGTCTCCTTAACGCTCCTGACAAGTCTTGTCTGGATACAAACAAGTTGTTGGGATTCTATGCTCCCTAGTTCAATACTTTGATGACTTTTCTCACATAACTTAAGATTTACACTAAGTGATGTAGAAAAAACGCTGCAAATTATTACACAAAGGTTTATTATTTCTGTATCATACAGACCTTCTACGTAGAAAACTGACTGTAATTATTTAGCCTCACTTATAGTATATTCACTAGGTATCGAAACTCGTGGCTTCCAATATTTGGTTCACTCGTTCACTGCATTACAGCTCCAGGACCCCATAATTTTACGCTTTATAGTAAAGCTGAGGGGGAAAAAAACAAATGGGACCGTCTAGGGACACCCGAAGGAAGCGAAGCTTTATATCATAAAGCATAGAATAGAATTATGAGTATTTTCATACTCATAAACAATCTCTTCTAATTGGAATTAATTTCATAATTTCATCACACTCTCTCTCTCGCCTTCCCTCCCCTCCCCTCCCTTCCCTCTCACTCCCTCCACCTCGCCCTCCCTCTCACTCTCTCTCCCGCCCACCCTCTCCCACCCACAAGGCGTGCGAGCGTTCATCAGTCTAACACTCCCTAAAAGACACTTTTTTGCCCGTTTTTGGCCCATAGCATCTATGCGAGTAAAGGGATCGGGATGGTTAAACGTTAGGACCAACTAGACCCCAAATGGAGTCTATGTGCGAAAGAACGGGTTTTTAAAGTCAATTCTTAGGCCTTTTATGGCCCGGACAGACATTTCAAATTTGAATTCTACGCACCTTGAAACGTAAAGTGACAAAGTTTGAGGGGGGGTTATAATAATTTTTTGCTACACGATCACATAGGCTTATTATTGAAAATAATAAACCAAAACAAGTGGAGCCAATGAAATATCCATACACAATGTATCTGCGTGTTACTCTTTAAACAGTTGAACCACCACGCTTGATGATTATTTCTGACATTCGTATAACCGGCCTATGAAATAATACACCCAAGATAAAGTACGCTGTTAAAATTTGATTGTTTGAGAGGTAGAATATACCTACCTGCGGATAATTACACACAGTTTTTATTAAAAAATTCCCTGGCATTTGGTGGTTTTTGCGAAATTCCCTGACAATTCCAGGTTTTCCCTGACTTTTCTAGTTGGGAGCCACCCTGAAAAATGTGTGATATTTCCCCAAAAAGACGTTCAGTGCACGAACAATGCTAAGCCACAAACTATTTGGACCGAGCCAATAGTCGGATCGCCATCTCCTAGTAAAGCATTCATTCTCACACTCATTTTGACTGCGTTTGGGTAGGAGAACTTCTTCAACGTCTTGGCCAATTTTCGCTAATCACACAATAAACATCATTGCTGATTTCCAAATGTGATGGGGGATTATCTCCTTCAAATAGCCTTCCCTGATTTTCATTTCATTTCTATAAGAGAACCAGAATCCACGACCTCCATTGCCTACCATTGTAGAGTTCTACAACTATAACACGAGAACAGCAAGAAGTATGTAACACTTTTTCATCCCTTTCTAGTCCCATTTTGTGGAACTACCTCCATTCCTATGAGTGCCATCTGTTGAAATTATATCATACAATGGCATTTGCGTTACGTACACTTCCTAGTAATGCAGAGCTAAAGAGGAAGAGCGCAGTACTAATCCACAGTAACATTATTATTATTCTACATTAGGAAGATATTTTCAGTCACGGTGAGATGAGTGAATCCACCACCTCATTCATCTATACAGGTGAGCGATTGGCGAAAATCGACCAAGCTGATGAAGAAGATTCTTACTCCCAAACGCAGTAAAAAGAAAAAGAACGAATGCACTATACTAGGAGAAGGCGATCCGACTATTGGCTTGGCCAAATCGGACGATATCATGCATTGGCATCTTTTGCACGCAAAGCATCTTTTTGGGAGTGATTAAAGATACCTACCCGTTTCATTTTTTAAATATAACTGAGTTCAATTAAATATTTTTTCTTCATTGCCAAGGTTGGTTGGACAACTAGACTGGACACATATTTATCTGAACAAAGAAGGTGAGTCAACTAAAGAGGTGTACGTATTAAATGTTAAAACAGATAAAAAATAACAACTAACTGGTGTTGGCAGAATCATTCTTCAAACTTTCGCTTTGTCTTGCTAAGGAAATTTCTGATTTCTGTTGTTTCTTTGGATTCTGCATAGTTTTCACTAGAGGTGCTACATCAGCTGAAAAAAAGTTCAAATCCACCAATATAAATTACAATCGCCCTTCTATCACCAAATTAAAGATAGGTAGGTACACATTTTAGTTTAGAACATAACTGTGTTGTTTACTTGGATATTTTTTGTTTATCGTCTAAGTTGGTTGCACAAACAGACATATATTTATCTGAACAAAGAAGGTGAGTCAACTGAAGAAATTATATTAGAATGCTACAAATCAATAAAAATAACAACTAACTTAAGTTGGGTTTCTTTGAACATTCGTTTAGTCTTGCTATGGAAATTTCTGATTTCTGTTGCTTCTTGGGATTCTGCATAGTTTTCACCAGAGGTGCTTTTTTTTCTTTTTTTTATACGCCAATACAAAAATTGACATATACTAATCATGTTTTACCGCCGGGTTTTCGTTTGAAAATTAAGCGAAATTCAGTGCTAGCCGACATGTTTTCTATTGATTTTCGCGTACAACCAATGAGTTGCTAGGGAATTGTAACTCCCTTAGGTCTCTTAGCAGGAAAATCGTTTGCCACTTTTTGAAATGCTCTCCTTTTATCACAACATCTCATGATCTCTAAGCCGCTGTAGTTTGAAGTAAAACTGATTTATTACGCTCCGTTGTAAACTAATATTGCTGAGTAACCATAATGAACTAATAATGCGAAAAGAAGGCATACATGACACTGCGTACACAACATGTCCCGCTGTGCTCGCCCCTACCAAGCTGAATTCAAACACGTCAACTGGCTTCCGTTACTTTATTTTGCTCTCCCTAATTTTTTCTCGTTTGCCTTTTTTATCAATCGAGCAGATAAGATTATTAAGCTGATTATTACACTCTCCAACTTATAGTACGTCTTGTCGGTCAAGCAAAATGGAAGATAAAAACGTACGTCTTGTCGAGCATTTTCACGCTCCAATTTTTCGTTCGATTTTCGCTCAGTTCCAATCCAGAATTTGAGTGGTAGTTCTAAGTTTGTTTTAGAATGGAGGAAGCACAGTTGCTTTCTTTCATTTTTTTCCCTTGTAAGGATACAGCGGCTGAATGGAAAAGCGAACAAACGGAAGAAAACAAGATGGGCAAGGGAGTGGCTTCTGAAAAGCAGTCACTATTCCCACGTAACGTTACTAGAAGAATTGAGAGGCGAACCTGATGACTTATTTGCGAATGGACGCCTCAATCTACCGTCAGTTGTTGGAGTTGATAACACCGTACATACCGAAAGAAGACACCTGCATGAGAAAAGCCATTAACTATTTTTTCACGCAGAATTCAATGGTGACATTAATTTTGAATTTCGAGCTCATTTACACATTTAAAATTCTGACTTTGGGTCCTTTAGAAGGAGACAGGGAGAAAAAAACTGATCCAAATTCAGAATTTTTAATGTAAAAATGAGCTCGAAATTCAAAATTAATGTCACCATTAAATTCTGCGTGAAAAAATAGTTAACTGTCATGTGCCACACTTGACTTGAGTTAAAATGTCATCTTTGGGCATTTCAGTTCCAATTTTGGACAATTTCGGAAGTGGCGTAAAAAAATCGGCCGAGGTGGCTAGTGTTCATGAAATTTGCGTAGAATCCGAAATGCAATAAAAAAATGGCGGTTCACATTTAAATAACAAAGTTACTGCGCTTTTGGGCAGTGGGCAGTAGGCTAGATCGATAGAGAATCATCGATTTAGTGGGGCAGGTTTTTTTTTTTTTTTTTTTAATTTTTTTTTTAGTGATAAATAAGCCCGGAATAAGGGCTTATCCATCCTTTCGTCGCCACTCTATATCCTAATACACATAATTTTATGTGCAAACACATGTTAGCATAATGTCGTGGAATGCTGTTCAAATAATAATTATACTATATTCGAAAGAGATAGATCAACTATCACGTTGATTTTGATCTATCAGACACGTAAGAAAGAGTTAATATTTTTCGAGACAGTCTCCTTGTTGGCCGTTGCGTCCACTTCCTTACATTTTTTAACAAGTTCTTCATATTCGAGGTTTTTTTTATTTCGGTAGCTATACTCTTTATTTTTTATCTGCCACAAACACGGAAACGTTTTGTATAGTTCAATAAATTCCACGAGAAACTCGTGATTACACTACCGCAAGTCCGACATCACAAATGGGGGAAGAGCACATGAAACACAGAAGAAGCACAAGCAAACTGATCGGAGATCGGACCGTCTTACTTGACCCCGTCTACACGTGACGTCTTTTCGTATCAGTTCTAGGAAATTGGTGCCCCTCCTGTCAAATCTCCAATCCAACCTCCAACCTCATTTCTATTCGACTAGACATACGATTTGCTGTTCACACGCAACGACTTATCGTTTACAATTTATCGTATCCGACAAAACGTACAATAAGTTGGAGCATGTAAACCCGGCTTTAGGTATGTGTTGTCCGTCTTAATTTTGTGCTATTCGTGCTCATAAACTAAGGGGGATCATAGTAAGCATTTAGCTCGGTAGGGGCGCGCACAGCGGGACATGTTGTGTACCCAGTGTCTGGTCATGGTAGGTAGTATTGAGTTGTGGGTACTTGTAAACAGTAGGTACTAGACGGTGCATAGAACTCTGACCAGCTTGTTGGCTCCTAAAGCTGATTTTTATGGTAGGTATCTATGGAAAGTAAAAGTAGGTATCTATGAATTTGAAATAGAGTCTCTATGAGACAGGTAGAATAGAAGTTCATAATGCGGAACCACCCTAATATGCTGAGGTTCCTAATTTCTATGCTATTCTTATTAAGAATCTGAAAATTTAAACTGAGCCTATTGACCATTGAAGTTAAATAAAGAAGAAATGACTGTGAAAAGCGTATTTCCACGGCACATGATGGCGTTGAAGATATGTGTGAAAATTAAAAACACCATTGATAGTAAACAGACTCTCCTTGTACCTTTCTATATCACACCAGGTAAATTCTTTGCATTGAACTTGATGGCATACAGTCCAAAAGCAGCAGTTTTTGGAGTTGTTATAGACTTGTAATAGGAGGCAGAAATTTGGTATGGAGCCTCTATAGCCATGCTGTGTATGATTGACAAAGTGAGGACCCACCGTGATCAGCTGAGCGAGCTCTGTAGCTCAATTCTCTCTCAATAGACCCAAGTGGCTGAAATTTGGTATAGAGCCTCTATAGGCCAGCTTAGCACGATTGACTAATTCAGGGACCAACCAGATCAGCTGAGTGAGTGGGAGATCATTTCTCTTCTAATTGATCTAAGAAGCTGATATTCAGTATGGAGCCTCTATAGGCCTGCTATGTAGGAGAGACAAAGCGAGAAACCACCCTGATCAGCTGAGCGAGCTCAGTAGCTAATTTCTCTCCTAATAGACCTAGGAGGCTGAAATTTAGTATGGAACCTATATAGCCATGCTGTATACAATTGCCAAATGGCGAACCACTCAGATCAGCTGAGTGAGTTCAATTGACCAAGTGCGGACCCACCCTGATCAGCTGAGCAAACTCGGTAGCTCACTCCTCTTCTAATAGACCTAGGGGGGCAAAGATTTGGAATAGAGCCTCTATAAGCTTCCTGTGTATGATTGAAAAAGTAAGGAACCACCCAGATCAGCTGAGCCAGCTCGGTAGCTCATTTCTCTCTGAATAGACTTAGGAGGCTGAAATGTGGTATGGAGCCCTTAAAGGTCTTAGATGTACGAGTGACAAACGAAAGAACCACCCAGATCAGATGAGTGAGCTCGGTAGCTCATTTCTCTCCTAAAAGACCTAGGAGGCTGAATTTTGTTATTGCGCCTCTATAGGTTTGCTGTTGATCAGCAGCCTGCAGATTGACCAAGTGAGGATCCACCCTGATCAGCTGAGTGAGCTCGGTAGCTCATTTCTCTCTTAATATACGGAGAAAGCGGAAATTTGGTATTGAGCAACATACTAACATAATTTTTAGTTATTGGTTGCAATAGAAAACTCTGTTTAATTAAATATTTTTCGTTTATCGCCAATGTTGGTTTCATATTTATTTGAACAAAGAAGGTAAGTCAACTCAAGAGGTTGTATTAGAATGTTAAAATCGATAAATGACTACTAACCAAGGTTGGCAGAATCTTTCTTCGAACTTCCGCTTTGCCGTGCTCTGGAAATTTCTGATTTTTCAAGCGTCTTTGGATTCTGCATAGTTTTCACCAGGGGTGCTACATTAGCTGCAAAAAAAAAGTTCAAATTCACCAATACAAATGTGGAGCCACACCATCTAGTATCCTCAACCTGCACACCTAGCAGCTCTACAACAACAACAACAAGTAGAATTTAGGTAGGTATACTTTTCGACCTGAAGCGCAATGAGATTGTGGAACACGCAAAATTTGTTTTTCAAGAATCATTTCCCTGAAGGATTGATGAAATGTTGAAAATCGGAATCCCGAAAATTTTTGAAATAAGAAAAGTGCTGTTTTGTTTGTCATTCACACGTGAATCCCCTTTGATAGGTTTTCTCTTTTAATCTCGATTCAATTGTTAGGGATGGTGTTGTGTATAATAAACATGAAGACATTAGATATAAAATATGATAATTAATGATAATTGGTATTACTTATAGCAATTGAAGAAATTGTAAAGATTATTGAAGTAATCTACGAACAAAAATAGAAGTGATGAAGTATTTAATTTTGTAATATTTTTGTAATAGCGAGGATTTGTAATCAATTTTTGCCAGGAACGGAGTAAGAGAGGGCCACTTGGCCCTATCCGCTTTCCTGGTTGCTAAATAAACCGCTTAATCAATCAATCAATCAATCAATCTCTCTCTCTTCCTTCCTTTTTTCTTTCTGAGGAAAATCCTGACCCCCTCACAAAGACCAGGCCTGGTGAGTAATATACTCAGCGCCCCCTCCCTCTCTACGGGCCTGTAAATGATATTTTTACAAAGCCCTTTGGATTTTTTATAAAACTATGATATTTATCAAATCTTTTGGTTAGGTACGGGGAGGGAGTTAGTAACGGAGGGAGAAATTTACTATATTATTGGAATATGAACCTAACTAATGGGTTCAGGTTGTTTCTGATTAGACCAACCTGATTATAAGGTTAAAACGCTGCAAATTATTACACAAAGGTTTATTATTCCTACATTAGCCCTTCTATACACAGCATTGGTCTATAATTATTGATGAATAAACGAACTTCCTAGTGAAGTTCATTTATAGTTATGTCAGGGGCACTAGAGGGTGGTTCAACAATGTAGTTGCCTCCACTCACGGCGTCGGAGGATAGAGCCACGTTGGCAGCTCTGTCCTCAAAGCTTCATTAATTGGAAGAGCCACCAGCAGGGCGCTGAAACTCCCATCATTTTGATGGTGAAAGAATTTGAGTGACGCTAGCGCAGGGTGAGACCTACTGATGGGCATTTGAACTACTTGGTAATCCCCCGCCGTTTCCTCACCCTCCGCCACCATCTTCCACTCCTCAAACTGAACGTTTCCTACATATTTTCAAATCCATGGCAATATCTTGTCTGTTCAATCGTCTAAGATTCGAAAACGTTTAAAAGTAGCCTTTTTGTGAGAATTGTTCTAGAATACATATTTCCCCGACTGATATTTTGAAGATTGAGGCAGACTACTTCCCTGTTCTATTACTGGACGTCTGTTCACCTAAATGGAGAGTTACCCTCCACTCACCAGTTCAAATTCGTAGTTGAGTGGGGTGGTTCACCCAACAGTTGGGGGCCCACTCAGATTACACGAGTTTGACGGTGAACTCAGGGGACACTCACGCTTTTTCCACTTGAGCCCTGGCAGTATGTTGTAGAGGAAGTTTCCCTGGTTTGAGGGAAAAAGGGCGGGAAAATTCCCTCTCACATTCCGCACTAATCTATAACAGTTCTCAAAGGTTACTCTTTTCTTTGTTTTTGCTGTTTATGCTATTATCCTTGTTCCTTGTGGAGACAGGAAATAGGCCTTATCAGACAAAGACGAAACTTATTGGTCCTCCCACCTGGATCGGGGCAGCCACAAGTTGAATTGAATCCTTGTTGCTGGTTTGTTGAAGTGCAGATAATTTGTGTTCATTATGTATTGAGTTGTAGTATTGACGGAAAAGAAGTGAGAAAATGAGAAAACAATGATTCGCCAGTTAGTTTCGAAGAGCAGATATGTAGTTGAAAATAAGAAGAGTTAAGGTATAATGAGACTGTTGGACAAAAAGAAGACATTTTCTTCGAATTCTCATTGATTGTACATCCTTCCACCAACTCATTCCACAAACCAAGATGAATCGGAAAACCATGCACCACAAACTTGGTATGTAGGGATCGCATAAAATCAAAGAGCGACCAGCACTTCCAGCTATGATGGTTATAAATCCTTTCCAATTATTTTAGGCTCCTTCAGGTTCGTAGTAGTCCATGAATGTCTCTTTCCCAAATAGGAATAGTTTGCAAAATAATTCTTTGTTGATTGTATAACATTCAAATGGGATCTGCTGGTCACATCAAACATGTAATTTACTAACGTTTTGGAACAGCCTACCTACTCTTATGTGTATGTACTCTTATGTAGTTTTTGAATAAACTCCGAACTAAATAAACTATGTATATGCTCTACTATATTACCAGTACCGATATCTACGTGAAAATAATAACAAAAGTTAACAGTTGACGCACTCAAGTGACCTCCTACCGTCACTCAGAATATTACACCATTGAGAGCTGAGGGTGAAACTCACCTCAACGTCATTTTTGGTTCATTATTTTCAATAATGAGCCTATGTGATCGTATAGCAACAAATTTTTATAACCCCCCCTCAAACTTTGTCATTTTACGTTTCAAAGTGTGTAGAATCCAAATTTGCAATGTCCGTTCGCTGTCCGGGCCATAAAAGGCCTTAGAATTGACTTAAAAAATCCGTTCTTTCGCTCATAGACTCCACTTGGGGTCTAGTTGGTCCTAACTTCTGGCCAGCTCGATCGCTCCACACCCATGGGTGCTATGAGCCAAAAACAGGTGAAAAAGTGGCTTTTTCGAGGCATGAATATATGTTCTTTTCTAGGTCATATTTGTGTGTTAATACCAATGCTTTGCCTACACATATTTAATAACATATCCTCTCGAATTTTCGTACGTACTTAGATAATGATATTATGAAGGCAATAATTATTTGAATAGATAGGAGCTCAAATCGAGAAATATAAACAGGCGTATATAATTATAGAAGTATAGGTTGTGGCAACTCGAAATAGGACACGCCGAGGAGTCTGGACGGGCCTTATGACGTACGCAAGCCAACTAAAACTACGATCATACTCAATTGAAAAAATAATAAACCTTTGTGAAATAATTTGCAGCGTTTTGTTTATGAATCCCGTTGAGTGTGCATTTGGGTTGCACCCTCAGAGTCACCCTCAAATCACGTCAGTCCCCATTCAGACTCAGTTCCCATCTATGATTTCCGCCCAAAATCTCTTGACCACTAAGGAAGGATGTAACTGTGCGAGCGAGCTACCAACGTAACTACAATCATCAGAAAACATAGCTGATTAAATGAAATCGGTACCCACCTACAAGGGGTAGTAGCACCAAATACAGTCTATTGGTTACCACTCCCAGGATCTCATTTTGGTGTGTTGGCTGTAAAATCCGCTGCCAGCACCGGTGGTAGGGCCAAGGCCTATTATAAAAACAGGCGAGAGCTCTCGAGGAGAGTGTCCAGCCCGCTGCCCGGAAAATTGTATCAAGGGGGGCTTCCCCTCTCCTCACTGCCGAGACCGAGGTGTGCCTGACGGAGTGAGGCCGAGAAACTCTGTCAACTCCTGTACTTCTCAGCACCTCCCCTACCCACATTGCCAAGGTTTGACGTAAGGCAGGGACAAAAGGACTTCTAACCGTAAGGAATAGGGAATGATAAACTAACTCAGTCCTTACGCTTTGATGCAGTAAAAGATAGGTATCCCAGCATCAGTGACGCCACACACAGTAGGGGTCACTCTGTAAAGAAGGGTAATAGGAGATACGGCTGAGGCCTGGACAGCCCAGAGGTCTTCACACTGATGGTAACAAAACCTTAACCTCAAGTCCAGGATGGGTACAACACCCCTAAACTTAGTGGCTGCTACAGATCGGAGGCATTGCCCCATAGCCAAAAGGTGATGGGTCAAGAGTTTTTTTAACAATCCCCCTAAATTATCCACGGGTCTCTCCAGAGCCCCTAGCTCCAACTGTGGGTCTCATGTAACCTCACACCTCAGAAGGGGTGGTCGAATAGACGCAACACCCTTCAAAAACCTATTTAACAGGGGGTGAAAACCCAGTGAGGCAGAGGAAGTCGATGACGATGCCAAACAGAAGGAGTTGATTGTCGAGTATGATAGGGATGACTCGTCTACCAACTCCTGTAAAAAGGAAACCACTGAAATAGGTTGGGGATCCCCAGGGTCTAGTTCATAGGTCTCACAGGTTTTCTCTCTGCTCCTCTCATATGTCCCCTTATTGCGGGCCAGAGGAGAGAGGCTGTAGGTTCTGCTGCCAGCACCGGTGGCGGGGCCAAAGGCCTATCATAAAACAGGTGAAAACTTCCGAGGAGGGTGTCCAGCCTGCTGCCCAGAAAATTGTATCCTGACTGATTGTACCCAGTTATCAGTCCACCATTTCTTAAAGCAAGAATTATACGTAGATTTTCCCCTGAAATTTAAATTGTAAAAACCTCCGCTACGGCTGTGGGTAACATATAATGAGCGTCTGTCAGGTCGAAGGGGAAACTACTTGATCCTTCCTGGTGGGCTAATGAAACCCTATCTGGACGGATACAAGCTTATTAATGAAATTTAATTATTGGAAATAGGATCCTGGGAACATAGCAGCAGATTAAGTTGGGGAACGTGAACCCCCTTCACTCAAGCCACGGTATCTGATTTACCTACAACTCCATATCAGTAATTTATAAATGAACTTAAACGGCCCCCAGGAGGAGGGCCGAACATTACCTGAGGCTGTTAACTCGGAAGCTGCTGGGTCGAAGTCAAAAAGGAAATCTCCCCAAAGTCCCATCTGCACCTGGAGGATCGATTGGGTTGAAAGATTCCCCCACATTCACATCAAAACCCGAAATTGAAAAACTAATCTGCCGGAGAGTCATGAACCGGAAAATGCTCCTGATTTCCATCCCCTTGAGCAAGATGGTGGTGATGTAGAGACGTCATAGAACTTACCTCGCCTACCGGCCCTCCAAGCCCCGGATGCATAATTCCGGTCCCGATTAGGCAAAATGTTTCCCTCCTGACCGTATAAAAAACTCGGAAAACGTCTCTCCCGGTCTTTTGGGTGCAAAAAACGAGTTTCCTGCAATTCTTCTTTCACAAACTCTCGTTGCACTCTTTGAAGTGGCGCGACCAGGGGAAGGATCGCGTAAAGAGCAAAACATATTACGCGCAATTCACTAAACTTGCGATGGCAGAGTGAAAAAAACAAGATGCTATTAAACGGAAAGACAATGGTACCAGGTTCACCCGAAGAATTTGTAGAGAAAAAGTAGGTATTAGATGGGGAAGCAAAAAATTCTTCTTACATCATGACGCACAGCCAAGGGAACTATAAAGCTTTAAGGACGGCGGACAGTGCTGTCAACGTGGCCGAGCTGAATTATCGGTTGGCACGACCTCCTGGAAGGCGCCCGTCCCCTAATTTTTGAACTTTCCTTTTAAGCTAGCTCTGTCAGACGCCGTGGCTGGGGGCCACTACATTGTTAAACCAACCTAGATATAATTATTATTGAATCCTGTACATAGTAAATGATGAAAACTTGGCGCAAAAGTGCCTACCAAAAGGGTTCATACCTTTACACCTCCAGGACGGGAACAGAACGATATTTTGAGGCCTGAGTAAAACCCCAAATCCCACTGATCAACAGTGGGAACAAAAAAACCAATTCTGAGTGAACCGCCTGGGAGTGAAACACAACAAAGTTAAATTCCGGCTGCCCGCCGATTCTTCAGCAAGTCTAGTTGCGTGGGTTGAATTTTGGTTTACATCCACCCCTGCTTTCTTAAGGAATTCAGTCACCCACATGGCCAGCGTTGCTGATGACACTGTGCTAATTTTATGGTGAAAATTTATCTGGGTTGGCACCAGTTGTACTTACCTCTGGGGTCAACTGCATCGAAGTCATTTTGAACAGATCTGTTTGAAGGATGAGACGTCAGTACTGTTCCATCGCCAATCAACAGGTCTGAAAAGAAGCAAAAAGTTCTTAAAATACAGTGAACATACACATGGGTATGCTCACAGGTGGGATGGGTGTTTTTTAAATATGATAAGAACCTCCACATGTAGTGGGTACAAGAAACCGTTAATTGTTCAATGTTGTCTTGAGTCCCTCAAGGCACAGATTCAGTAATATACTGAGTGCCAAAGTTTTTTAGGAAATCTTTTACTTTTATCAATTACTCTTGGTACACAACCCAGAAAATATTGCAACCTAAAATTGTTGGTTTAGATACCTACGCCTCAAAATAAGTAGATTCCAAAACTTGAAGAAGAGGTCTATTCGTCGAACAATTTTCTCCCAAACTACAGCTCCTCACTTCACGAAATTCGGCTAATGAATTTGTCAAAAATTACTATCTCGAGATTTTTTGAAAAGGGGTCTTATTTGTTTCATTAAGTATTTCAAATAATGAACTTTGTTTTCCTCCAAGGACAATTTTAAGCCCCCCCATTTTGCTATTTCACGTTACAAGACAAACAGATTCCAAATATTGAACAAATGAATGAGGAACTCGCCCGATCTGGTACACTTTTTGAAGGTGAACTCCAAGGGGACATTTACGTTTGTAGCGAATCCTGGAAGAAAATTAAGCTACATAATCCGTGGCACTAGAATTGTTAAAATGGTTTTTGGAAACCCGGTTTGAGGCATTCTGCAACGATTCCTGGATTTTACCGCTTTTCGGTACAGGGTGTCCCAAAAGTAACCCCCACCCCCCTCCCTGCTTTTTTTAACAGCATTTCTAGAGATATCTTGGAGAGCGTTTTTGGGGTGCTAAGAAAAAAATCTTGAAGTTTTTAGAATACCCAAAGAGGAATTAGGTACACTTGCAAACACCCCCCCTCCCCCCATCTCATTTTTTGCCAATTGACACCACTTTTTGAAGATTTTTTTAGTGTTGAACACGATGGTGAAACCAGAATTACGAGATATTATTCACTTTTCAGATTGGAGCTGATGAACCAAGAAGCACGATTGTTTCTAAAAGTAACGATAAACCAAAAAATCCCCCCCCCCCCCCTCCTCACTTCTCCATAGTCAAACTACAAATTGGCCTTTTTTCAAACTTACTTCGATTAACATTTCTTAAAGGCACCTTGCTCGTGCAGCTGTGTGCATCACATTCTAAATTGTTGGTGTTCGTATTTGAGTTAGAAGGTGCCCCTGGAAAAATTGTATACATACAATTAAAATAAATAATAATAATAATAATAAAGCGTATTTAAAACAATCTAGGTTGGTCCAAATCGAAATTGCAAAAAATATTTATCAAGGAAAAAATATGGATTTCGCCAATTCATTCAGTTCTCTATTGGATTTTATTTTATAATAAGAAGGGAGGAATGACTAGCGAGAATAACAGAAAAACTACATTGTACTCGTAGATGTACCCTAATATTTTGCAGATCAAACCGTAAAAATATGTTGAAAGTACATAATAAGAACTGAGAATAAATAATGCTGGCCTAACTATGCCGGGCCAGATAAAAAATAATTGAAAAAAATTATAATAATAATAACTTCATTTATCCTAATAGTAAAAAAATCGTGATTCTGTTAGTGTGAGCTAACGTTGTGTCCGAACGGATGAACCGATTTAATGGTCCTGACATGGAAATGTTTTAGCTCTGGGGGTCATTCCAAAGTTTCGACCAACAGAAAAAATGTCACGTTTTTCTATAATAGTTCAACCAATCGATCCTAGGGATGACATAACTTCCTGATTTCCCACCCCACAAAAATTGTTCACCACTCGTTGGAAAGCTGTTGTAACGGCCCAAAAATATTTGATACCTAGACAGGAGTTCGAACTCGCGTCGTCACAACTACGGGAAATTTCCCCGCAGTTGCGACACTCTAACGATCGGAGCTCAGAGGCCAGGGTGACCAGACCTCTTCGACTGTGAGAGTTATTTTCCTGGAGCGTAACATTTCTCCGGAGTCAAATACCAGCCGACTCGGCTGGTTTGGGGTCGGACGAATGACTAAGTGAAACTGCAGGCCGCTGGCTCAGCAGATGCTCGCTGGAACAAGTCAGCAGTCGAGCGAGGTTCATTGTCACGGTGTGTTTTGACTCGAGTGAGCGAGGAAGTGAAAGGCATAACAACAGGAAATGTGATGTTTACAATCTTTTGGTTCGAGAGGGATATAATTAATTATTGTTTCGTGTGATTTCGGGTCCTATTTCGATTGCGCCATTGTAACGGCCCAAAAATATTTGATACCTCAAAACTACGAGAAATTAATTTCCCGAAGTTGCGACACTCTAACGATCAGAGCTAAGAGGCCAGGGTGACCAAACCTCTTCGACTGTGAGAGTTATTTTCCTGGAACGTAACATTGTGAATTTAATGCACATGACTCCCCAATTCAACGAGCCAACTTCCACCTGTTTAACGTTACTGAGAAGTCCTAAGTAAGTACACACTTTGTTAAGTATAATACAAACTAAGTTGTGGTTTAATCTTCAACACCAACTCATCTAAGTAACCCTAATGGCAATGAAGTGGAGGGATGTTCGGGTACAACCAGGAGCATCGCTGTAGGGGGGAGGGAGAGGGGAGAGTCTCCCTCCCCTCTCAGTTTTCACCGAATTACGAGAAGTTGGGAAAATTTAGGTGGCAACAAAACCCATAGGTAATTCGAAGAGACCTACTTCGAAACCTAATCAAAATCAAATCCTGATTTTCCAAACTGTATGTAGGCACCAGGTATTTATAAAAGCCTTGAGCTATTTTCATTTTGTGCACAAACGTAAATTACATTGAGTATAATTTTGTAGTTTCTTAATTGACCAATTATGACATTTCATGCTACTTCTTGATTTACTCTTTTCCGCTATCGAATTTTTCAAGATCATTAAAAACTATTCAATGATCCATACATTCATGATAGTTAAACGAGGAAGCTATGTGCCACACCCAACTTGGCAGACGTTTTTCAAATTATTTCTTTGAAATTTACCGCAACACAGTGTGAACACGAGAGCTGCATAAGTAACCAGTCTTCTACTTTGACCTACTATAATTCTACTCAACCTTTCCCACAGGTGAGTTCTCAATTATGACCGTTTTGATGTAACAAAGTACGAAACACGCAAAAATCTTAAAAATTGAATAGTCAGCTCAAGAACAAAGCGTAGAAACCAGGTCTTACCGGATGGCTGTCACTTTAGACTCCTCAAAACAACAATATTTAACCATTATGGTTTATTACTCGGGAATCGAGCACTAATTTTACAGCGGTATTACATCCAAGTAGGTACATACGTTTAAGACTAAGTAGCGTGAGCAGTGGTCCTACACAATCGATACCCTGCTCAGGTGGGTAACCTTGCATCCACGCATGGCCTTCTCTTTGTCTCAGCAAGTTCTCAAATGATCGATGAATGAATGGATGAGGATACCTAAGTTTCCCCATACTTTATATTCCTTGGTTGACTTGACATGTAGTTTGTTTGCCGATGGTTTATGTCATCGCATTTCCTTCCATCAGACCCGGACACTGAGCATTTTGGTGATACCATGTACTGTCCGCGAGAGTTAAGAAGTCACCTGAGCCAGGCCGCTACACAGCAATGTTCGGACGTTGCCGCGCGGTGTTTTGCAGGCGCACTACCGGAGGCGGAAGGGGGAGGTGACATTCCGGAGCGGGTGGCCTCAGTGCGAAACGAATATTCTAACAGTGAGGGTGGTCTATTACCGTGTTAGTGTGTTGATACTGTTTTGTGAACGTGTGTTATGGAAGACAGTGTTAGGAAACGTGGAGCAACAATCCATAGTGCGGAGAGGAACTTAATTAGACGGGTAATTGAAGCCTGTGATGAAGAATCTAGGGAGAAAGTGTTATCAGTCCCAATCGAAAAATCAACCGAACGGGCCGCAAACTACTGCAAAGTTTCGAAGAGAACAATTCTCCGTGTTCGAAAAGCTGGAAAGCTAACTCCCGACGAAAAACTTTGCACGCCAGGAAAAAAACGAAAAAGAGGTGACCACTACAAAGTGCAATTAGACGGGTTTGATAGGCGTGTAATAGTTGACTGCATACAGGACTTTTATGCAAATAAAAAAATCGTGCCAACATGCAAAAAATTGCTACCTGTTTTAAGAGAAAAAATTTACTTTAGGTGGAGCGAATGGGCACTTCGACGTGTTCTAAAAGACATGGGATTCAAGTGGAGGAAATGCGGCTCACGAAGAAAATTACTAATCGAAAGACCCGACATTGTCAACTGGAGATTTAAGTATTTAAGAGAAATAAGAAAATTGAGGGACCAAAAGAAAAAAATATTTTACATCGATGAAACTTGGATAGATAGTAATTTAACATTCCAAAAATGTTGGCAAAGTGTTGATGTGGATGGCTTGTTACCTGATTTAAATGCATCAAACCGAGTGATTGTTGTGGACATTGGTTCTGAGGAAGGGTTTTTACCAGGAGGTCGCCTTATTTATAAGGCAAACACTGCTAAGGGGGATTACCACGGACAAATGAATTCTGCAAACTTTGGAAAGTGGATGAGAGAACGCGTGTTGCCAAACTTACCACCTGACTCGGTCGTCGTCATTGACAACGCACCCTATCACCAAGAACAAGAGGACAAAGTACCAAATAAATCTGATACTAAAGCAGTAATGATAGCGTGGTTGTCAAGACATGGTGAAAACTATGACGAAAAAACTACCAGAAAAGCCGAGTTGATTGAAGCTATAGAGAGATTGAAACCACCAACAAAAGTGTTTGTAATTGATCAGTTACTTAAACAGGAAGGCCACACTGTTTTAAGACTCCCACCCTACATGTGTGACTTGAATGCAATGGAATTCGTCTGGGCGAAAGTTAAACATCACGTCCGATCCAGAAATTCAACAGGTAAATTCACTGTACTACTTATATATTTATTATAAGTATATATATATATTATTATATATATATAATATATATATATAATATATATATATTATATATATATATATATTATATATATATACATATATATATATATATATATATATATATATATATATATATATATATATATATATATATATATATATAATATATATATATATATATATATATATATATATATATATATATATATATATAATATATATATAATATATATATAATATATATATATATATATATATATAATATATATATATATATATATATATGTATTATATATATATATATATGTATTATATATATATATATATATATATATATATATATATATTATATAATATATATATAATATATATATAATATATATATATATATATATTATAAGTATATAAGTATATTACTTATAGGACCTATAAAAAGAGGTCTTATTGTTTTTTGTCGCAAAAATTAAAAGTTTTGATTTTTGAGAAGAAATTAAATAGTATTCAGAGCTTTATTACGATGTTCCGGAATTCCGCAGGATGTGTCAGATATTATTAAAAACTTCCCTGTTAATTAAGCTTTAAAACGATGAATAACAACCTTCAACTAATTACACATGTCCCTGTAAAGTCTGAACATTAGTTAATGTCAAAAAAAATTTTGAAACTAAAATCTGGTTTTATTAAAAGTTTTAGGCCAATAATTTTTACTGCAGAGGATTATTGATCAGGATTTTGTTATTTATGATTATTTTTAGGTGTACTCAAATGTTATGAAAGAGTTTTAGTCTTTTTTTATTAATATTTTCATAAAAAAACTAATACAATAATAAATTAAATAGAGATTTATTTAAAATTAATTATTATTTATACGCAACACTTATTTTTCCATATATTTTAAACATACCATAAAAATAGCGATTTTTGCTATTTCATTAGTCAATACTACCAACATTTTGAAAAATTGATAATATTTCTTTTAATCTCATACTCCTGGAGTTGATAATACCCATCTAAATATCTTATACTGTATAACAAAACGTGTTTAACTTAAAGAAATTATTTGACGGGTGTTTTGCAAATGTTTTCATTGATTCAACAATTTAATAAGTGATCGAATTAATAAATATTACTTTAACAAAATGTTTAAAAATTATACTTAAGAATAATTAATCATTTATTCATTTATCATTTACATAAGTTTAACTCAGTTAACATACTTCCAGCTATATTGGCGGCGGCTAACGGGTTTAAATTTACCAATTATATCGGTATACTAAGGCATATTTAATAATACAGGCTTATCTTTATCAGGTAGCATGTCGCTGGGTACCCTAACGGAAATGGCAACTGAGGCCCTCAACTCGGTGACACCAGAACTCTGGAAGAACTATTGTAATCATGTACAACATGTTGAAGAGCAATACTGGAGAACAGATGGGATAGTTGAAGATGCCGTCGATCAACTTATTATTCATTTGGGAGATGACGACAGCTCGACAGACGACTCCAGCTCTGACTCCAACAATGACACAGATGAGGAGTTGGCTGAACCTCTGGACAGTGAATAAGACTGAATGTCAACTTATATGTAAATATACTTTTTTCTACCAAATTTCATTGTATTTTTTTCTTACTTCCTAACGATAGGCCTATAACAGTTTTAGCAATAAGCAATTTATATGCCTTCATACATTTAAAGTTAAGTTCTGTTTTGAAAAACGTAAAGCCTTATGGCCTTATCCACATTTACTCATTAACAAATAATTAGATTACGTATAGCTTTTCGTGTGAGTAAATTCACATAAAAATTTTAGGTATGTCATTTATTTAAACTACATAAACATTTCACCTTTTTTATAATGAGTACCGTATATAAATGTTCAACTTTTGGCAAGATATTTAATGTTTTGTAAAACGTTTGGAAACTTGACATTCAGTTTTCAGTTAAAGTGCTATGAAATGCTTGATTTGCATTTTACTTTTACGAAGCTATTTGATTTTACTACTGTGGATCAGTTCATTATATAAGCCCTGATTACCAAACGAAACACGAGCGACCCGCCACCGGGCCGACCGGGCGCGTCGCGCGGCCGAGTAGCAAGCGCCTGCATTTCTCGAATAGGCCAGGAGTCCAGGTGACTTCTTAACTCTCGCGAACAGTAATTGCAGAAACTTAGCAAAGTCTTGAGATTACCTATCGATCGTAGGTACTATATTAGTCTCAACATTCTCAGAATGGAATTAGCTTTCAAAATAATAATTGGAGATCGAACGTTTTAGAAACCCAAGGGCAGGTATTCCTCATCCTTTTGTTCACTAGTAACATCCAAAATTCCCAATGAGACGATTTCTGGCAGATCGCGGTTGAGGCACCAGCGATAATGCCAATCTTCGAAATCATAAGCATCCTTCTAGTATCATCAGGAATTGATGGTTGTAGTGTGAAAAAATAAGAACGCCATTTATGTAGGTTTACTCAGGAAGATAGATGTGGAGTGGGTATAGAATCAAGGAAATAAACAAGCCTTGGAGTCACATTGTATGTGCGACCGTTGGCATGCTCTTTCTTTCTTTACTTCGCTCGCACAGATTCACGATAACACCCCACAAATTAGGGTGTCACGTAGCCCCCCGATAAAATCGGTAGTATCGAGAGAAAAAACCTATTATCGTATTTTGTCGAACGGCAACTTTGCTGAAAGAGTTTCTTCCGAGTTTGAGGTTACCCAGTTCCGTCGAACGGGCCCGTTGTAAGGTAAATATGAACAAAAATTAGAATGTATATCCTCACTAACCTGGAACAGGATGTGAAAGAAATCCTCTTCGCTGCTTAGGTGAAGAAGTGAGAAAAGAAGAATTAGGACGATTGAACGCATTCAAATTTTGTACTTCCTTGTCAGTAGGATAGGCTGAAAAATAGTAAATTAGCAATGATAATGTTATTCAACAACTGCGTAACTAAACCTTAGTTTAAAGTAAAATGTTAAAAAACAAACAAAGTTCCAGTTATGTACCATGATCGTGTGAGCGAATTATCATAAATTATCGTATTATATTAGGTATATGCTTCCTTGTTTTCAAATTTGCTGCACTGTTTTGAAAACTATGTACAAAGAAATAGTTAACTACCAATTTTATGGCAACAAAACTCGTTCAAAATAATATTCTACAATTCAAAAAAGATTTGAACATTTTAAGCTTTTGTATGAAGTTTTTATAGGTTTTTCAGCAAATTATAATGAAATTCGAGTACATTTTTCTCCATAATTGTGAGCGTAAATTTTATAATGTTTTATTTCGTTGTTGATGAACTTTTTTGGCAAAATTTCTGCTAAAAATATAAATTTAACGAATTTTAGCCGTTGTTGTAATTTTTAGTGAACTTTTTAGTACATTTTTTGAAATTTAACCAATTTAATGAGGTCAAAAAGTGTTGGCCAACGAACTCATCCTTACATTTCGAAACCTTGATTTTTTGGAGCAAGAACGGGATTGTTATCTCAATTCTAAGGAAAGTTACCGTCTGGAATGACGTGTGTGTGTGTGTGTGTGTGGGCGTGAGTTTTGAGGTTTGTTCCAAACTCCTTGTTATTAGGTTGGTACTAAATCTCTATCTCTATTATAAGAATGAAACTCTGTCTTTAGTCTGTATATGTCGCTTTCACGGCCAATCAGATGAAGGGACCCGCACGAGGTTTTTGTTATCGTGACCGGAAATCTCCCAGACAGAATATAGGCTATGTTTAATTCGTTTTCCCCCACCCGAACCTTTCTATACATAGACATTCCACCCGAATCACGGGTTGTAGGTCTTGATGGTGTGGGGACTATATCCAGTCACATCTATACATGCCAAACCGAGCGAGCGAGAAAACCAACCCCTAGCGAGCAAAGCGAGCAACATCCCCTATACACGCCGGATTCCAACGAGGTTTTTCCTACCAACTTGAGATGGACTATATATCCCTTCGCATCTGCACATCCCACAAAGAGTGAGCGAAGCGAGCAACATTCCCTACACATTTCAAATCACCCTTAGTGATCCAGATTCCAATCATTCTACATGTCCGACTCAATAGTAAAGACCATTGGATCTATACAGCCATACCGAGCCAGCGAAGCGAGTGAGAAAACTAGGCTAGTTATATTTCTATCTATACTATTTTATGAGATTGAAATGTCTCTGTCTGTATGTGTCGCTTTCACGGCCGGACGGCTGAGTGGCGGGAGTCTACGAGTGGGGGGATCTTCTTGGATTTCTCCCGGTCAGACTATAGGCTATTTTAAAATTTTCTAATCCCTTCCGAACCATGGGCTGTGGACGGCGGGAGGGGGGTGTGAGCCCGTTTTAATGCCGTTCTTTTCGACTTCCCCGCTTCCCCTACCCTTCTAAACGGCCGTCAAAAATTCTGGAAAAATATCGGTTTTGTAGGTTTTTGTACGAGAAAGACGACGGTGCGAGGGGAAGGAAGGCGATCGATTAAAATGAGAAGTTAATTGTACCGTCCAACAGACTTCGGAATGTTCGACACACGCTCTTTTTACTCGAAGGGGAACCTCTTGAGAGAAGGGACCTTTCCGTTTGAAAGACACTTCAACAGAATAATAGACGGGTTTTTTCCTACACATATACTGCCATACCGAGCGAGCGAAGCGACAACATTGTTTCGCAACATTCCCTACATACATCGGATTTCAACGAGGGTTTTCCTACACATATACAGCCATACCGAGCGAGCGAAGCGAGCAACATCCCCTACACACGTTAAACCTACCCTTAGTTTTAATTGTAAAATTAAAACTAATTTTACAGATTTCAATTGTAATACACCAGGGGGGTGAGGGGTAAACGACCATCGCATGTATACTGCCACACATCGCGAGTGAAGCGAACAACTTAATGGGGGGGGGGGGGGGGGGTCTGGATGTGGAGGCTACTACCTACTATTTTATAAGAATGAAACTCTGTGAGTCTGTGAGTGTCGCTATCAAGGCCGAACGGACGAAGGGATCCGAACTATCTAGTCCGGAAATCTCGCGGTCAGATTTTCTGCTAATGCATTTGTTAATTATCATAACTAATAAAGATGCGTGCTTAAAGGTTTTTTTTAACATAGTTACTTTGATGAATTCCATGATCTTATAATATTAAAAAAACTATGGCATAGAAGAAAATAAATGATGGCAACCTTTGTACTTTGATTCTTAATAAATCCCAGTTTTCTGATTGAAAAAAGCTTTCGTGGAAGCTGAGAAAAATTGGAAGAACTTTTGGTACGACGACTGCGCCATCTCTTATCTGCGAGTCACACTAGAGGTTCGTCCCCTTTAGCCTTAAAAGCACTTGTGTATCTAACAATCAGAACGTCGCTCCCTGTCACAGACAATCCGTTCGGATATCTGTATAGGTGGGGAATCCATCCACTTCGCCCTCAACCCTTCCATACCATCAGCACCAAACTATGAAATTCCCAAAACTATTACTCCCACACCACGAACTTACTCAAATGCTGTGTCTGAAGGACACAGCACCTAACTTCTCATCAGCAAAATAGAGAGCTTGATAATTATCATTCAACCTCTTGTCCAAACCCTTGCGCAAATTATACCGAGATTACTAAAGTTAGATGGTTGACTCCGTTTCAAAAGCACCCTTAAACGTTTGCACTTGGAATGCCCGTGGCATTGCCAATAAATCTAATGAGCTCGAAATATTTCTTAGAATGTATAAAATTGACATTTTGCTTGCCACAGAGACTAAATTAACAGAACATCATCCGTTTTTCATTGATAAATTCAGATGTTATAGAGCTGACCATCCGAGTGGCAACAGAGAGGGTGGATCCCTCATACTTATTAAAGACTCTATAGAACACGAAGAACTCCCAATCAGAGATGGGCAGTAGTTAATTACATGAGTAATTAAATACATCTGCAATTACTTAAGTAATTTGTGTGAAAATTTTAAAAGGAAAGTGAACAAAAGTCTCAATTGATGAAAAGTTATCTTTTGCAAGCATCAATTACCAAAAGTAATTGCAACCATTCGCAATTACAATTACTTGTAATTGTAATTGTAGTTGCAATTACTCGCCTCCAAGAAGTGATTGTAATTGGGATTGGCAATTACAATTACTTTTCGGTTCAAAGTAATTGCAATTACAATTACAATTGCATTTAATTGTAATTGTAATTGCAAAGTAATTAAATTACAATTCCTTTGTGGAAATGCAGAGAATGTATATATATATATATATATATATATATATATATATATATATATATATATATATATATATATATATATATATATGTTATTCCAGACTATAACTCTCGATAGGATTTGGATAAAAACTTCGTTCTTGCGACAAAAAATCAAGCATTTCAAAAGAAAGGATGAGTTCATTGAACAACATTTTTTGAGCACATTAAATTGGTCAAATTTCAAAAAATGTACTTAAAAAAATCACAAAGAATGAAAAAAACGGCTGAAAATCGTTGAATTCATATTTGTTTTTGCTGAATATTACTCAAAAAAGTTTGTCAACTATGAACTAGGTCATTTAAGAATTGAAGCTCAAAATTGTACTTAAATTTCATCAAGAAGTGCCAAAAAATCGATAAAACCAAAAATTCTAAAAATACTAAATCTGTGTTTGAATTGAACTATAATACTTAGAACAAGTTATTTTGCAATAAAATTAATAGTTAACAGTTTCTTTGCACACAAACTGCTCGAATTTCAACTCAATTTAATAAAAAGGTAATACCTAATATACATTTGGAAAATTCGCTCATACGATCATGCTGCATGACTGGAACTGGAAAGTAAAAATGTACATTACTTTCCACTCTGTTGGGATGCTGAGAAAGTGAAAATGGACATTATTTTCCACCTTGTTGGGAAAGTAAAAATGGAAATTTCCACTTCGCTAGTTCCATTTGCACAAAGTAAGTATTTGGAATTTAATTACTTAGCAATTACAATTACAATTACATGTAATTGCAATTGTAATTGCAATTACTTGGCTCCCAAATGTAATTGTAATTGGGACCTGCAATTACAATTACTTTTCTGAGCTTTATAATTGCAATTACAATTACAATTACAAGTAATTGTAATTGTGGGGTTTCAATTACAAATTACAAGGAATTGCCAGGTAATTGTAATTGTAATTACATTTTGCCCATCTCTGCTCCCAATCATCCAAGAGGATGTTATGCAAGTCTCCAGAGTCACTCTGCTTGTCAATAACCTACGATTCCAAGTTGCATCCTTTTATTCCGCCCAAAGTAATCAAATTTGCCCGGCTGATTTTGTCGGCCTTATTCATGAACTTGGACATCGATTTCTAATAGGAGGGGACTTTAACTCTAAGCACCCCAGATTTGGCTCAAATGTAACCAACCCCAGAGGTAACATCCTTCGCAACATTGTTCATCGTTTCAACTTAGAGGTATTTCACCCCATTGAACCTACGTACTATCCTGATAGGAGACACATTGCTCCAGATGTCCTTGATTTTTTTTCTAGGCAATTGTGCCACTAATCTATGCACACATCCCTCTGTAATCCCTGACCTCAGCTCTGATCACTTTCCTACACTACTATCTCTTGGCACCATGCACAAAGGCCTCATTCCGAGAAATGGATTAATCAAAAACCCGTTTGACTGGACTGTTTATCAAGAAACACTTAATAATGTTACCAGTCTTCAACTGCCCCTCAAAACACCGTCAGATATGGACAAAGCTACTTCTGTGTTCATTCGAAATGTACAATTTGCGGCTAACGTAGCTAGTTCCCACAAGTCTGTTTTTAACCAATCCCCAAGCATTATAACTCACCCCCACATAACAGCTCTCCACCGTGTTAAATGCCAGGCCAGGGCTCTTTGGCGTCACACAGCCTTCCCAGAGCACAAACGAGCTTACAATAGAGCCTTGACTTGAAAGTCGCATTGATCAAGGAAAGATCTAATAAAAAAGAAACTGAGTTGTCACAACTTGAATTAGTAATAGGTCACTATGGCTAAAGACAAAGGCTATCACCAAAGAAAAAAATTCGATCCCCCCTCTCAAATAGGGTAATAACTGCCTCTGCACACCAATTGAGAAGGCTGAAGCTTTTGCAGAGGCACTAGCCGAGCAATTTGTTCCAAATCAATCAGGAGACCAACAATTTGATGATCATATAGAAGGTATAGTACAAAGCCCCTTACAACTCTCGATTTTCAAGAAATTCTTTTCTCCTGCCCAAGTTAAAGCGGCCATTGTGAAGTCTCCTTCGAAAAAAACCCCTGGATTTGATGGAATAACGCGACCCCTACTTGTAAATCTTCCATGTTAAGCTCTGACACATCTGACACAGATCTACAATGCCATCCTAAGAACAGCTCATTTTCCAACAAAGTGGAAGTTTGCTCATGTTATTATGATAAAAAAGAAGGGCAAACCGAGCCAAGACATAAAGAGCTATAGGCCAATTAGCTTGCTATCTTTATTGGCAAAAACGTTTGAAAGGCTCCTTCTACCGGAACTGCTTCTCCACCTAGAACCCTTGATTCCCTTGGAACAGTTTGGTTTCCGACCCCTACACTCCTGCCCTCAACAACTTCACAGGGTAGTTGACGAGATTCTCCTGCCTTATGAGAACAAGGAAGTATTCCTGGGCCTCTTTCTTGACATTGAAAAGCCTTTGATCGGGTGTGGCATGAGGGGCTCCTCGCTAAAATTAAGAATCACCTACCTGACACGCACAACCGAATCCTTCAGTCCTATCTGCATAACAGAACCTACGCTGTAAAGTATAAAAATGTCATCTCCAAATCCAATGTCATTCGAGCAGGTGTCCCTCAGGGCAGTATTCTGGGTCCATTCCTCTACACCATTTACACTCATGACTTTCCGAGGTGCCACAACGCCACGATTGTACCATGCAGATTATCAGGCTGTTCTAGTCAGACACTCATCAGGTGAAAACGCTGGTGAAATATTACAAGAGTATGTGGACAGATTAAGTGTATGGACCAAATGATGGAGAATTAAGATCAACATCCAGAAGACACGCATCGTCTGCTTCACCTACAAACGATCTAATGTCATACCCACTATACACCTCTTTGACCAACCTATTGAGTATGCTGACACAGTGTTGTACTTGGATCTTAGACTGGACAGCTGTCTTACTTGGAAACCTCACATTAGTGACACAGTGGGAAGAGTACGAGAGAGAATCCGGCAACTATACTTTCTCTTATCATGTAGAGGTCTACCTCTTCACGTAAGACGGGTGCTCTACCTGATGTTATTACGGCCAATCTGGCTATATGGATGTGAACTATGGGGCTCTGCATGCCACTCTCTCATTAAACGTGTAGAGACCGTTCAATCAAGAGCACGGCGGATTTTGACTGGTGCACCATGGTACGTGCGTAATGAAACATTACACACTGACCTTTCAATCCTCACAGTCACTGAGTCTCTCTCCAAGTCCTACAACGCCTTAGCTAACCGGAACTCCTCCCATCCCAATACTCTTGTCAGTGACATGCTCTCCAGACCAAGACTTCAACGTACTTCCAGGCGATTGAAACGCAAATATATATATATTAGGGGGGTTTCTTGTTGAAAAAACAGAGTTGATGTTAGTTGCGCACGATGTTGGTTGTCATTTCTGATTTCTGAGCTCCTCATAAAAAAACATGGTTTGGATTTTTTTTTTTTTTTTTTTTTCAGGTCCATTAGGTATTTAAAATAATAAATCATAAGTATGTGGTTGAGTGGTAAATATACAACTTTCTCACGTGTTGAAGCATGAACTTGAAGTTCATTATTAGCCAATAGTGATACAGGGAATTAACCAATTGCTGATACAGGGAGAAGGAGGGTGAGCTGGTTCGGTGATGACCAAAAAGGAGTGGCTGGAGGCAACAGCCTTTGCCCACTCACTTAGCAGACTACAAGGTATTTTTATAAGAGCACTCTATCATGTCTTTTACCTATTAGCAGACCTTCAGCCTCATATCTTCCATATCCCTCCTAGTTCAAGAGGTTTCTTTCTACAAACCATAGGTTATTCCGGTGAGTCGGAATTTCGAATTGTTGACTTCGGATCCAGCGCCCTTAAAAACCCTCAACTACAAATTTTTTGCGCAAAACTCTATCTAGGGCCAATAACAAAAATAAATTAAAAAAAGGACAACCGAAGAGCGAGGGATATGGAAGATATGAGGCTTTACGTCACAAACGACAACTACGTCACCTTTTCCTGAAAAATAAAAGGAAAGGATTGCTGTCAGCACGATGCTAAGCTGTTATCTGATGAATCCGCTAGAAGCTATAGATTCACGTTAGAGATATGTTTGCTTAGATGATCGCTGTTGTAGTCATCGATGTTGAGAGTTTCGATATTATTGAGACAATGTTTTTTGTCATTATTATTATTGATATTATTATTATAGATATTATTGTTACAACATCATTGTTACTTTGATGGCAAATGTATGTGGCGCCATCCCCTGCACTGCCGCGAAGTAGTGTTGTTGAGCTAATACTTTCAAAGTTCTCTGTGGCTGTGGATGGTAGAGTGCTTTACTTTCAAGCAGAAGATCCTGTGTTCAATTCCAAAGCAGTGTTGCCAGACTCATCCCGACAGAAAGGGGGGAGGGGGGTACAAAGAGGTAGGTACATGGTGTTTCCAAAAGGAGTATTTTGGGGAGTACATATTTTCAGGCATATTACATAATTTCAACATTCACATTATTATTGTTAACTCAAAATTGTCAGAATAAAAATATGTTCAATTCGGTTGATACATGAAAGACTCGTGATGATACCGAAACGGATTAAAAAAATAAAATTAAAAATTGCAGACTCCGCCACTGTGGGGAGTAAATCTCTTCAAGTATTTAAATAGCTACCTATAATAGTTAGAATCAAATGCATATACAGACAGCCACAGACTGAATTTGAAAATGAATGACTACTGTAACGTGTCTCTCTGAAATGCAAAGAAAACGCATCCCCACCCTCAAGTGCCGCCATACCGACGACTATAATACCCCCAATCTCTGCAAAGAGTTGAGGTGAAAAAAAGAAAAAAAATCAGGTAACGACTGCAGTGATAGAAACTGAAGCCTTCAAACTCGGTTTTGCGAGATTGATTCATTGTGGAACAACAGCATGAACTCGCATACTTACAAATTTCTTCATTCATTCATTTAAAAATACGCCAGTCACTCACTTCATCTAGAATAGAGCTGCATAACCCCTTCGGACCTTGATAAAACAATTTTATTGACACTTTTCCTCAGTTCTGGCGTAAAAACACTTACTCTAACACCCTGAAACTTCAAACTGCAACAGACATACATTATAACGAGCATTCCAATAGTATAGTATTAATTACAAGGCCGTTATTGCTGAATCAGTACGAAGGCTGAAATCGAGATTTACACCAATCAAGTCATCAACAGATTTTGTGGAGAAAAACTGGAAGGCTTGGACTTCTAGTTTAAGGAATGAATAATCTCATGAAAAATCTGAAAAATAAAATGTAGCTACTGAGTAAAATAATGAATAATGATATTAGGACCGCTTCATTAGTAAAATATTAGGCCTAGTGATTACTACCCACTTAATCCCCACTATTTATCAGGTATAAAACAAAATTTTTTTGTATAGAGTGAATTTTCTTATAGGTACTTCAATTTCGTATAAACGAGGTTTTAAGTTAGGTATTAGTGCGTCTGTGAACCAGCAATATTTTACACTATTCACTTGATATACTAACTGCAAAACGAAAACAATGCCTTGGTATTGTTTTAACTATGGTATACATAGATACATCATGGTGCAATACATCCCCCAAATAGATCCATACTTTCTACCTTTCACATACCGAGTAATTTATTTTTTGGTTTACGAAGTTAGTTCCATAAGTAAAAAGGAGAAGTGAGTGGATATTTTTTTAAAGAGGTAAGCAAAAGGGGGCACATTTGTGCGTATCCCCAAGATCAAGGGGTTAGGGGTTTTGGTATCTAAAAAGGGTTACTGAAAGGAATAGTCTATACGATTTTGATAAGTTTTATCTTCAAAATGGCCAAGTACATAAATTACCCACCTACCTAGGTTTTTTAGTCGTTAGGGAGCAACTCCCCCCCTTGGGAAATCAAGAGACAAATAAAATGATGGGCTCTTTCCTGATCAGCAGACTGTGCTTTTGAATTTCATAAAGAAACTCTCTAGATGTTAAGAGACGATAATGAGCTCTTTCCAGATCTGTAGAATGAGCATAATTCTCTCCTGTTCACCCTAAGAAGTTGAAATTCGACACGATTTAGAGTGTTCAATGTTCTACCCATCGATGTTGAGAGATCCGACATAATCTAAAAACTATGTCATCGCACTCCTTCTGCCTGGCCGGATCCCTGTGCGAAGGAAGAACTGATAAAGCTGGAATAATGGGTGCAGTGGAATATCAGCGTTATTTGGTTGGTACCCTTAGCATCGAGCTGTCCCATCCTCTCTGATTGAGGATCCTCTTACCTCGAACCTTCCACCTCCCGATTTTCATTTGTCTCTTCAATTTTTTTATGGAGCATTTTGGGGCAAATGGACCCCATTTTCGTTCATCATAAGAATGATAGGTAGGTACTTTAGAAAGCAAAAATCACTGTAATACCCTATTGCAATGCGAGATGGAGTCAAGGGAGACAAGATAACCTATTTAGGGTTCAACCTTGTCCCTCATCGTGGCAACATTTGAGGCAGGCAGGAAAGAGCCCATCGTTTCATTTGCCTCTTGTCCCAGGGAGGCTCCCAAACGAATAACAAACCCAGGTAGATAGGTAATTGTTTTGACAGAGTTGGTTGGCACCTTCTTAGTTACCAAACGCTTATACATTCTTTTAAGCAAAAATTTGGATACTGGGCCATCTTAAAGACACAAAACTTGCCAAAATATTATAAACCAATCCTTTCAGTAAAATATATAGATTAGCTGAAACAATAGATCAGGATTAAGTTTTAAATGTTTTGAAGTTCAGAAAAAAAAAAAAAAACTGGTGTTCTTGTGGATTTGAACTTGGGTCTTCTGCTTGGAAGTCCAACACCCTACCATCACAGCTACAAAGAACCTTGGAAGCATTAGCTCAACAACACTACGTCGCTGCAGTGCAGGGGATGGCGCAAATTCTTTTGCCACATACATTTGCCACCAATGGAACAATGATATTGTGTGTCGTAACAATTATTTGGAACACTAACTATAAATATTGTCTCAATATCGAAACTCTCTGGATGAGGCAGGAATCGTCACAACATAACATCTAGACAGAATAAGCGTTACCAATGAATGCGAAAAAAGGTACTAAACTATTTTTAAATGGAAGAAGATTCCGTCCAAAGAAGTTTGACACCATCCACACTCTACTATGATGAGTAGTTTTCTTTCTAAGATTTTTCAAAGCGCCTCAAAGCACTCTCTGTCTAGTGTGACGTCACCAGTGCAGGAAACTAAAAATCGTACAAAGAAAACTGCTCATCGTAGGAGATGGTGACACATTTCTTATGATGGAATGTATTTTCATTTAAAAATGTAAAATGAATATGTGGGTAACGTGATTATTTCGGTTGCGTGTTTGACATCCTCTCCTTGGTGCATTCGTCAATTTCCAGCAAGATGGCCAGGAATTATGAATCAGTTGGGCTCATTGCGTTGTCCATGAAACTTATATTGGCTCAGCAGGGATTACTTCAAAGCTATAGCAGATGCATTGTCCAAATCGGTAAAATGTCTGTTACTAAGGGCTGGTCTCAGGGTTCATGCTGAGGTCCACGGTATGAACATCCTATTTTATTCCCTTCTCAAGATGACATTCCCTAATGGTTGTTAATAGCATTTGCAGACGATTTTCTATTGATGTACTCAAGTACCTTGGAGTGGTCCGGAACTCAAGATTTACTTGGAAATCTCGATTAGATATCGGCTGATCCTTCAGTAAAAACTGATAATTACGTCAGGATGCACTTGTCAGGCAGTGGGACTTAGGTATTTATAGCGGGGTATTTGTTCCGAATATCACATACTTATATGGGAGTGCTCAACATCAGAAGAGGGTTTCAAAGGTAAATTCAACCAACCTTCCTAATTAAACCTTTTATTGAAAAAAATATATATTCTAGAGAAGTCGGTGCGTACCGCTGGTACTTGATATTTATGACAATAGTGCCTAGTGAAATGATAACACACGTAAAAATCATCCTTTAACATTATATGAGATCGTATGTTTATTTAGTCCAAAAATGAGCTGTCACGACTGGGATTCAAGCCCACAGCTGGATGGGAGACACGCTCAAAGAAATAAAATAGACTTCTCTCTTTCCTCGAATTTGCCAGTACGGTAGTGGGAGAAATTACAAAGGGGCGAGTGAGAGACGAAGTGCTGTTGTGGTGTGAGGGAGAATATGGTGAAATGAGTTGAAAGGATGTAATCAAATATGAGCTGTGATGAGATCAGATGAGTTGCTTCTTCCTGAGCCTGAACCTGCAGAAGATTCCCGCTGTGACTGGAGTATATATTGGAAGCATCAAAAGTTGACTTCCAGCGTGATATTACTGTCAACATCCAGTAAAAGAATTTTGCGAAAAATGGAAGATAATCCAGGGTGCTGATGGCCTGGGTTTCAACAGGAAAAGATGGCGTTGCGGTGAATTGAGGATACTGGGACCTCTACTTGAACAGTGGAACTTGTGCCGCTGAAAGGGCAAAATGAACTGACCGTATCGATCACTACTCCAATTGGCCATTCTCAATCACACGCACTTATCGCATATGAACCTTGGCGACTCACTCCCACACCAGAAGCCTTATGACATGGTACTATGGAACTTGATCTAACTAAAATATGGAGTCTTTCTCACAAAAAACAAATAAATGAAATGAGACACTGTGGCATGAACAATGAGTTTGGGCAGAGGCAATAGCAGCCAAACCCAACTCTATGAAATTGGAGCCGCCTACGTGGTTGATGGCTTTGCGAATGGTTAGAGCTTTCTGTACTCTCTTATGCTGCGTTCATCATGGCTAATATATTGCACATTAAAGTAGGGTACTGAATGATGCACAACAAACCACAAAGCGGAGTGGAGTATGGTGTGCCAGTGGGACCTGCCAACTGAAATTACCATTCAGTGGGCAATGAGGCTGCAGTTTTGGATAAGCAGGATCTTTCGCAAAATAGGAGTATAGATATTTATTCAAACAGATGGATGAGATGGATACTTACTAACTGCGTCATCATCTGAAGCATCTTCGTACGATGCATCTGAAGCATCTTCATCATGTGCATCGTCATATAATGCGTACTTGGTTTCACTCTCATCTTCCGTAAGTGCTGAGTAGAGGCGTTGATGAGATGCTGTAATTCAATAATAACATTGATTTCAATTAGCCAAGTATTTTCGAGAGGCTTAATTGACTGCTTCATGAATTTCTTACGATTGGACTAAAAAATTCAAAAAAAAGTCAAAATTTCCACTCGCAGTTTGGTTTCATGGCCTCCTGAGCAAATTTGGTTTCGTGTCTGTCTGTCTGTCCACATATCCTTGCCATAGCCATAACTTCTAGAATTTTAATCGGATTTCAATGAAATTTTCAGGAATAGGGTGGATTTAGCCCTAGATGGTCCCCTATCAGTTTCATCATAATTGAATCAACGGTACACTCAGCGCATGCGTGAACGTAATTTTCTTGTTGAAGTCACGTTGAAGCCACAAACTTCTAAGCCATGTTCTTCAGAGCGGTTTACAAAATCTACGTTAGTACCTTTGTTTTCACTTTCGAAATGAAAACATTTTTGTGATCCAAAATCTAAATTTCAACTCGCATTTTGCGTTTGATGGCCTCCAGAACAAATCTGGTTTCATGTCTCTCTGTCCGTCCGTACGTCTGTCTCTCTACAATTCCTCGCCACAGCCATAACTTCCACAATTTCGATCTTCATACAAAAATTTTAATTTTGGTGGGTTTTGGTTGAAGGCTTCTATGCGGTTGCAACTGAGTGTTATTTAAATGTACATCGTGTGGCCAACATTTTTTTTAACCATTATTTATCTCAATTAATCAAAAAACTTTTACAAAAAATGATCGAAACGCTATTGTTTTTTATGATAGTTAAACGATTATAATTACTAGTAAAAACTTGTAAAACCCAGATTCAGCCTTCAAAAATATTGAATCTGAAGTCGAGATCCCCTTTCTTTAAAAGGAGGTGCTCTGTTTTTGGCCATTTTTATACTTTAGGATATAGGTTAGTACAATATTTTCTTCATAATCTATGATTAATTAACAATAATAATCGGTCATAATCAAAAAAGTAGATTTTTGACCATTTCTTCGATGAGAAATTTGCTCGTGGAAGTTGAGATCCCTTTTCATAGATGGCCACATATACTATTTGTAAATGGGTGAAAAATATGCTCTAGTACTAACCAAGAACTGGAACAGGCGAAGGAAGAAATCCTCTTCGTAACTGAGTGACTGAAAAATAGTGTATATATATATATAAGCATATATATTTAATAGATTAATAAATTTAGAATAGAAATTTCACAGATAAAAGATGGAAAGTAAATAAATCTGTACTCGGAGCTAATCGACCACCTGGCCTCAACTTGAATGATTTAACTGTAAATGAATCAAAATAATAATTGATTGTCCCGAAGAACACCAGTTGAATTATTTCTTTCTGTACCTTTATCTGTGATCAAGAACATCTATTCGAAATATCAGATTTATTTACTTTCCATCTTTTATCTGTGAAATTTCTATATATTATATTATTATATTATATTATATATATATATATATATTATATATATATTATATATATATATATATATAAATGCACTTATCGATTGTTCGGTTCTACTGAACTATATGATAGATTAATAAATTTAGAATAGAAATTTCACAAATAAAAGATGAAAAGTAAGTAAATCTGATATTTCGAATTGTATTCTTGATCACAGAAAAGTAGGTAGAGAAAGAAATGATTTAACTTGCGTTCTTCGGGACAATCGTATCCATGGCCGAGATAATAATAATTATTTTGATATATTTTCAATTAATCATTTAAGTTGAGGCCAGGTGGTCGATTAGCTCCGAGTACCCATCTATGCGCATTCATGGGTATACATCAAGAGCGTTAACGTGGGAGCGAACTAGGCTGGAACATGGATGGACAAAACTGTCCATCAAGACGAAAAAGAATGTTCTGCTAAAGGTTTTACTGGACCTCCTGTTACTCAAAGTTCTTTCTGGAACAGCAGCATTGGAGATTCGACCTCACAAATTGAAATTCCCAGTATAATTGAGATCTACATTAATACCTACAGTTCGCAAAGGAAATGAACATGGATCAAGAGCCTGAACATGGAGCAATGAAACAGAATTCAGCAATGAATCAGTAACGATGAAGCAACTAGATGGGTCAATGTCATAACCTTACATAACAGGAAGGTCAGAAGAATTGAAAGCGTGAGAATGAAGAAAATCAAGTGCCAAAATTGGTAGAAGCGTTCGTTGGAAAAATTAGTGCTTTATTATTGATTCATTGATTGAGTCAATCAACGAAATGTTGAAGAGATTGTGGTGAATGTGGACTGCCAATAATCTTAGTCGGACTTTGGCTCTTGTGAAAAAGAGGGGAAGAAGAGGGGAGGTTAGGAAACAAGGTTACCATAATGATAATTTGGATGCATAAATAAAGTGCTCAGTTCGTGTTTGGATTGCAATAAGTGCAGTCTTGTGTACATGTTAAGTTCTTAACAATATTATCTGGAATTGAGCGGGTTAGTCCCAATAAAGCCCCCCGTTAATTTCATTGCCATTCTTGGTCTTGAAAAGAAGCTGTACAGATTTTATTGCATTTTGTCGCCAGCTAATTCTATTGGTGTCCATGTTACCTACAATAAGTTAGAAAGCTATACGCGCAAGCAAATTGCTAGACATCTTTACTCATTTTGTTCAGAATACCCAGACTTCAGTTTTTCCCGTCGGATTTAGAAATTTATCTAGTTGTGCGATGGCATAGCAGGAATCAATAATATCTCTTCCCTATGTTTAGTTATCTCTTGAGTAGGACGTTGTTTTTGTTTGTTACATTTTAGTAAGAAGTTACAGCCACCTTGCCGTTACCCATATCCACAGGTATACCTACGTACATCAATAATTTCTACCGCCCAAGTACCTACTAAGTACTAAGTGCATAAAGTGTCATTACCACTGAATTTTGAAGTTCGAGATCCTTTTGGTGAAGGTTCTGAAAATGAGAATTTGAACCAATTAGAGTAAGTAGGTATGTAATAACAATAGCTATAATCATCACTACATTTTACAAAAAGCGAGCAAATATGAATGCATAAAAATATAGGTACGACAATTGAATTATTCCAAAACAAAAAAAAACACAATTGAATAAAGACCAATTTTTTTCCCCCAACGGTTCCTAAAGTTGAAGGAATCATAATGAACTTAATGGAAAAAAGTAGAAAACAATTCTCTAAAACCTAAATTACCATGTTTGAATTTTGTGTTTTCGACCATGAAGAAAAATTTTGGTGTCATGTCAATATCACTTAGTCTTAATGCCGTCCAATCTCCTAATGTGCACGATGTGAACTTACAGACTAGTCGTGAAGACATTTTCTCCAATTGTTCAGCTCTGAATTGATTATCTTGCGCAAACGTAAAATCCTTTAAATAATCGACAGTTTTCATCCGATTTTGATGACATTTTCAGCGTTTGTGCCGGTTGGTGTCTGGAGAGCGCTAAATACATTTCATCGCAGCCGAAAATAACAAGCATTACTCCGACTGTGCGTATGTAAGGTGGACCTTTATGATTGATCTACTTAGATACTAAATCAGAAAATACCTAGCTTACGACGAATAATATTGCTGGTAAATAAATTGACATATCACCTTCGGAAGAACACTGGGGAAAAATATGTACCCACTATAGATGATATTGAAGTGCAATGAAGAACTAAATTTGAAAACATGGAACGCAGTAATATATTAACAAATAATGAGAAATTAACATGTTCGTTTGTTTTACAACTAACATGCAGTGTCCATTATTCCTAAAAGTACTATTTATTGATGTAAATATGTTTCATACAAGTAAATATGTATGAAATGTAGGACAAAATATAACAGAATGTTCATTAGTTATTAGGGTGATCTCCAAATGTAGAAATAAACTTTGAAGATGTGTCCGGCTAACGGGGGTGGTGAAGTCGTTGGTGCCCAGCAAAGATATATGTTATGATATATGTGAAGTAGGTATGTTGTGGTTATGAGAGTACGTCCACAAAGAGAAATGACTGTCTAATTAGGTAGGTACCTTCCCTTGATGGCGAGGAAGGAGTTCAACTAGACAATCTTACACAATTTTCGATGGTTCAACAAGTGAGATCAATTAGCTCCACTCATCTACATTTCTATCTTTCTCAATTTAACAGAAAATTGGTCAATCAAATACAAGTGGTTGCTACTAGAACTATATGATGAAGGAGGATCCCCCTTCAACTCTAAATTTAAAACTAGTAACATACACACCAAACTAACGCTCTGAAGAGGCCACATATATGGCGAAAGTACTTAGCTCCTAACCAACACCGAGTTAAAAAATGAAATTAATATTCACCAGCACACCACACTTCCGTTGAAATCTCCTCTACAGTGTGGGGAGCGATGCTGACCAATGCCTTCTTGATCTTCAATTTAAATTTTTTGGGAGGGAGTGACCTGAGATGTTCCGGGAGTCCATTAAAGAACAACACCCATGATGACTTCTACGCTGCACCAGCGTGAGACGATGACGTTGAACGCTCAGCATATTCTTGTATCTGGTGTCATTTTATGGTGATCACCAAGACGCGGATAAGGGTAAATTTCGCTCCTTACTCGTACAAGAATGAATAGAATTAAGAACGCTGGAAGCAATAAGACCCAGCCTCCGAAACAGGGGCCTACAATGTGCATCTGGTGAAGCTCTGCACAATATGCTAATGGCCGCTCTTTGAAGTCGGAAGAGATATGGTACTGCTACAGTTCCCGATTATGGCACACCACCGTACAAAAGTGAGATCACGTGGAACGGCA
Source organism: Adelphocoris suturalis (assembly GCA_030762985.1). Taxonomy (NCBI): domain Eukaryota; kingdom Metazoa; phylum Arthropoda; class Insecta; order Hemiptera; family Miridae; genus Adelphocoris; species Adelphocoris suturalis. The sequence continues at coordinate 6,769,262 of CM061040.1, read as the reverse complement.
GCAAACCTAGGTATTTCCAACTTTTATTGACGAATTCCAGGGAAAATCGCTCCTTCCTTTCAGTTCTCGTCGTAGAAAAGGATAGTAGAAAGTTGCGGTAGTTGAAAGGGTAAGTTTAAGATCAACTAGGTGAACTGAGAGAGAGAAAAAAAAAGGACGGTTCTACAGACAGATCATTCAATAACGATTAATTGTATGCCATTTTCTTCCTCAAAATTAACAAGCGGTTGCAATCATGTTCACAATATATATTATTGTGAATGATCACCTGTGTGTAAACAGCTATTCAAATAACCACGCTCATAACTCAGCTTGCTGGCCACGCACTTCGATGTAGTAAACATAATATGATTTGATAAATCGAGAGCTTTCAAACGAATGGTCAACGAATTTTTCGCGATGAGAAGTACCATTTCCCCAGCAACGACTCGGTTGTAAGCAGAAATAATCATAAACTGGTACAATATTCGTCGTAACGTATCGGTCGGAAAAAAATGGAAACGTCCTGTTAATCATTATTAAATGATAAAAGCTGGCTGGCATTCAGATTTGAACATCAAACGATCACTAAAATTTGAGGTAGGTTCGGGACGGGAATCTCACGTAGTAATGGCAAACCATGCAGATGTTGAAGTATGATGAAGTAGGTACAACTTTTTTCTTTTTCAGCGACAAACTTACAACTAATTGATGAATAAACGAATTTCACAGTGAAATTCATTGATAATGAGGGTGTTTTAACAATAGTAGGGGCCTCTACCACACGCCGGACAGAGCTGGTTTCAAAGGCATTTAAAAAAAAAAGTCCAGTCATGCAGCATGACCCCATGAGCGAATTTTTGAAGAAATCTTCGACATTTCAGTCGCTATTGATCGTGTAGAGAAATTTTAGTTTATGATTTTGATAGACAAACATGGAATGAAATTTTAAACAAGCACCTACTACCTACGTTTTAAACAGCATGGTTCTAGGATTGGTTATACAGGGATACTTCCATAAGAGTAGTTCAATCTGAATTTGGACAATGTTTCATGCAAATATTACCGATTTTTACAACTAGCGAACGGCATTATTTCGATTTTTGACTGATTTTTCAACTTTGAAATTTTTGAAAACTTGATACATATTCTTATAGGAAATTTTACGCTGATTCCGAATATACCACATGTTAGTATGCTGAAAAAATTATTTCGCACAACAAATCGCAAAAAACAGGCTATTTTGAAATTTTTGACTACATTTTTGAAAATTTCAACCCGAAGATGTAATCCGATCATGCTGGCCAACGAACTTGAACTTTCGTTTTGTGTCCTTAACATTTTAAAATTTGTTTGAAGTTTCTAGCACAATTCTACGGACAGTTATCGTCTGGAATGACACATACATACATACATACATACATGTATACATACATACATACATACATACATAAAAAAATGCGTTAAACTTCAGAATATGATTCAGAATAGCCTGAAACGGATTTCTGCATAAAATGTTTTCAAAAATTCACATTCTACAAATTTTGAGGCGAGAGCAATAGCTTAATTTTCTTCAAAAATTCGCTAATAGCAGGACACTCGCCTACAGGGAGGTCTTTCCGCCCGGCCTGTTGGCAGCAGTTTCCCCGGCCATCTTCACCAGTCCAAAGATTCCCCTGGCATGTGTATGATGAAGGGCAGGGTAATGGTAGGGAGTGACCCCCCCCCCCCCTCCCGTGCCCCTGACATAATTACGATTGAATTTCACTAGGAAGTTTGTTTATTCATCAATATATCAAGGGGCACTAGAGGATGTTTTAACAATTGTAGATGTTCAAAGGGAAGATACTTCAAAGAAAGCAGACTGCTGGGTCGAGACCTGGAGAGTTCGACTCGATGACAGAGAGACAAGAAAAGTCCAGTCATGCAGCATGACCCCATGAGCGAATTTTTTAAGAAATCCTACATTTTAGTCGCTATTGATCGTGTAGAGAAATTTTAGTTTATGATTTTGATAGACAAACATGGAATCAAATTATTAAAAATAATTAGGAGATACTCATACTTTGTTATTATTAAACTAATATTGTAGATTTAAAGACAAATGTAGGTAAATATTCATAGATTTCGATGTCCAATGTGGTCAGTATTGAAGGCAGTTGAAAACTTAACAGTATCCTATCATAACATCATCAAATTTTGACATAAAGTTGGTTAAAATTGGTATAAAATTGGTTATACAGGGATACTTCCATAAGAGTAGTTCAATCTGAATTTGGACAATGTTTCACAGCGGTCAGGAACTAGACAAAAGTTCGGCTGCGATGCCGACGAAAACCCATGGTGAAAAACGATACTTTGAAGTACCAGAAAACCAAAAATTCAAACCCCAAAATCAAAGCGGTGCATCTCCAAAAACGGCGTATGAATTGAGAATGTATCGGTTACAACATTTTTTGACGTTCGATTATGACCCAAGCACAACCAACGATAGGGTGGTTCGAAAAAAAAAAAAAAGTTTTCTGGGATTTCTTGTCCCCATTGTTTTTTTTTTTTTTTTTTTTTTTTTGCTGCCTCGGTATGTCAGGATCACACTCCTAAATTTTTAGCAAAAAATATTAATCCTAATCACTTTACCTGGGTCGATTTTGGCCAGTTATCTACCGCTATCGTAAACCAACCTCTAAATTGGTGCCGAGATGATGATTTGAAGGACGGATTTAAATTTTTTTGGGTCAATTTATGGGTTATCGCATGCGCTGAACACGATGAACCTTTTTATTTTACGCTCCGTCCACTAGTTATCCGGTAAATTGGAAGAGGGTGCTGCTTGAAGATAAGTAAAAACCGAAAATTTCACCGAAAATGCTGTCGCCTGGTTAAGAATTGTACTAGAAACATGCTAAAATGGTCGGATAATATGCTTTGGCATGTCCTGAACATGATTCCGTTTTTTACTATACTTTTCCGCTGATGATTTCTTCGTTTATCGGCCATAAATCTCAAATTAATAGTAGGGTAATAGACAAATTCACCCTAATTTCACCGGAAATTATGACGCGTTGATAATTTAAAGTTCTGATATACCTTGTGCCGATAAAATTTGGTATTTTCCAGGATACTCGGTATTGAACCGGCATTGTACTTATTTGCCAAATATAGCGGCAAAATGGATAGCGGTCTCAATTCATACGCCGTTTTTGGAGATGCACCGCTTTGATTTTGGGGTTTGAATTTTTGGTTATCTGGTACTTCAAAGTATCGTTTTTCACCATGGGTTTTCGTCGGCATCGCAGCCGAACTTTTGTCTAGTTCCTGACCGCTGTGGTTTCATGCAAATATTACCGATTTTTACAACTAGCGAACGGCATTATTTCGATTTTTGACTGATTTTTCAACTTTGGAATTTTTGAAAACTTGATACATATTCTTATAGAAAATTTTACGCTGATTCCGAATATACCACATGTTAGTATGCTGAAAAAATTATTTCGCACAACAAATCGCAAAAAACAGGCTATTTTGAAATTTTTGACTACATTTTTGAAAATTTCAACCCGAAGATGTAATCCGAACATGCTGGCCAACGAACTTGAACTTTCGTATTGTGTCCTTAACATTTTAAAATTTGTTTGAAGTTTTTAGCACAATTCTACGGACAGTTATCGTCTGGAATGACACTTTTTTTTTTTTTTTTTTTTTGTTTCCCCCTCAAAGGCGGAGGGGGCACACCATTAAATTGAAAAATAAATAAAAAAATTAAAAAGTGGGGAGGACGCCCAGGTTTACCCGACGCCGCGCCGCGCCGGCTCTAGGGATAAGGGAAGTTTCAGGACGAGGAGGAAGAATGGGATGAAAGGAAGTGCCCCTATAAAACGACCACCAGTTCAAGTAAGAACCCCTCAGGACGCGGGTGGTGATACCACGGAGTACTCCTGCCGAGATGCCCAACTCGAGTAACTCCGTGGCGCTTTTCCCGCACCACACCCCGCGCCATGACACGGTCGCAGCCATGACCTTGATGTTATTGGTCGCCACTCCTTTTAGCTCGGAAATCGCTTGCCGCAGGTCATTTCTGTCATACTTATTTATTTTAGCCCGCCAGGTCTGCTCCATGTCCATGCTGCCACTGACAACCTGGACATCCAGGATTATGGCAGACCCATTGGGCTTAACGGCAACGATATCCGGCTTCTTGCCCCGGTCACTCGGCATATGATATAGCCTCTCTCTTTCAACATCCCAACCGCTAGATGACAAAGCGCCTGCTATCTGCTTGGCGACCGCATCGTGACGGAGTATGCGGCCACCGTGAGTACGAGGACACTGCTGCACCACATGATAGAGATTCTCATTTTTACCCCGACAGGCACGGCAAAGGGTGTCTACTCTCCCACGACTACTCCGTGAACACCTCACCGAGGTGGCTAGAGTAGCCACTCGGACGGCATGAAAACGGCAGTAGTCGCGGGCCCCAATGCCCTCTGAAGCCCATTCCACCCACTGGGAAGAAATGGGGATTCAGAGCACTGTCGGAGTTCTTTACCATCTACTGAATCATGGAGTGCAGCAGCGAACTCAGCAGATGAGCTGGGTTTTGGAGCAGTTGGTGTTGCTCGGTCGCACCACAACAACTGCTGCCTGACAAAGTCCAGGTCAGCAGCAGTGCGGGCGACCTCCCAGCTCGAGCCCCTAAGGGCGAGCAAGGGCGAGCCCCTGAGGGCATGTATATACATACATACATATATACATACATACATACATACATAAAAAAATGCGTTAAACTTCAGAATATGATTCAGAATAGCCTGAAACGGATTTCTGCATAAATGTTTTTCAAAAATTCACATTCTACAAATTTTGAGGCGAGAGCAATAGCTTAATTTTCTTCAAAAATTCGCTAAAAACACATTGCACTTCCCCCGACACCCCCGATGGAGCCATGAGGGGGAAGTGTCGGTACTGGTCCGTGTTCACTTGAGCCCCATTACCTGCCCCGTCGTACTGCCCCCCCCCCCCCCCCCCCCGTGGTGTTTGAAGACCCCAGGGGGGAAACAGCCAGGGTGGATTTGAAAAGGATCCTGGCCGTACTCAACCTATAGAGGTATGCAGCCAATGATAATCATTGTTAAATCAGGGATCAACCATAGGTAGGCAGTATAAAAAATTCATAAAATGAATAATGTAACATGTTCATAATACATTAAAAATCCAATCATAATAGTTGTACGCCGCTTATCGAAAATAATGGCAAGCAGAATATTTTAGATATGAAAAGGTCTTCTGTGAAAAGCAAAACAAACTCAAGGTGTGCTTGGCAAGCAACCATAATAGTAAGAGTCAGCTGCTGGTTTTATACCTATCTATACAAATATCCCAAGAGTTCACACCTGGACGCAAAATAGATTGTTGTTAGGTGTTGGCAGATAAGAAACTTACTGTAAGGGACAAAATAAGCCAAAAAAAGCTGTAAGCACATAATTAAGGTACTTACTACTAAGAACCTGAAATAGGTGTGCAAGCCGAGAAAACGGCTGCAAGCACAGGAGGTAGAACTAGGGGCCTACCTTAAAACCTAACAAACGCTGGGGAGGAGGATGTCCAGCCCGCAGCCCGAAAAATTGTATCCAGGGGGGGACCCCCTTTCTTTGCCGCAGAGACTGAAGCGTGTATGGTGGAGTGGAATCTAAAGGGACCATCGACTCCAGTGCTGGTCAACACTTCTCTAACCCACCTCGTCAACCTTTGGCGTGAGACAAGTCCAAATGGTCGTCTGACCGTAAGGAATAAGGAGTGATACCAGTCACCATGTTGGAGGCTGTCTGGGCTAAATATTCCACTATAAGTGGCCACAAACATAAGGGGTCATTCCGAAAAAAAAAGCAGAAAAAGACATTGGGACCTCGAAGGTCCCAAATGACTTCAATTTACAATAGATGAACAAATTATTTACCCCATACCCTGAGGTATGGACGATCTCCTGTAGCTGAGCAGAAACCATCCATTGGAGTCTTTGCCAAATTGCTAACAGGAGGAGGGTCACTATTCTTTAGATATAATCCCTTGACTCTCCATAGACCCTTCCAGACTCCAAGCACCAACTGTCAGTCTTATGTGACATCGTGCCTCGGATGGGGGGTCTAATAAACGCCACTCTCTTCAGGAATCTATTAATCAGGGAATCACCCTAGTCAGTTGAGGATCCCAGGGGAACCTATGTGTCCCGCAAAACGTCCACCATCCCTTGAAGCAGGAGTTATACTGGGCCTGTGTTGCCATTGATAAAGACGCTAACATGGCATTGGTAATGGCCAGTGGGATGACTTTTCTTAGGAATGCTTCCCCCATAATTTGGCTAACAGTAAAGCAAGGACACAAGTGGATGGATTTGAGATCTGAACGGAAGAAAAAGAAGGTCATCGGCCGGCTCAAGTATACACGTTCAGTGACTAAGACTTCACAAAACAGGGGGTACCAATCCCGCACGGGCCAGTTAGATACCTACCACTATGAGACCCATTGCCTAATCCCTTACTATTTTTCTCAATGCTTTGAGGATCATTGAAAAAGTTCAGTCCCTTCCAGGAAAGGGAAAAGGCATCCACTCCTGCAGCTCCTGCAGAACCTTAGGCACTTGGTGTTGGCTGCTGAGGCGATTAAGTTGATCTCGTGGGAGCTAAATCTATGAACAATTTCAATAAAATAAGTATCCCAAAGAGACCATTCTGTGTCCCCTGGGAGCACTCATCTGCCACGGTATAATCAACAGAGGCAATATAGGATACAAACAACATTCCCTCGAATTCCACATCAATTCCAAACCTCCCGGGTGATGGAGAATAACTTCGGAGAGATCATGGAGCCTTTTTTGATTAACACAGCTGATGGCTGTAGGGTCACCAGAACTTACAAGGATCCTCGAGTTCGTATTTCGGTCACCAAAGTGACATAGAGCCAAGAAAAACTCTGTAAGCTATAAGGCATTAATATGGCTTGAGAATGCCATCCATAGACTGTACGTCTGTAACACCACGCCCCCCACCCTGATAGTCAGGCTTCTGTTTCAATTATGAGAGGAAAATCGTCATTATGTAATCTGTTTCTCTTAGTGCAAACATTATCAACCCACCAGCGAAGATCCTGGTGATCGGAAGGGGGACCTCAGTTTTAAAAACCAGTCATGCAGTATGACCCCATGAGCGAATTTTTCAAGAAATCTTCGACATTTAAGTCGCTATTGATTGTGTAGATTTTTACAACTAGCGAACGGCATTATTTTGATTTTTGACTGATTTTTCATCTTTGAAATTTATGAAAACTTGATACATATTCTAATAGGAAATTTTACGCTGATTCCGAATATACCACATGTTAGTATGCTGAAAAAATTATTTCGCACAACAAATCGCAGAAAACAGGCTATTTTGAAATTTTTGACTACATTTTTGAAAATTTCAACCCGAAGATGTAATCCGATCATGCTGGCCAACGAACTTGAGCTTTCGTTTTGTGTCCTTAACATTTTAAAATTTGTTTGAAGTTTCTAGCACAATTCTACGGACAGTTATCGTCTGGAATGACACATACATACATACGTATATACATACATAAAAAAATTCGTTAAACTTCAGAATATGATTCAGAATAGCCTGAAACGGATTTCTGCATAAAATTTTTTCAAAAATTCACATTCTACAAATTTTGAGGCGAGAGCAATAGCTTAATTTTCTTCAAAAATTTCTAGCAGCTAAAAATTTCCCCTAGACCGATTCCAAGGACCTGGTACCTATACAGGGTGGTCACGACTTAATGGATCACTATTTCTATCTCCGTTAATATGGGGGTTAGAAAAAAACTTCAAGCGGTAACCCCCTTATTTTTTTTGCAATAAATTCAAATATAACATTTTCGCGCACCGCGCATGCGCGCAAAATAACTTTGTTATTTCAAATGAGAACACCCACTTTTTATTGCAGATTCGAATTCTATGTCAAATTTCATGAAAAAATGACCCATCACTCGATTTTTTTAGGTGCGCATAAACGGGCTCAATTCCGCTCCAAAAGTGCCCAATTCAGCTCTAAAAGTGCAAAAATTGTGAGATACTTAGGTTTAGAAGATATTCAATTGCCACATGTAATACATGATTTTGGGGTATTATTTTCTTGCTGAACCTCGTAATGATGATCGTTTATTGATATTTGCAACACCAACTAGAAAAAAAACCGAAAAATCGGCCAGAATCGCACTTATTTTACTCATTTCCACACAGCATAAAGTGTAGTAAAATGTAGTTTTATAGGCGTTTTCTCAAGTTGGTGTTGCAAATATCAATAAATGAGTATCATTATACGAGGTTCGGCACGAAAAAATACCCCAAAACCATGTATTACATGTGGCAATCGAATATCCTCAAAACTCAGTATTTCACTATTTTTGCACTTTTAGAGTGGAAGTGCGCACTTTTGGAGCGGAATTCAGCCCGTTTACGCGCACCTAAAAATCGACTGATGGTAATTTATTCATAAAATTTTACGTGGAATTCGAATCTGCAATAAAAAGTGGGGGTTCTCATTTCAAAAAACAAAGCGGCGCGCGAACGTGTGATATTCTTCTTCCGTGATATTCACTGTAGGAAGTTTTTTTCTAACCCCCATATTATCGGAAATAGAGATAGTGATCCATTAAGTCGTGACCACCCTGTATAATTTCCATTGCGGTGTCACGAGGCAAGTAACCACCAGCGCCCCTATCACAGTTGCTAATTGCCTCAGTGTGGGATCCGGAAGAGAGGAAAAACGAGCAATCATGTCGTTAATAGACAAGACGTTTTTTGAGAGGTAACGAAATCGTCTCTTCGAAAGTGACATAAGCAAAGCCTAGGAACGTAAATTGCTGGGCAGACTCAAGAACACACTGTGGCAGCAGAGTAGGCTGAGGGTGTAATGAAATTTAGAATGTACCTATGGGTTCAAAAACTTCAGTAAGGAGAATCCCACAAACAATTACTATTATAATAAAATACAATTTGGGACTAATTCTATTATTTATAATGATGAAAATTGAAATTGTAGTACTCGTACTTGTTACGCAACGATGTTGGCTGGTGAGGTTGACTATTGATGCCTACGACATAGTTCCAATCTTCGCTCCAAATCTCAGTACGCCCTTCGGCCTATCCTTGCGACTCTGATGGTTCAATAATTTGTGCCGTTGATAAAGCCATTTCTTCACTTACACTCCGTATATTGATTTTTCCTTCACTTAAACTAGACTTTTCCAATATTTTCTTCAACCTGGTTTTCTTCTAGTTACCTAGGCAACTCCTCATCACTCGCTTGTGCCTACTTGTAATTATTACATTAGGTAAATGAAGGGGGAAAATATAAACTCAACAATGTTTTTTAGAAACCCGATCATCCGAAGGATCATTAGAAATGCGCTACCCCAAAAATAACGATTTTTTAAACGTAGGATTAAAATCCGTCAGTAGTCCAAATCGGATTCGGATAAATCCTAGAGATTTTTTGTCTATTATATGATAAACTCAATTTCATCAGCAGTCAAATATACCATATGTATGTAAGTGGTGCAATATTAATATTACGTGAAAAAAAAAATAAAATAATAAAATAAAATAAAATGAACTGTATTTTTAAAAAAATAGAAGGTTGAGAAAACAATAGGACGTCAAACATAAGGACAGTGCAATGTTTCTAATGTAGTAGTTGGATTACTTCAAGAGTTCATGCAAGGGACTTATTTATTTTATTAGTTCGTTGGCATGGTATTCATTTTTTTAGATCTTCACTTGAGTTTGTCAGTTTCGGTTCGAAAACAGTGCGACCAACTTGCTTGCTGATTTTGATAAGACCTTCTCGAATTGGGAGAAAATGTCCATATATTTATGTTATCTATGGCTCTATCACCTGTTTCTACTAGCACAAAATCTCCTACATTTCATCTCTGTTATCTATCCTCTATTTCTTCACGATTTGATTTTAGGGTTATGTTTATCTTGAAGGGGGGAAATATAAAAGAGTGATTTGGTTTATTATTGTATGAAACCCAATCGTCCTAAAGATCATTACAGGGGTGTGGGAATGGAAGTAAAATGAATGTGAACCCCCTCCAACCAAGTCAGGATATCTGACTTATCAGTAACTGAATGTCAGGAATGTATAAAAATCTTAAGCGGCCACCGGGTTTCAGATTACCTGAGGTTGTTGCAGAGTAGTTACATTTGTTGGGGATGGGGGTTCTCGATAGGACACTTCCTGGGGGGAGGGGGGGAGAGCCTGCTGCCTCTGGAGAGCCACCATCGCGTACCTACCGTGCTGGCTGGCTCCGGGATGGTCCGGGCGGGATCGAACTTTCATGGAGGGTATGCCCCCGTTATGCTCCATGCCTGGTTGTTCCCATTTATTGTCAGTTTTCTTTCGAGTTTTCCCTGCCCACTCTGTCGGTGGGGGGGGGGGGGGGGGGACCAGAGGAGGTTTCCTTAGCAAAACCAACCCTCGTGAGACCCGTAAACTGGCAAAATGCTCCTCATAGCAAACCCCCAGACCATCCCCAAATAAGAATCTCGTTGAGGCCATATGGGCCAGAGAGAGACCAGCCTAGCCGCCTCCTCTTCTTGGTACAGTACAGTAGACATACCGTGACCCAGAGCTTCTACCACCGTTGTGATCCGATGTTTGTGATGGATATGAGTAGTTCCTTCTTCTCAATTCTCGCTAATGCTTCACCTTGGCATATGCTGGAGATTATACAATCTCCAGGATACTCTCTGGGTGTAGCAGGTTAATCACCTCTACCCTTTGAAGGAGGAACCATTACATTTCCATCACCTCTCATAGTCTCATGGTAGCAGAGTGTGGTATTGAAACCCCCCCACAACCCCCTCGATTATTGATTGTCCTGGCAACCCCCCCCCCCCCCCCCCCATCCAAAGGAAAAATGGGCAATATAGCCAAAACTTTTACCTTAAAAGTTTAAAAACAAGCCCCTGTCCTGCCTACTTGGAGCCTCCCTTCCACCCCCCCCCCCTTTCCTGCTTTTTGAAAGCCCCGGGAGTTTGATGGATATGAGTAGTTCCTCCTTCTCGATTTTTGCTAATGCTACTTCTTGGCATATTCTGGAGATTATACAACTTCCAGATATCCTCTGGGTGTAGCAGGTTAATCGCCTCTCCCCTTTGAAAGAGGAAACACTACATTTCCAGCACCTCTCAAAGTCACATGTTGCATTTTTGTAAAAACCCTGTCTCCCGTGAGAGTCCCATCCCAAGAGGCACCAATGGAACTATCTCCAGGTTCAACTATGAGAGGATCAAGGCTTGTTAAATCGGGAACTTGGAAACTGCCAGACCAGGGGACTGTCCGAATTTCTGCCACAAAACCGATTCGGGGAGTTCAAGGAGTTCACGTGAATGTCTCCGAAAGTAGGTCCAGGAAACTGTCGGAAAACAGGAAGTTGCAGAACTGTCCGAAAATATTCCGGCAGAATGGAAAATCCCCGTTTCGACTTCGAAAACTGTCCGAATGTCTGCTCAGGGCAATGAATGAATGCTAGGCTATTTTGAAGGAATATTTTTATCCATGACAGTCAATCAATCAGCCATTGCTGGCTGTTTTAAAAATTACTTATCCATATTTTTATCCATGACAGTCAATGTATATTTATTTAGAACGTGTAAAACTTGTATATACCTACAAAAATGAGATATGGAATTTTTATCAATAAATCTTAATTGACGGCGAATGTTTGAATTATTGGACCTAGGAAAAGATAGGTAAAAACCTAAGAATCCCTAGTCATATTATAGAGGGATAGAGGAGCCGACCTGCAAGACAAGCCCACGAGGTGTGGGCTAATGTTATAGTCATAATTAGGGCTCGGATTCTAGCATATTTGATTTTTTTTCCTGAATAGTAAACATTGAAAGAAGCCTTTTGTTGGTAATTTCACCACTCTGGGACCAACAGAGTTTAAATTTATCGAGCATAGAAATGCATAAAACCGCGGTTTTCAGAATAAATGCATATTCTAGTGGTTTTCGTCTAAATAGTAGTTTTTCTTAAAATTTCCCTCGAATTCGGGCCCTGACTATTCAGGTTCGAAAACAAAAATTACTGAAAAGCGTATATCTGGTGCCAATAAAAGAACCTCTGGTTTTTGGGGGGATGCATCTTAGACACACGGCGAGAGAAAGTGAGCTGAGGGCATCGGTTACGTTAGACACATGAGTTATCTTAGACACACGGATTGAAGAAAAATCAGATGGGCCCCGTCGCTACGCTCACTCACATCTCAAACAAACTTAACATCCTATAGTCAGTCCATCAGTAAAGGTATAGATTAGATGGGAAAATAAATAAAAAATAAATAGTTGGGAAATTCGGTGGGTCCAACGCCAAACTCAATTTCTGGAACCTTGTGTGTCTAACGGAACTTGTGTGCCCTAGTCATAATACATATAATTTGAGGTATTTTCATGTCCCACTGGGGCCTAGATAATGCAAATAATGTTACTGGCCTTCTGTTGTCTGGCAGTGAACTTGGGAGTTCCTCAGGAGCTAATTACTTACGTTCAGTATTTCTTTGATAAGGCCCAAGGTGGAACCTGGTAAAGGGATTTACGACCCTACTTTCGGGCAGTTTGCAGTTCGTACAGATTCGGGCAGTTCAACCTCTTCGCAATCTGTGTTTCAAGTTTTCTGGCAGAATCCTCGTTCCACCTTTTCGGGGAGTTTGGAGGAACAGGTTTTCCAGGAGTTTTGAAATGAAACCCCGATCTCCCCGAATTTCCAGGAAGGGCGTTTCGGACAGTTTCCTGGTCTGGCAGTTTCCCCCCGACCGTTAAATCCAGGCCATGATGCAAATATCCGCCATAACAGGCCACCGAACTTGGGGGAAGAGGTGGAGGCGGGGACGGTAGAATCTGAGGGTTAATTCCCAACGCTGGGTCCGAATTTTCATCTGGATCACCTTCAGCAGGGTCAAAACCCGCAAAAATGATAGATTCGCCTGATAAGGCTGGTTGCCTTAAAATAAATATCCTCGAAGTCCCCAGTCGAATTTCATGGGTCAATCGGGTCAAAAAACTCCGTCCCATTATCCTCTGACTCGGAACACGAAATACACACCCGGAAAGTCATCGACAGGGAAATAAACCCGGGCTCGTTAGGCCTGAGCAAAATTCCATTGTGACGCCATTTGCCCCAAATCCCCATTTGGGCATACCCCGGAAAGGCTTACCCACACTCGCCCATCCAAACTGGTGAGAGGTAAAGCACCTTTCCCAGTCCGATGTACGAGAAAAAAAGCCTTTCCCAGGAACCATCCTCGAAATCTTCCCGTCTTGCACAAGAAAGCGAATCACAGGCGGACGCATCTCCCTGGGTGTGAAACATAATCTCGCACAAAAACCAATGAAACTTGACGAAATATCACTGAACATCACAACTACTGGAATTTTCAATGTTTAATTTCACGGAAAAAACTGAAGAGGCACTGAATTGTGTTGAAAAATCAAATGAAATCGTCAGCACAGATCTGATCATCACACGAGCTGAAGATCAAGTGAAGATGGCTGGGGACAGTACTACTAACAGGCTCAGTGGAACGGCGGGGGTACAACCTCCCTGTAGGCGTCCGTCCCACTATTTTATAAAATACCTTTGAAACCCCAACTCTGTCCAGTGCGTGGCGGAGGCCACTGCAATTGTTAAAACACCCTCTAGTGTCTCTAGATACAGTATTATGTAAACTGCGTACGAGAATATTAGGATACCATAGATAGCAATCAAAAGCTAATAAACAGATGTACAATTGCACAAGGGGTAGACAAATATTGGCGAGCTTGGTTGCCACAATTACTGATAAGGCGTTCAACTTTGAAAGTTTGTTTACAACGATGATGGTCGATCGATTTTCTATTAAGTTGAAAATATGAGAAAACTATTGAAAAGTGACATAGAAAGCTAATAAAGTGGATGTGATTTGAGTGGTGAGTGGTTTGGGGAGATGGTGTTGGATGATCGGAAAGGATGACTATTTCCGAGTTACAAATTCAGGTATGCATTCTTGCACACTGTCTATTCTGATTCAATTTTAACGAAATTCTCAAGCATTCTGTTTGAAAATTCTGTCCGAGGTTGAAATGGTCCTGTACGGATTTCATCGTTTTCGGGCTATGGTTAGCCTCTGGGCTCTGAAGAAACTGGTCGCTACAAATTAGTACAATTTTTCCTCAAATTATCTCCTATCCCATCCCATCATGTTTTCAGTGAATAGGTAGGTAGGTAGATACATATTGAAAAATTGTTGTTTTAAGTTATAACTATATCATTCATTTATCCAAATGTTATACTTGACAATAATCCTTTTCTAATACCATGGTACCGATATAAGAACGGTAATTACCTTATATCGGTACGCAACGGTGGTAGGCAACGGTAATACGCAACGGTGGTAGGCAACGGTAATTGCCTATTGAAGATGGGGATCCCCTCGGAGAAGCTTCTAAAAATGAGAAACAATGCTCACCACTAGTATAAACATTTCAACTACGTAAAAATGTAGTGTATGAGCGAATGCTCGATAAGTAAATATCTTGTTTCACTGAAACTGAATAACCCAGGTCAAAACAAACCTATAATTCATTATACTGTTCCTCACTGGGCTTAACGATATAACAATGATTTCATGAAATCTTTAGAAATTCTTGCAATAATGGGATCTCTAACTTTATGAGAAACAATGGCAATAGCTTAATTTTCTACGAAAATTCGCTGGAAAACTAAATTTATTTGTAAGAAGACCGGCTTTATTTGTGAGAATAACAATTTCATAAGCAAAAAGACCAATTATTTGTGAAAAAGTTCCATGCAGCATAATCGTATGAGCGAATTTTAATATGTTACATAGGGTTGCAAATTTCAGCTCCATAGGTTGAATAGCAAAGAAGTTAGCTCCGGATCTTACTCAGCTGACCTGGGGGTTCTAGACTTCATGATTCGTTTCTAGACGCCCCAAGGGGCCACCATTCCAAATTTCAGCTTCACATGAATAGCTGAGTAGCTGAAGCATGAGTAGCTTCTTTGGGTGAATAGCAAAGAACGTGTGGTGGGTTCACATCCATCCGGAAATGCGTTTGCTGTTGGAAACAGGTCTCCAAACAGACATGATTCCTCACGAATTTTCTCCTACCTGTCTGTCACACATTTCACGGAGGTTGAATAATAAACTCATAAATCATGAGGGCATACACAAGAGATTGTCATGTATGTACACTAAAACTGCAAAGGTGACGTCGTTTTGAAATGAGACTGTAGGGTAATTACTTGTTGACTCTGTAAGGGGAGGGTTCGCGTGAACATCCGACGGACTTTTCCCGGAGATGATTTTTCGAGCTTATCTCTTCAGAATCCCGGGAGGTTGAGGTAGCCCCATTTTTATCTGAAGTGCGATCACCTAGACGTTTATATAAATTTTTCGAATACCACGGGGAATCAACGATTTCCATCGGTTCGTCATCGGGTTTATTTTCCTCGTGCTTTTACAGGAATCTGAAATCTGCCCCTGAAGAAGAGGGAATGACGCGTCAAAACGGGCCTGAACTCTTTCTTCCATCTCCTCTACCATTCTTTTAAGTGCTAACACAAGAGGATCGGACTCATTCCCCCAGGTTTGGTTAGAACCCCCTTCGACAGGTGAATGGAAATTCAGAGGGTCCGAAATGGAATCCTTTTGATGCCATTGTAGGTACTATAGTTAGTTTTGAAACAAACACATTTCTTCAATTTTCGGTAATTTTAATACTCCTTCCAAAATATTTTATTGGCCCTCATTCACATCATGCTTCAATCCAGTTTCAAGTTCTAAAACAGAGCATATAGTCCAGTCAAAACAAGGTTTAACCTCCTGAAAAATCCGATAGTTTTGAAACTTCGCACACTTATTTAAAGGTACCAAGGGATGAATATACCAAAAGTCCTCATGAATATGAGGCGAGCTCTAGCGGCTATTAGCGAAAACAGGTCACTTTTTTTGGTTTTTTGTTAATATTTCGAGAACCTTTGGTCAGAGGTAAAAGTGTACCGTATACATAATTGAAGCTTAATTAATTTGCAACAAAAATGATAATAGACATTTTTCTTGTATTCCTAATGGTTACCGAGTTATATGGCGCTAAATGATAGCGTTTTTTGAAAAATCGCGCTACCGCGGTACAATATATGACATTTCTTATAATAGTTTACAATGGTTTACCACTTTTTTCTTTGTATACCAAGGATGATTGATGAGATAAACTTTACAGCTTTGTATAAAAAGAAAGACATGATGTATATTAAACAATGAAATACATGTACAAAAAATGCTGGGGACATTCCAAGAAAAATTGTGTGCAGAAAAATCAACCAACTCTTGATTGCTTTTTGGTAGAAGGCTCTGCGATCTGCTCATCTTGGTCTGCTTCTGAATTTGCAACCTGAAACCCAGTAAGAAGAGGTAAATGTGCATGAGATGATGATGTGAGAGAACCATTATACGGATAAGAACATGTAGGTATGAGAAAGTAGGTAAGCGAGCAGAAAAACAACGTATGAACATGACGACCAATTCATGTATACTATTGCAAGGTATCAATAAAAACATATTAAAAAGAATACAAAAGTGCAATCTCACCTGTCTTCTGGCTGTCTCTGTTTCTTCAAGGTTTATGACATCGGGATCATCAGGGTCATCAAAGTCTTCTTCGAGGGTGAAAGTAACACCATTCAAGCATTCGCCATGGCAGTTGTGACAAACGCTTGTACACATTATTCCTGACTTTCAACAACCACATCTGTTCCCACATCCACCTGTCCCTGAGATTGCACTTTTGTATTCTTTTTAATATGTTTTTATTGATACCTTGCAATAGTATACATGAATTGGTCGTCATGTTCATACGTTGTTTTTCTGCTTTTTAATATGTTTTTATTGATACCTTGCAATAGTATACATGAATTGGTCGTCATGCTTACCTACTTTCTCATACCTACATGTTCTTATCCGTATAATGGTTCTCTCACATCATCATCTCATGCACATTTACCTCTTCTTACTGGGTTTCAGGTTGCAAATTCAGAAGCAGACCAAGATGAGCAGATTGCAGAGCCTTCTACCAAAAAACAATCAAGAGTTGGTTGATTTTTCTGCACACAATTTTTCTTGGAATGTCCCCAGCATTTTTTGTACATGTATTTCATTGTTTAATATACATCATGTCTTTCTTTTTATACAAAGCTGTAAAGTTTATCTCATCAATCATCCTTGGTATACAAAGAAAATAGGAAATGGCACATGAGCTTCCTCGTGAACTTCACAGTACGTCACCATTAAATTCCAGAAAACTAGGAAAACGACCGGTTCTGGCATCAGGGAATTAATAAGGTGGGAAATTGGAAGCTGAATGGTACATATAATAAATGAAATTAATAAGGAAAATTTTTATTTTAATATGGGACCATCCAGGATGTAGTCCGCATGTTCCCTGAAAATTTCGTCAAAAACGGATCAAAACTTTCGCGCATGCGCCTAGCGTACCGCTGCTGATGATCGCGATGAATGTGATACGGGACCTCAAGAAACCTTGCCCGCATCATCCCTGAAAATCTGACCGAAATCCGTTCACAATTGCCTGAGTTATGACCGAAACAAGAAAATTTTGTTTGCGCCTGCTCAGAGGCTACCGTTGATTCGATCATGACGGAACTGATAGGGGACCATGTAGAGCTATACCCGCACGATCCCTAAAAATTTGAAGAAAATCGCATCAAAATTGTGGAAATTACGGCTGTGGCAAGGACCGTAACAAGAATATTTCGTTCACGCATGCGCAGAGCGTACCGCTAATGCAATTATGATGATTGTCTTATGGGACCTCAAGGGACCTTACCCACATCATCCCTGAAAATCTGACCGAAATCCGTTCAACATTGACCGAGTTATGACCGTCACAAGGAATTCACGTTAACGCCTGCGCAGAAGCTACCGTTGATTCAATCATGATGAAGTTGATAGGGGACCATTTAGAGCTTAACCCGCACGATCCCTGAAAATTTGGTTAAAATCGGATCAAAATTGTGGAAGTTATGGCTGTTACAAGGAAATATGGACGGACAGACAGACAGACAGACACACGGAACCAAATTTGTTCAGGAGGCTCTGAAACGCAAAATGCGAGTGGAAATTTTGATTTTGGAGCAAAAAATTTTTTTTCATTTCGAAAGTGAAAACAAAGCTTCCGCTGCCTAGCAGTCTCGGAAGCAAAAGTGATAAACCATTGTAAACTTTATAAGAAATGTCATATATTGTACCGCGCTAGCGCGATTTTTCAAGAAACGCTATCATTTAGCGCCATATAACTCGGTAACCATTAGGAATACAAGAAAAATGTCTATAATCATTTTTGTTGCAAATTAATTAGGCTTCAATTATGTATACGGTACTCTTTTACCTCCGACCAAAGGTTCTCGAGATATTAACAAAAAACAAAAAAAAGTTACCTGTTTTCGCTAAGTGCCGCTAGAGCTCGCCTCATATTCATGACGACTTTTGGTATATTCATCCCTAGGTACCTTTAAATAAGTGTGCGAAGTTTCAAAACTTTCGGATTTTTTAGGAGGTTGGGTCATTTTTTTAGGTTTTTTGACTGGACTAATACTCCCAGAGCTATTTAAACATGCTACTCAAAAACGGACTAATTCCTCTTAAAGTTCTGCAACGATTTTCCGGAAACTTACTGAATAGTAGATCATCGTAACCATTCACAAAATGTAGCTCTCCATTGCTTTTAGTTTGAACCAATACTGTAGGCATGCGATAAGTGGTGCAAACGAATTGTATATACAACCCCCGGATGTAAACACTACATTAAGAAATGTGGTGTAATATTCATTTATTCTATATAACATGGCTGTCATCAATCAACTCTCGATAAGAAGTGGAAGTGCACAAAATTTTTAATGGCTGAAGACACACAAAACTTTGTACGACATGACCAATTAAAATATCTAAATTTAGGAAATACGTCAAAATACGAGACATCGCAACTCGACATTGGCTACACAAGACGGAAGTTAGTGAAAACGTTGTCTATTTCCACGAAAAATAAAGAGAATGTTTAATCGATTTCGACGGTTAGGCCATCATCGTGCCATCATGATGGCCTAACCGTCGAAATCGATTCAACATTGTAACTCTTTATTTTTCGTGGAAATAGACAATGTTTTACACTAACTTCCATTTCGAAATGGGTTTCCACAACTTCGTGGCGAGTGATTTAGTTCGTAGGCTACACGATTATTAATCGGAATAGCACAACATCGAAATACAATATTTCGCATTTCGACTTATCAAAAGTTGAATTTAGGTACGTCGCGACTGCTTCAATTCGCCAGCTATTGCTTATAGATCTCTTATCAAGTTAATAATAAGACGTACCTAAGGGTAAATAAACAAATTTATAGCACTGTGAGCAAAGAATATTGGGTTACTTAACTGAGAAGTTGATGGAACTTGATCGCTCATAGTGTTACTGACCTGTTTCCAGTCAGCGTCTGCTGGGGGCCGGGCCAGAGCTTATGTCTGGTTTTCCCGGTCAGCACACGGAAAGGAGTAAGCTTTCACTCTAAGCTTCAAGTTTAGTTACCCCAAACCTTTAATAGTTGAGTACTTAGATGATAGTGTTGACACCAGGACCCAAATCGGAAAGTACACAAGTGCGGCCAATACCCAACTTGCGGCGAGCTATCCCTTTTTGAGTTTCATTCTATAACAAACACAGAAATACTAAACTAATTCTGCTTAAATACTTAGCGAAATATTCTGTACCAGTTTCGAAACAATGCATGCCCAAAATTGTTTCTAGTGAACACCGCTCCGTCACTTAATGGATCGGAGAAGCTCTTGTTGAACGTAGATCCCCGACCGTCTCTATCAGATCTGAACTGGTCCAATCACATAACAAGCGTCTAGATCTACAGCGCGCTCTATTAACTTTTCAACATTAGCGATTACCTACACTCCCTTCAGTGTTCGGTGTTCGACGTTGCGATACTTCCGATATATCGTGGTATCGATACTTCTCTTCCGATACCACCGATATTTTTATCGATACTTTGCATCCGATATTAAAGTGGAATCGATACTTTCTCCCGATATTATCGGAAGTATCGATACTTGGTGACCAATACCACCGATATTATCCTTGATTTTTTTTCTTTTTTCAATCTAATTTTCCCACCACAAATCCAGGAGACGACCAGCCTGCCCCAGGCCCTGAGAAGAGTTCAGAGTGAAGGTATCAAATGAAAAGTATCGATACCAGATTGGTATCAATAAGTATCGGATCTCCATAGTGATAAGATAAAAGCTGAAAGCAACCTGTTGACTTCGTTCCTAACATAGTAGATAGTAGTATATTATTATTCTGTGATTCCTAAGTGGTGAGTGCAGTGGTGCATATTTGCAAAAACAGCTTTTCCTGGGCAGCATCCCAGAGGACAAGTGTTTTTGAAGTGCGTTTTATTTTTTTTTTTTTATGTAAATTTTTTAATGAATCTGCTGTACCACCTTAATGTACCTACGAATTTTTTCTAACGTACAGTTTTTATAGTGTACACATATCTTCTGCATTTTTATGTACTTACCTAGGGGAATTTCTAATATAATAAATTATCATAAGATTTAAAATGTACGTGAATAATTATTGACAAATTTAAAGCGTCCCCCCCCCCTCCTGTTTGTACACGTAAAAAAAAGTATCGAAAGTATCGATACTTTTAAGCCGATATTGTAGAAGTATCGATACTTTTCTTTTGATAATATCGGATATCGATACTGCTAAAAAAATATCGAATCGTATCGAGTATTGATGCTTAGGTGGTATCGCAACGTCCCTTTCAGGACTCGATCTCCCACAACCAAAATCTAGTCCCTCGTGTTTTCTCACCTAGTGTATACGGTAAAACTGGAATATTAGGAAGTCATTAAGTACATGCACTTACGTCTGACTACCCTTACGAAAAATACATGATTCATTCATTCAGAGTACTATTATTTCAATTTCCATGCAAAAACACAACACACAAAAATATAAACTACACTAACGTGAGGGTAACATGTATGTGTGGCACTAACAGAAATTGAGCTGTGCAACGCACGGTCTACAAACCTACCGCAACGAAGACTTAGGTACCTACCTACCTATCTAGTTCAAGTTATACATTAGACAATTCAAACTACATACCTAAGCAAGGCGGAAATACGAATAAAAATTGTTGTGGCCACAGAATCACATACTTTCATAAACTTATTCACTTATTATCTTTCGTATATTTACAGAATATTCGCTAAGGACGTTCCTCCAGGTTGTATATCGGCCACCAATACCAAATCATATTTCACCGGACCAGACGGTGAACGGAAATTTAGGTTACAATACGCACTCATTGCAAAATTCGCACCGCTATTCGGCGCCGTATTGGGTTATTTCTGCAGATATGCATAGCATAATACGTCAAATTGATCTACGAAACGAGTAATAGAAAGTCTTTACCTTAATTTTCCGGATTGATTACGGTACTTAAATAGCAAAACTTCTTATCTTCTTATGTTGAATAAATTTCGAGAGTGATATAAATTCAAGATGAAGCAGCGAAACGAAACAGAGTGCATTCTCAAAAAACCGAGAGCTACAGTTCTAAAAAAAACATATGGGAAGGACTGAAGAAACAATGCAACTATTCAGTGGTGACATGTAACTGGAGTGCCTCATTTTCTTGCGGTCTTCTTTGGTAACCCGGATTCAATCGCCAATGGGTAGATAGATAGGCATGTACGTAGTTAATACGTACGAACCAGATTATGAATATTAATTAAGGTGGTTTAGTCATGAGAGATGGATTGGTCACCCTTCTAACACCATTCTTTATATATTTCGTCGCTTTAAATATTTAAAAAATAGTTTTTAATGGTAGGTAAAAAATACGAGCAGTCCGATTTTCAAAGTTTCAATATATATATATATATATATTTTTTTTCCCCCAACTTTCTACTTTTTTGTACACATATGTCCAATCTAGGGAAATATTTCGGGAGAGGGAGCGGAGTATAAACAAAGCAGTTTTTTTTTCTTTTTTTTCGATGAGGGTGAGACAACTAGTAGGATAATAATGGAGTGAGGCAGCGAAATAATAGATTTTCTATCACCTTTTGTGTCTAGAAGATATTATGCTCCGGATGACGAATAATTTGACATACCGATTATCATTACAGTAATTGGAATTGTAATCGCGATAACCTTTCTTCATAAGTAATTGGAATTAGTAATGGGTAATCGAATTACTTTTTTAACAACTCTGCCTGAGATCTACGTAAAAAATTATGTTTAGTGTTGGTAGGCTTGAGGTTTTCACCGTTGGGTTTCGGAGGGAGAGAATAAGTAGCTTCTCTTTTTAGTATAGTTTAATAGCTAAGCGCTTTCGCCCATAGGGCCTCGTCAGAGCTTTTTTATGAGTTAAAATCGTCATATCTGATAGGGGGACCCATCCTGTCGTTTCGGTAAGAAGTATACCTCGTCATTGAAGGCTGAGGAGGGGGAATTATCTTTTTTAAACGGTAAAATATACGCAATGAGAGCACTTCCAATAATTTCACTTACTTCACTTAATAAATTATTGGAAGTGCTCTCATTGCGTATTTTTTACCGTTTAAAAAAGATAATTCCCCCTCCTCAACCTTCAATGACGAGGTATACTTCTTACCGAAACGACAGGATGGGTCCCCCTATCAGATATGACGATTTTAACTCATAAAAAAGCTCTGACGAGGCCCTATGGGCGAAAGCGCTTAGCTATTAAACTATACTAAAAAGAGAAGCTACTTATTCTCTCCCTCCGAAACCCAACGGTAAAAAATTATGAAGAATGGAGTTGGTCCCAATTTTTATGCTCTATGCAAGGGGTGAGTAACCTTTCCGTGGGACACCCTGCATACGAGTAAATACACAAGCTTTCCAAAAAGAAAGATTGGGTTCGTTGGCCAACACTTTTTTAATACATCAAACTGGTCAAATTTCAAAACAAACTTTGGAAACATAACGTTAAGTAGTCAATCCATTAGTAAAAATTCAGATTAGTTGGACAGTCTGGTGGTATAGAATCTAGTCTGGACCAGTCTGGTGGTATAGAATCTAGAGGCAGCGCTGGAGGTGCTGGCGGTCGTTTAACAGAAAAGGTCCTTTGTTTTGAATCATAGAATATGATTTAGAACGACTTTATTTGCCTTGAAATTTTTAGTTAACAATTACTTTTCACTCCAATTTCTAAACAAAGCAACATAATATGATAGCTAATCAACGAAAATTCGCTCATACGATCATGCTGAATGACGAACTTTTTCTTCGAAAAGTTGCTGAAAGACCAATTTTATTTGCAAAAAGTCCAACACTATCTGCAAATGCTATACATTGCAATTCTGCATATACACACTGACTTTTAGAGAGAGCATAAATAACCGCAGTAATTCTCTTACCTTTGCACATTGGAGGCTTGATGGAGAGGATTATTCTAAATCCTTCTCGGGAAGAGTCGACACTCAAACCAAATAAGTAGGTACCTACCTACATACCTACCTAGTTCATCACTAATGTTGAGTCTTGAACGTTTTGTTTATGGCTCTAACCTTTGCAATGCAGTTTTACAGTTATGGCTCGTTCAAACTGGAAACCTTTTCAATCAACCTCATAAACTAACTTAGTTCTAGGTTAATGATTTTTTTCGGTTTTTTTGTTTTTTATATAATGGGAAGCCAATAATATATTTTATTAAATAACACGTAATCATACACAAACCGCTCCCCTCCCATTCTCGTAAGAATAAAAATTGAAGACCAGAAAAGTTACCACAGATCTGTGACCGTAGGGCAACCCGAAACACGGGCAGATCACTTTGTTGTTGAATAAAGTTGTTTCTCTGTATCATGTTTTACCGCTGGGTTTTTTGCTTGAAAATTGAACAAATTTCAGCGCGAGCCGACATATTTTCTATCGATTTTTACGTACACCAATTCGTTGCTAGGGTATTTAATAAAGAAGAAGTGACTATGAAACGTATTTCTACAGCACATGATGGCTTTGAAGATATTATTTTTGCATTTGAAACCACAATAATTTATAGTAATCAGACCCTCATTGTACCTTTCTATATCACACCAGGTATATCCACTCGTGACATTAGGAACTTCTTTGCAATGAATTTGATGGCATACAGTCCTAAAGCAGGAGTTTTTGAAGTTTTAATAGACTTGCAATAGGAGGCTATAGAGTTGTAAAAGGAGGCTCATTTGAATTGATCATCTACAGGCCTGCTGTGTACGATTGACAAAGTGAGGACTACGCAGATCAGCCAAGTGAGCTCGGTAGCTCATTTCTCTTCTAATAGACCTACGAGGCTAAAATTTGGTATGGAACCTCTATAGTTATGCTGTGTACGATTGACGAAATGAGACCACCCTGATCAGCTGTGTGATCTCGTGAGATCATTTCTCTCCTAATAGACCTAGTAGACTTAAATGTAGTATGGAGCATCTATAGGTATGCTGCGTACTAGTGATAAAGCGAGGGACCACCCAGATCAGCTGTGTGAGCTTGGTAGCTCATTTTTCTCCTAATAGACCTCAGAGGCTGAAATTTGGTATTGAGACTCTATAGGCCTGCTGTATGGGATTGACCTAGTGAGGACCCACACTGATCAGCTGAGTGAACTCGAGGGCTCATTTCTCTCTAATATACGAAGGAAGCTGAAATTTGGTTTTCAGCAACATTACTACGAGAGAAAACATGATACATGATTTTTATTTAATGGTTCCAACAGGAAATATACTCGTATATATACGGTTCCCTAATACCTTTCCTACTCAAAGCACTGTGTGGTGGGCAGATGAGCATAATTTACCACAGATAAGGGGAAATGCCAGCCAGAGGAGCGGATATTATTCTACTTGTGTGGTGTACCCACATCATCATGCGCCAAATTTAGCCACATACAGGAGCGTCTCCAGCCTGTGCCGAGTGGCGGCACAAACTAGCAATAAGAGCGGAAGTTAAGGGAATCACAGTCTAATTTTACTTACATAATTAGCAGTATCTTATTCATAATGTTCACTTTTTCATAGTAAGGAGGTACGCGTAGTTTAGTTGTGTTTTTGGGTTTTGTTTGGCCATTTTGATGATAATTAGGGACGTCTTAGATTAGGGTCTTATGATTAGAGTAATATAGGGAGGTTAAGGTTTGGGGAGGATAAGTTGGATAAATAGATCAGAATTATGTGTACAGTTCGGTGATCTAGATGCTTGCAAGCTCGCATCTCAAAAAAGAAAAAAAAATAAAAATATTCTAATCTCTTCAATCCAATCTCCAATCTCTTCAGTAAAATGTAGATTAGTTGGACAAATAGAATCACGTTTCACAATTTGCTTCAAAGGATGTGTACAATTAAAGCAAAATAAAAATGTAATTCTGAGTAATGTGTGGGTCAGCTTAGATTTTTCTCATACCGCAATATATTGTTCTGTCGGTTATTAGTAATAGGAAAACACAACAAATTGCTGTCGGAAAGCAGGTATATGGCAGGTATATATGACTTGCATGTCCAACTAATCTGTAATTTTACGAAGGGATTAACTACTTGATGTTATGTATTTCTGAGATGCGAACTTGAGAGCATCCAGACCACCAAACTATACACATCATTCTGACCTAAATGTCCAACTAATCTAAATTTTTACTACTTGATGTTATGTATTTTCGAGATGCGAGCATCCAGACCACCAAACTATACACAGCATCTGATCTATTTTGAGGTCAATCCCTTAGTAAAATACAGATTAGTTGGACATGCAGGTCATATACAGGATGATGCCCTCGCAGATGCAAAAAAAATTTGGGTGAAACTACATCAAAAACGTAGTAAAATGCCGCCAACTGCATATTTTTATCTCAATCCGTTCTCGAGATATGATTTATTAAAGATTTTTTCAGGAAAACCGAGTTTTTTTCTTTTTAAACTCAAATTTCTCCACTTTTCTTCATTCAATTTTAACTTTTGACCACATTTTCGGAATCAGCATTAAATTTACTATAAGAATAGTGTACTTGGGTTCTTAAAACGTACCATCCAAAGGCACTCACATCAGCTCAAACATTGACGATTTTGAAAAAAGAATATTTCTGAAAATCTCTAAAACTTTACTACTCTTCCAAAACGAATCCTGGAAGCTGGCAAATCTCATAAAAACTGCTTCGTCCAATACTCTTTCCAACGGTATAATCAAGGTTACTTTTATTTTGTTATTTAGTGGAGAAAATTATGTTTTAATGTTAAAAAATGTGGGTTTTTCTATGAAATTGTTGGTTTTCTCGAAAGATGACCCTCCATGAACCTACGAGTATGGGGTCGGTTTCTATGTATTTTTTCACGCTGTATCGAATGGTAACATTTGTAGATCTCTCCAACTCCGTTACAACCGAGTTTTACACTTAAAATCGCAAATGTTTAGTTTGTTTGTTACGATTAAATGTATGTGTGTTATGGGGTAAAACTAGTTAATTAAAGTGTGAAACTCGATTATAACGTAGTTGAGAGATCTGCAAGAGTTTCCATTCTTTCCAGCGAGAAAAAATACATAGAAACCGACCCCATACTCGTTGGTTCTTGGAGGGTCATCTTTCGAGAAAACCAACAATTTCATTGAAAAACCCACATTTTTTAACATTAAAACATTATTTTCTCCCCTAAATAACAAAATAAAAGTAAAATTGATAATACCGTTGTAAAGCGTATTACATCAAGCAGTTTTCATGAGATTTGCCAGTTCCCAGGATTCTTTTTAAGAGAGCAGTAAAGTTTTAAAGATTTTCAGAAATATTGTTTTTTCAAAATCGTCAATGTTTGAGCTGATGTGAGGGTCTTCGGATGGTACTTTTTAAGAACCAAAGTACACTATTCTTATAGGAAATTTAATGCTGATACCGAAAATGAGGTTGAAAGTTAAAATTAAATGAGGCAAAGTGGAGAAATCCGAGTTTAAAATGAAAAAACACAATTTTCCTGAAAAACCCTTTAAAAAATCATATCTCAAGTACGGATTGAGATAAAAATATGCGGTTGGCGGCATTTTACTCCATTTTTGATGTAGTTTCACCCAATTTTTTTTTGCATTTGCGAGGGAATCACCCTGTATATACCTGCTTTCAAGCAACAATTCGTTGTTTTCCTGTTACTATTAACCGACAGAACAATATATTGCAATATGAGAAAAATCTAAGCTGATCCACACATTTCTCAGAATTACCAAAAAAAGTTTGTCTTATGTTGTGGAATTTTCTTTCAGATGAAAAAAAAAAAAAAAATCTTTATACCAACCTTTTTCTGACGAATTATCATCATTGGGAGAATAGTCTTCATCATTCTTGTGAATAGTTGACTTGCGACCCCGATTCCCTGCAATCCATAGGTATTTGTGTAAATAGGTACCAAATTGCTACCTACTGATGCTAAAATAATGACAGTGGTATTTATGACAAACATAAATCTGAGTTGCGATTTAGATAAGGATCGAGAGAAGGAAACCAATAATTACTGGGATATAAATTCATTACTGTATGAAAATCAGAGGAACACAAAAAATAATTTACCACAGTGAGAATGTTGAAGACTGACTTGGTTTTTTGAGGAGGATTTTTATTTCTAGGTGTCCAGGTTTTCAAACATTGATAGTCAGCTAACCAAAGAGAAGGCAATTTGGAGTCCACTTTGTGGCCCACACAGTACATTTTTATGGCGGAGATTTCTTTTCATGAATGTTATCATCTCCATATGTACAGATACTTATCGCAGTTTTACTTGCTTCTCACATTACTAGACTGTGTCCTATCGCTCTCCCCGAGCAATTTACTCCTGCGATGAGTTCTCTATATGACTCCCGGGACAAGAAAGGGGGGGGGGGGGGGGGGGACAGATGCACCCGCGAGTGGCACAGGTGGGTATGGGCGCACAGGGAGCGTCACAGGGTCCCTGCACACGAACAGTGTGCACCACTAGTGGAGCTACATGATTTTTTTTTTGTTAATCAGAAGAATTTTTATCTGCGGTTTCTTCTGGTCTCCTGTCTGCGCCCTCACCTTTTTTCCTTAATGCCAGGTGAATGAAATCTTCAAATGTGCTGCATAAGTAAACAGTCTTCTAAGAAGACTGCACTATATTTACTAACTCAACTTACCTCAGGGAACGTTCAGTACAATCATAGTAGGTCGAGGAGAAGTTTAATGCCCACCCAGGCTGATGCCTTTTTTCTGCTACCCAGTCATTCACCTGCAACATTCAGCGGTCTTTAAACTAGAGTGAGGAACAAGCTGCCAACAAGGCGGGGCACGAGGAGGGCACAGGATGGCCAACGTAAGAGAGCAAAATTCCGTTTTTATTTCAAAATCCGCGCTTTTTCAAACATTTTCTTTAAAAATTACCGTGCGCTGAGTGTAAACATGTAAGCTGCATAGGTAAACAGTCCTCTCATCGACCTACTATAATAAATTGGACTCAACGTTCCCTAAAGGTGGAATTTCCCTGACGCGGCTGCGGCCGGCGGCGCGCGATTTTGTCATGTAGATACTCAGCCGCCGGCCGCGCCGTGCTGTGAAAGAGAGTTTTCTCAGAGAGGCGCGGCCGCGGCGGCGGCCAGCGGCCGCATACCTAGGCTACAGTTTCGATTTCGATCATGTCGAATATTTTTGTGGCCCTTTTATTGGCATAGAAGGGCGAAGAGGAGGAATTATTGTTGATGAGAAAGGAGCCTCACGCACCCATGTTTTCAACTCGAACAGAATAGGGCTTTTTCAAAATTCTCGTCAACTGCCACCTGATAGATGATGAACAACGTTTCAGATCTTTCTTTCGGCTGCACTTCAAACATTTTATGAGCATGAAGCTAAAAAAATTATTTTACAAAGCAATGTTCATTCCTTGTTGGTTTAAGGTGTAGTGGCATGGGATTCAACATTTGAATCAAAATTAAATCCCCTAGCAATCACTCAGAAAAGCCTAATTAAAAGTTTGCTTAAAAAACCGATCAGATTCCCGAATTCGTCAATTTTCAAGGAGTTCGCAGTGCTAGAT
Organism: Adelphocoris suturalis; assembly: GCA_030762985.1. Lineage (NCBI taxonomy): Eukaryota > Metazoa > Arthropoda > Insecta > Hemiptera > Miridae > Adelphocoris > Adelphocoris suturalis. Next base: position 6,740,057 of record CM061040.1, on the reverse strand, counting down.
TTAAGAAAAATTGCAGAAAAAACTACTTTGATATTTATTTATAAGGAGTTCTGTAGTGGTAAGCTCAAAAGGAACCTCAGTATTACGAGGGCAGCTGATGAGATCACCCTGCTTACGCCGAGAATGAACACTGCTATGGGACAGAGGTTGTATTCATTTTGGGGGGGTCTCTCGTTTTAATTCTCTCCCATCCTCCTTGAAGGGGAAACAGGTTTCGCTACTTGTTTTTAAAAATGAATTGACAAAGTATTCCATTTCAACCCTACAAGTATGCCTTTAGGAATTTCGAATCATGTATTCGACCGATTTCATTGAAGAACAATTTCGTTTCTGTGGTAGATTTTCAATGTATTTATGTTTTTCGTCAATATCCCGGTAAATTTTGATGGTCATTTTATTTTATATTTTTTGCAGCCCACCGAGGCTATATAAGCTTGATTCCCCCACCGTTCGAGTCAGTCTCGTTGCTCCGCTCGTACGCTACGTATCTCCGTTCCGTTTTCCTTATTCAAACTTGTGTTCCGTCGGTTCCAAATAAAGAAAGTACTTTTTAAAAACTCTTTTCTCTCGGCACCCGACGTAACTGGTGCAGTTGCTGTAGGACACACCGATTCTCGGATTTTCTCGGACTATTCGGAAATCTCTGTTTCAACAGTTAAGGTGTGTCGAAGAACCCCGCGCTCAACAGAACCGGAGTGCACACGGATACGGCAAAGACTTCTACGGTCTACGGGATACGGACAACGGACTCCTGAAGAAGATGTTGAGGCTGTAAGTAACTTCAATCTACAATTTTTCATCAGTTCAGCTCACATCTCTTCAGTTAGGTTAAACATCGACTGGATACCGTTGTGTTGAGGTAAATACAAAAGAATATTGTATTTCCTCCTCCCCAGCGATCAAAGTAGATTTAAAAGACCACACCCTGGTCTTAGGTTAAACATTGACTGGATACCGTCGTGTTGAGGTAAATACAAAGGAATGTTGTATTTCCTCCTCCCCAGCGATCAACGTAGATTTAAAAGACCGCACCCTTGTCTCTCCAATTTAAAGGCCGTACCCTGGTCATTTACAAGAATTATTCTTAAGGACCGTACCCTGGTCAATTCAACTGTTTTCTAAAGACCGCACCCTGGTCTCATCAATTTAAAATATTCGAAGACCGTACCCTGGTCAAATAAATAATTTTTAAAGACCGTACCCTGGTCGAATAAATAACATCTAAGGACCGTACCCTGGTCAAATAAATCAATTTTAAGGACCGTACCCTAGTTCCCAAATATAATTATTTTAAACTGTCAGAGTACCTACTGAATACTCGTACTCTACTCTAAGAACTTCATTAATCAACTTTAATCAAAACTCTGAAAAATTCCTAAGGTCAAGGAACCAAAACCCCTAGCCAGCTTTTGGGATTGGAGTAGTTTACGCAGACTCCACAGAAGCATGGACCTAGGCGATATCCCACTACCACCTGGACCAGCACCTCCGGTTAATGCAGCTGCTCTACTGCAAAGAGCATTAAACCCGATTCCTGAGGAACCTCCAAGAATTCCGATTTTATCTCAACCAGATCCGATTCCGGTAGCACCTCTACCTGAACCTCAACAGCCGCCCCAACAGCCTCCAGAATTCCGTAGGGAATATAATAGATTAATTCCCGAATTCAACGGAGAAATTAATACTAGCAAAATTCCTAAAACAATGTGACAAGATATATTTAAGGTTTTATAATCATGTTGATTAGTTTGTGAAGTTCCTTTCCGTTTCATTTTTTGTTTCTTAATTTCGCATCAGTTTATATATATATATATATATAACAAGGTGTTAAGAAAAAGTGGTCGAGAACTCAACATATTGTTAGTTATACATACATACATATATATATATATATATATATATATATATATATATATATATATATATACATACAATCAGGCTGGGTTATTTCGACCACTGAGTTAAATTTAAGATGTTTCGGGTTTCTTGAGGTCTAAAAGTCTATATTTCGAAACGTCGGCCTGAAATATAGACTTTTCATTGATCAACCCTCAAGAAACCCGAAACATCTTATATATACATATGTATGTCATTCCAAACGATAACTCTCCTGAGAATTGGAATGAAATTCCCGTTCTTGCATAAAAAAAAAATCAAGCTTTCCAAACAAAAGGATGAGTTCCTTGGACAACAATTTTTGAGTACATTAAATTGCTAAAATCACCACAATCCCAGTAATGCAGCATGATTGTATGAGCGAATTTTCATAAATTACCGTATGGTATAATGTTAGATTGTTTTGAAATTTCAGCTTTTTGGATGCAAAGAAATAGTTAACTATTTATTTTATGGCATAAAATTTATTCTAAATAATAATCTGGTATTCAACATTCATTTTTGAATTTTAGCTTTTTATGCAGCTTTTAACGATTCTTGTAGCAAATTTTGATGAAATTTAAGTACATTTTTCAGCATAATTTTGTACATACATTTTTGAATGTTCTATTTTATAATTGATGAACTTTATTTGAGTAATATTCTGCAAAAAATATATTTAACTATTTTTAGCTGTTTTAAGCCATTTTTAGTGACTTTTTTGAAATTTGACCAATTTAATGTGCTCAAAAAGTGCTGGCCAACGAACTAATCCTTTTGTTTGGAAAGCTTGATTTTTTGGCACAAGAACGGAATTTTTATATCAATCCTAAGTAAGGAGAGTAATCGTCTGGAATGATATATATATATATATATATATATATACAAATCGTTAATTTATAATTTTTAGCAGAGTTTCATTAAAATATTTTTGTCCACAATTGTGCAGAAAAACGCACGTAAATTTCATAAATATTTGCTGAAAAATCTATAAAAACCTGAAAAAACCTAAAAATTCAATATTTTAATTGCCAACTATTATTTGGAACAAGTGTTTTGGCCATAAAATTGGTAGTTAACGATTCCTTTTTACTTGAAGTCCTGAATTTTCTAAACAATTTAACATAATATGGTACGATAATTTACGAAAATTCGCTCAAACGATCATGCTGCATAACAGGAACTTTTTAGGTTTTTATCGATTTTGAAGTAATAACTATCTCTTTACACAGCACAATAGTCACATATCTATGTTTAGCCGATTATGATATTTAAAACCGAGAAGTAGTCGCGATTACGTAAAAGGGACCTCATCCTACCCAACCCCCTCTCTCATGTCAAATTGACAGGAGGGTCGGGTAAGTTAAGGTCTTAATGATACAAGAAAAAAGTGTTTGTTTGAAAAAATAAGACCGTATTGCACTGATGCAACTAGAGGAATTGAGACATTGAAAACAATGATGATGGAGAAGTCATGATGTACCAAGTGGACTCTGAAGGTGAGGTTTCTGAAGAAGAACACGCCACTCCACCACCACCAAAGAGACGCAGCAATCGTCCAAAATAGTGTTTTAAATATGATAATATTAATGTTATGATGTGATACTTACTATTGTTGTAACACAACTTGAATTATGTATTGTTCTCTTGAAAATAGTTACAAGTTGCGCTTTTTTCATTTTATTGTTTGGAGAATGTTCGATTTTGTGTGATTTTTCATCAGGATACAGATTTGTATCACACATACAAAATTATCTGTAGTGATGGCAATAAGCCCATGGTAGGCCCCTTTTCCTAGGACGGGTCACATATCATATAATAATCCTTAACCTCAATAAATATATAGATGTTGTAGAGAAAAAGAAATTCGATCAAAAAAATCACTTGGGTTATCACAAACGTCTTTTTCGTATTCATAATGACTCTTTATTACTGGTTGTTTTCAGGAGTGGGGAAGCACTAGATATTAGATTTATCGGCAAAAAGAATAAATAATGTTCAATGGAACTTTTTTCAAACCAGATAATATCCTAATATAACTAGATAATTATCACAGAAACAAATATAAAGAAATATAGCTTTTATTGAAGAACAAATATTGCACTTACTAAGAAGTTTTTCTAAAACTTGTTTAAATATAGATGCTAAACCAAAGTTTTGCTGTTAATGTTATAAATACCGATATTTTGAGAAAAAAAATTATATAAGGGCCAATATGATACTGGTATCGATATTATTCAACAATATCAATATCGATACTGATATAGGTATTTCTCTTCTGATATCCCATCATCGACTGAAAACTGCTTAATATAACTGCTTAAGATAGGAATGAGTTGACCTATCAACAGGCTCCTGTTGATACCATATACACCATCCACTGTTGAACTGACGGTTCTAAAATTGATAGGGATTCTGAACTATCCTCTGGCGCTGGAGTTTTCATACTCAGCCTACAAGTTGCAGACTTTTATAGCTTCGAAAAACACGCAACTGTATTTCAAACTGAAATTTATGCTATCAATAAGTGCTTGGTCACCCTAACGAAACCATAACACTTATTTTTAAAAATCCATAGTTTTAACAATAGTTATGCTAGCTTCAAAGCACTCCTAAACCCCCTCACAACCTCTAAACTAAATTAAACTGGTTTGGGAAACGAAGAAATCCTTGAACAATCCATTTCTTAACAACAATAAAACAATCATAAAATAGATTCCAGGTCATGAAAATCATGAAGGAAATATTAATGCAGACTGTTTGGTACGGGCAAGCTCAAGACAACAGTTCTTGAGTCCCTCCCCAGCCATATGCATTTCCAAAAACATCTATAAATCAAAAATTAAAACATGGATCACACAGGAAATAAACCTTCTCTGGAGTAGAGAAACGGCCAAGTATAGACAAACTAGAATGCTTGTCGCATCCTTCAATACTTACTAAACAAGAATATTAGCTTTTAAATAGAAGCAGAAATTCAATTAGAACTATGATAGGGATCCTTACTGGATGATAAATATAGATGACAACATTTCACCTATGTGCCCTTGTGTTACGCTCCAGGAAAATAACTCTCACAGTCGAAGAGGTATGGTCACCCTGTCCTCATGGCTCTGATCGTTAGAGTGTCGCAACTTCGGGAAATTAATAATAATTTCTCGTAGTTGTGACGACGCGAGTTCGAACTCCTGACGAGGTATCGAATATTTTTGGGACTTTACAGTATAAGGAGGAGGGTATTAAATCACTCCTAGGGAAGCCTGATCAATACAAACTGTCCTCAAGCAAGCTTGTTTGTAAGATCACCAGCTCTGGACTCAAAATTGTAGTCCCCCACTTCCCTGCGACACCTCGTCCTAGAGCTTCACCATGATCTCCCTCAGGCGGGCCACGGAGGTATCCACACCACCCTCAGTAGGATTGCGCCAGGACGTCACCAACTATGTCAAGTCCTGCCATCCATGTGCTCAGCGAAAGTATTATGGGCGAAAAACTGCACCACTGGGGAAATTATCAGAGCCTTCTGGTTGTTTTGAACAACTCAGTGCTGACATTGTGGGCCCACTCCCTCTAACACATAGGGGTAACAAATACATTTTAAGCGTTCTGGACCAGTTTTCTAGACATATTGAGTTTTACCCATTGACAAGTCAATCCTCTGAAGCAGTGGCTCAGGCTTTGCTTCAGCATTTTAGCCCGTTACAGTGGCACAGTCGAAATAGAGATCCATATTTTCACGAGTCAAACTTGTAGTTTTGTGAACCCTGTTCCCAACTTTGATGTTTGGTGTATGCTGTTAATTCATTCGGGCATCACATCTTTGAACGTGCTTCTCTTTGAAACATTGAGTGGAAGAGATTAAAAAACTTTGCTGATCTAAGCAGAAGTTTGCTTGTGATGACTCCAACCCGGGGTAACGAGCGGAATCCTCTTTTAAATTAGAGGAGCCTCTACATGAGAAAGAGTATAAGCCATTATAGTGCCTGAAACTCTTTTTCAATGGAAAACCCGTGAAGTGAGTGAGTGAAATGTTTATTTATACTGAAAATAATAAACAGCAGACCCATTGTCAACGTTTGAATGCATCACTTCATTGATTATCCTGAGGAGGCTTGCTGGGTATCCCAACTATAATTGAAAAGGATTTTGATTAACTGTACACCCTGAGTACAGCTGACTTTATTTTCCGTTCTCCATCCGCATGGGAAATATTAATTTACGAGGATTAGGAAGTCGAGTCCACATTACAGTCCACGAAAATTATAGTTGTTAGTATTCGTCGTGAAAAATACTAAAATTTATTACTTGTCAACAGTTGACAAACTTGTATTACCTTTTCCAATTTCCTTGCGATTTGGATGTCTAGCTACGATTAAGGTCTTCTTTCTTTTGCCCTTCTGTTGGTCTTGTCCAGCATCCTTTAGAGTTGGTTCCTCAGTACTTTCTTGTTGAGTGCTTTGGTTGGAGAGTCCGTCAGAGTCGGCAGAACTTTCTATATTTCCTGCGTGCCAGAAGGAGAGACACAAGCAGTTGAGATTATTCAAAAGTACTAAAATATCTCAGAGCTGTTTCTACCGTAAGGTTTTATCTAATCAACCAACTCCAGTGCATCTTTCAGAAAATCTTGACCACGCCACCATCTTGATTTTTTTTTTAATTTGATAGGCCGATGGCATCGATATTGTTGGGAAAAGTCTCAAAACTATGTGTGAAGCATTTTCTTGTTTAAAATCTGCGGCGGCACAGTGGGACTTGTGAGACACGAGGACCAGGACCAGCCCCAGTGGATGCCTCTTGACGTTATAGATAGAGATGGATGTAGCTTTGAGAGAGTTGAAGCGTTTGTTTATCTGGGGTGGCTCATAACTGCCAATTACACATTTGTGGAAGGATTGTGGCAGCAAACAAATGTTATTTCAGGCTCATAATGCACCTCAAGAATAGATTGCTATCCCATCGCGCAAAACCCTGGTCAGGCCAGTTCTCATATATGGCTCTGAAAGTTTATCATAGTCTGGCACATTAAAATAAACTATTCCTGTTTGAGAAGTTGGAACTTTGAAGGGATTTTCGACCATCAGTCCTCCAATGGCGTATACACAGATGCTCAAGTAATGGAGATCTATGAAGATTGGGATACAGTTTGCCATATTAAAATTAGCTGGCTCTACTGTGTAGGACACAAAGCACGGATGAGGGCGGATTCTGCATCCAGAAACCACCTGATGGAAACAATATTCACCAAGAGGAGGCAAGGATACACACTGGGCTGCTGACGCTACGCTGCATAGGGCAGATAGTGTGATCACAAATGATCAAACACTGATTGGAGTCAGAGAATAGAGTGCAGCAGCACAGAAATGAGAGGACTGGCGAAAACTGGACTAGTCGTAGCTCCCACGTGGGGGATATAGTGTCAAGAAAGAAGAAGGGAACGTCTAGGCGAGTCGCACAAGTGAGTATGTTCTACAACTGACTGTTTACTTGCACTTCGACGAAAAAATTTTTCTTTCAATTTTCGGACTTGACTGCTTTTCTACGGCTAATCAAAATCTTGTATTCCTTACACTTAAGACTCGTTTTTAAAAGTGTTATTATTTTTTCCCCGCAAAGAACACAGAATTATGAATAAACTCTGGTACATTTCATAAAATTTGAACCTTAACCGTCGTAGCAAAAACACTGCTTATAAACATGATCACATATTTCAATTAGTAAAATTGGAAAATCAGGACCTCATTCTATCTTCATCACAATATTTGTACAAAACAATTGAGGAGCTGACATGGAAAAGCAGTTAAGTCCAAAAATCAAATTTCATAGGAACTCCCTCTGAACTCTTATCAGATTTGTTGGACATAATCTCTTCTCCATTTAAAGGTCACACATTTATTCACGGTGCGATCTGGAAAGGACGGGAGGACCAAAGGCTTTTCCCATGCCGTTGGCGTGACTGTTTACTTGCACTTCGACGAAAAAAATTTTCTTTCAATTTTTGGACTTGACTGCTTTTCTATGTCAGCTCCTCAATTATTGTCGAATTTTAATCTGCCGACATCCACGGGAAAAAACTTTTGAAGGAACATTTTGAAGGCTGTAGAGAAAAAAACATTTCAAGAGTAATGTTTGAAAAAACTCGCTCCGCACCTTGACCCCGATAGGGGGGGTTTCACCACGCTGGACCCCCCCAGTTGCTTTCCGCTTTGAGCCTTTGGCTAAAATTCTAAAACATAGAACACGCTTTCTTCCCGCTAATTCGTAAATGAAAATAAATTTATTTATTTATTTACTAGCCGCTCCGGCTCGCTTCGCTCGCCTCCACACAGACAGACAGAGTTTCATTCTTATAAACTAGCCGCTCCGGCTCGCTTCGCTCGGCCCCACGTCCAGCCTCGGAACGTGTGGCTGTGTACATGCGATGTATTACAATTGAAACAAGTAGAGGATGTTGCTCGCTTCGCTCACATACGGTAAATCCCTGAAGGTAGGTTTAACGTGTGTAGGGGATGTAGCTCCCTAAGGGTAGGTTTAAAGTGTGTTGGGGATGTTGCTCGCTTCACTCGCAAACAGTAGATCCCGAAGGGTAGGTTTAACGTGTGTAGATGTTGCTCGCTTCGCTCGCTCGGTATGGCTGTATATGTGTAGGAAAACACTCGTTGAAATCCGATGTATGTAGAGGATGTTGCTCGCTTCGCTCGCTCGGTATGGCTGCATCTGTATAGGAAAAACCCTGGACCCCCCCATAGGTTGCTCGCTTCGCTCGAGAGGTGTGGCTGTATAGATGCGATGGTATTTTGCTGTCGAGTGGGACTTGTTGAAAGATTGGAAACGGTAGATCCCTAAGGGTAGGTTTAACGTCTGTAGAGGATGCTGGTCGCTTCGCTCGCTTGAGGAAGTTATGCTGCCCACCCAACTTGGCAGACTTTTTTTCTGTTGGAAATTCTTACAGACAAATTAAATCTTATAAAACTAAGTGGAACCACAAAAAGTTTATTAAGGGATGTTGCTCGCTTTGCTCGCAAGGTATAGCTGTACTGTATATTTATGCGTAGGAAAAAACCGTATTTATTCCGTTGAAATGTCTCTCAAACGGAAAAGTTCCATCCTTCAACGCGCGCGTGCGTAGGTCTGCTCGCAACATTGTGAAACGGCGGCGGGCTCAATTAACTTCTCATTTTAATCGCGTCGCCTCGGTTCCCCTCGCATTTTGACCAACTTCCCGTCACTTTCAATATCCAATTTCAGATTCAGATTCGGCTGACTCAAACCTGTATTTTGCCCGCGAAAAACGTACCTTTATGGGGTACATTTTAATCAGAAAAAACCAAGTTTTTGTCGGACTTTTCGAGAAAACGGGTCGCTACTCTTTAATTTTTTGACGCATTTCCCGATACTTTTTTCGCGATCCGATCGCGCCGTTGTCTTCCTCGTAGAAAAACCTACGAAGCCAGTATTTTTCCAGAATTTTCGACGGCCGTTTAGAGGGGTAGGGGAAGCGGGGAAGTGGAAAAAGCTCGCATTAAAACTTGCTTCTACCCCCTCCCGCCATACAGCCCATGGTTCGGGTGGGATTAGAAAATTTTTAATTCGCTTATAGGTACACCCTATCAGAAAATCCCAAGAAGATCCCCCCACTCGCAGACTCCCCCCACTCAGCCGTTTGGCCGTACATGGACACGACAGAGAAACAGACGGAGTTTCATTCTTATAAATAGTATAGATAATAGAGATTTATTCATATTAAATGTGAAAATTTGACAAAATCAACAAACATTTCTGTTTTTTTTTTCTCAAAGAACCTACCTGATTTGTTAATCCGTTTGAAATCGAGCCCTACAAAATTGAAACCCAAAGAGTAAAAGCTGACATGATGACACATTGTTTTCTCTAAATAATTCCACGACTAACTTCAATTCTATATTTCCTGCACCCAATAACAAAAAGAACATGTAAACCACAAAGTTAAAATTCGAAATCCCAAAGAATCCTGTATACAAAGGTCTACTTGAATGGTTGGCGCCTGACTTATTAAAAAAAAAAAAAAACACTGGTGCGCGCAGCGTGAAGTAAAACATGCAGAGAAAAATTCCTAAGACCAGGCGCATGCATCACTCCGTATGCCCCACCACTTGGACCTTATCAACTTAAACGAGAATATTGAGACGGATCGATTTTTTTTCCGGGTTCTGACCAAGCAAATTTACAAGGCAGATTGCCTACTAGAAATACCTCACAATTTTAAATTGCAGTTGGTTAGGTACCTACCTCGAATTCCTTATTCAGAACGATCCCAGATGCCCATCATTATTCCAGAATGTATTGCATTGTATTATCTACATCGATTTTCAAGAGAAGATTTAATTTTTGGGGCTCAAGAACGAATTTCAAAATCATGCGTAGGTACTTAGATTGTTACTCCTGATAACAAATATTAAAAAACATTCAAACATTCTAAACAGCTCTTATTTCATCTTAACTAGTGTAAAATGTTGGTGGCTCGTTGTTCGTGTAGTTATGTTTTACCCTACACACAGTATTAAAAATCCAAATTTCATCCTCAGTTCTATGGAATTGGTAACTACTACACGGACAAATCAAAAGATCGAAAATGCACCAACCAGTTGGACACGTAATCCGTTCATCATGATCACTTACTGAAAACTAGTACTTGTAGCCATTCTATAATAATCAATATAGATGAAATTTTCTGGCTGAATCACAGCAATGGCATCAGGGGCGTAGCCTCTGGGGCTTTGGGAGTAGCGTCCTTCACTTTTTACACAAATCCTCCATGTATCTATCTGTAAGCCTTCCATTATTGATTAATTGCGTAACGGAGAAAAAAAAATTAATGCATGTTTGAAAATGCATGCTTCAATCTACTGATCCATGGTATGACTGGATAGCATATCATTAGATGCACAGAGGTGGAGGAGCCTGCATCTCATTCGGAATCGGAGTTAAGTTGCGAATCTCAAAAGCAGACTAACTGAAAATATCTAAAGATGCTTTAGATTTACCACAAAAATAGCGACATTGGCAAACCCTGCAACTGCACCAGCATGGTGCAAGGTGTTGGGTGGGCATGTTTTGCTCCCAACTGCCACCGAATATCGTGGTCATGAGTACACAAAGCATTTTAAAATAAAAAATTATGATAGACACCTGTATAGTGATCAACAGGTTGTAATTTTTGGAATAAGATATTTCCATATTGCTTCCTCACCGCTTTGTGTTCATGAATGGAGTCGAAAAAATTTTTGCCCTCCAAAATCGAAATTTCCACTTGCTTTCTTGCTTTCAGAGCTTACTGATCAATTTTGGTTCCGTGTCTGCCTGTCTGTCTGTGGTGAATCCTTGTCACGCCCAAAACTATACCAAGTTTCAGTCCAATTCATATGAAATTTTCAGGGATTGTGCGGGTTGGCTCCTAGACAGTCCCCTTAATTTTCAATGTCGTCGAATCAACAGTGCCTACCCCATGCGCACGCACAAACATGAAATTCTTATGACGCCAATTTCTCATCATCTGTTGATCCGATTTTGTTCAAACTCAGTAGGTTTTTTTGGTAAGTACCTACCTATATATGTTCTAGAAAAATGCCCTATAAATTTGGTCGAGTTTGGTAGAGTAACAACCATTGCGCATACCTGAAACTAATATCGATTGACACAGGCAAAACTCCGAGTCTAATGAAAGATTTTGGGAAATTTTTTAGAGATTGTGCGGGATAGCTTCTAGAGAGCCCCCTATAACTTTAATTTTCATCACATAAATAGCAGTCTATGGGCATGCGCAATCGTTAATTCATTATATTATTTTACATCACAAATTCGAAATAAAAGTTTACAACAAATTTCTTCATGGAAATCCGTTTTGTGCTATTCTGAAACGATTTCTCGATTTTAACGTGTTACAATTTTTTTTTTTTTTTTTTTTTTGAAATCTCCTCTCAAAGACGGAGGGGGCACGCTATTAAGAAAAATAAACGAAAAAACTAAATTAAAAAGCGGGGAGGACGCCCAGATTAACCCGCCGCCGGCCCAAGGGCAGGCCCAAACACACACATATACACACTTTTTTTCCACAAAACACCCCTCAAAGGCGAAGGGGGCACCACCATTAAATTGAAAAATAAGCAAATAAAATAAAAAAGTGGGGAGGACGCCCAGGTTTACCCGACGCCGGCTCTAGGGATAAGGGAAGTTGCGGGACGAGGAGGATGAATGGGATGCAGGAAGTGCCCCTATAAAATTACCACCAGTTCAAGTAAGAACCCCTCAGGACACCGGTTGTGATACCATGGAGTACTCCTGCCGAGATGCCCAACTCGAGTAACTCCGTTACTCCGCGCTTTTCCCGCACCAAACCCCGCGCCATGACCCGGTCGCAGCCATGACCTTGATTTTATTAGGTGCCACTCCTTTTAGCTCGAATATCGCTTGTCACAGATCATTTCTATCATATTTACTTTTCTTAGCCCGCCAGGTCTGCTCCGCTCCATGCCACTGACAACTTGGACATCCAGGATAATGGCAGACCCATCGGGCCTGACAGCAACAATATCCGGCTTCTTGCCCCGGTCACTCGGCATGTGATATAGTCTCTCTCTCAACAGCCCAACCACTGGATGACAAAGCGCCTGCTATCTGCTTGGCAACCGCATCGTGTCGGAGAATGGGGCCACCGTGAGTACAAGGACACTGCTGCACCACATGATACAGATTCTCATTTTCACCCCAACATTCAAGGCAAAGGGTATCCACTGACCCTCGGCTACTCCGTGAACACCTCACATAGGTGGCTAATGTGGCCACTCGGATGGCAAGAAAATGGTGGTAGTTGCGGGCCCCAATGCCTTCTGAAGCCCATTCCACCCACTGAGAAGAGATAGGGGATTCAGAGCACTGTCGGAGTTCTTTACCAACTACTGACTCATGTACCACAGCAGCAAACTCAGCAGATGAGCTGGGTTTGGGAGCAGTTGGTGTTGCTCGGTCACACCACAACAACTGCTGCTTGACAAAGTCAAAGTCAGCAGCTGTGCGGGCGACCTTCCAGCTCGAGCCCCTAAGGGCAAGCAGGCGCTGGCGGCGCAAAGATGGGGTGCTGGCTGAGAGAGAGACAATACCGAGCCCACCGGCCTTGACCGGTGCATGGACATAGGCACTTGGGACACCAGGTGGAAAGCCTAGCCAAGAGCGCATAGCAGAGCGAACTTCACGATCTAACTGTAGTAGCCTCCCCGCAGTAAGCCTACAAAGACTAGCCCATAGGTCAGCTTTTTTTACGTGGGAAGGAGGCGCAGCTTCTGTTGTGGCTTCAATGGAGCCTTGGTGATACGAGCTAGTGCTCCACCAAGGTCCACACGGCTTGTGGCAATGGTGGCTACACCCATGAAGTTAACTCCAAAGTACCGCCAAACCTCCAGCAAGGATCGGGTGGGGATGGGTGACTGTCCTATGACAAAACACTCCTCATCCACCACCTTAATCTGGTGCTAGCGATCCGACGGGACCAAGGAGACTGACCCACACTTATCTGGGTTAACCACCAAACAACACCTGGCTAGCTGCTCAGCATAGGCATTGAGGGCGATCTGCAAGCCCTCACAGGTTTTGGCAACTAGGATTGCTTCATCGGCAAAAGCCAGTGCACCTACTCACACCACCGGGGCAAGATCGAACCCTATTTCAACTGGCAGCTTAGCCAAGGCCGTGTCCCTGACTAGGTAAAGAGGAGTGGCAACAGAGGATCCCCCTGGCGTACCTCACGCCCAATGACAACATCCGCTGACATCTCGCCTCGTGCCTCGAGGACTGTCAGGCCTTCGTGGTACAGGTAGGAGACATACTCAATTAAACGAGTAGGTGCCCCAACACCACAAAGACAATCGGTCAGGGCATAATAAGTTTTTGACACGGCACCTATGTGCCTCGTCGTGAAGCACTGGTGTGCACATGATAAGGAATCCCTGGTGGAAGCTGGGGGTACCACAGGCTCACCAGGGTTGTGGCTGGGAGCACTCAAGAGTGGCTCCCAATAGTCCACAAACTCCTGGAGAGGGGGCAAAACTTGCTCATCCCATCTTCATAGTAGCTATAGGTCCTCCCTGCAGAGAGCTGAAACCGAATTTTACAGTAGGAAACTTTTGTCCTCCATTAACATGCAAAAATCAGCTTGGGAAATTATAAATGAGGGAAATGGTACAACAAGCTGTGCCCCTAGTGACCTGAGCCCTCAATTATTTGTGGATTTCTTCTCATCATCGGTGGCTGAGATTGTATGAGGGGTATACCATCCGTAAGGACTGACGCTTTGGAAGTCCTGAAAAGTAAAATCTCGAGATGTAATATTTCTTTTTTCTTGTCTCCAACGACCGAGGGGGAAATCTTGAATATCATGGACCGTATGAATAACACAGCTTTGCAAGATTACTATGGTTTGTCAGCTAAGTTTTTGAAGAGGGTAAAGACACAGATAGCGCCGTACATTTCCAATTTATCTAACAAAATTTTTTCTAATGGATGCTTTCCAGTGAGTTTAAAAATAAGTAAGGTAACTCCAGTGCCGAAGGTGAGTAAGGCTGAAAAACTCAGACCACACGCTCAAGTTCCAACTCTGGGTAAGATTGTGGAGGCTGGCTGCTCGTATTCGGGATTTCTTTGAGGGTAATCATCTTTTGAGCAGTTCTCAGCATGGTTTTAGGCGCCGGAGGTCAACAGTAAAACAGTAACCATGATGATCAAGATTATGAAAAAGTAACTGCTGCATTAGTGCATAGGGCTACATGTAGAAATGAGTTTGTCTGACCAAAGCAGGGCTTTTGATTTAGTACCACACAACATTTTGATCGAGAAGCTTGAGTATTATGGAATAAGAGGGTTGCCACTGCAATTAATTACTTCATACCTATCAGAAAAGAAACAGTGTGTTTTTTTGAATGGTTCTGGATCATCAATTGAACCAGTGCAACAGGGAGATCCCCAGGACTCAATACTGGGACCACTATTATTCGTTATTTTTATAAATGACCCCAGCTACTATGTTGGAGACAATTGTTTCGTTTATGCTGGCAACTCAACTTTTCTCACAAGTGACCATGATCGATTCGGTGCTTCCTACATTTCCGCCAAGAAGGAGATGTTGGCGGAAGAGTGGTTTAATACTAATAAACTGAAACTTACTCCTGGTAAAACCCAACATTTATCCATTTCTAATTCCAATGCTTTAAGTAGCGAGAATTCTATGAAATTACTTGGCTTTTTTATTGATAGCAAAGTTAGATGGTCCGCTCATATTGATTATGTTCATGGAAAATTATCGAAAGCTCTCTACCTGTTGCGGAGACTTTCAAAAACCCTTTCGCGTGAGGTACTTGTAATGGCTTACCATGGACTATTTGGTTCGGTCACGTCATATGGCATAATATTGTGGGGGGCCTCTCCTGGAGCAGGACGTTTATTTCTGCTACAAAAAAGAGCTGTAAGGATTATTGCTGGAGTGGATTATAAGAAACACGCAAGACCTTTGTTTAGAAAACTTGGCATCCTCACAGTTCATGGCCTCTACATACTGACAGCTCTGAACAGCATACACAAGAACTCCAGCTCTATTACCAAAAGAGGTGATGTGCATGACTACAAGACCCGTCGGAGCTCAAACGGTCAACATCTCAGTGTGTCTTACCGTTTTGTCTCGCACTGTATCTTATCGCATCGTATCGTGCTGTTCTGATCAAAAGTTCGTGAGTTCTAGACCCACCAATTAGTCACCTCTTCTTCGCATCTTACTGTTTTGTCACCGAACTGACAAAGTTCGTCTGATTAGTCGCCTATCCTACAACAAATCAATCAATGGGATCAAAATCACCAGGTACGAATCGTAAACGTCCCCGTTTTGAACCACCTCCCATGACCACCTTCGCCACACCAAACCCATTTCAGCCACTAACCAACTCAGATCCACCCAATGAATCTGCTCAAGAAATGGAAGAGGAACTTCCAATTGCCCCCAAGGAAAAATGTCCACCAATTTATATTTATAACATTGTCAACATCAACTCATTCCTTAACGATATGAAAAGTTTAAATCCTGGCTCTTTCACACATCGCACAACCGGGAATTCTGTCAAGATCCAAATGGATACAATTGACGGGTATCGTAAAATGATCGACTTCCTAGAAAAAAATCACGCTGAATTTCACACTTACCAAGTAAAAGATTCAAAAGCATTCAGAGTAGTCATCAGAGGTCTTCACCATACAACTGATCCAAAGTTAGTGATGGAAGAGTTGAAATCAATCGGATACGAACCCATTCAAATGACAGTGGCCCTTCACCCCGTAACTAAAGTCCATATGCCACTATTTTTTCTCGATCTCAAACCCAGCGCGAAAAACGTGGAGGTTTACAATTTAACTCGTTGGTACAACGTGGTCATCAAGATCGAGCCCCCTAAACCAAAAAGATCAGTAATACAATGTACCAAATGCCAGGCTTACGGACATTCGAAAAACTATTGTTATCGACGTCCGAATTGTGTCAAATGTGATGGGGAACACAGCACCACGAACTGCGATAAGCCAGGTAGTACTCAACCTGTATGTTCCAACTGCAAAGGAAACCATACAGCCAATTACAAAGGGTGTCCCGTTCACATTTCCCTACAAAACAGTCGACAAAAACTTACAAATATGTCACTATATAAATCACAATCACAAAAACCAGTGGATCAAAACCAAAAATTCACTTATCATCCTCGTCAATCGTCAACGGTGAATCAACAGCACCCCCGAACCTATTCCCAAGTAGCCAGCAGTCAATCCGGGACCACACCTGCGACAAACAGTGAACCCACCATTTCAATACTCTGCGGAAAAATCGATCAGCTAATTAGTCTCATTCAACCTCTATTCTCAATGCTCACCGAGCTATTACCTAAACTACTAAAATGAACGCTCAACATCATAATACTCTCAATATCGTCACATGGAACTGTAGAGGCCTAAATAACAAGTATCACGAATTGGAGCTATTCCTGAGACAAGCTAAATTCGATATCGTCCTACTAACTGAAACGAAAATGACTCCAAACTTACACTTCTTCGTCCCTGGATACAAAATTTATCGAGCGGACTACCCATCCACAAACCGCAAAGAAGGAGCAGCGATACTTGTCAGGAAGGCTATATCTCATAATGATCTACCTCCCGTAATGGAAGATGACGCTCAAGTAGCAAGAATTAGTTTTAATCTCAATGGAAGAAAATACCAAGTTGGGGCTTTCTACTCAGCTCCTGATCGGGAAGGTCACAAACTATTAATGAGCACAATATGGGGCATCGTACATGAGATGGGACAAAAATTCATCCTTGGGGGTGATTTTAATGCGAAACACCCTCAATGGGGTTCGGCAACAACGAACCCAAGGGGCAGGTTGTTACACGATGCAGTTCAGACATTAGGAATAAGGGTAATGCATACTGTCGAACCAACTCATTATCCCGACAATCCTAATCATTCACCAGATATCCTTGACATTTTCTTGATGAAAGGAATTACAAACTGTGATATCAGAGTAATCCATTCTCTTTCTTCGGATCACTACCCAGTTTTAATGTCAGTTATGAGCTCTGTACATTATAAAAAGTCACAAAATTCTCTCATTAAATATCCCTTTGATTGGAAACTATATTCGGAAACCCTTGAAAGGGAAACGAACCTGTCAATGCCGCTGAAAACACCAAGGGACATCGATATTGCAGTCAGTCATATCACTCACATCATCCAACAGGCGGCGGGGATGGCCTCTGATCAAACTATTGGAAATCATCATCTTATACTCCATCATCAAGCTTATACTCCACCTCACATCCAAAATCTGCTAGACGTGAAGAAAAATTCTAGACTGCTGTGGGAGCAAACTAAATACCCTCCGCACAAACAAGCATATAATAGAGCGACATATGACCTTAAAACAGCACTGAAGATACTCCATTCAGATGAAAAGCGGAATTCGTTGATCTCACTGGATGCACAAGGCGGTTCACTGTGGCGTAAAGCAAAATTACTCGTTAAGCAACCCGAATCTACTCCCCCACTTAGGGCAAATAACACTTGGTACTCTACGTCAGAAGAAAAAGCGCAAGTTTTCGCAGAACAACTTGTGGAACAATTTACCCCTAACCCAAGCGAAAATCCTGAATTTCACGAAATAATAGAAGAACAAATAACACAACCCCTCATCCTAACTCCTTTCAGAGAATTTTTCAGGCCTGCACAAGTAAAAAACGCCATTCAAAGATCGCCGACTAAAAAGGCCCCTGGAAGCGATGGAATTACTCAGCCACTATTAAAAAACTTACCCAGGAAAACTCTAATACTCCTCACACAACTTTATAATGCCATTCTCCGTACCTCATATTTCCCAACCAAGTGGAAACACGCACAAATTATAATGATCTTGAAACCACAACAAAATCCTCGAAACCCCATAAGTTACCGACCAATCAGCCTGATATCAATATTCTCAAAAGTTTTTGAACACCTTATGCTATCGAAACTGATGCCACATTTGGAAACTGCGATTCCATCATTCCAATTTGGATTCCGCAAATCGCACTCTTGCGAACAACAGCTACACAAACAGAAAATATGCAAGGGTATTTTTCTTGATACGGAAAAGGCCTTCGACCGGGTCTGGCACCCAGGTCTACTATTTAAATTGAAACCTCTCCTGCCTGACACCTATTATCGCATTATCCAATCATTCATCACAAATCGAACGTTCCATGTAAAATGAGATGATGCTATCTCGACTAGCAAAAACATATCATCGTCGGTACCTCAAGGCAGTGTTTGGGGGCCTATACTGTACTTGATTTATGTGAGTGACGTCCCAACTCTTCCCAGTACAACCACATTAGCCATGTTTGCCGACGACCAATCCATACTCTCACGGGCTAGTTCAGGCCACGATGCATCGAGACAACTTCAACGACATGTAACATTGGTTGAAGATTGGAATAAAAAAAGTTCCAGTCATGCAGCATGATCTTATGAGCGAATTTTCATAAATGGTCGTACTACATTTATGTTAAATTCTGTTGAAATTTGAGCACTGTGGGGACAAATAAAAATTTTATTATACATTATATAGCAAACTAACTTTTTTTCAGTAATATTCCAATGAACAAACGATTTTGTGGGTTTTTACAATTTTTTCAAGTGTTCCTATCGATTTTTAGCTTATTTTAATGAAATTTAAGTACATTTTTCAGTACAATTTTGTGCTTAAATTTTTAAATGTCCTAGTTCATGTTCGATTAATTTTTTTCGAGTAGCATTCTGCTAAAAAATAGAAATTTGTTAATTTTTAGTGGTTTTTTGCCTTTTTTAGTAATTTTTTAAGTACATTTTTTGAAATTTGACCAATTTAATGTGCTCAAAAAGTGTTGTCCAACGAACTCATCCTTTCTTTAGAAATGCTTGATTTTTTGGCGAAAGAACGAAGTTTTTATCTCAATTCTATCGAGAGTTATCGTCTGGAATGACACATACATATATATACATATAAAAAAGCGTTAAAATCCAGGAATCATTTCAGAATGCTTCAAAACAGATTTCGATGAAGAAAAGTTTTGAAAATTTTTATTTTAACATTTTTGGAGCCATTGCAATAGCTTTATTTTCTAAGAAAATTCGCTAAAATGGAGGACTAAGATGAATGTACAAAAATCGAGCTCTGTTACATTCACGTATAAAAGAGAACACCAAGTGAGCCCTATTATATTGAATAATACTCCCGTACCTCAAAAGGAAAATATAAAATATCTTGGCATCAGGCTCGACCAAAAATTAATCTTTAGCGATCACATTAGCGACCTGGTGAAAAGGTTGAGAACACGTATCAACTTCTTGAAACCACTCATCGGTCCGAAATCTCCACTCACATTAAGCAACAAAAAGTTAATTTATCTCTTGATGATTAGGCCTATTTGGCAATACGGTTGCTCAGTATGGGGATCTGCCAGTGCCACCCAAGCAAAAAGGGTGCAAACTCAGCAAAACCATGCACTAGGCATGATCACAAACGCCGAATGGTACGTGAGAAACTCTGTGATACACCGAGACTTGGACATCCCAGAAGTACATGAAGTGATTGCGAAAACATTTCAACGCCAATTCGCCACGATCTCATCACACCCGAATCCAAATTTTGATGGGTTTGCTGATCGCCTCTTAAATCAACAAACAGGAAGAAGACTGAAGAGAAAAAGACCCATTGACCTTCTTACACCACAGCAACTTAAAACACTAAATATTGAAACGAACTGTGATACAACTTATCTTAAGAATATAGAGAATTAAGAATGATAAATTAAAAACTAAATTATAACTATTATTAACTACCAAGGACTGCCGTTGGGTAGATACCTTGACTCACGTGCCATTGTACTTAGGATAAAGGTGCAGTAAAATATCTAATTTATTGTTATCACAACTGTAGTGTAACATTTGTTACAAATGTTTTCGTTAATAAATTATTAAAAAAAAAAAAAAGACCCATCAACGAGCTGATCTGCAGATTCCTCGATTTAGACTGACCGATCCCAAAATCAGTTTGTGTACCAAGGGATTGCTTACTACAACTACATTCCAGCTGAGATTCGTCAAGAGTGTTTGGGAAGTTTTACCAAGATGGTGAAGACGAAACTTATCGCAAATCCCTTGTACAGTAAACAAGAATATTTCACATTAAGTTTTTAATATATATAATATATAGTTTTTTATTATTTAATATTGTATTTTAATACCTATATAGTTTTGAATCCTTGTGACGATATGTAAAATTAACTTGACAATTGTTATGTTCATTTTGTATAACAACAATAAAAACTATTATTATTATTATCTCCCTCCAGTACCTCCGCAGCCACACGAGCCGGATGCTTCCTCCACAACTTCTCGACCCGCTGATATTCCCGCCTTCTTGCTTGTTTTGCACTCTCATAACCATCAATACAGCCTACCTGCTAACCGAGCCTCAACACTTCAGTCTTCAAGAAGACCGGAGGTCCCGGGGGAGGATTGCTGAACGGCAGGCTGTTGCCCCAGGGCCTGTTGGAGATGCGGGAGAGGCCCCACGGCTATTTGCCAGGATCGCATCCTGGACAAGCTGCTTATAGTGGGGCCTCAGGAGAAGAGATTGGATGGCAGAAAGCGTGCGCATGGGAAAACATTGCTGCAAATCTTAATATGACGTAGGTACCCCATTGTGTACAGCCTCTGCCTCCTCGGCTCGCCGCAAATCCTCAGAAGCATACCTGGACCACTCTTGCTCTATGTCAATTGCAGCATTTGCCTCCACGGGATGCTTCTGCCAGACGTGGTCACTGAGGCCACGCTTGGAACTGAAGGATCTCTCACAGTGGGCACACTGGTGGGCATTAATCAGGGCAGAGGAAGAGGATGAAGGGTAGGACGAAGAGGATGAAGATGAGGGGGAGGATGACCGACGCCCCTGCCTGCGGCGCCACCGAGCGTCTCCCCTAGGACCCCGCGTGCCAATGGGCTGGCGGGGGGTTATGAGGCTCGCCATTGTTGTAATCCATAACAGGGAGACACATATTGGAAGGGACAGGAGACTCGTTGACACGAGTCTCTCCCCTAATCTCCAGTGGGTCATTCTGCCTCCCTCTGTTCACCCAGAGGGTGCCCGGGTAGCACAACGGCAACGTATGACCATGACTTGGGTAGGGATATGAAGGAGCTCCAAAGAGATAAAAACACCAACAGTTACCCTACCCCAGCAACCCCAACACACACACACCAACACACACATACACACACACACACACACGCATGCACACACGCATGCACGCACGCATGTACGTACGCACTATATTATATATACACCTGTGTGTGTGTGTGTGTGTTTTTTTTTTTTTTTTTTTTTTTTTTTTTTTTTTTTTTTTTTTTTTTGGCCAGCGTATGGCACAGCGGAGAACCTAACAGTTCTCCAAACTGTCATTTCACTGACTCGTATCAAGAAATGACAGCTCCATCTTGCCGCTCTGAACCTCACTAAGGCCTTCGACACTGTAAGCCATTTTGCCCTGACCGATTGTCTTCGTGGTGTCGGAGCACTTGCTTGTTTAATTGAGTATGTTGCCTGTCTGTACCACGAAGGCGTGGCCGTCCTTGAGGCACGAGGTGAGATGTCAGAGGATGTTGTCATTGGGGGATGTTGTATACCAGGGAGATCCTCTTTCGCCATTCCTCTTCAACCTGGTAGTTGATTGGCCTCGGGTAAGCTGCCAGCTGAGCGGCTAGCCAGGAGTGGTTTGAAGGTTAACCTAGATAAGGGTGGGTCAGTCTCCTTGGTCCCGTCAGGTCACCATCATCAGGTGAAGGTGGTGGATGGGGAGCCTTTTGTCATAGCTCAGTCACCCATCCCCACCAGATCTGTGTTGAAGGTTTGGCGGTACTTTGGAGTTGACTTCATGGATGTGGCCACCATTGCTGCAAGCCGTGGGGACCTTGGTGGAGCGTTAGCTCGTATCACCAAGACTCCATTGAAACCACAGCAGAAGCTGTCCCTCCTCCACATGTACTTACTGCCAAAGCTGATGTACGGGCCAGTCTTTGGTAGGCTTACTGCAGGGAAGCTGCTTGAGTTAAGTCGTGAGTTCTGCTTTGTGCTGTTGGCTAGGTTTCCCACCGGGTGTCTCAAGTGCCTATATTCACGCACCGGTCAAGGCCGGTGGGCTCGGTATTGTCTCTCTCTCTCTCTCTCTATCAGCCAGCATCCCGTCTTTATGCCACTAGCGCCTGCTTGCCCTTAGGGGTTCAAGCCGGGAGGTTGCATGCACTGCTGCTGACCTGGACTTCGTCAGGCAGCAGTTACTGTGGTGTGACCGAGCAACACCAACTACTCCAAAACCCAGCTCATCTGCCAAGTTCGCTGCTGTGCTGCATGAGTCAGTAAATGGTACAGAACCCCAACAGTGCTCTGAATCCCCTATTTCTTCCCAGTGGGTGGAATGGGCTTCAGAGGACATTGGGACCCACGGCTCCCTATTTCTAACTAAATCAAGCTATTTCTAAACAAAGGATGAGTTTGTTGGCCAGCACTATTAGAGCACAGTATTAGGCATGTCAAATTGAAAAAAAAAATTAATAAATAAAACAAATATAAAAAGTGCTTAAAATACTAAAAACGGCTAAAAAATGCTGAAAATTGTATACTTTAATGGAATATTACTCAAGACAATTTAATCAACAATCAGCTAGAACAACAAAAAATGTAAGCAAAACATTAAGCTGGAAAATGTAAACAAATTTCTCTACCTAAATACTAAAATATTTGGGATATCGGAAGATAAAATGCGACTGAGGGTGAATGGGGGTGATCCGCTCGTCCAGACTGAGTTTTCTTTGATCAAAGAGTTTTCTTTGATCTAGACCGACTTGAGTCGGTTTGCGTTCTCCCTTGATCGCCCTCGTCTTCCTCACTCCGCACTTGCTTGCAGTGCAGATCGGCTTTGTGGATCCTATGGGGTTCCCACCCTAGTTCCTTAGAATGGATGCAGCTTAAAAATGCTGGATTCTGGTAGGGTGATCAACAATGGTAGGGCTATCACTGTTTGTATCCATTATCATGTCGTTGCCCTAAGCAGATTTATTTCATCCAACATTTTTTCCTACCTATGCACGGACATGGAATTTCTTGAGTTCCTCCTTGTTGTGGACATGCAAGCAGCAAACACCAAGGTGGCACGTAAGGTGATGAATGGAGACGTCACCCAGCTATGTGGCAGAACACAATGGAATGGGGGGTGGGGGTGTCCTGTGACGCGGAATGTAAGGTTTGAGATCAAGGCATTCGAGTCTGGACGACTGTAGAGTACCCTGTTTCCCGTGACACCTACTTGAGTTTTTATTTTATTGGAGTTACCTCTATAAATTTCCCTATTTACTTTTTCTAACAATCCTCTTGTGTTTGCATTCAACATATTTGGTGCAGTCAGTAGGACACGAACCTACGCTCCCAAAGGGAATCTAATTTCCAAGTGCTGACTCCCGGGAAATGTTACTTTATGTACTGAAGTAGAGATTTCTCCTTTAGTAAGGATATGAATTCAAACACTGTCGAGGTATCAAATATTTTTGGGCCGTAACATCCTTACAAATTACTAACACCATGATGATGTTTGAATAATACACTCATGATTCTAACATTTCTACGAGCTCGGTGAAGTATTAAGTAGGTACTAACTTCACTTCTTGTTATGGAGCATAAATAATTTATAATACCTGTACACGATACTCGGATAGAAACGCAATGTTATCTAGTTAGAATAGGCAGTTGATAAAAGGACCGAATAATCATTAACCAACAGTCTCATTTTAAAATTACGTCGCTTTCACAGTGGTCTTTGGGCTGATACAAAATAATGACTGTAGGTACTTTTATGTACTGAAAGGAGATAAAAATACCCTTCTTCCGATCATAGAGAATGAGTGTGAAGTTGGATCACACATCCATTCTGAAGAATGGGCTGCCTGAATTCACGAGGTTTCGTTCATCAAACAGTTAATCACCAGGAACATTAGGTACGTAAATCCAGCAAATGGTGCGCCCACAGGCGATTGAATGATCTTGGTTAGACGCCAAAATAAAAATTTTGAAAAAGATGAGAGGGGTACCAATCCACCATTATCAAAGCCACCTCTTCTGCTGGAAATCGTACCGAAAAACTGCACCTGAACTGTTCCTGGAAGACATCAGGTAAGATTTTTCATTTATTTCGGTCCGTAGAGCGCACACTCCACCAGACACAGTTGCGTGGATCACACACTATACTAGATTCGCGCGCGTAGATCACACATTACACCGGTACCAACTAATTTATAATCCTACTTACTGTCCATTAAGGATAGGCAGGCTTGTCTCTACATGCTTATAAATGTGTTATCTCTCCTAAAATACCTCGATAACTTTTGGTTTATTATTTCCAATAATAAGCCTATGTGATCGTATAGCAAAAAATTTTTATAACCCCCCCTCAAACTTTGTCACTTTACGTTTCAAGGTGCGTAGAATCCAAATTTGAAATGTCCGTCCGCCGTTCGCCGTCCGCCGTTCGCCGTCCGCCGTCCGGGCCATAAAAGGCCTAAGAATTGACTTAAAAAACCCGTCCTTTCGCACATAGACTCCATTTGGGGTCTAGTTGGTCCTAACGTTTAACCATTCCGATCGCTTTACTCGCATAGATGCTATGGGCCAAAAACGGGCGAAAAAGTGTCATTTCAAGGCTTTGTTAGACTTACGCACGCACGCACGCCTGGCACGCTTGGCAGGGGGTCACGGTGGGTGGTGAGGGGGGGTGAGCGGGGGGTGGAGTGAGAGGAGGCGCCGGCGCCGCGGCTCCTTGTGGTGGGTACGGCGTTCCTTCGAGGCATGAATATATGTTTTTTTCTAGGTCATATTTGTGTGTTAATACCAATGCTTTTCCTACGCATATTTAATAACATATCCTCTCGACTTTTCGTACGTGGTTAGATAATGATATTATTAAGGCAATAACTATTTGAATAGATAGGAGCTCAAATCGAGAAATATAAACATGCGTATATAATTATAGAAGTATAAGTTGTGGCAACTCGAAATGGGACACGCCGAGGAGTCTGGACGGGCCTAATGACGTACGCAAGCCAACTAAAACTACGATTATACTCAATTGAAAAAAAATAATAAACCTTTGTGAAATAATTTGCAGCGTTTTTACTTATTTGAAAAGCAGAAAATTGAAAACCAATAAGAAGTAAAAAAACAGGATCATTTGTAAAATCTCGAAATCGGTACACCACACTTTGGTATTTTTAACCCGATTCGGCTTTACCTGCATACAACTATGTTCTATTTGAATTTTTTTTTTTTATTATTATTATTATTATATTTTTTTTATCATTATTATTTTTTCTTTCACATGAGCGCTACAGAAATTTAGTTTCTAGGTATTTGAGATTAAAATCCAATTAGAATCGTAAAACTGAGGATTAGCACTCTACCATGGCTCATATAACAACACAATAACAACAACTTCTGTCCTGCGCAGTATTCTAATGCGCAAATTGTAATTGCTGCAATCCGGTAAAATATCCATTTTTTCGGATGTAGAAGCAAGAGAGCTTTCTCGACAAGACTCATCCCACCCCTTCGACTGGTGCTAGCCAATCAGCAAACCGAACGAATTGTCGAATTGCTGCGTTTCTGCCATTCCGGATAGATGTGAACCTACCTTTTTTTATTACACCAAGTTTACAACTTATTAGAAATTTGATTTCGAACTTATTTACTACATAAACAATCCAAAACAAAGATACAGAATGTGTTTTGACAAAGTCTGATATAGATATAATTGATGAAATAACCATTTTAATTCATTATTTCAGTTTCACTGAGCTATTTCGTGGTAACCTACCTCAAGATGGGACGAAGCTGGATCCCCCCCCCCCCCCCTTTTTTCATTGTCTGAATACCTACTACGTTGCTATTTTATTTTTATGTAACGATCTCTCACATCTCCTCTTTTAGATCACGTCGCTAAACAGATTTATGCCGGTTTCACACCCCACTCCAGAAGGCGGTGCAATAAAGACATCTTATGCTCTATAGTAGCGAGTTTTTGCACTAGGAATAAGCACGTCAGCTCAATATGTAAGGTTTGAAATCGCACATTTGATAAAGGCACTGCCGAAAAATGTGATTTTTGATTTGTGCCCCTTTCATTCTACATGTATGTGGGATGTGTTGGGCCTAGTTGGGGAAATGGTTGTGAAAGTTTGAAGTCCCCTGTGCCCATGTGTGATCGTAATGTCCGCTTGAACACCTACTGCAACTCTATCCTGATACCGACATGCAAAAATCTTATAAACAAAGGCTACAGGGCACTTGCGAACCCAGTGAGCCATTTTTGGTATCTTCAACCCAGCTCATATTCACACATTTTATTTTAGAAGGCTTATACAAATGGAATAGGTTAGTACGGTACCTTTCTCGGCGACGCTTTTCCTGCTTTGCCTGGGTCTGGTTGACATACTCTTTCGGCTTTTCCTAGACTTCCTTGCATTTCCTTTGTCGGAGTTTTGGTCAGAGCTGCTGTCAATGGACGAGGGATACCGTGCTTTTCAAACATGCCAGAAACAAAAACACAATTGTTCAAATCTGTTGAAGATTGCACATGCCTCTATACTATTATTTGCAGCTAAGTAGCTCTTATAACTACGATATGTATAACTACGATGAGTTTTAATTTGCCTATTTGAAGAATTCTCAAGCTTAAGTTTCCTGATGTCCATGTTTTGTCATTTGAACAAGATAGCACATCTTTGTTAGGTCTTAGGAGAATATTTTTGCTCACATCAATGTTTCTTTACTGACTGACGGGCTCCTACTGCCTCATTCCGCTCATCCTAGCAACTCTTAATCATTTCTGATAATTTGCACGTCTGAAGACCCTGTGGAACATTTTATGGATGTATTAAAAGAAACAATCAAATCCTTGACAGCAGCCATAGTACAGAACACCCAGGAAACGAAATACATAATTGCTGAGATCAAGAATAACTGTCCTTAAATGAAAGCAAGATGCCTAGGTACTTAACTTTATTAGGAAATTAAACACCATTTTACGGGAAGAATTAACGTCGCAAAAATTAATAACTCGTAACCTTTCTAGAGAAGTAAATCGGAATCGTTTGACAATAAAAGGCCTGCATCGAGACGACTATATGTCCATGGAAAATGTAATAATGAAATTCTGGTCTGCACTGCTTAATTAAAAACATTACCTACGTACGGATAATATATCCAGCCGGTTATTTAAAAAAAAAAAAAAAAACTGAGCAACTAAAATGATTAGATTTTCGACAGAAGGTTTTCTGGCAGTAAAGCATATCTCAGTTATGATCGGTTGGTCATAGACGGACGAGCTACTATAAGCAATACTTAATTCAGATGTGCAACCCGTTTTTCTTGGCAGTGTGGAGCCAACTCTGAATAAGAGTAAAAAATCAGAACTGTCATTGATACCGTTTTCTTGCGAAACCCAAATTGGATCTATCACACGAATCGTATCTCGATTCATGACTACAATTAATCCAAGAAAAAACCAAGAGGACCACAGGAACGCTAAGAAACCGAGGGTAGAGGAGGACACGTGGCTCGGAAACAACACTTTCTGACTGGCAACACCAAAGGAACCGGGTCGATTAGATATCAAACAAAAGAAGGATAATCTTAGAAGTAAAAATTTCTTCAATAGGTACATATTTATTTATTTTCAGAACTGCGAGGTCTCAAATCATTGAATGAATTTGATTGTCATAAATATTTGTTCAATCTTGAAGATATGCCTTGTTGAAAACTGATAAACTAGCAAACCGAATGCTTCCCCAAAAAGTCCTGCACGACCATAATAGTCGATATAAAAATTAAAATGATAGAGGAAGGACGAGTGGAGGGCAAGTCATTTACACTCATAAACATATACTTACATAGTCCGTTGGACGAAAAGCCCCAACCTGGAATGGTTATTTACTTTACTTACATATACTTACATAAATAAGAGCAGAGATATTAAAATAATACTTGATTTAATACTTTCAACACTCCAGGAATCAGAAGAAATACATGAAAACCCTAAAATATACCGGATGGGTGGCTTCAACTCTTAAAAATAGGGGACATTAACTCTTTACTTTTTAAGGACTTGGGGCTTGATAAATACAACGAAATTGTCGGGACACAAAGATAGACTCATACGATCTCTCGTGACGATTATTTTGGCGGAGACGGTAATCTTTGTGCCAAATCGTATAGGACATCTGGAGAACGTAAGAATGACTAATCATTTTGGACCATTAGGTTATTAGTAAGGTCGATATCCAAGGCAATGAGGGGAGGGGGGTTATAAAAATAAGTACTTAGGTAATTTCTTTATTACTGACCCACCCCCAGTTTCTCGAGCATATCATTTGCCAATGAAATTACAACTGGCAGATATCAGCCTAACCACTATGCCTTCTAATTCCTAGCTCAACTTACCTTCGGGAATGATTGAGTAGAATTATGGTAGGTCGTAGTAGAAGACTGTTTACTGACGCAGCTATCGTGTGTACACGGTGTTGCGGTGGTATTTCAAAGAAATGATTTGAAATTACCCATGAAAGCGTGATTTTTGAAAATTGAAAAGCAATATTTGCACCATTCTGTTGGCCACCCTGCAACGCCCCGCTCCCGAGCGTCCCGGGAGCGACGCCATCTTCACTTCAGTTCAAAGCCTGTTTGTATGGTACAGGTGAATGAGTGGGAGGGAAAAAAGGCACCAGCCTGGGTGGGTGGTAAGCAGCCTTCTACTGCGACCTACCATAACTCTACTCAATTTTTCCCGAAGGTAAGTTGAGCTAGGAATATAGTACGGTCTTCGTAGAAGACTGTTTATTGACGCAGCGCGTTCAAAGTTTCTCATTCACCTGTTGCAAAGAGGGGTGGTTGAGAAAAGTTGCTCAAGTGGCTGCAGCTGACCCACTGTGAGCTGAAAGAATGGAGAACGAGCTTACCACACTACTCGAGGTACACAACTTATGTGTGTAGGGAACTTGTGAAAACGCCCAACTCCCCCATACCCACCTATGCCATTCATGAGTTGTGTCCCCCCCCCCTTTAAAATAATGAAACCCTTTCCAGGGTCCAGAAAAAAGGGGAGAGGGCTGAGATCCTGATCTCTGGTAAGTGGTGCAAATGAAATCCAGAAAGGTGTGCAAGACTTTATATAACCTCCTCTGATAGATTCAAAATTTGAAATGACAGATGTAACTTCCCCATGACCATGTAAGCAAAGATTTATGGTGTCTTCCCCTGATGGTTTGTTGGGGCTTGGAAATGGCAGATGTAAATTTTGCATGTGTTACCAAGGGCCTGTGATCTCTCTGGTCTCTAGTAAATGCTGGCAAGTGAAATGTTAGGGAGGTGTGCAAGATTGAATATAACCCTCTGAAAGAGTAGAATTTGGAAATGGCAGATGTAAATTCTCCATAACTATGTAGGCCAAGATTTATGGTGCACCCCCTGAAATTCTGACGTGACTTGGAAAATGGCAGATGTAAATTCTCCATGAGTTATCAAGGGCCTATTATACATTCTTGCGAACATAAAGGAGTTTGAACTCCTACCTGCCGTTTTGAAAATCACGTAAGGAAATTCCTTTCCTAGTAGCTGTGGATACCATCGCATGACGGGTTGAGTAGGCCAAAAAATCAGCTATATTTATTCCCTCAGACTGTAAAGTCGTAGAGAACCAGCGACATAAAGTCGCATTGGAGGCCAGACAAAAAGGGAGATCAGTAGTCAATAATAGCTTGTCTTGGCGAACCAAATTCACACTAACATCCAAGCGATGGGAAGCATAGTTTCGGTTCTGAAACAAAAACTGGGAGAAAAATTGATGGAGCTATGAATTGATGGAGGAATGAATATTCTGACTCCCTCCAACTCAAACCTAATGTTGGATCTGCAAATAGCTAAGATTGTCAGAAGGCATTGGCCCAATGCTAGCTGTTTCGTATAGAACCCAAGAGCAGGTTAAACCGGATAGCTAAATGTTTGGAGAGCAAATCAGTGAAAATAAATTAAAGAACGAAATCACAAAGAGATTTCAATAGGTAAGATGGAGGAACGAGACTTACATGAGCCGATGGGAAGGGCCCTTCCTGCTGTAGTTTCTTCAACAATATGATGATAACCGATCAGATTTGATGTGCGGAACCGATTTTACCCGCTATTAGCAATTTATAATAATATTGCACGAGGTATGTGGTTATATTTATGTCAGAACGCACGTAGTTTTGGTAGTGGCGGAGCAAGCACGATGATGCAACTGAACTGAAGTGGCTGGAGAGTACAGAATAGAGATGGTGGGGGAAAAGGAGACGACTTGAAATCTCTTAACTGTTTATCAAAGCAGTGACAAGGTCCAAACACTAGCAAAAGTAATAAGGCCGATTCGGGTGATGAGGAAATTGATGGGAGCTCCTCTGAGGAAGTGAAGTGCTGTAGAAACACTTCAGGATCTCAAGTGTTTTTGTATTCTGCCGCTGGAGGCCGTAGACGAAACACTGCCTTTAAATATAGCTTTACCAGAGGGTCTGAACCCAAGTCACATTGTGCAAGCAAGGAGAGAGCAGCCCGATGGGCATTGAATGAGCTGTATGCCTGAGAGGATGATTTTAGAATGTTCTCGAAAAAATGCAATGTTTTGGGAACCGTGACCTCCCCGGGGTCCCAGCCTTTTTCTGTACAGAAAATGGACCATAGTTTAAAAGACCATTGGTACTGTCTAATTGTCGAAGGATCTGAGGATTTATTCAGTGTTTCAATTACGTCTGGGGGGGATTCACTTTTATAACCATGCCTCTCTGATAATACAGCCATCATCAATTGCAGGTGGCGCAGCAACCATAGACTGTTGTTCCTGGAATTATCAGAAAGAATGTTGTTAGATGGGCTGAAGTGTAGGAGTTCCGAATCCATCGTGTATTTGAAATTGGTATACCACGGTTGCGCCGGCAAATTGGGTGCAACCACAATGCCTCAAGGGCCTTTGGCTTCAATTTTCCTTAATATCCTTGGTATTAGTGCTGGGGGGGGGGGGGGGGGGCATAGAAAAATTCATTTTCCCAGGAATAGGTAAATGTGTCCATCCAGATGAGCCCTCCTCCGGCCAAATTAATTTTTAATCAAATTAATTTGGGTCTTTTCTAGAAGAAAACCAAACTCCACTATTCAATTGCATCTGCGGCGCACTCCGCGATAGAGGGATTGATTTTGTAATAGATCAGAATTGTATAGATTGGTGGTCTGGATGCTTGCAAGCTCGCATCTCAAAAATACATAACATCAAGTAATCAATCCCTTAGTAAAAATTCAGATTAGTTTGAAATATAGATTAGTATCCTGTTGAGACTAATAAAAACTGTAGGTACTGTACCTGCAAATAGCGTTTTATTTCTGTTTATTATGTGTATTCACACTAACAATTACTCATTTACATTACCTTTGTTTGTACAAAGGACACAAGGAGAACATCTATTTTGTCCAACTAATCTGTATACCATTCAGTAATTTACATTTCAAGCTAATCTGAATGTTTACAAAGAGATTGACTACTTGATGTTATGTATGTTTGAGATGAGAGCTTGTGAACAATCCAATCTATTCACATCATTCAGTTCTATTAAAAAAATCAATCCCTAAATCGAGGGCTGCACCACAGCCGCAAGTGAGTAGTGGCCCCTAAATGAAAAATAACCCAAATAATTGATCACCAAAATACAGTATCTATGTATTTAAAAAACCCAGCTCGTATTCACGGGATATTTTAGAAGGATTATACGATTGAAATTTATATGGTACCTTTCTCAGCGACGCTTTTCCTGCTTTGCCTGGGTCTCGTTGACATACTCTTTCGGCTTTTCCTAGACTTCCTTGCGTTTCCTTTGTCGGAGTTTTGGTCAGAACTGCTGTCAATGGACGAGGGATACCGTGCTTTTCAAACATGCCAGAAACAAAAACACAATTATTGTTCATATCTGTTGAAGATTGCAGATGCCTCTATACTACTACTTATAGCTAAGTAGCTCCTTATAACTACGACCTATCCAACTTGAGTTAATTTGCCTATTTGAAGGGTTCTCAAGTGTTTTCTGCTGTATATTTTCTGTAATGGATAGATTGTAAAACATTGAACATCTTTCATAGGTCTTAGGAGATTAATTTTTTTCTCTTACACTATTCAATACACCAATATTTCTTAACCACAATAGTTTATACAAAAAATGTTAGATGGTGTTTTGAGGCTATAATTTCCCTGGGTTCTCAAGTTTCCTAATCCCATGGGGGTCCAAACCACTTTTCTGACCACTCTTCCCGAGCCTTAACAATAAATGTAACCATCCCTACCAGGTGTTAATAAATAGAACCTCACTAGGTCTTCATGAAAATAATGCGTGAGTTGGGTGTATTAGTGGATTTTCGTAGAAGACTAGAGGAACCGTGCTGCTCCGCAGCGTTACATGCCAAATCACCGCATGACAGCAGCAAAATCTAGCCCTAACTGATCAGGAAAGAACCCACAATTTCAATTTTCCCTTGATGTCCCAAAGAGTCAACTTATCAAATTCCAACTTCCTAGGGTGAACAGGAGAGAATTTAGCTCACTCCGCTGATCATGAAAAAGCCCATCATTTCATTCGTCTCTTAATGACCCAGAGTGTCTCCTTATCAAATTTCAACTTCCTAGGGTTAACAGGAGAAAATTTAGCTCACTCAGCTGATCTTGCAAGAGCCCATCATTTCATTAGTCTCTTAATGACCCAGAGTGTCTCCCTATCAAATTTCCAGACCTAGAGTGAACAGGATAGAATTTAGCTCACACAGCTGATCGAAATCGTCAAAACCAAAAACGCTTGAAGAAAGGCCTCGAACTGCGTGTGGCAACAAAAACAAATCGGGAGCCAAACAAATTGGTTTTCCGCACATGAATCCTTTCGAACTCAACCAATTAAGTCAAATGATATTTCAAATTAAAGGGCATGATTCACTGAGTGTTCTTAGACCAAAACGAACAATGTATCTCAATTAGAACCTGAGATATCAAAGGAAAAAGCTATAAAAGATGGAAAAAAACTTATTTTAAATGCTTGATGACAAATCTATGCATAAATACCTTTCATCAAAAACAAAATGAAAGAAATAGGCCACATAAAAAGGCCGAGATGAAGCTTTGAATGGCTCCATACATTTTAAAATCAAATTTTTCGAAAAATTTCTCCATTGAAATTCGTTTTGAGATATTCTGAAAACGCTTTTTCATATGTATATATGAATGTAAGGGGGCAGCGTCATCTATTCCCGACAGGACGGAAAAGTGAAGGAGAGAAGAACGTCGCTCGCCAATAGTGATCTACTCCCAATTTATGAACACCGACCTTCGACTCCCGTAGAATGTCTCCCGAGTGTTATCATAAACATATAGATGACACTTTTTCGTATTACACAAAGTTTTTTGTTCAACTTTTCACTTTGTACGGGTTTATTAACGGCTTCTACATCCCTCTCGTGTTCTGCCTTCTACGGACTAAAGAGTTGTTAGATGCAGGGAATTGCTTGGCAGAGAGTTACATCCTGAAAAAGGCGCAACAGATTTTGAAATTTCAATGCAAACAATCCATAATACTTCCAAACGCCCGAAATAATAATAATGTGAGGGTAATTTCCTGTGAGCAAGTGAAACTGCTGAACTCACCAGGACAACTAATGCATGTGCCTATGCTCATGTAGCTGCGGAGGTACTGGAGGGAGCTGGTGATGAAAAAGTTTGACCTTCTCTTCAGGAGTTTGTGGACTATTGGGAGCCACTCTTGAGTGCTCCCAGCCACAACCCTGGTGAGCCGGTGGTCTCCCAACTTCCACCAGGATTCCTCACCCAGCATCGTGTGTACACCGGTGCTTCACGACGAGGCACATAGGTGCCGTGTCAAAAACTCCTCGTCTGTTGGACCCGATGGTATTTCTGCCCGACGCCAGAATAAAGCCCCAAAAAATGTCAAGCTGCTCATCCTCAACCTTTTACTTCTGTCGGGAAGGCCTCCAAAAGCATTGACCCGTGCCCGGACCATCTTCATCCCTAAGAAAGGAGTAAGTGGGCCTGGAGGCTACCGCCCGATTTCAATATTGTCAGTAGTCTTACGCCACTTTCTAAAGATTCTGGCATCTCGCTTCCAAGTGACTGGTGTCATACGTGACGTTCAGAGAGCATTTCGGCCAGCTGATGACACAGCGAAGAACCTAACAGTTTTCCAAACTGTCATTTTGCTAGCTCGTATCAAGAAATGGCAGCTCCATCTTGCCGCTCTGGGCGTTGCTGAGGCCTTTGACACTATAAGCCATTTTGCCCTGACCGATTGTCTTTGTGGTGTCGGGGCTCTTGCTCGATTAATTGAGTATGTTGCCTGTCTGTACCAGGAGGGTGTGATGGTCCTCGAAGCATGAGGCGCGATGTCAGGGGATGTGGTCATTGGGCACGAGGTACGCCAGGGGGGTCCTCTGTCGCCACTCCTCTTCAACCTGGTTGTGGATACGGCATTAGGTAGGCTGCCAACTGAAATAGGGTTTGATCTCGCCCCTGGGGTGCGAGTAGGTGCATTGGCTTTTGCCGATGATGTCATCCTACTCGCTGAAACCCGTGAGGGCTTGCAGATCGTCCTCAATGCCTTTGCTGAGCAGCTAGGCAGGTGTGGTTTGGTGGTTAACCCAGATAAGTGTGGGTCAGTCTCCTTGGTCCCATCGAGTCACAAGCATCAGGTGAAGGTGGTTGATGAGGTGTGTTTTGTCATGACAGTGTTTTGTCGTGACAGTCACCCATCCCCACCAGATCTGTGTTAAAGGTTTGACGGTACTTTGGAGTTGACTTCATGGGTGTGGCCACCATTGCTGCAAGCCGTGTGAACCTTGGTGGAGCACTAGCTCGTATCACCAAGGCTCCATTAAAGCCACAACAGAAGCTGCGCCTCCTCCGCACGTACTTACTGCCAAAGCTAACCTATGGCCTAGTCTATGGTAGGCTTACTTCAGGGAGGCTGCTTGAGTTAGATCGTGAAGTTCACTCTGCTGTACACTCTTGGCTAGGCTTCCCACCTGGTGTCCCAAGTGCCTATGATCATGCACCGGTCAAGGCCGGTGGGCTCGGTATTCTCTCTCTCTCAGCCAGCATCCCATCTTTATGCCGCCAGTGCCTGCTCGCCCTTTGTCCGGCAGCAGTTGTGGTGTGATCGAGCAACACCAACTGCTCCCAAACCCAGCAGCATTGTTGGCAGATATTCCTTAACCCACCTTCTCCAAAAGTGATCAGCGAAATGTTGCGCAGTTCGCCATGCCCTCCGCAGACACACATCTTCCGGTATCTGAGGAACAAGAGGATTTAGACTAGGTCGTCCTAATAAAAAATGATTCGGAGTGAGTGCTTCATCGTCAGCTGCATCCAGGGGTACATGTGTGAGAGGTCGACTGTTGATGATACCTTCAACTTCTGCGAAAATCGTAATTAATATTTCATCTGTCGGTGTCTGTTGGGTCAGTACTGCTTCCATGGTTTTCTTAATACTGCGAATCAATCGCTCCCAAGCTCCAGCCATATGAGGTGCTGCAGGAGGATTAAAATGCCATTCTACTCCTTTGTTGCACATGAATGATTGCAAATCTTCTTGGTTCCATTCCGCCAAACACTGTTTCATTATATTAGCCGCTCCTCGGAGATTGGTACCATTATCGGAAAATATTTTCTTCGGGTAACCCCTCCTGGCCATAAAACGTCGAATAGCCATTAGAGTACCATCTGTTGTTAGATCATATGCCATTTCAATATGCACTGCTCTTATTGACAAGCAGGTAAAAATACATCCATAACGTTTTTCGCGTCGTCTTCCCAGTTTGGTGTAGTAGGGTCCAAAGAAGTCCAGTCCTACATTCGTAAATGGTGATACATGGTGTTCCATTCGCTCTGGTGGTAGTTCACCCATTACTACTGAAGAAGGCTGACTTCGTCGCAACGTACAAGCTTGACACTTGCTCCAGGTTCTTCGCACAGCTTGACGACCTTGTAGAACCCAGTATTGCTGTCTCACCTCATTGAACACAGTCTCTTGTCCCTGGTGTCCCATCTGGTCATGGTAATCCTGCAATAGAAGTTTGGTAAATTTATGTTGAGGGCCAAGCACGATTGGTGTTTTGACTGTGCTGTTGACATCTCTCGCATGCCTTATCCGTCCTTTTACTCTCAAAATGCCGTCATCATCGAGAATCGGAGTCAAGTGAACTAGACGACTATTAGAGCTCAATTCTCTCCCTTTCTTCAATAGTTTTATCTCAGGGCTGAAATCGTCCTCCTGTGCTTTTTTGCACCAAATCCTATTGGCATGGAACAGTTCACTCACAGTCAATCCTCCTACTAATCTAGGTTTCTTCCTCTTGAAACAATTAATCGCACGAAATACCCATGCTGTAGCTCTCACTAAACGCCTATATTTAGAGAATCGCGAAATATCAGGTAACAACGAAAATTCATGCACATGAATGACTCCTACGAATACTTTGCTCGGGACGGAATTTGAAGATTGAAAAATCCCTGGCCATTTTTCTGGTTCTTGTCGTAAAAATTCATCTGCTGAGTTTGCTGCTGCACTGCATGAGTCAGTAGATGGTAAAGAACTCCGACAGTGCTCTGAATCCCCCATTTCTACCCACTGGGTGGAGTGGGCTTCAGAGGGTATTGGGGCATGCGACTATCGCCATTTTCACGCCGTCCGGGTGGCTACGTTAGCCACTTCGGTGAGGTGTTCAAGGAGTAGTCGCGGGACAGTAGACACCGTTGGCCTGTCGGGTAAAAATGAGAATCTTTATCATTTGCAGCAATGTCCTCGTACTCACGGTGGCCGCATTTTACGTCGCGATGCGGTTGCTAAGCAGATAGCAGGTGCTTTGTCATCTAGCAGTTTGGATGTCGAAAGGGAGAGACTATATCACATGCCGAGTGACCAGGGCAAAAAGCCAGATATTGTTGCTGTCAAGCCCGATGGGTCTGCCATGATTCTGGATGTCCAGGTTGTCAGTGGAAGCGTGGACATGGGGCAGACCTGGCGGGGTAAAATAAATAAAAATGACAGAAATGACCTGCAGCAAGCAATTTCCGAGCTAAAAGGAGTGGCCACCAATAACATCAATGTCATGGCTGTGACCTCGTCATGGCGTGAGGTATGGTGCGGAAAAAGCGCCTCAGAGTAACTCGAGTTGGACATCTCGGCAGGAGTACTCCGTGGTATCACCACCCGCGTCCTGAGGGGTTCTTACTTGAACTGGTGGTCATTTTATAGGGGCACATCCTTTCATCCCATTCCTACTCCTCGTCCTGGAACTTCCCTTATTCCTAGAGCCGGCGTCGGGTAAACCTGGGCGTCCTCCCCACTATTTTATTTGTTTATTTTATTTTTTTCAATTTAATGGTGTGCCCCCTCCCCCTTTGAGGGGTTTTGTGGAAAAAAAGTGTGTGTGTGTGTGTGTGTGTGTCAATCCAGACAATTACTCTCCGCGGGATTGAGATAAAAATTCAGTTCTTGCGCCGAAAAATCAAGCTTCCCAAGCGAAAGGATGAGTTCGTTGGCCAGCACTTTTTGAGCACTTTTAATTTATCGAATTTCAAAAAATATGCCAAAAAAATCACTAAAAAATGAACCCATAAAAACAAGTTTTTAATGTAACTCTTTCTTCTTCTCATGTTCTCAGTTAATTTTATTGTTGTTTCAATATTTGGTAGTTTCTTGGCAACAGTAAATTGAAACAAAATCACATTGTTTCAAAATCACATTGATAGGTAATAACTTAAATTAAATTGACAAGGAAAATCATTTAATATTTTATTGACCCTGGAATCGTTGTCATTTCATGCAGACGTTCAATAGTATCCTTCTCCTCCCTCCTCCTCCTCCTCATCCTCCCTCCTCCTCCTCACTCACTCCTCCTCCCTCCTCCTCCTCCTCCCTCATCCTCCTCCCTCCACCTCCTGCCTCCTCTTCCTCCCTACAATACACAACACTTGTAAGGTGTCCCATATTAAATTTCACATTTTCGAAAATTTATAGTATAACTAACTTTTTCTTCACGAAAATTTGATAGATTAAAATGTACGCCAGCATGAACTCGTGTGCAAAATTTCAGATCGATTGGATATCGGGAAGTGGGTTAAAAATCGATATGAAATTTTGTCTCAAGCAAGCAAGAAGAGAATCGAAGTTAATAGAAAGAGTTAAACAAGGAAGCAAGCAAGCAAGCAAGCAAGAAGAGAATCGAAGTTAATAGAAAGAGTTAAAAAATTAACCCATAAAAACAAGTTTTTAATGTAACTCTTTCTTTTTCTCATGTTCTCAGTTAATTTTATTGTTGTTTCAATATTTGGTAGTTTCTTGGCAACAATAAATTGAAACAAAATCACATTGTTTCAAAATCACATTGATAATAACTTAAATTAAATTGACAAGGAAAATCATTTAATATTTTATTGACCATGGATTCGTTGTCATTTTATGCAGACGTTCAATAGTATCCTTCTCCTCCCTCCTCCTCCTCCTCCGTCCTTCTCCTCCCTCACTCCTCCTCCTCCCCCTCCTCCCTCACTCCTCCTCTCCCCTCCTCCTCCTCCCACCCCCTCCTCCTCCCTCACTCCTCCCTCCTCCTCCTCCTCCCTACAATACACAACACTTGTAAGGTGTCCCATAGTAAATTTTAAATTTTCGAAAATTTATAGTATAACTAACTTTTTCTTTGCGAAAATTTGATAGATTAAAATGTACGCCAGCATGAACTCGTGTGCAAAATTTCAGATCGATTGGATATCGGGAAGTGGGTTAAAAATCGATCTGAAATTTTTTCTCAAGCAAGCAAGCAAGCAAGAAGAGAATCGAAGTTAATAGAAAGAGTTTAAAAAAAAATGGCTAAAATCGGCTAAAAATTTTTAAAATCTTATTTTTTTGCAGAATTGCAGAATATTGCTCAAATAAAGTTTATTAACTATGAAATAGAACATTCAAAAATTTATGTACATAACAATGCTCTAAAATGTACTTAAATTTCATTGAAATTTGTTAAAAAATCGATAAAATTTGCAAAAAAAATTCAAAACCTCTTTTTGAATAACTGTTTATCATTTAGAACACGTTTTTTGTCATAAAATTAATAGTTAACAATTTCTCTCCACTCAAAAAGCTCTAATTTGAAAAAATTCAACATTATACGATAATTTACGAAAATTCGCTCATACGATGATGCTGCATGACTGGAACTTTCTTCTTCTACGTACCTACCCCTTAAACTATAATTTACAGACATAGTACTCCCAAAGCCTACTTTTTACTGTACTATAACAGTATTAGAGAGGAGATGATACATATTTATTGCAATATTTGAACAACAGATCAACACCTATGAATGAAAATTTAGCTAAGGAAATAAAATAGTAACACGATAATTTCTGCTGAACACCGAATTTTTGAATTCAGGACATCAAACAATAATGTTTGTAGTAGGTATACTTAGATAAAAGTCAACATTTAAAAGTGTTACCTATAACAATATACACATAGAAGGTTCAGGTCAAGTTGTGCTTAAAGAAGGAGGAAAACGTTTCCGCAGTCCCCCAGTTCATATTCGGTGCACGATAACCGATGTTTCCACTGCACAAGGATCATGATCCGAATATGAACTTTCTGCTCCGCCAGTGGCGGCAGGTGGTCTGCAAAAGGAGTGGGGCACAAAAATATTTACCTATTTGACAGTGAAGAAGAGCATTGAGGTTTTTCTTCCATTTTTTTTGTTTTCAGTGTGAATTAATTTTGATCTAACATGAAACATAAATTAATCCCACTTGGGTCATGTCAAATGCCATGGGCAACTGTTATGAAAGAATATGGTTACTAAATCGTAATCAATCATTATCAATAAATATTATTGATAAATTAAATATAAATTAATTAGATAAATAAATTAAATTAAAAATCTTATAGGTACCTAATAAGTATCTGAACATTTTAGAATGGACTATATTATTATTAAAAGTACTAAACATTATATCAAGGCTTCGATTGTATTGCACTAGTGAACAACTTAGGAGAAATAATTCTGAAGAAATATTAAGGAACTCAAATTAAATTATGATGAAATGATAGAATGTGACGTCAGACGCCAATTAAAAATCGGATATTTCAAAAGGCTATATAAATGTTGTCTAACCCCACAACCACCACTCACTCATGTATTTAACCTTTTTCTTTAATGCAATAAGTCCAGAATGATATCCAGAATTATCAATATTCTACTGAAAATATTGATTTGAGATGTTTTTGTTACAATTTATATTTTTAGATGCGAGCTAGTAAGTAAAATGTTCAGATTTAATAAATTAACTTCACAGACCGCTGATCTACACACCCTAGTATTCAACACACCAGCACTCAAGATTAGTAGGTACATCGGAGTGAGTAAACTGTAATTACAGACCAGATCGCTAACGTTTCGTTCTGAAAAGCAGTTCTTAACAAGCTTTTATCAATTGGCAATACAAAATGGAGTTGAGATTCCACCTTGTACCAGATGGGCGTGGTATTCTACGACTGTTAACTATTGAGTCTAAAACTTAATTCCTTTGTGGGGAGCGAGAGAAAAAACAAGAGAACCCTGCCAAATTTAGAAAAAAACTGCGCACTACAGGGATACTAGAGGCAGCCTGTAGCACAATCAAATTTAATTGATGAGCATAACAGTGAATGAAACTAGCATTAGGATAGCTTTCTCAAACTCACTTCTGTACCCCACTATTGCACTCGCTCATAACAGCAGCACCACCATATGTCTGGCACACTAACTTTTAGCATTGCCGATAATGTCATTCAATTCATTGATAATAATTGAAGACAACGTTTCAAAGTTACAAGTGGGAGGGTTGTGAAGAGCAAAACAATGATTTTGGATTTTCAACTTTTTTGCAGTTTTAGCGAATTTTCGTAAAAAACGTACTAGTGCTATGGCTTAAAATATTTTAAAATAAATTTTTTTTTAAAGTTCCATTATTGAAATCCGTTTTGAGGCGTTCTTAAACAAAGTTATCATGTGTTTATATATATATATATATATATATATATATATATATATATATAGGGTGGAACCGTATAAGTGATGAAAATTTGTGTGTTCGTCTGCATCAGAAATGTATTCAATCAATCCGTATTCGAGATTTGATTTTTTAAAGGTTTTTTTTCCAGGAAAACCGTGTTTTTTTCCTTTCAAACTCAAAATTGTCCACATTGTCTCATTTAATTCTAACTTTTGATCTCATTTTCAAAATCAGCGTTGAATTTCCTATCAGAATAGTGTACTTGGGCTCTTAAAAAGTACCATCCAAACAACTTCTCATCAAATCAAACATAGACAATTTTGGAAAAATATATATTTCTGAAAATCCTTAAAATTTTACTTCTCTATCAATAAAAAAAAAAAATCCCTTAAACTGGCAAATCTCATTAAAACTGCTTCATCTAACACTCACCTACGACCAATGCGTAACCAGGGAAGTGTAACTCCCTTAGTTTTCACAGCAGGAAAATCGTTCGCCTCTTTTTGGAATGCTCTCATTTTATCACAACATCTCATGATCCCTAAGCCTCTGTAGTGTCAAGGAAAGTTGACTAACTACGCTAAGTTATAAACTAATATTGCTAAGTAACCATAATGAACTAATAATGTGTAAAATTAATCAAAACAAAATTTGATACAAGTGTAACTTATTTTTGAATTTTCTAACATTTTTCAAAGTTGGGGTTTGACACACCCCACCGGGGAGTTAAGTGTTGGAAATTTAGCCGGGACATTCCAGGGTTAACAACGTTTCTTAATTCGGACAGTTTAAATTATTTCAAAACCTTGCACAAAAATACTTTTCTGTCCTTAGATTGATGCTTTCGAGTCTACCTCTAGGTAGCATTGTTTTCATTTTCGGGAGAAAAAAAAAAAAAATTCTCGGTCCCCAAAATCAAAATTCACAATCGTATCGTTAATTCGTTTATGTTAAATTAAATTCGTTCCAAAAATGATTATGCAGCATGTTTTTGTTTTCAAGATTCACCCGATTCGGCAAGATTTTTCAACCAACTACACTACATGTCTCCACTTCAATCTGCACTATGTTAAGTTTAATAGTCACAAATAAGAGCTCTGTACGCTCTACAGTGAAGCGTGACTTAAGGTAAGTTCACGTAATAAAAGTTTCATTTCCCCAGCAACGGCTTGGTTGTACGTGAAAATCAAAAGAAAAGACAAAGCAGCTTGAAATGCTTGCATACGAGTCTGCAACACATTGGGACATTTTCGTGTGTGTTTTCTTATTGTATTTATTACTAGGCAGATCTCACCCGTGCATCGCACGGCGGGGCGTACAAAT
Organism: Adelphocoris suturalis; assembly: GCA_030762985.1. Lineage (NCBI taxonomy): Eukaryota > Metazoa > Arthropoda > Insecta > Hemiptera > Miridae > Adelphocoris > Adelphocoris suturalis. The sequence continues at coordinate 6,697,076 of CM061040.1, read as the reverse complement.
CAATTAAATGGGCCATAAGAGAAACCGCCCACCCGTGGGTACTTAATTGAATTCGCGATCGTGTTGACTCATTGTTCCGACACCCGTGGGTACTTCATTGAATTCGAGCCAGGCTACATCACCTACCCCCCTGCAGACTCGTATGCAAGCTCTAAGAGCCACTCAGCTGATCCGGACCCTGGGCATCGTCACGTAAATGTGCTAAAGAGACTACATACGAAATTACAGCTTCCTAGAGTGTAAAACATAGAAATTAGCTTCAAAAGCCACTCATCTGATCCGGACCCTGGGCATCGTCAAGTCAATGTCCTAAAGAGGCTACATGAGAAATTACATCTTCCTAGAGTGTAAAGCATAGAAATTACCTATTAAAATGATTTAACCACCGCTTCACAAATCAAACCGTTCTCGCAATATTTGGATCACCTGCTATGAATCAAATCATCGAAACACCAGCTCAATGAAATCATCAGAAATTAACAAGCGGTGGCAATCATGTTCACAATATCAATTATTGAGAATGATCACCTGAGTGTACACAATTATTCAAATAACCTTGCTCATAACTCAGCTTGTTGGCCACGCACTTCGCAGTAGTAAACATAATATGGTTGGATAAATCGAGAGCTTTCGAACGAATGGTCAACGAATTTTTTGGGATGAAAAACGACGAAGTACCATTTCCCTAGCAACGACTCGGTTGTAAGCGGAAATCGTCAAAATATTTACGTTACGTTACGTGACAGTTTTTTGTGCAATGTGCCAGGGCAAAGACATGAAAATGTCAAAATCGTTCTTTCACTTGATTGTCAATCAAATAGGTATCTATAAATTTATAGTGAATTGAATTTTGCAAAAACAATCTGTTGTCTCATCTGCGTCAACGGATAGATGCAATTTCTAGTTTTATCGCATCTTGACACACATGAAATATATACTGTCAAGTAGCTCATTCATTATGGTTTTGGAGGTGCCTTTGAACACTGTAGCATTTTCCAAATGTGACCTCAAAATGTCGTCCGTTTTGGCTGATTTTGTTATCAAGCCCAGAAAACTTATCTTGAATAAAAACTTATGTAAGTAACAATGAAGTTAATATATACGTACAAACGACAATGTTTAATGAGTCCCAAATCGTCCTTATCCCGTCAGGATCAGTCGCCAGGTGCTGTTGTTGAAAATAGGTACAATCTACGAATCTACCTATCCTTATTCATAGGTAAGACGTGAATAATATAGGAACTGTGAATGAATCAGAGAAATATGAACACATTTTTACATTTAAAACAGCAGTCAGTATAAGTAGGATCCTAGGTTGTAGAATAGGAAAGTAACGATGTACCTACCTAACATGTAATCTAGAAGCTAAAGGCTAAACTATGATCTTACTTCCTACACTTTGGAAGGTTGTTCTAGTTTTCCACAGTGATGGTGCAAAGGGAACTCTTAGCATGGAGTGACTAGAAGAAATCAGATTGGCTAATGGAATGAACCGAAACTCTCTAGTGGAAACTTCGAGTATTAATAAGATGGAGGGCTATTGCTCAGAATTCAACGCTGGTTCCCTGTCAAGGCATACGTGCCACTACAGCCGAGTTGGCTTGACCCGCCCTCGCGCTTTTTTCAAATTCAAATGACAAAGCAGTTTATTGTAATTTACGTTTTGTTTGATATTACTTAATATTATTGTTACATTTTAGTAATAATTTATGTATGTATACTATACATAACTGTCTAGATGTTAGTATGTACATACTTTGGTTCCCATGCCCAAATCTTGGAGACTCCTATTTCTTTTAGCGAATTTTTGAAGAAAATTAAGCTATTGCTCTCGCCTCAAAATTTGTAGAATGTGAATTTTTGAAAAAATCTTATGCAGAAATCCGTTTCAGGCTATTCTGAATCATATTCTGAAGTTTAACGCATTTTTGAATGTATGTATATATGTATGTATGTGTCATTCCAGACGATAAGGCAGTGTCCTACGTGGCTCCGTCGCGAGCGTCAAGCGGCGCGTTAAAAACTAGCGTTGGCGCGCTGCCGCGTCATGCCGCGCGGTAGAAAAAAGTGGTGTCCTACGTGGAAACGCAAAAACGCTTCGTAGTTTAGCTAGTTAACCTATTCTGTTCTCATCACCTGTGTTTTCAAGTTCATTTTTACAATTTGATTTTGCATTCATGCCGTCGATCAACAAGTTTGAGCTGCTGACCAGCTCAACGGCTCTTTCGTATTATTTAGCTGTAAATAATAAAAGAAAGGAGACCGGCCGAGGAAATACATGAAAGCCGGAGCGAGTTCGGTGAATTTCATCGCTTATACTCCAATAATCTTAGAAGAGTGTCTGAAGATTTTGTGTGATTATCTTCCATAATGAGGTTTTATCATACATATAAAAAAGACCTTTCAATTATCACTAATTTCAGAGATTAATTTAGATCAGCGATAATTTAAAGGCCTTTTTTGTATGCTAAAACCATTTTGTATACTCGAAATTGAGGGAAAGTGAATAACACTTTAAATCATATGCAAGAATGACAGTAAAAACCTTCGATTACATCGTGAACAAAATTAAGCAAGAATTTTACCATTTAAATTCAACAAGAATTTCAATTCGTTACAATGATTTAAAAAAAAGATAACAACAAATATTTGGTAGAATCCAAAAGTTTATTTGTATGGCAGAATAATAGGAACTACAAGAAAGATTTCAAGAAAAATTGCACATATTATGTAAATATACTCTGAACAATTAATAAAATTTACTCACATGAGCATGACTCAAACCTTCGTATTTTGTTTTTACGATTGTCTTGAAACACTAGACAATATATTGTAATTTTCTTCCTGTATAATTCCTTTCCCGATAAAGGTGTAAAACTGGCCGTTTCTATATCAGCTAATTCCATTATCACAGAAGGAAACGTGCGGAAAAAGTACGAAAACAAGTTCAAAATGTCGAAAGAGGTTAGAAAAACATCATATAATCGCGTTTGACTCGCGGTGAACGCGATAAAAATCAAACTTATTTGAAAATCAAACCGAAGCGTTCAACGCCGTCGCGTCGCCGCGCGGGCAGGGTCACATGACAAATTTAGCAAATTTCATTGGTCCGCCATTTAAACGCGTAAACGCCTGAACGCATTGACGCGTTCGGCAAATCCACGTAGGACACTGCGTAACTGTGTGTAGAATTGTGCTATAAACTTCAAACAAATTTTAAAATGTTAAGGACACAAAACAAAAGTTCAAGTTCGTTGGCCAGAATGATCGGATTACATCTTCGGGTTGAAATTTTCAAAAATGTAGTCAAAATTTTTGAAATAGCCTGTTATAGCGATTTGTTGTGCGAAATAATTTTTTCAGCATACTAACATGTGGTATATTCGGAATCAGCGTAAAATTTCCTATAAGAATATGTATCAAGTTTTCAAAAATTTCAAAGTTGAAAAATCAGTCAAAAATCGAAATAATGCCGTTCGCTAGTTGTAAAAATCTGTATGTACCTCAATAACGAATATGTTCGATATTGGATATAATTATCAAATAGTAGAGTGAAGAAATAACATGAAGCAGTTAAAATTCAAGAATTAACCTAATCAAATCGTTGATAAATCAACAATAATTGGGTTTTAATGCTAGTATTAAATATTTTCAATTTCTTTCTTGTTGCTACAGGGCAACACGGAAGCTAGCCTTCCCATGACCGACACCCTAATCCAAGTGGAATACGACGAAATCGACACAGTCGGCGTACCAACGCTCGAGCCTCCGAGCACAACGCCAATGACCGACCATAGGGGCTTTCCTCTATCACATGCCTCGATACTATCCAAGCGTCTTTTCAGGACCTACGAGGGTCTTCCTATGCAAACCCTGAATCTGCTTATCGATCCACATTCGACAATCATTACGTAAGAGGCAATTTATTCGATACTCAGCTTTCAGCTATACACGCTGTCAAGGAAGCACATGGCCTTCCATTCAACACCTCTTTTCAGAGGACAGACACAGCAGCCCACGAAGGTCCAACCACGGGCGTCTGTCCTCTTCAGTCGTCTCCTATGACACCAAAGGTGTCATACGACTACGGTCCTTTTCAGACCCAGAGACTAGATACCATAAAGGGTTCATATCCGATAACCACGTCTCCACATTCACCCCCATTCTATGCCCAAGGGAGTAGCCCTCATGCGCCTACAGCGGATTATTATTTCTCACAAAACTGTCCACTGGGAGTACCAACTCCCAACCATGTATATGTAAATTCACCCAAAGGGGTGAATCCGCATAACCAACCTACAAATCCACTACACTTCTTTACAGGTATGTTCTACTACAATAGTTGTTCTGGCTTATCAGTATTGTTGAATAAGTAATGTATGTTTATTATTGAAATGAATACTTCTTTACAGATGCAATCAGGAGTGAAATAATTCTGAGTACCATCTTACTTATACATATATATATATATATATATATATATATATATATATATATATATATATATATATATATATATATATATATATATATATATATATATATATCTTTTGGCACAGATGTGCAGTGAAAATTGCAACACAAATAAAGAATGAAAGCTTACACAATTATTATTAATATTTCGGAGTTTGCCTTTTTCAAAATGAAGAGTAGTATATTCAAATATGAATATATATATTAGAGATGAGTCGATACCAAAATTTATCGATTCCCGATACCGATACCGATTCCTAAAAAATCGATTCCCGATTCTCGATACCAATACCATCGGCGCATAATACCTAACTTACCTGTAGGTGAAAAACAAAAATTCCTCTTGAACTAGTAATATATTCAAATTTTTTTTGTACAACATACAACTTATACTTACAAAAAATTGATCCCAATAGTATAATTGGGAGCTAATATATTTTCCATCTCTATTTATTGTCATTAGGAGTTCTTATTCCAATGGAGCTTTAATGCTTTAGTTACTTATTAAAATTAAATACATTTTAAAGATTAATTCTTATTACAAATTCTAAATTTCAGATTTATATTTTCATTCAAGGCTTTAGTTAATTTGATTTGTGCAGTTACAAAATTTGATATTTTTTTTGTTATCTATCAAGTATTAATTAATAGGCAACTTTTATTGCCTAGGATTGATTTCTTTCTGAATAAAACAAGTTAAGCAGACTGACTTGGTTTTTTAGTTTTTCGTCGGTAACTGTAAGGTATTTCCAAATAAGACTGGCTCTAGGCTTTTATACTTGGAAAACATAGCTTTGTCTAATGCTTCTGTTGTCACAAACTAAATAACACAAGCCTACTTGTAAACAAAGTTATAATTGTAAGTTGTGTTTTGGACAATTCATGTTTCGCAACTGCTAACTTCACACAACGGTTGCACGGTACAACTATCTTCGTTGTTAGATGGTTGCAATAGTACCGTAGTGTAATAAAACGCCCATCACTGGGCGGTATCGGTCTCGGCTTTAGGCGATCGATTCTCGATACCGATACCAATGCCTATAAGAATCGGTGGTATCGAGAATCGGTATCGGGAATCGACTCATCCCTTTTATATATATATATATATATATATATATATATAGAAGCATTCGTTTAAGCCATTTCCAATCTTTAGATATCCATTACATAGCACCTTTTTAGAAAGCTCTCCCCCAGACCTTTCTGTTGAAAATAGGTATTTTTTTAATCAGGTGGAATACCTAATGGGTAGGTGTTACCCCTTTAGTACCTACATGGAGGACACCATGGACCTAGGAGGGAAAGTGGATCCTCATACATTGGCGTGTGGCCAGTGGGTCTTGCGGAGAACGAGGTCCCCTCAGGTGGGTAGGTGTGGCCTAATGAAAGGTAGAGGGGGTTTCTCCTCACAGAACCTCGTGAGCTAGCCAAGAAAGCAAGTCATTACCATTGTTTTTGACCGACCTGGCGGCTTTCACTTTCCCTCCCAACTACATAAGTGATCCTGACTTTTGCTCATGTTTCACTCATGCCATGTTTTTAATTTGCGATGCGCTGTTATTATTTTTCGTTACAGATATCAAACCTGAGACAGAATCCGCTGTTTTTCCCCCTCATCAATTTATTCAAATACTGAGAATCTAATTACCTACCTACTATTAGAATGATATATTCAGTAGAATACCTTTATTTCATTACCCCCACTCATGAAGTGAATGCAAAACACAAGTAGACACCTAACTGAGTCAGGTTCAGTACCTACGGAAAATTCACTTATACTAGAACCTTCAGAAGGCATTTGGAGATTGTTGTTATTATTGACTCGACTTCAAAATGAGATGGATCCTGTTGTCAAGGTAATGTCTGATGCTTATTCAAATGTGGGGTAGTAGGGAGTAGGCTTCAAGGAATACATCCTAGGGTTTGTTTGAGGGCGAGAAATAGGCTAGCTTCTCGTATTTATTTATTGTAGCTTAGCACTTTCGCTGTAATATCCTCATCAGGGCTGAAAAGGTGAGTACACTCCTGAATACAAACCAGTAATTACTTAAGTTGTACTCATCTTTTTAGCTCTGACGAGGGCCATTACAGCAAAAGTGCTAAGCTACACTAAACAAATACGAGAATCTAGCCTATTTCTTACCCCCAAACAAACCCTAGGATGCTTATTCAACGTAAAAAATAAGTTTTATTCACACTAATGTTGACCTGTTCATCCATCTCGCACTTACAGGGAGCGAACGACGGCTTATTCGACTCAGGGGAGTGAAATCTATTCAGATTAGGTACTATAAAAACCATTACCCTCGCATTGAAAGTTTCCAAGTTACAGATTTTTGAAAACTTCAGTCCTTAAATAGCACATCTTAGAATTGAGCGATTGTGGCCATAAGTTTCAAGGACCATCCTTGGGTGATGCACGATTTTAAAGGTGAATTTCATGAATTTCGGTCTGGTAGTTTGGGAGCAAAGCAGCGGATCGACAGATTTTTTCTAATTCGATTTTCGGAATCTACGTGTCTTGAAACGTAAACCAAAAAATTTTGAGGGGGGTTGAAAAAAAATTGTTTTCTTGGGCTATTACAATGGTTGAAAATAATAAACCAAATACAATACAAATTTGCACCATAAATGTAAAAACCAAAAACTTCCTGTAGAAATTGGCTAAAAGGATTCAATTTTGCACCAAAAATATGAAGATAAATGAAAATTTGTTCTATCGGGACTCACCATTGGCAAGATCATGACACAAATGCTCAAGATAACCAATTTTTCACATCAAACCAAAATTTCAATTCACAGATAAAAAGTAAGAAAAAAAAATCAACTGATTTGCTGACAGTGTCGTACTACATGATGGGGACTCATTATTGTCAATTTTATGACACAAATGCTCTAGAAAACTTATATTCCCCATCAAACTTTATCAAAAAATTAAAAACGAATAAAAAAAAGAACATGTATTGACCAGGATTCGAACGAGGTCCAACTGAGTGGAAGGCGGAAATGATACCACTGAGCTATTGACTGAAGGGCGTGGCGAATTTAGAAACCAAGGCTGTGAAGCAGTTAGGAATAGGCCACACCCCGAAGCCTCTGCTTGCATGACATTCTTCGGGAGGAGGATCTAGCACCTGACCAGTATGTCCCATGATACCAGCACTTCCTTCTTCTCGGGCGGGTATCACTCCTTCTGTCTCTACTATTTACTTTTATCCCCATCGTATCATCTTGTACCAGCCGTTCCCTTTGTAAAAATGAAGATTAGTTGGGAATGTAGATCAGAATGATGTGTATAGTTCGGTGGTCTGGAAGCTCGCAAGCTCGCATCTCAAAAAGACATTACATCAAGTAGTCAATCCCTTAGTAAAAATGCAGATTAGTGGACATGTAGATCAGAATAATGTTTATAGTTTGGTGGTCTGGATGCTCGCTTAGCACTGGTATCATGGGGAATACCGGTCAGGGGCTAGATCCTCCTTTCTTCGGGAGGGTGCCCCCCATGCCGGCAGCACTCACCACCCAGCAACGCCTCGTTAACTTCTCCTCCTATGTTTATGCCCTCCACTGTTGATTAACTGGGAATGAGAAAAATCTTCGATGTAAACCGGAAGATACAACCGTTCATTGGATTACGTTTGAATATATAAATAATCAATAATTAATATTAACAATAATAACTGTAGTGGATTTATTGTTTGAGTTTTCTTTGTAGTCTGTGTACAAAGATATGGGGTCACCGTTTGTAGTGGATACATGATCCGGTTATGCGGGTCTGTCCTACATGTAGAATTTAAATATGTTAAATTCTGAGTAGGTATCCCGAGAGGGAAGTTTGGACTAGATAACGTGTCCGGATTAGGACAGTGTAGTGTTAGTTACGGGGGAACCAAACTAGGGGGGGCGTGATCGCCAGGGTGTTGTCCACGGATGGTGGAGGTCCTATAATCCTGTAAAGGATTATTGAAAGGACGTGGGTCTTTCCTGTTGGAACGACGATGAGGCCGACGGGCCATGTTGTTGTTAGGAACAACAAAGCCCTGTAAAGGGCTGTTAGTGTAGGGGGATCTAGCTGGTGCAGAGGTGAAGCCTCTTTGAGCAGCGACGGTGATCAGCCACCTACCCGTGCGCTCAGCGGGTGCGGGAGTGAGGCTCCCTTGGCGAGCAGCGATGGCGTGGGACTCGACCAGGCACAAAAGATAAAATCTTTCACTGGGGAGCTGGGAATCCCACGAAGATTTCGGAACGACATTGCCGTTACGGCCTCAAGACGCACGGACGGTTGCCAAAAGACAACCCGGGGTCGAGGGCTTATTGAACAGGGAGATCAACAGAGTGTTGTCTGCAACTCTGTAATAGGAGTAGGAGCGGCCGAGCGCTGCTTATGTTTTGCGGGGGGAACTTGAGGGTTCCCCCTGCCCGCCGCTAGGGCGCTCTTGGGTTTTACCCCCAAGCCAGGGTCAAACGGCCGGTATCGAAAACGGGAATGCTGTCCTCCCGTTTCGCTGTTTAGATTGATCTTGTTTGATCGTATATCGATCTTATTTGATTGTATAAGATCTTTGACAATCTTCCTCGGGGATGTTGTCTTTCCCGTTTTGGTGCCAGTGAGTCTGGGACTTCGGAGGGCTGTACTCTTCCTGCTTTCATGAGTGAGCTTATTTCCCTGCCTTGCCGCTAGAGAGCTCTTGTTTTGTAGTTCTGAGCGATGGATTTGCGGTGTCCCATCGTCTTTGTTTGTTAAAGACATTTCTGTTGTCTTTTTGGGTGATAAATTCACCACAATAACCATAACTAGCCTAATTAATTAATAAACAATTGGAAAAGTGCAGACAGATAAGGAGGGCACATAGATCAGTTGTAGAATAAACAAATCCTGCTCCATGTTCTGATAAACGACATCCAAGCGCTTGGATCAGATAGGTGGATCACTCCATGGTCCAATCGGTCTAATCAGGAAGATTCATGACGTGAACTATGAACTAATCTAATCGGTGGTTAGATCCTCCAAATTATTGATTTGGTTATGTCAGAAACAAAATTCAGTGGTACAGAAATTACGTAAAATACGGGAAACTGTATATGGAATTGTGGTTTAGAAGTGCGGTGATTATTAGGAAGTGAAAAGGAATGGTGAGTTACAGAAATAGCTGGATGAACGAGTAGAGAAACATTGATTGCAGGTTGACAGGTGATGTAATCAGTTGAAATAACGATAAGATTGGAAAATCTATCAGTTTTAATACAATATCCATTGAACAAACTACCTTAGCCAAACTGCCTTAAGAATGTGGTTTCCTCTATCAATTCTATAAAACATTGAACTAATACGGATCTCCTATATATCCATCCATTTTTTGCAATAAAAGATACTTTTGGAGATGAGTATGTAGTGTGCTATGCTGGACAATCAACAGCATAGACCAAACAAGAGTTGGGAACAGGGTACACAAGACACCAACTACAAGTTTGACTGTTGAAAATATCGATCTCTATTCACACTTCTTCAACCAAAATCAGAATGCCCCACGTCGCGCTACAATTTTTCCCGGCATCAGGCATTCTGATTCTGGTTGAAGAAGTGTGAATAGAGATCGATATTTTCAACAGTCAAACTTGTAGTTGGTGTCTTGTGTACCCTGTTCCCAACTCTTTATGTTTGGTCTATGCTGTCGATTGTCCAGCATAGCACACTACTTATTTGCGCAGTCGGTAGGACCCGAAATCATAGGAAACAATAATTAATTAAATCCCTCTCGAGCCAAAAGACTGTAAACATCACATTTCCTGTTGTCATGCCTTTCACTTCTTCGCTCACTTGAGTCAAAACACACCTTGGCAATGTCCTCGCTCGACTGCTGACTTGTTCCAGCGAGCATCTGCTGTGCCAGCAGCCTGCAGTTTCACTTAGTCATTCGTCCGACCCCAAACCAGCCGATGGCTGGCATTTGACTCGGGGGGAAATGTTATGTTCAAGGAACATAACTCCGAAAGTCGAAGAGGTTTGGAAAACCTGGCCTCTTAGCTCTGGTCGTTAGAGCGTTGCAACTCCGGGAAAATAATAATTTCTCGTAGTTGTGACGACGCGAGTTCGAACTCCTGTCGAGGTATCAAATATTTTTAGCTCGTTACATGTACGAAAGCAATCACATGGTCCAGTTGAGTGTTTAAACGCTCATGTCTGTATGCATGTTACCTATGTTTTTAAAAACGCCACTTCAATGTAGAACTTCCCACCCATATTACAGTCCATGAGAAAAAAAGTTAGTCTACTCAACCCATATAAGTGCAGTAGCGCACTTGAAAAATCCGTTCTCGCTTATAGTATAGCCAGTCAAGTCCAATATTTTCCTATGAAATGCATAAAATCAGTTGCACAAGTCATCAAGTTGACATTAGAGGTAGTCCTATTGGTGTATCGAATAGAAACCTGTTCTCTGATGAATAACTTGACCGTATCTGACAGATTTCTGGATGTTTTCTAAATCTGAAAAATTTTAAATTTTTAAAAAATATCAAAAATTTTGTCGTATGAGGCAGGAACAGAAACAGCTTCATCTCATGCAGACACCTCTTCCGAACCATAATTCAATCGAATCTGGCAATTTTCTGAACAATTTCGGTGAATCTGTCAGACCAAATTCAAAATTGCGTAAAAATTCCAGGCATACGAAAACTGGTTGTTTCGGCTCAGACCATATCCTTGATTATTAGTTCGATGGAAATTCAAATTTGTTGGAATGTCGCTTCAGGCTAATCTTCAACATTTTTAAACGTGAAACAAGTCAGAAACGTCGTTGTAAGGATCATATAATTTGTGATGAACATATGAATGGGCTCATTTGACGAAAGCTTTTAGCCTTCCTCAGGGGCGGATCCAGAGCCGCGTTTTCGGGGATCAATCTTTACCTCTGCGTAATCGGTCTCGTCATTGCTCAGCCCTTTTAATAGGGTAAAAGTAACCTAAAATTATACTTTCCGAAGGTCGTAGTTGGTCGTGATAGAATTATCTTCTTTTAAAAGAATTCCTAGTAAATCTCTAACCAGTTTTGATACATTTCCAATACATCACTGTAAATGTATCATTCTCGGTGTTGATTACGCAAATTTTGAAAAACCTTACTCATGTAATTCAGAATCAAGTTGTCCCCAAGTCACAAAAGGTTATTTGAAGCCTTCAAAGTTCAACTAATATGTATCCCGGATTTCATCAAATTCCCTGCAGTATAGATCTGCTATATCGTAGAACTAGGTACCTGGAGTCAAGTTCCTAAAAACATTCCTTCCGGAAATTCATCTTGTCCTTTTTTATTCAAAAAAGTTGTTCCTCTCGCTACAGCTAATTTTCGGCATACTTTCTACCATTGGTCCAAGAGAGGACCTCAGGCGTGGTGCGACCGAGCAACACAAACTGCTGCATCCGCTGAGTTCGGTGCTGCTCTGCATGAGTCAGTAGATGCTAAAGAACTTCGACAGTGCTCTGAATCCTCCTTTTCTTCCCAGTGGGTTGAATGGGCTTCAGAGGACATTGGGGCCCGCGACAATCGCCATTTTCACGCCGTCCGGGTGGCTGCACTAGCCACCTTCGTGAGGTGTTCGAGGGGTAGTCGCGGGATTCTAGACATCCTTTGGGTGCCTGTTGGGGTAAAAATGAACACCTATACCATGTGGTGCATCAGTGTCCAATGACTCATGGTGGCCGCATTCTACATCGTGATGCGGTTGCCAAGCAGATAGCAGGCGAAAGGGAGAGACTGTATCTCGTGCCAAACGACTGGGGCAAGAAGCCAGATACCGTTGCCGTCAAGCCCGATGGGTCTGCTTTGTTCCTGGATGTCCAGGTTGTCAGTGGCAGCATGGACATGGAGCAGACCTGGCGGGCTAAGATAAGCAAGTATGACATAAATGACCTACGCCAAGTGGTATCCGAGCTAAAAGGAGTGGCAACCAATAACATCAAGGTCATGGCTGTGACCGTGTCATGGCACGGGGTGTGGTGCGAAAAAAGTGCCACGAAGTTACTCAAGTTAGGCGTCTCGGTGGGAGTGCTTTGTGGTATCACCACCCTAAGGGATGCTTACTTAAACTGGTGGTCGTTTTATAGGGGCACTTCCTTTCATCCCGTTCTTCCTCCTCATCCTTCTGTAACTTCCCCCTCATCCCTAGAGCTGGCATCGGGTAAACCCCCCCCCCCCCACTTCTTTTATTTATTTATTTTTTCAAATTAATGGTGTGCTCCCTCCGCCTTTGAGGGGAGTTTTCTAAGAAAGAAAAAAAAAGTCGTGTGTCTGCAAATCCTTGTAACAAGCTTATTTTCCACAGTTTTCATCCGATTTGGATGAAATTTTCTGGGGATGTGCGGGCTAGGGGGTAGACGGTCCCCTATCAGTTGCATCTTTCTTGACTCAATACCTCACTCTGCTCATGAGCAAACGTAAATTCTACCAAGCATCATTTTCTCACGCCCTAGTCGTCCGATCTCACTCAAATTTGGAAGATAGGATAGTTGGGGGATGACAATTTGATCATCTCATATCAATTTCAACATGATTGTATTATTAAAAGCTACTGCGCCTGCGCCAATATAAAATGCTTGTAACAAGCTTATTTTCCACAGTTTTCATCCGATCTGGATGAAATTTTCAGGTAATGTGCGGGCTAGGGGTTAGAAGGTCCCCTGCCAGTTTCATTGTTTCCAAATCAATACTTCACTCTGCGCATGCGCTAACGTTAATTCCATTATGCTCCATTTGTTCACGCCCTAGTCGTCCGATCTCGCTTAAATTTGGATGATAGTTGGGGGATGACGATTTGGTCATCCCGTATCAATTTCAACATGATTGTATCATTAATAGCTACTGACTCCGAGTTGACGGAGGAGTCCGTGATGAGGCTCCTTTTTAGTCAAGGATGGCAACGTGGCTCCTCTTAGAATCGTGCAGGGTGGCCCCCAACTGGAAAAGTCAGGGAAAACCTGGAATTGTCAGGGAATTCTTCGCGTCGGGAAAAGACAAGGAAATGTCAGGGAATTTTGCAAGAACTACCAAATGACAGGGAATTTTTTAAAATGAAAACTTGGTGTAATAATTTAAAGCATTTTTGAGTATATTTAACTCCTAAACAATCAAACTTCAATAGCGTACTTTATCATACTAGGTGCATATTATTTCATAGGTGAGTTATACGAATGACAAAAATAATTATCAAGAGTTGCGGTTAAACTGTTCAAAAGTAACAACGCTACACCCACATAAAAAGTGAATGGATATGCCATTGGCTTCCTTGGTAACAACATCACCTAGAGTAAACCATTTGTGAGAAAAATCAGCTGAGTATTGAACTAGGAAGAAAAAACCCAGCAGAGTAGTGGATTGTTCCTGTAAGGGTCCAAAACTAGTTTGTATACATAAGCTAGGACTTCTCAGGAGGGTTAAGGAGGAGGAAATTGGCCCGTTGGAATGTGGAGTCATGTGTTATAAATTCACATAACAACTTTCCAACGAACGATTTTTGTGGGATGGGAAATCAGGAAGTTATACTCTCTCTGGCAACAATTGGTAGTAGGTGAGAAAAAGTGTGACTTTTTTGCTTTCGGACGAAAATTTTGGATTATCCCCAGAGCTAAGAAATCCATGTAAGGAAAAATGTACTTCAACAAATAGCTTCAGATCACGAATTGATAAAATATTGAATAAAATGTCATGCAGTAAATATCGTACGGGTGAATTTTCGTAAATTATCGTATTACATTTAGATTAAATTGTTATGATATTTGAGCACTCCGAGGGCGATGCAATTTTTAAATATAAGTAGACTACATATAACTAGTCTGTTTTTTTTTTCCTTTAAATTATACGATTTTTGTTTAAGAAGCATTAAAAGGTACAATGAAATGACGAGAAAATGAAAGAAAATTTGATATTTTTTGTCAGGGAAATCTGAAGTTTGGTCAGGGAAATTAAAAATTTCTATTTGGGGGTCACCATGTCGTGCCACTTCCAGTGTCCCTTTGGACACCTTGTTCAATGCCGCTAATGACCCTTCTTTGATGTGCGACTTAATTTAAAAAACGCTACAAATTATTACACAAAGGTTTATTATTTCTGTATCATACAGACCTTCTACGTAGAAAACTTGACCATAATTATTTAGCCTCACTTATAGTATATTTACTATCGAAACTCGGGGGGCTTCGCGCTTCCAATATTTAGTTCACTCGTTCACTGTATTACAGCTCCAGGACCCCATAATTTTACGCTTTATAGTAAAGTTGAGGAAAAAAAAGATAAATGGGGCCGTCTAGGGACGCCCGAAGGAAGCGAAACTTTATATCATAAAGCGTAGAATAGAATTATGAGTATTTTCATACTCATAAACAATCTCTTCTAATTGGAATCAATTTCATCACCCTCTCTCTCTCGCCTTCCCTCACCCTCCATCCCCTCCCTTCTCTCTCCCCTCCTCTCCCTTCCGTCTCACTCCCTCCACCTCCCCCACACTTCCTCGCCCTCCCTTCCTCTCCCCTCCCCTCCCCTCCCTTCCATCTCCCCTCCCCTCCCTTCCCACTCACTCCCTCGGCCTCCCCCACACGCCCTTGCCCTCCCTTTCTCTCCCCTCCCCTCCCCTCCCTTCCCACTCACTCCCTCGGCCTCCCCCACACGCCCTTGCCCTCCCTTTCTCTCCCCTCCCCTCCCTTCCCTTCCCTCTTTTCCCCACGCCTCCCCCACACTCCCTTGCCCTCCCTTCCCTCTCACTCCCTCCGTCTCGCCCTCCCTCACACTCTCTCCCCCGACCACCCTCAACCTACCCACCATGCTAGGCGTGCGCGCGTACGTCAGTCTAACACTCAAAGCCTCGAAAAAGACACTTTTGGTTTATTATTTCCAATAATAAGCCTATGTGATCGTATAGCAAAAAATTTTTATAACCCCCCCTCAAACTTTGTCACTTAACGTTTCAAGGTGCGTAGAATCCAAATTTGAAATGTCCTTCCACCGTCCACCATTCGCCGTCCGGGCCATAAAAGGCCTAAGAATTGACTTAAAAAACCCGTTCTTTCGCACATAGACTCCATTTGGGGTGTAGTTGGTCCTAACGTTTAACCATCCCGATCGCTTTACTCGCATAGATGCTATGGGCCAAAAACGGGCGAAAAAGTGTCTTTTTCGAGGTTTGAGTGTTAGACTGACGTGTTAAAACTCCAACCTGCTCAACCACAACTGCGCAAGCTTCCACGTTAATGATAACAATGGGCAGTAGGACTTCGCAACAGAACACTTTAAGACCAGATCATGCACGACCACAACTGTACGTTTAATAATTATTATTCTCATGTTAGGACAAAATTCACTCATCTCAAAATGCACAACTTTCAAATGAATGTTTTTTTTTTTTCAATAAGAAAACTTTATTGTGTAAATACACTATTAAGTGTTACAATACATATGCAATATAAATACAATTCACATGTAACTTGTGGCATTAGTTCCCTTCCTTTGAAGGGCTAATGCTAGAAAAAAAAAAGGTAGATAATAATAATACAAAGATTTAGCCAACAGATTAATATGTAGTATGAGGATAACAACGATAAACTATAAATATGATTAAATTAAATGTTTAACAATTTTTTTTTCTTTTTATGATTGGGTCTTGAAGTATTTCAAATGTAAAACAGCAATATTACGTTATGTAGAGTCAGTCATTGTCAGTCTGTCAGTAAGTAGGTCACTGTGCCATTTGCGTTTCAGTCTGCGTTGGGCTCTTGGCTGTGGCAGCTCGTGTGTGACAGCAAATGAATGTTGATGGAAAAATATGAGTGATATGATAGTGTAAGCGTAATAGGGCGATGAACCTCCGGTTGTGAGGTAACGAGACCTAGGGAGTACCTCCAGGGTGGCGTGGAAAACTTCCTACACTTGTATTGCTTTCGAATTTCATGTTCCTTTGAGGCATGAATATACGTTTTTTTCTAGGTCATATTTGTGTGTTGATACCAATGCTTTGCCTACGCATATTTAACAACAAATCCTCTCGACTTTTCGTACGTACTTAGATAATGATATTATTAAGGCAATGATTATTTGAATAGATAGGAGCTCAAATCGAGAAATATAAACATACGTATATAATTATAGAAATATAGGTTGTGGCAACTCGAAATAGGACTGGACGGGCCTTATGACGTACGCAAGCCAACTCATACTCAATTGAAAAAATAATAAACCTTTGTGAAATAATTTGCAGCGTTTTTCACCTATTTTTGCTGGCGAGAAGTTAGGACCAACTAGACCCCAAGTGGAGTCTATGTGCGGAAGAGAGGATTTTTTAAGTAAATTCTAAGGCCTTTTATGGCCCGAACGGCGGACGGTGGACGGACATTGCAAATTTGGATTCTACGCACTTTGAAACGTAAAACGACAAAGTTTGAGGGGGGGGGGTTATAAAAATGTTTTGCTATACGATCATATAGGCTTATGATTGAAAATGATAAACCAAAAAAAGCTACTGCGCATGCGTCTATGTGAAATCCTTGTAACAACCTTTATTTCCACTGTTTTCATCCGATTTCGATGAAATTGTCAGAGAATGCGCGAGTTAGGTTGTAGATGGTCCCCTATCAGTTTCATTGTTGCCAAATCAATACTTCATTCTGTGCATGCGCAAACGTAAATTGCATTATGCTCCATTTTTTTACACTCTAGTTGTTCGATTTCGCTTAAATTTGGATGATATTTTGGAGAAAACGATTTGATTACTCTATATCAATTCCAACATGATTGTACAATTAATAGCTACTGATATGCACCAATGTGAAATACGTGTAACGACCTTAATTTCCACAGTTTTCATCCGGTTTTGATGAAAAAGTCAGTGGAATCGTGGTTTAGGATGTAGATGGTCGCGTAGGTACCTACCTATTTCATTATTCTCAACTCATCAGTTCATTCTGCGCATGTGCAAACGTAAATTACATTGAGTATCATTTTTTCATTTCTTAATTGACCAATTATGACATTTCACGCTACTTCTTGATTATTTACTCTTTTCCGCCATGGAATTTTTCAAGATCATTTAAAAGTTTTCAATGATCTATACATTCATGATGCGTAAACGAGGAAACTATGTGCCACTCCCAACTTGGCAGACGTTTTTTTTTCTTTTTTCGTTGTCTATTTTACTCAATTTCTCTCATTTATTCTACGTTTCCGCTGTCATATCTTCAATTAACTTTATTATTGTTATATGATTTGATAAGTTTAACATGAAACATTTCCTCTTGTAATGTTGAAAAGTGGCGGTCTATATTTTTAGGTATAATTTGTTTCGTGTACCCACATGTGTATTGTTTATAGTAAAGATCAAAGAAATTATTAATAATAATTCTAATTTTGTAATATGGCGCAGTCATAGTGTGTGATTTCTTTACAATAGGCAAACGAATTCTATGGAGCTTGCCCCTGGAAAATCTTAGTATCTTAATAAAGGAACTAAATGCCAAAGATATGTTTCCAGTATTGGCTAGATGTCACGTATCATTTTAGGGTCCAACTTTTTTAAGGCCCGATTAAGTACATAACTTTACAGACGACTTGATTTCTGGCATTGCTGCTATCTAGAAATATATGATAATTTCTTCAATTTTTAAACTCCAAAATTCGTTGAATATGCAGGTACCTATTTCTTAGGCAGTTTGGCCAAACTCTCTTGTTAGCCTCGGTGTTGAATAGTTACTAGGTACCTACATTTCGTGACACTTTCCCTGCTATGCCTGGGTTGAATCAAAGAACTCTTCCTGCTTTTCCGAGCTTCCTGAGTATGACCATTGTCATTGTTACGGTCAGACCTCTCGTCAAAGGTTGGGTGATTTCCTGATCGTGCCGGAAACAGAATAGCAAAAGTTGAGGGTGATTACAGATTTCTCAAGCTCTTTTTTCAGTGCTTACAGCTATCTTAGATTTTAGGAGTTAAAGTAGAGACTCACTTCGTTCATCAATAGCTATCCACGTTTCAGTAGTGTGGCTTCTATTAATGCTTTCAAATGGTTTATTTCATGGTGTATTCTTAAGACTGTTCTTCAATGAATATTTTGTAATTCGTACCTACCTACACAATAGAAAAATAAAATACCTTTTTCAATTCCAGGCGAGGGGGGGGGGGGGGGTTGTTCTGTAGCATCCGAAAAATAGACATTAGTGAACATACGAGGGTGAATCAAATATAAACGAGACTTTTGGGCCAGTGAGTGCAATAGTGATGGAAGAACGTTCCCCTGTTGTGGGGTGTTGGGTTGGTTTGTCAGGAGTGGGGGAAGCACCTGATCCAGCCTCCTCGACCCTCTCAGTAACCATCGTGACGATGTCTGAGCAGGAGGTACACCCCTCTGTTGCGCAACGCATTGTGATTAAGTTTCTAGCTGCAGAAATCTTGAGGAGATTGACTGCACAGTTCGGGGAAGAAACGCTGTCACGAGCTAGAGTGTTTGCCTGGTATAAACAGTTCGAGGAGGGTCGTGATTGTGTTGAAAATGAGAGCCATGACCGCAGACCCCAACCAGCATTACAGCGGGCAACATCAACAGTGTTCGCCAACTTTTTGATGGTGATAGGCGTCTAACAACTTCGGATATTGCAAGTGAGGTTGGAATAAGTAATGGGAGCACTTACTCTATACTCACAGAGGAGCTAGGGTATCGCAAGGTGTGTGCCAGGTGGGTTCCTCGCCTTCTCACAGTTGACCAGAAATTGAATCGTTTTCAGGTGTGTGAGCGTCTTCTTGCACGATTTCGGGTAGAAGAAGACCAATTTCTTTCTCACATTGTCACCTGTGATGATGTGGAGTTGAGGAAGAAAGGAGAACCTGTACCAGTGAAAGCCAAGTCATATTATCGGCTAGCAAAGTTTTGGCTACCGTTTTTTTTTTTTTTTTTTTTTTTTTAAACCAGTGTGGCTTGCTGCTCCTTGATTTTTTGCATGAGTGCAAAACAATGTGGCATACTACTGCGACATTTTGACAGAGGTCAGACTTGCATATCGCCGCAAAAGACGAGACCTTCCGATGAGAAAAGTGATTCTTCTCAATGGCAATGCTCACCCCCATACAGCAGCCCTGACCAGAGAAAAATTGAAGCAGCCGGGTTGGGAGAAACTGGAACACCCTCCATACAGTCCAGATCTGTCTCCCTGCAGCTTCCATGTGTTTGGTCCTCCCAAGAAAGCTTTGGGAGGGCAAAGATTCAGCAGCGATGATGAGGTTGAAGCATATGTGCGCAATTGGCTACAAACACGACCTGACTCTTTTTATGTGGATGGAATCGAAAAATTACCTGTATGCTGGGAAAAACGTGTTTCCAAATTAGGAGATTATGTAGAAAAATAAACTATGTTTGTGTGTTTAAAATAAAAAAAATTAAAAAAAGTCTCGTTTATATTTTTATTCGCCCTCGTATTATTAACCAATTGTTTCAAGCATTACCACCAAAGACCTAATTTTATGGGGAGGAAATTAATAAAAATTTCATTTTTCAAAGCTACAATGACTAAACTTGTAAATTGAATAAATATTTAATACTTGAACAATGAAATAAAAATTCAATGAATTACAGAGTGACATAGGACTAGGCAATACCAAAATCTCAGTGTAACCACTGCTAACCTCATCTTGGAAATCTTATGACCCCCTAAGGGGATGAAGAGATAGCTATCTAGAGTGAAGTATCTAAGTTTGATAAGAACCTTTCAGAATAGCTGGTCAAATGAACCCAACATAACATGGCAGCAATTGCAGAGTTGGAGGATTGGAGATACCTTGACAAATAAACGGCAAGGATGGCAGCACTTATCCACTATAGTTTTTGTTAACCACATTAAAAAAGCTACTGAATCCCCTCCTACCAGGTAACATTAAAATAAAGTAGTTAACTAGGTACCGGGTCATGAGGAACATAGAAAACGATGAAGTAGATCACCTTGCTAGACTGGGTCATCAAGAGAATGCTGTACATCAGCCCCAGCACTGGGCAAACAAGTAATTCGTGCAAGGTCAACATAGACGATTTAGCTATTATTGTAAGGGGTAAATTTTACTGCACTATATCCGACAGAATGTAAAGAGCCCTAAACTGCAGCTATTGAGGTGCTTTTGGACCTACCGCCACTGCTCATACATGTGCAGAGAGCCCTCTTGGTGCCCTGTGCTTGTGCCCTCTTGGGGTCAGCAAGGCTTCTGCGACTAAGATACATAAGATGGAGATCCAGAGTCGGCTTTCACAAAATCCTAGAGAATAATGATTGTGAGATGGCTCTGACAGTCCCTGATCTTATTATAGATATTGAGAACTTCGAGATTCCCTTCAAAATGGTTATCAAAAATAGAGGCTGCTGGCAGAAAGGGGTGCCCAATTTTCCTCTGGGCTCCATAGTGTGTTACACGGATGGGTCAGTTATGCATGGGGGGGATTGGGTGTGTGCATTGTAAGTCCCACACTCTCTCTGGGAGAAATGCGACGATCTTCCCGGCAGAGGTCCATGCTATACAAAGCTCTTCTCAGCTATTTTTACCCATCAAGGCTGTCACCCAAAGGTTGACTCAGCATTTAGTGCAACGTAGGGGGCGCCCTGGGAAAAAACCATCTCTGGTCGACCTATGAGCAGGAATTTAATATAACTCCAAATTTCAAACCTAATCAATTTATATACTCTAAAACCTCCCAGTACCCCTGAAATTCCCTGACTTATGTTCATTTTATTCCAAATCCCCTAGCCTTTCCCGATACTTTGAATTTCCTGACTTTTCCTGGTTTTCCCTGCCTATAATATACATGACAGTATATTAAATTTTCCATAGGTTCATAAACCTTCTCGTAAACCGTTACTATTAGTTACGTTTCTGTGTAAGCAATATCTTATTACCATTGTCTTTTGAAGGATTACCATTGCCTTTTAACGGAGATCCCTGGGGTGGAGGACCTGAAATTAAAAATACCACAAAACGCTCCATCATCTGTAGGTAGGTATATCTTCCCCTGTCAAGCTAGTTACCTATATTTCAAGTTGGTAGTTAACAAAACCCTATGAAAATGTATACTCCTAGTATCTGTCTTAACAATATGATTATGTAATGGCCCAAAAATATTTAATACCTCGACAGGAGTTTGAACTCGCGTTGTTACTACCAAGGGGGAATTTCCCCTGAGTTGCAACACTCCAACGATCTGAGCTATGAGGCCGGTGTGATCAAACCTTTTTGACTGTGAGAGTTATTTTCCTGGAGCGTAACATTTCCCTGGAGTCAAATACTAGCTGTCTCGACTGGTTTGGAATCAGACGAATGACAAAGTGAAACTGCAGGCCGCTGGCTCAGCAGATTCTCGCTGGAACAAGTCAGCAGTCGAGCGAGGTCATTGTCACGGGGAGTTTTGACACAAGTGAGTGAGGAAGTGAAAATTGCTATGACAGGGATTGTGATATTTACAATTTTTTGGCTCGAGAGGGATTTAATTAATTATTGTTTCGTATTATATCAGGTTCTACCGACTGCGCCACTGTCACGAACCAAAAATATTTAAAACCTTGACAGGAGTTCTTACTCGTGTCCTTACAACTACGGGAAATTTCCCCTTAGTTGCAACACACTAACGATCTGAGCTATGAGGCTGGTGTAATCAAACCTCTTTGACTGTGAGAGTTATTTCACTGGAGCGTAACACTTACCATTATCTTTTAGCGGTTCTTGGGGCGACGGAGCTGAAATTAATAAATACCATTAAAATAAAGTTCCTAGTCATCCAGCTTGATCGTATGAACGAATTTTTGTAAGTTATCGTAGTATATTATGTTACTTTGTTTTAAAATTTGAGCTTTTTGAGTGCAAAGAAAGTTTAAACTATTATTTTTATGGCAAAAAACGTATTCTAAATAGTAATCTGCTATTCAAACAGATATTTCGGATTTTTAGCTTTTTTTTGCAGTTTCTATCGAATTTATAGTAAAATTTAATGAAATTGAAGTACTTTTTTCAGCATAATTTTGTACATAAAATTTATAATGTTCTATTTTAAATTTGATAAACTTTATTTGAGCAAAATTCTGCTAAAAATTATAAACAACGATTTTTAGCCGTTTTCAGTGATTTTTCAGCACATTTTTTGAAATGTGACCAATTTAATATGCTCAAAAAGTGCTGGCCAATGAACTCATCCTTTCGTTTGGAATGCTTGGTTTTTTTGGCGCAAGAACGGAATTTTCATCTCAATACTAAGGATTTATATATATATATATATATATATATATATATATATATATATAGAGAGAGAGAGAGAGAGAGAGAGAGAGAGAGAGAGAGAGAGAGAGAGAGAGAGAGAGAGAGAGAGAGAGAGAGAGAGAGAGAGAGAGAGAGAGAGAGAGAGAGAGAGAGAGAGAGAGAGAGAGAGAGAGAGAGAGAGAGAGAGAGAGAGAGAGAGAGAGAGAGAGAGATGAAAAAGCGCAAACTTCAGGGGTCGTAATGTCTCAAAACGGATTTTGATTTTAAAATTTTCCAAAAATTTTTATTTTAAAAATTCCTAAGCCATTGCAATAGCTTCATTTTTTACGAAAATTCGCTAAAACTTCAGCATTAGTAGGTAGTTATTTCTATCTTTGCTTCTTCTTTCTTTCCCAACTATATTTGACTCAAGTAGTTAGCAAAACCTTAGAAAAACGTTTCCTCCTAAGTAGGTACTACTTTTCTCAACACTGTGATTACCATCGTCTCTAGAAGTTGGTGGTCCGTGAGGTAAAGGACCTGAAATTTAGAATTAAAAAACAGAGTTCACTATATTGATACTTATATTTTTCGAGTATTGTTAATTGTTCCTGATTTACAGAAAAATAAAGGTTGGATATTATTCCCTTTGATTTTAATCAAAGAGCTGTGTCAACCCAAAAACCATTTTGTCTAGCGGGATTGGCCATCTAGATAGGATCTAGATTGAACCACTCATTGATGGTGAACGGCGCAAAGTTTGTAATTATGATGGGTGGGTTAAAACTTATATCAATCTATCGATTTAATCAAGTGACGTATTAAAGCTATCTAGAACCTGCTTTAGGAAACACTTACAATTGCACATTCTTGATGCATAGTTGATGTTATCACATTCACAGGATTTGAGTGGAGCTATACGACCAGAATCATTATGATTATTTCCTGGATTCGCACAATTTTTAATTTCTTCATTTGCCTGGTCTTTTTCAGGTGACGATGTAACAATGGGAGTTCTTGGATGATTATTGCTTTCTTCAACACGGAAAGATACTGGAATATTCAGAACTAATGTTTTGAAATGGGATTCATAACTTGCAGATAGTGTATTGCTGGTTTCTTGACCTGAAGGCTGATCGTTGCATCCCTGGCAAGGTTTCAGAGAAGGGTATATCTGTTCTTTATGGTTCGAACAATTCTGCAACATGCTTATAGCTTGCTCACATGAACAGTTGAAGGGTGCTTGTGTCGCCATGTCTTTTACATTAGGTTTGTTTGGTTTTTCCGAAGAAGAGCCAATAAGCCCTCGAAAGATTCTCGCTGGAAAACTATTTTTACTAAAATTATTTTGACAGCAATTAGTTGGCTTCATCGATCTACAGTCAGGGCATGAAAACTTGGAGTCGTACAAAGAACTTGAATAGGGACCATACTTTGGCCTCTTGTTTGAAGGGTGGCCACTGCTGTTAGAGAAATGGGGTTTTTCGTTAGGCTGAGAGCCAGAATGAAATTGAACAGCTTTGTTTGTTTGAACAGGCATGTCAGAACCATCTATGACGTGACATGTATCAGTTAAATACTTTTTGTCATTATTACAATCCAATCCTGAATGATTTTTTTCAACCCATCCAGATTCGAATGAATATACTGGTGTACCTCCACATGGAGAAACTGAAGTAGCAGATTCTAAGCACTCTCGCCCACAATCCCCAGGAGTGCCATGCAAATTTTCTGGAGAATTTCTGGATAAGGTATGATTACTGCACGATAGCGGGAGAAATGTACTTGAAAAAGTATTCTTAGGATTGTCTCCACATACTCCTAGACTTCTTAAGGGATTGCATTGCTGAGTATTATAGGGATCGCCCAAATGGTCTTTTCGTTGACTTGCTGAGCAATCAAACTCTTGTGGTCTTTTGGAAAGATCTGATTCGCAGCACTTGCCTGACGTCCCACTTCTTTCCATCTCTCTAGACATTTCAAAGGAACAGATTCTCCTTTCATTTCTTGAAGTAGCTACTCTTGTTCTAGGACTACCTCCTACAATAAATAATGTAGGTGTAAATCAAACTTGAATTTAACTTGCTAGTCATGGTATAATATACCTATAGGTACAATATGTTCATACAGGCCAATTAGTGGGGTGCATACAATACAAAAATAGGTAATATCTACCTAGTGGGAATGGCATGGGAAATGAGATTCCAAAAATCATGAAGTTGCTAATCAAGTATCGTCATAATTTTATATTCGAGAGGTTCGTCATAATTATATATAAGTTTCCCGAACCCCGTTATCACCGAGTTTTACACTTTCGCTAACTAGTTTCTCCCCTAAAAACACATAATATTTATCATACCAAATGAACTGAAATTTGTGAGTTGAAGTGAAAAACTTGGTTATAACGAGGTCAGGGAGATATTATGCGAGTGTTAGGTACGATTCGATTCAGCGTAAAAAAATACGTAGAAACCGACGCCAAACTGTATTTTCATAGAAAGGGTCAGTTTTCAAAAAAAAAAAAAAAAAAAAAAATCGATTTCATTGGAAAAACAATGTTTTTCAACATTAAAACATAGTTTTCACGCCTAATTGCCAAAGTAAAAGTGAAAATAACTACACCGTTGGAAAGGTGATCTTTCGCAGTTTTTACCGTTCTTGTGTTTTGGAAAAATATTGGTTCTCGTAGTTCAATTTCCGATTGAAAAACAAAACTCGAGGTTTCCCAAATAAGGTGAAATTTGCTTTTCAGAGGACTTTTTCATGTCTTAATTCTGAAAAAGTCCAGTCATGCAGCTTGACCCCATGAGCGAATTTTTGAAGAAATCTTCGATTTCGATTTTTGACTGATTTCTCAACTTTGAAATTTGTGAAAACTTGATACATATTCTTATAGGAAATTTTACGCTGACTCCGAATATACCACATGTTAGTATGCTGAAAAAATTATTTCGTACAACAAATCGCAAAAAACAGGCTATTTTGAAATTTTTGAAAATTTCAACCCGAAGATGTAATCCGATCATGCTGGCCAACGAACTTGAACTTTCGTTTTGTGTCCTTAACATTTTAAAATTTGTTTGAAGTTTCTAGCACAATTCTACGGACAGTTATCGTCTGGAATGACACATACATACATATATACATACATACATACTAACATTTAAAAAAATGCGTTAAACTTCAGAATAGCCTGAAACGGATTTCTGTATAAAATGTTTTCAAAAAATCACATTCTACAAATTTTGAGGCGAGAGCAATAGCTTAATTTTCTTCAAAAATTTGCTAAAAGGTCAGGCATCTTTCTGATCGTAAATTTAATGCTCTTTCAAACGGCATCCTCAAATTTTAATTTACACTGCAAATTGAAGGGGTTATGACCGATTTAGTGACTTGAGGTTAAAATCGCGAAACATTTTAAAATTTAAATAACTCATTTTACAAGCGGATCAAAAAAAAATTGTTAAGTGACAGAAGTCATTGCAAATTAATTGTAGAATCGACCGAATCCTGCAGTTTGGCAGACCTGTTAGCGAATTTTTGTTGAAAATGAAGCTATTGCAAAGGCTCGGAAACTTTTAAAATTTATAAGACTCACCCTTATTTTCTCTGAAATCCTCCTGATGCTCTTCTATTCTTTCTCGGGAAAAAATAGACGAGCATTAGGAGGATTTCAAGGAAAATAAGGGTTATTCTACATTTGCAAAACATCTAAAGGAATCCAATCATAGTTACAATTTTGATTTGACAGATAGACAGTTTTTAGAATTTCTTCATTTTTGCCCAAAGGGAGGTATGTTGAATTATACTTGAAAAATTCGAAATTATCAAAGTGACAGATCTGATAAATGTTTAAATGAGGATATCCCTCAATATATTTCACCACTGATAAGTCCATTTCTGTAGAGCTTGTTATTATCCCTTCACACTGTTGAAACCAGTAATTCTTCCCTTCATCTGATTAGCTTTAATCCCCCTGCACTTGGCTTGCACTTAATTGGTTGTACAATGGGATTCAATCTCCCTTCACCTGTGACTATAAAAGCTGTATGCTTTCTAATTTGTCTTCAGTTATTGTTTGTTACTGATGATGACCTAACCGTCTAAATCGATTTAACATTGGAACTCTTTATTTTTTGTGAAAATAGCCAACGTTTTTTTACTAACTTCCGTTTTGAAATGGGTTTCTACAACTTCGTCGCGAGTGATTTAGTTCACAATTTAACATATTACAATACGATCGATAATTTAAGAAAATTCGCTTATACAATCATACTGCATGGCTAGAACTTTTTTGTACACCCTGAGTGTACAAAAAAGGAAAGGTGTACAAAAAAGGCTGTCCTAGATAAGGGAGTTAGTACCTACTTCAGGGGTCGATTCTAGAGCAAATTTCTGATCGAAAGTTCCTCATAGTTTTTTTATGCATATTTTTTAAGTAAGTAGTTTAATTTTTAAGATTTTTTTCGTGTTTTCGATCTTTCGTCACTAAAGCTATCATAACTCCCTTAATTTGCTGTATAAATTCAAATTTGAGGATACTGTTGGAAAGAGCATTAAATTTTCCATTGGATTAATGCCTGAACTTTTTTAAAATAAGGTTTGGAACATGAAAAAGCCCACTGAAAAGCAAATTTTGTCTAATTTGGGAAACGTCGAGTTTTTTCAATCGGGAATAGAACTATGAGAACCAATATTTTTTCAAGACACAAAACGGTAAAAACTACGCCAAAATCTCACCTTTTCAATGACGTAGTCAATTCTACTTTTACTTTGCTAATTGAGGGAGAAAACTATGTTTAAATATTGAAAAACATACCTTCTACGAAAATACGAGTTTGGCGTCGGTTTATACCTACGTATTGTTTTATGCTGAATCGAATGATACCACTTGTAGATCTCCCCAACCCCGTTATAACCGAGTTTTACAATTTAGCTTACTAGTTTCACCCCTAAAAACCCATAAATTATCTCATACCAAATGAACTCAAATTTGTGAGTTGAAGTGTAAAACTTGGTTATACAAAGGCTCACTCAAAGAACGTAGGCACAGGGACTGCCTTTTCCTCTAAACTAGGCAACCACCCCACGGGTTTCTGTTGAATTTCAATAGGAGCGCCAAGTCTGTTTCCGATTATTCAACTATCGATTGTTAATCAGCTGTTATTATATGGTTTGATACGATTCCACGTTCTACTGTTCATGCGTTCAAGCAATTATTAAACGTTTTCGTTATCATTTTAGTGGTTTTTATTATAAATCAAAACCTCAAAAGCTTCCTATTTTAACCACCCTATACCTGAAAGATAGGATTATCTAAACGTGTGCAAGTGCAACGCAAGCGGAGGTACAAGTTGCCCAATGGTTGTTTCAGCCTCCTTAAGGTCCTTGCCAGTGTTGGGCAGTAGTGACTACTTTTTTAAGGTAAATACAGCTACAAACTACATAGTTGTGTAGCTGTTTCTGGCAACTACAGCTCGTAGTTGGAAGTAACTCGCGGGCAGCTACTTTTCCACAGCTTGTGTAGTTAGTAGGTGGTTAGTGGATGCAGCTTAAGCTACTAGCTGAGCAACAGAGTAGCTGTAACTACTTTAGGCAACTACACGCTCGTAAAAGCCACTAAATTTGGTTCAGGTAACATTTTCTGTCGCTACCCATGTTCCCACTTGTCAGATTACAACACTGGGAGACCAAGAGTGAAATGTTTTGGTTTGTTTAAGTGAATTTTCAAAGAACAAATTTGCTATTTGGGCCATTGAAAAATTTCCCATGACCTTGATCTGCACTGGCAACACCTCCAAAATCCGTTGCATCCATCAGTGAACAAAATCTGAAATTTCCAACTCCTGGTGCGCAGGCGGGTGTGTTTGTATGTGCATAAAATTTTGTTCTAGTGAAGAAAACTTCGTTTTGGTAAAAAATAAATAATGGGTTTGTTGGCCTGCCCGATCGCACTGTGCCCAGCTGTCCAAATGGGGACTTAGCATCATTTTCAGAATTACTTTCATGTGGAAAGTCTCTCTCTAACAAGAACATTTACAAAACTTTCACATTTTTGCGTTCAGTACATAACTTTAAATAAATTTTAAGTTTTCTGTGACATCAATGAAATTCCCATACGCTAACGTGCGGGATAGAGAGGGAAGCGGGCGGAGATTTCCGACAGGAGAGTCTCCGGAAAATCCGATCTTGAGCAGTGGGTGCCAACCAAGCGGTTCTAGCCAAATCGATCTTTTTGTAGAACGAAATGAAACTGTTACTTGTTACCGTTCTTTGTATGGAGGAAGAGGAACTGTAGGTTCCCACTAAGTGTATATTTTTGCATAGATGTAGTAAAGTTGGCATTATTCTAATTAGGGTCTTCCATGGTCTTTCGATACTGAACTTCTGTGCGGAAGGTCTTTTGAGTTCCATTATCATCACCCAAGGCCACATTATTTTTTTCTCGAATTTTAAAACATATTCTGTGATCAAATCATTCAGCTAGTCTATATTTTACTGAAAGGGTTGGTTTTTGAAATTTTGACTAGTTTCGTGTCTTTAGGATGGCCCGTTATCTAACTAAATTTTTGCGTACAAGGATGAATATAAGTGTTTGGTATGGTAATAACTTAATTAGTAATTATACTAATATCTAATAATTACCTGACAACGGATAATAAGAACTATTACATTGAGCAAGAGCTGGAGAATGAGCAACCAATTGAGGCAGGAAAAGTATTCAGCTAGAACCACTCAGTTGGCACCCCCTGTTGAAGGATCAGGTTTTCCAGAGATCCTCCTCTCCTACCGTACCCCCTCTCCTACTTATCTTGAGCAGGGGGTGCCAACCGAGCGGTTCTAGCTGAATACCTGTTCCTGCCTCAATTGGTTTTTCATTCTCCTGCTCTTGCTCAATGTAATAGCTCACATCCGTTGTCAGGTGATTACTAGCTATTAGGTTGTTATACAGGGTGATTCCCTCGCAGATGCAAAAAAAAATTTGGGTGAAACTACATCAAAAACGTAGTAAAATGCAGCCAACTGCATATTTTTATCTCAATCCGTTCTCGAGATATGATTTTTTAAAGTTTTTTTCAGGAAAACCGTGTTTTTTTCCTTTTAAACTCAAATTTCTCCACTTTACTTCATTCAATTTCAACTTTTGACCACATTTTCGGAATCAGCATTAAATTTACTATAAGAATAGTGTACTTGGGTTCTTAAAAAGTACCATCCAAAGGTCCTCACATCAGCTCAAACATTGACGATTTTGAAAAAAGAATATTTCTGAAAATCTTTAAAACTTTACTACTCTTCCAAAACAAATCCTGGAAACTGGCAAATCTCATGAAAACTGCTTGGTCTAAGACTCTTTCCAACGGTATAATCAAGTTTACGTTTATTTTGTTATTTAGTGGAGAAAATTATGTTTTAATGTTAAAAAATGTGGGTTTTTCAATGAAATTGTTGGTTTTCTCGAAAGATGACCCTCCGTGAACCAACGAGTATGGGGTCGGTTTCTATGTATTTTTTCTCACTGGATCAAATGGAAACTCTTGCAGATCTCTCAACTACGTTATAATTGAGTTTTACACTTTAATTAACTAGTTTTACCCCATAACACACGTACATTTAATCGTAACAAACAAACTAAACATTTGCGATTTTAAGTGTAAAACTCGGTTATAACGGAGTTGGAGAGATCTACAAATGTTACCATTCGATACAGCGTGAAAAAATACATAGAAACCGACCCCATACTCGTAGGTTCATGGAGGGTCATCTTTCGAGAAAACCAACAATTTCATTGAAAAACCCACATTTTTTAACATTAAAACATAATTTTCTCCACTAAATAACAAAATAAACGTAAACTTGATTATACCGTTGGAAAGAGTCTTAGACCAAGCAGTTTTCATGAGATTTGCCAGTTTCCAGGATTTGTTTTGGAAGAGTAGTAAAGTTTTAAAGATTTTCAGAAATATTCTTTTTTCAAAATCGTCAATGTTTGAGCTGATGTGAGGACCTTTGGATGGTACTTTTTAAGAACACTATTCTTATAGTAAATTTTATGTTGATTCCGAACATGTGGTCAAAAGTTAAAATTAAATGAAGTAAAGTGGAGAAATTTGAGTTTAAAAGGAAAAAAAACACGGTTTTCCTGAAAAAACCTTTAAAAAATCATATCTCGAGAACGGATTGAGATAAAAATATGCAGTTGGCGGCATTTTACTCCATTTTTGATGCAGTTTCGCCCAAATGTTTTTTTGCATCTGCGAGGGAATCACCCTGTATATATTAGGTTATAGATATCAGGTGTTATTAGATCGATTATAGATATTATTAGGTATTAGGTTATTAGGACATAAAGTGTTATAGATTATATAATACTGTACCAATGCAAAAATTCAGACACCGGGCCATCCTAAGGAAATGAAACTTGTCAAAATTTCATTAACCAACCCTTTCAGTAAAATATAGACTAGTTGAACGATTAGATCACAAATTAAGTTGGTATGTTTCAAAGTTCGGAAAAAAATTAAAGTGGCCTTGGATAATAGAACTCAAAGAGCATAGAAGTCCAATGCTTTACCAAACGACCACGGAAGACCCTAATTAGAATAATGACAACTTTACTACATCTATGCGAAAAAAATGTATACCTACTTAATGGGAACCTACCGTTCCTCTTCCACAAATACAAAGAACGGTAACAAGTAACTGTTTCATGTCGTTCTACAAAAAGAACGATTTTGCTAGAACCGCTCGGTTGGCACCCCCTGCAAGATCAGGTTTTCCGGAGACTCTCACTTTTCCAACGGTGTCTCTCTGTCGGTGACAAACTCCGACATTTATGTAGTTAGCAGTTGAGTAATTGTAGCTACAGCTGTATTTACAGCTACTTTTGTCTCAACTAGGTAGTAGTTGGAAAAAAGTAGCTGCTCTATTTCAGCTACTAACTACAAGTTGTAGTTAGTAGTTGCAACTCTTTTAGTTAGTAGCTGTAACTACGTTTTGTCCAACTCTGGTCCGCAGGAACAGAACGGAACATTTACATAGCTAATTTAGCCGCCATTTCACCCTATGCCCCTCTGCACATTATGCAGGAAAGGGACAGTTAGTTACCAGGCGGAAACTTCTGGTGCCAGAACACGGTGTTTCCCGTCTGTCTCCGTCCCGTCCGGTGGCTGGTTTGTGGAGGGACATGAGATGCGACGGCTGCCTTTCTTAAGGTAAAAAGGTGTATAACTGTCCCGTACTGTTCCTGCCTAGCGTGCGGGGACCTTTAGAAGCAATAGACAACCTGGGAAACTAAAATTAGCTAGATACCTATTATTTTGTGACATTATTTGGTGTCTTTTTTTGTTGGAAGGTCAGGGCTAAAACATTTTCCCTGTTAAAAAAGAGTAATCCATTATCCATTCGGGGACCCACTCTTCAACTCTAATATTAATGAATGTATCAGTAATTTCTAACCAGCATAGCCTCATCTACTAGGTACCTGCGTACCAGACAGGACATGTATAAAATTGCACATCTCCTGATTGTAGAAAGTCGTGGTTTGAATTATTAGTACCCTTGAACGGGGTGAAACAAATAATTTTTTTTTTAAATAGGTTTTTTGACCTTATACAGCGTGATAGACTTTTTTAGAGGCATTATTTTCGAGTTATTCACGATTTAAGATTTTTTTCGTGTTTTCAATCTTACATCACAAAATAACTCCCTTCCATATTGAGTAAATTCAAATTTGAAGATACTGTTGGGAAGAGTGTTACATTTCCTTTTGGATAGGCTACCCAACGTGTGAAAATATGTGGATTTAGTAGTCACAAATTCACACCAAAGTGGAAAAGTTGTCTAAACTTGAAAAATCATGTATTTTTAAAATTGCAGGACGGCATACAATAATATATATATTTTTTCCTTTATTATTATTTTATTATATATTTTTTCCCTTATTATCATTATTCATTATTATTCATGATACCTACTACATATTATACATAAACATTTAACAATATTCAGTCCTTTCCATAGTGACCAATTAGTTAGGTTACGAAAATCAAAGGCAATAAATTTCTAAGTTTGGGTACTCCATACTAACATCTCAGTGGAATCCACCTGCCACATTTCCATGGATGTAAATCATCAACGGGGAACATTGATATGGGGATCGATTGAGTAATTATTTATCCACTAGCTAAGAAACAACACCCTAATCCTAAGGCAAGTGCCATCAGTAGGGATGCTGTGTGTGGGACAAGGGACTAGTGCAAGGGTTGAATGACCAGCCTCATGGTCCCAACCATGGCAGGATTAGATGAAAGTCCTACTTGGCCTGGCTGGGATGAGGCTGGTCATTGAATCCTTGCACTAATCCTCTGAATTCCCGCGCACGTTACGGGAAAAACTGGGCCCAAATCTCACTTTTCCAGCGGTATAATCAATTTTCATTTTACATTAAAAATTAAAGGAGAAAAGTACCTATGTTTTTGTACGTTGAAAAACATGGTTTTTTCCTATGAAATGGAGGGTTTTGTGAAAAATGTCCTTCCAAAAAAAGTTGAGTTCGGGGCCGGTTTCTACGTATTTTTTCATGCTGAATCGAATGGCAACACTTGCAGATCTCCCCAACTCCGTTATAACAGAGTTTTACACTTTAACTCACGAATTTTTCAGTTCATTTTTTATGCTCAATTTGATGTGTTTTTGAGGGTAAAACTAGTTAGTTAAAGTGTAAAACTCTGTTATAACGGAGTTGGGGAGATCTGCAAGTGTTGCCATTCAATTCAGCGTGAAAAAATACGTAGAAACCAGCCCCAAACTCAAATTTTTTTAGAGGGTAATTTTTCACAAAAACCCTCGATTTCATAGGAAAAAACCATGTTTTTCAACATACAAACATACTTTTGTCCTTCAATTTGCAATGTAATATAAAAATGGATTATACTGTTGGAAAGACGAGATGACTGGTCCGTTGTACCATATGGATAATGCTGAGTTTGAAAGTTGGCCTTTTAAGGTTTACGTCCCCATTGGTTAGGTGACCAGCTCTGAACAATAGCGTTTCCTCTCTATCTTCTACCTCTATGATCACCCCATGTGGTTCGTCCACCCCCACCCCCATTCTACGGTACGTGCGGATAACAACTTATGAAGCTTCTCTGCTTCCATTCATGTTGGGAAATTAAGAAGACAACTTATTAAACGGCAAGTAACAAGAAGGCTTAAAAGTTGAGTTTATTTCCCAGCAATTATAATCAGTTTCCGAACTCATTGTAACTTCAAGGCATGGTCGGTTACCTTCATTTTCATAATCCTTCATTAACCCCAACCAATGGTCGGGCAGCTGGACTTTGAGTTTTGAGCATTGGTTATTTTGGTTTGCCCCAGCCAAACTTGTAGTTACGTTGTTAGTTTGAGAAAGGCCTGCAGATACGATATACATTTTAAGAAGCTTGTAATAACAATACAATTCATATTTTCCTGATAACGCACAATGTTGAAATATATCTCAATTAGCGGCTGAATACACTCTTTGTTATAATAGAGAGTTTTTGCTTTTTGATGGAAGCAAACATCGAATAGTTGGACCTAGAAATTGTTACTGAACGATTTGTAGTCCCCGTAAAGTAATAGAGTTAGGTAGGTACCTACTTGGTTAGTACACATTTATGTATGAACATGTTTGTACTGAAACACATCTATTCTATAAATGAGTAATGTCAGCACCTTCACGCTAAACTCATGGAAGGATTAGAACGGGGTTTTTTACAAAATGATCGGGATGGCACGGGGAAGGTTTGTGTAAAAGCAAATTTTTAGAAAACGTCCAACCAGATCAGCTGACGTATCTAAATTCTCTCCTATTCATCCTAGAAATATGAAATTTGATAGGTAACCTCTCTGGGAAATCGAGAAACAAATAAAACGATGGGCTCTTTCCTCATCAGCTGAGTGAGCTAAATTCACTCCTTTTTACCCTAGGAATGTGAAATTTGACATGGAGCCTCACTAAGACATTAAGAAGCGAATGAAATGACGGGTTGATGATGGCTAGATCAGCTGACTTAGCTATATTCTCTCATATTTGACCTAGAAATTTGATGGGGAGCCTCTCTGGGACATTGGGAAATGTATATAAAATTATGGGCTCTTTCCTACATGTACATGTGGGTCCGTGCGACGCACGGGTGACCAGCTTTGCAACCCGATTGTTTGGTTTCTAGGGATTTCAGAGTAAGATGACTGTGATTGTTCAACATGACACCGATTGTTTTGTTGATTATTGGTAACTAAGTACAGCTCAACCAAAAATTATTTGCTGTTGAATTTGAACGGGATTTTGTGCTAAAGTACAATATGTCTAGAGGCCGTATCACACTTGCATTTTTTCCAAGATCAGCTATTTTGACCAAGACCTGGCAGAGCATTTTTAAACTCACTTGGGAAAATCAGAACATGTTCTAAATTTAAAATGCTAAAACGTAACCCTTGGGAAGGTAACAATTCAATGGAAAACCCCTAAGAGCCCTAACCTGACAGACTTAATAAAACTGCATTCCGCCAGAAAGCTCTTTGCCTTCTTCACGTTCGAGCATCATAAATGCGAGGAAAAAGCTGAAAAAATGGAAGTGTGATACGGCCTTAACGCTAAAAAACCTGATATTGGCAAAAGAAAAAGACGCGATATTTTAGCAACTGTGCACAAAGAGTTGAGCAACCTGTACTTACTACGTCATCTGCTGAGATGGATGATGCACAACGACATCATAACGTCTGTCAAAAGAGAATTGGAGGTCACTAATGAGAAAGAGGAACATATGAAAATTAAGAAGCATCACTTAATTTTTTAATTCAAGCATTATTAACATTTTAAACCCCTGTTTGTTTACCCCTATTATTATTATCATCTTTCATACCCAGCACCTTAAATCCTTTTTCTTTTGCATTACCGTTTCCTTGCCCTCCAATTTATTTTATTAAATTAATAAAATGTCTTCTACCACTAATACGGCTGTACACTTCTTCCGCTAAGTGTCACACATACCTTTCGATACAAAGCTTCGTTCTCAGTGCGCGTTCTGACAGTTCTTGAACTCATCAGAACTGGGACGGAAAATCCCGGGGCGTTCCGGAACTTGTGGAACCGCGTTCTGCACTGTAAACGATTTTAGAACTTGGAAGTGGAATAATCTGTGTTTCGTGGATGTGGACGAGATCCAACTACAACTTCAATCTTGTACTTATCGTCTACAATCCATGAAACATCACCACCATCGTCGAAACTATCGCTTTCCAAACTTGACGAGCTAATACATTTCGATGGAGAAATTCAAATGAAGAACAGCGAACATCAGAACAAAGCAAAATTTTGCAAGGAAAATAACAGGGAACATGCGGCAACCAAAGGGAAGAGAGTGCATTGCATACTCCACGAGCTCCGAAAAATTTTGAAATGCGCATGCGTTAACTACATCCTTGCGTTTGAGTACTGACAGTTCCGAAAAAAATCGGGGACTGTCAGAACAGTTCAGAACTGGGTTAGCAAAACACTGCGAACGTTGAACTCGGCATTTCGGAACTTCATCGGGATGAATGTGTCAGGTTATAAGACGCCGAGCAGATAGTCTCTTGCCTGCAGATAGTCTCTTGCGTTCAGGTTAGCATCCACCTGGTGTTGTCCCTAGGCTTAAGTTCACGGGCGGGGAACACCGTGGAAAGCAAAAACTCTCTAATTATTTCCAATTTATTCAGAAAACTTACGTTGATCAAAATTCTCCAGTTTCTTCTCTACGATATCCAACTTGCTTAGAAGTGTATGAACGCTTTCATTACTTCTCATGAGATCGTCACTGGGAGATGAGCCTACATGTGCAGATATTAGGGTACAACATACATGGTTAAGTATCTACTAAAAACAACAGTAGAAGAATCATGCTATTAGGTTCGTTCGGCCAAGAGTTCTGAACGGTTCGGGGCTGACCACACCCCTTTTGGGGGTTCGTTTAGTCACAGAACTCGTTCGGAACACCTAGTCCGCTGTTCGTTTAGGCGTTACCGTTCGGAATCAGTTCTACCAGTTCAGGGATTTTTTCAGAACTGGCAGTTTGCACATGCGCAGTTGAGGAATCCCTTATCTACCCCGCTTATCATCTTATCTTTTCTCCTTTTCTTGGGTATTCCTACAAAATCAGATAGTTTTTACTTGATTAAACCTTTTTATTTTTTAGTTATTTTAACTAGCTATTAATTGTAATGAATGCTCCACCACGATAATGATGGTGGTGGCTCCATCGGTTTTGACCACGTCGATTTGTTTTGAATAGTTTTGTGACCGAAGTTCTGAACAATGTCTGATTTGCGGCCCTATGCCTCAGATTTGAATAGGTAGGTACCTATTATACTCAAAAAAATAATTCTCTAAAAGGAACATAGTTTGTTCATTGGAAACACCTAATTTCTTACAGAGTAATATCTTTACCTCTGATGAATTCGAGTTATCGGATAATTTGATGAAGACTCGATCAGTTGATTTGCTACAATTCGTGACCGGCCGTAGGACAAAAATTACCTAACTATGGGGCACTGGAGATCCCTGAATGAGCTCGAATATTTTGGATTAAATGTTTCAGAAGCATAATTTCTCCAAAGATTTCCATGAAGAATTTTATTTTGAAAACTTGGAGCCTTTGCCATTCTTGGAAAATTCGCTAATGGGTAAATTTCATGTGTTGATCTAAACTTATTTTCCATCCAAATCATAAAATTTCGTTCATCTGAGTAACATTTCTTGATATATAAATCTATGATTCTGTGCTCCTGAAAACTAATCGTTTTAAAATTTTCAGCTCGAAATTCC
Source organism: Adelphocoris suturalis (assembly GCA_030762985.1). Taxonomy (NCBI): domain Eukaryota; kingdom Metazoa; phylum Arthropoda; class Insecta; order Hemiptera; family Miridae; genus Adelphocoris; species Adelphocoris suturalis. The sequence goes on along the minus strand of CM061040.1, from coordinate 6,659,518 downwards.
CGGCAGAGGTGATGTCATTCAGGTTTCCTTACACCCCTGTTCTGGCCACTTTCTATCATCCTATACCTTCCTTATTGATTTGTTTTAGAAAGCTTTCTTCAAGATCTTTCAGGCGATGGAATAAAATGAAATAGGCGGAGAAAATTGACCATGTAGTAAGTAGGTCATTTTTCCAGCCTGAACTGATGAAATTAGGTACTTTGGTAGGTACTTAGACTTAGGCATCTACGTGAATCACCAGAGCTCGGATTATTACTCCAATGTAACCTCAAAATGTGAAGGAAAATGTCCATAAATATGAGTTTAAAAAAATAAGACATTGGCATGTATCAAATGAAAAGAAATTTATGAAGGAACGCTTCTGTCCTTGCATAGATGGGCTGCTGATCGTCTGTTGATAGAGGCTTTCAAGGATAGAGGTTTTATAAAAAACGATTGAAATAAGACGCATTTTGTAATATATTTTACTTAACAAAAATTGAATGGACGAATTGCTAGGCCAATCACAGGTACCGTTCAAATGCAGGTATTTTGGTCAGAGTTAAGGGCTATATCGTTTACATATCTCACTTTAAAAAATAACAATCAACAAAAAACTATGACCGAAAAAAAAACTATCTAAGTAGGAGTATTGTGTACATCAATAGGTATCATATAAAAACTATGAAAATATCGCGGTTGTCCATGGGACACCTCCAAGACTTCAACAAGCCAACAAGCAAAACAAAGGTTATTCATGAAGGTAGGTTGCTGTTAAGGTTATCAGATCCGAACGATCTTGAGACTGTTTGGCTGAACACAGTTCCGAACCAATCCTATCCCCTCCCTTTTCAGAAAGCGGTTCAGTCCAGAACCGGTTCGGAATCGTTGGCTGAACGAACCTATTATTTCTTTGCCTGTTAGTAAAGCCAAAGCCATTGTACCTAAATATTAAAAAAAAGAATAATGTGACTCAGTTCTAATGTGAGTTCTTAAATTATTACTTCGGTAAAATAGTTGGTAAATTTATGAGAAAGCAATCTTTTTAGAAACAGTTGAATGTACGTTACAGCAGCTCAGTTATCCATTGGAAAATAGTAACGATTGAGACCCCCCCCCCCCCCCTACTTATAGCTTGGAATGCAATATGCAGCAATGAAATTCTAACAATCAAAGCTTACGTATATTGAGTTAATTGAATGAAGCTAGTCTATACCTATATTAATATTGATTGGTGTTGTATGTGACCGATTTGAATGCGTTTTTTTCCCCCAAAATGTCAGCAAGTTCTTGATTATCTTACGTATGAAGTCCTTTGAACCTCTCGTAACATCTTAAATTGAGAACAGCCTAACATCGCTGCCAGAGTTAACTATACAAAGTATACTGTAATTGGGAATGTTGTTTACGAAGTTGCTTCACACTGTTTACCTATTTAAAGATGGTGAAACTAACTATAAGTTTTCTAGGCCAGTGGGAGCGAAAAGCTACGAACTGTGAAGAAACGAATTCGTGCGATTGCCTCAATATTCGAGCGAATTCACATCAGACTAGATGGCTTGGAACGGGTTTTCTTCATTCGCTTTGTAATTATCACTTTTGATTCATCAACGTATCACAGGTGATATCGATGAAGAGAGGAGATGTGGGGGAATCACATGTACGCAAAACGAGCAGTGAATTTTCTCATTTGTTGCTTGATCTTCAAAACGTTAGTTACCACCATAATTGACCCCCCCCCCCCCTCACATGTAGGTAGAGTAAGCACAGAGATCTATTGACCCTGATAAGGGCACCGGCAAAGTAATTTGGTAGTAAACGTAAAATTTTAAAGTGGGTAAGCCAACCAACCTACGGAGAGCAAAAATGAGTTCTGAAGATGCATTTGTTTTAAAAATAATCAGCTAAGTAAGAATTGAATTTAGTTGCTGAAGAAATCAATTCGTTGCCCAAGCCACTGGAGTCTCTCAGAGTGTCGGACGACTGGGATGCCGTATAGGTACAATTCGCTCAATCTATTGCAGAGCCAGGTAAATCACATTATCAGGTTGAAATCAGGATGTCTTCTAAAGTCCACACTATCAGGTAGACAGACCCTAATAATGGTTCATAATCAATTGACTTTTCATATAATTTCCAATAAACTACCTCTATACAATACATGTACATGTGTCATTCTAGCCGATAACATTCCTTAGGATTGAGATAAAAAAAAGTTGTTTGGCCAAAAAATCAAGGATGGGTTCGTTGGACAGTACTTTTTGAACACAGTAAACTGCTAATTTTGGAAAATGTGTTTTAAAAATAGCTAAACAATCGTAATATTTCTTTATTTTGATTTTTTTTAAAATTAATTATGTACTTTTATTATTATTATTATTTTTTTATTCAAAATATTACTCGTAAAAAGTATTTCAACTAGACTAAAACATTCAAAGATTTATGCTCAAAATTATGCCAAAAAATGTACTTAAAATGAATATTTTAAATCGATAAAAACTGTATAGTGAAGGATCCAGTTACAGAACCCCCCTACCCCCGTGACAGACAGTTTGATTTGGAATTAAAATAGTAAGCTTATGGGGTACATTTTCTGGTTTCACAGGCTGAGCTCTCTTGCGAGGTACCCAAGAACTATAGCAGCAAACAGACACTTAGTGGAAGGTTGGCAGCACTTTGTCAGTCACCTGCCCACGGTTTAGTCTAGTGATGGCTTCCAGCAAATCAGTTTTGATAAAGAGGTAAGTTCATACTTTTTCATGATTTTCTGTGATAATTTGTTTTCCTGTAATTTTAAGTCTGCTCTTAAATGTTTTTGACCAGTAGAATTCAATTTTGATATCGGTTTTGCGAAAAAATATGATGTTTGAGCGATTTGTGGGGGTTTATGTCACTGGTCCCTGAAGAGTACTTGTTTGTAGTTACATATAGGTATGTATGTCTCTGGGTTTTTGGTTTTCACCTCTTGCAGAGTCCAATAGCTAGAGGTTAACCTGAAAATCGATTGGTGAAGAAATTTCGAAGTTCCGATAAGTGGGACTAGTGTTATACAGGGGGTATTTGTGACTAAACCCATGGCTGCCTGTAACTCGATCTCAGAAATTATTGTACTTCCAAATTGATCTTGCGATATGTATTGCTAATATTTCAGTTTTCGCTCGTTAATCACAATGATTAGATATTTATACATTAATCAATAATATTCTTATGTATTTTTAAAAAAAATATTGTATTTTATAGGTAAAAATGGCTTCAATATGCTGTAAAGTACGGTACAAAGGTGAGCAGATGCTGGCAGCATTACGAGATGTGTCTGAAGGGATAGCAGTTGCAGCAGTAGCTAGATTGCACAATGTTCCTCGGTTAACGCTGTTGTGTAAACGTAATGGCAAGTACCCAACAATAAGAAAAATGGGGGCCTCCAAGGAGGAAGAGAACATCTTGGTTTTGTGGATTAAATCTGTTGCACAAGCATGAGAAAAAATAAAAAAATAAAATAACCGAATACAAATCCGTTTCAGACCATTCTAAGACCAAATCCGTGAAAAAAACTATAGGTGTACTTATGTCTGTGTGTGACAAATTTTGTCGACGCCACCCAGGCTATAATTCTCAACCGAATTTCGTGATTCTTATTTGATTCGCTTCCAATTTTAGTCTAGTTGTGCAGCAAACATTAGGAATATCGGATTTGCTGTCAAGGTGGGGGTTAGAGGGGATGATTACCGATCCTTTCAGGCGCTGTCCAAGCTACGATTCTCGACCAATTTTTGTGATTCTTATTTTTTTCCATTAAGAATTCGATATAGTTTTGGAACATATGTCAGGAGTTTTATATTTCATCATGTGAGGAGGAAATACTGATAAATCATGGTGTTTTAACAATTCTAGTCCAACTTTCTTGATTATTTTTTGTTCAACAATGAATTCAGTCTAGTTTTGGATCGTATATCAGGAATTTCATTATGAAAGAGTGTGAATGGAGGGGGTAATAGTAATAAATCATGATGTTTTAACTATTCTCATCAGATTTTCCTGAATTCAAATGTATGAATTTAGTCAAGTTTTGGAAAAAATGTCAGGAGTTTCAAATTTTATACTGGAAGTTTATTGTTTGGAGGGAATCGATGGGGGGGAGTAATTCGGAGAAGTCATGATATTTTTGTTTCTTCTATTATTTTAACTCTTAACAAAATTATATAAAATCCATTCATAGAGACGTCCCTGCAATGCATGCATTACTTACCTATATGTTATTCATGAATTATTATTATGAATAGTTCCTACTAATCTAATGTATAGAGTGATAGTACTCAATAGTTCTACAAACTAAATTTTGACAGCCTAGATTTAAATGTTGGTTTCAAATGGGTGTTGAGGTGATTTCATGAAAGCGTTCCAGAAAAGAATTGTACTCTTACAGGAATGGATAATGGATATTCTTGCCTTATATAGGGAACATTTTGTCCCATCGCCATCCACAATCACAGCTTTCGCAGCCACTTCAACACGGATTATTTCCATGTAGGCGTCTGAGGTACAAGTTGTGCAGTTTGGTTATTGATGAGCCTACTTTCACTTCGGTCAATACATCACATACCTACAGATGTCAAGGATACGCAGAATGCCAGTCGAAGAACTGTGTCTATGAACTGATATGCAAGAAATGCGAAGATGGACCAGCTTTTTACGTAGGAAAAGCCACAACCCTGAATCTGCGTATCAACAATCACAGGGCCTCAGTTCATCAACCTAGAACACTTCCAGTTAAAGTCCATGCACGATCTCATGATGCATCTTTTGATGAGTGCTTTGGAGTAAAAGTGTTGCGCAAAATGCCAGATGCGGCTAATGATCGTCTATTGAAACAATCAGAAAGGGCTCACCGATGGGTTTTAGGAGCTAACAGACCCCCTGGCCTCAATTTAAATGACTAATTGAATGCGAAAAATGGTACCACAAATTATTCTGTTTCGGCCATGGATACCAAAATTGAAACGACGCAACCAGGACTCATGAAATCATTTCTATCCTCGTTTTCTTTGCTCAAGACTTGCTCGAAATATTAGAAACAATTCTTTCGTTCTATATATCTGTCTAAATTTCTTTATCACAAATAATTATATAGGTAGGTATAGTTCAGTAGAACCATTATTAATGAATGTATATATATATATGTATATATAATTTATAGTTAACGATTTCTTTGTACACCAAGTGTTCAAATCTCAAAACAATTCAACACAAATATTGTAACTAAGAACATGAATTCAATTAAAAAATTGCAACTAAAGTACATGTAAAATTGCAACTAAGAACATGAATTCAATTATTTGACCAGGAAGAAAAAGGCAGTTGTAGGCCACTATCACCAAAATTCAAAAGAAGTTTCAGCATTAAACGTTATCTAATAAAATGTTGATATAAAACCTCTTTGAGGATTTCTAGCAATTGTTTCTTCTTAGAAGTTTGAGCTCATCAATTTTATTACGATTTTGAGTACGATTTGTTCAACGAAATATTTTGTAGATGGTACACTTTTTCAAGTTATATTCGGGCATAAAATAAAATGTAACGATTCTTGGACAGTTTGAGCAGTATTTAGTGATGTTTTTATTTAGCACGTTTTCGGGAGTATAATTATTTAGTTGATTTCAAGCGCTTTTATAAAAACTTGTCACTAGGAATGCTTGATTTTTTCCCTCTATCTTAGGAGGTACACCAGATTTAAAAAAAAAAAAAACTTTTTTTCGCTTTCGAATCTTCGTGATGTTCCACTATTTGCTTATGCCATTATTTTTTAAATTTGATATTTTAGAAAATATTAGAAAATTGATGGCCAGAAAACTCTGTATGAATAATATTCATTTACAAACCAGTTTTATAATTTTTAACTTGTGGATTTTTTTTTTTGTATTGATTTTTTCAGCACTTTTAAATAAAATTTAAGCACATTTCGTACATAAATTTCTGAATGTTATAATAATATATTTTTCCTAAGTAATATTCTTCTGTAGAATGTATGTACCTATAATTTAACAATTTTAAACATTTTTGTGTTTCTTAGAGATTTTAAAGCACATTTTGTATTAATTTGAGTACTTTATTGAGCGCAAAAAATGCTGTCCTACGAGCGGATATTTTAAATGGATCAACTACTTTCTGATTATATTGATTCTTCGGCGAAAAATTCAAGTTTAAACGCAAAAAGTTAAGACACATCGCATCTACTAAAAGAGAAGGGGTTACAAATTATATGCTCAATACTTGCCGTTTGGAATGATTGGATAGCAGGTAGTTTCTTTATTGCTTCCGAGTCTACCTATAGGTAGCGGAAGCATTGTTTTCACTTTCGGGAGAAAAAAAATTTTGGTCTCCAAAATCAAAATTTCCACTCGCATTTTACGTTTTAGACCATTCTGAACAACTTTGGTTCCGTATCTGTCTGTCGTGTGTTCGCTAATTCTTGTAACAAGCTTATTTTCCATGGTTTCCATCCGATTTGGAAGAAATTTTCAGGGGATGTGCGGGCTAGGGGGTAGACGATCCCCTATTAATTTCATCGTTCTTGACTCAATCCCTCACTCTGCGCATCCGCAAACGTAAATTCTACCAAGCATCGTCCGATCTCGCTCAAATTCGGATGATAGTTAGGGAATGACGATTCGATCATCCCATATCAATTTCAACACGATTGTATCATTAATAGCTACTGCGCACGCGCCTTCGTGAAATCCTTGTAACGACCTTAATTTCCACTTTTTTCATTCGATTTCGATGAAATTGTCAGAGAATGCGCGGGTTAGGTTTTAGATGGTCCCCTATCAATTTCATTATTGCCAACTCAATACTTCATTCTGCGCATGCGCAAACGTAAATTCCATTATGCTCCATTTTCACATTCTAATCGTTCAATTTCGCTTAAATTTGGATGATAGTTGGAAGAAGATCACATGATTACCTCAACTTAATTTCAACAAGATTGTATCATTATTAGCTACTGCGCATGCGCCAATGTCAAATACTTGTAATGACCGTAATTTCCACAGTTTTCATCCGATTTTGACGAAATTGTCAGCAAATGCGCGGTTTAGGTTGTAGATGGTCCCGTACCTATTTCATCGTTTTCAACTCATCAGTTCATTCTGCGCTTGCAAAAACGTAAATAACATTGAGTATAATTTTTTCGTTTCTTAATTGACCAATTATGACATTTCACGCTACTTCTTGATTTACTCTTTTTTGCTATGGAATTTTTCAAGGTCATTTAAACTTTTCAATGATCTATACATTCATGATCCTCAAACGAGGAAGCTTTGTGCCACACTCAACTTGGCAGACGTTTTTTAGGTGTCGTTGTGTGTAACGCTTTTTTGCATTAAAACTTGGGGCTCGCTAAATTGACCATGCATTTGGCTAGCTTATTTAAATGAAAAAAAAAAAAAATTAATTTAAAATAATCTTCTTAAGAATCAATTTTGAATTTAAATGTTTAATTCCAATTCTTTCTTGGTTTTTAGAGAAAAAAAAATCCAATAAGGTAGCTTTGGACCTTAAGTACTTATTCGTCGAGGCTTAACAACACATGACTGAGAACTAAGTAAGTATCATCTATAAACACTCACATTTTCTTCTATCACCAAGATTGCGCTTTGTTTTACGTTTTTTCACTCCTTTGACGATGTTCCCAAGACCGCAATAATCCAACACACTGTCACCCATTTTAGGTATGATAATTTACTGCTTAATCCCCTTCGCAAAATACGATTTGTTCACAGAGCTAGTCTTTCATTATCAGCTTAAAGTTCTTTGTAAACGATTATTGTAGCATGTAAGTTCACTCATTCTGTGTGTGCCTATTGAATGAGTCATTAATAAAAACAATACAATCATGATGCCAGGTAACATTTCCAAGTAACACAAACTACAGTGTTGCCTAATAACTTAGTTCAGTGATGAATAGGAAACAAATTACGAATTCTAGGGTTCAATAAATTAATTTTTACCTACC